>CAMZMU010000096.1:108867644-110067644 GCA_947311845.1 Poa pratensis | reverse complement strand
AAGTGCATCTTCGTGCAAATCAATAGATACCTGAGATGTACAAATCCAACAGACCTGGTACAGGGCTGATTACTGTAAAAAAGGCTGATCCTCTTCTTAATCACTGAACGCAAGAATAGAACGATGGGTAAGCTCGAGGCTAGGTTTCATATGCCTCAGGATGATGGGAGGCTAATGTCGTTGACGCCGCAGTTCAGCCATAGGTCTAGTTCCACCAACAGTTTATCCACGAGGATGCGGGCGGGAGCTGAGAGCTAGGTTCAGCGTCGCCAAGCCGAGGCATGTGGCGCGACTGCAGGCCCTGCTCGTCGCGCGGGACGCTCCTTCTCGCTCCCTCAGCTTTGCATCGGCGGCCGGACGGTCCTCACCTCCAGCCCCCCCTCCCTTGTCACAGCCACCCCCTACCTCCTCCATCCCCTCCGCATGTTGCATGTACTCATTCCTGCAATCGACCTCAGCTCCAACTCTCCCTCGAACCACCCTGCAGGTGCTCGATAGCAAGAAGAGACCAACTTCGACGGCCTCCTCGGGATCACAAAGTAGATCTGCCAAGGGCGAAGCTCCCTGCCGTCGACCACCTCCCCGACGGATGGTATGTGGTTTGGTGGGAGTACAAAAATGTCTTTTTACGTAGGCCAATTTTTTGGTAGAAACCTTTCTGATTTTATTACAAGGTATAGATATAGATATAGATTAGTATTGGAGAGATTGAATGTCATATTCAGTGTCATCTACTTTGTGCACTTTCAGGACTGCAGATTTTTCTCTCTGATTGCAACCACATGGGCATCCTAAGTAGGGTGTGTGTGCGTGCGTTCATAGAGATGAGTGTGTGCATGTGTATGTGAGTGTGTACGTTGTACTGTGTTTTGCAAAAACAAAAAAAAGATAGTACTACAATTTTACACGCTGCGCGCCCGGCCCTCATCGAGTTCAGAATCTTCGGATCCAGTCCGCAGCGGCCAGCCTGCAACAACCACCACGAACCCGTTCAGCGGCGTACACGTTATGCATATGAAGTGGACTCTGGAGTAGGGAGCGACTTCCCTGCGCGCGACCAATCTGGAGTACATATTAGCCCTAGTCTCCCGTTGCTGGCTACTTTGTAGCCGTGTTAGTTACAAATTAGTTACTCGTGCATGATTGTGATCCTGTAATATATATGATCCAGCGTTCGAGATATATATATATGCGTGATCTGAATCAACTCTCCCATAAATCCCATCAACGCCGGACTGGATCATGGAGCGGCACATCATCGTCCTCCTCTCCCTTCTCTTCTCCCTGCTCCTCTCGTGCCATGCATCCTCGGACGGCGTCACCCAGGCGAGGCGGCGGTACTCGTCGCCGCTGGCGCATCGCCATCGCGTGATCACGGCGGAGGCGGCCGCGGGCACGGGCGTGCCGGCGATGGTCCAGTACGATACGCGGTACTACACGCAGCGGCTTGACCACTTCAACGCGGCGCCGGCGAGCTACCGCACGTTCCAGCAGCGGTACCTGGTGAATGCCACGTACTGGGGCGGCAAGACGGCGCCGATTTTCGTGTACGCCGGAAACGAGGGCGACGTCGAGCTCTTCACCAACAACACAGGGTTCATGTGGGAGCTCGCGCCCCGCTTCCGGGCCATGCTCGTCTTCATCGAGGTAAATCCTACGTCCATGCATCGATCGATGATCGATCTCTACGTTACCCGAAGTTCTCTTGGTCGATCGGATAATTTATGTTTCACAGTTAAATCATAAATAAGACGCTGCATGCGTGATTGTTAATGTGCTTTGCTGATGGATCCGGGATGCATGCAGCATCGGTACTACGGGCACTCGGTGCCGTTCGGGAGCGAGGAGGCGGCGTTCAGGAACACGAGCACGGCAGGGTACCTGACGACGACGCAGGCCATCGCCGACTTTGCCACTCTGGTTCAGAGCCTGAAGTCCAACCTCACCGCGCACGAGGCCCCCGTCATCGTCTTTGGCGGCTCCTACGGCGGCAGTAAGTACTAATCATGAATCACCTCTCAGTCATTGACCAGACAACATGCAATCCAGATCCTAATTAAACCCGCAAGGATCGATGCTTATGTTAGACAGTTGACCGTAATATTTTGTAAAGATTCTGTTGAATAGTTAGTAAATTAACCGTGATCAACTGTGCATGGGCAGTGCTGGCGGCGTGGATGAGGATGAAGTACCCGCACGTGGTCATCGGCGCCGTCGCGTCGTCGGCGCCAATCCTCAGCTTCTACGGCCTCGCCGACCCATACGCCTTCTACGACATTATCTCCAACGATTTCAAGGTTCCAAGCTTGTGTGCTTACGACCAATAATATACCTGCATCTCATTAGTTTAGGATATTCCTTTGTAACGTTCATATATCATCGTTATGTCGTCAGAGTGAGAGCAAACATTGCCACGACGTACTGATGAACTCGTGGAAAGAGCTGGACAAGGCGCTCTCCAATGACGCAGGCCGGGCGAAACTCAACAGTACATTCAAGATGTGCCGGTACAGTGTTCTGAGTACGCTCTCCTAAACATGTACGCCAATTTTTTCGATCGGTTGATGAATCCGTACATATATATGCAGAGCTAGTAGTGTGGACGCGATACCGAACTTGCTGGACACCGCCGTCGTCTACTCCGCCATGACCGACTACCCAACAGAGTCCGGCTTCCTCACTCCCCTTCCACCTTATCCCGTAAAAAAGGTTCGTGCGTCTTTTTCTATCTACTTTCATAGGGTAGGATGCCTGTTCAAAAAAAAAAATAGAGTAGGATGTGTGAATGTGTGAATGAGATGTTTGATTGATCGATTTGTTCTCAGATATGCCACGCCATCGACCACCCGACATCGGGCAACGACACCTTCTCGAGGATCAAGGACGCCCTGATGGTCTACTACAACTACACCGGACACGCCGACTGCCTGGGCGACGCCGAGGAGAACGATCCCTACGGCATGTTCGACGGCTGGGACTGGCAGGCATGCACAGAGATGATCCTCATGAGCTACGGCGTGCGCAACGGCAGCGTCCTCCCGCCGGAGCCCTTCAACTTCACTGACCTCCTTGCCGGCTGCCGCGCCTCCACCGGCCTGCCACCGCGCCCATACTGGATCCCTACGGAGTTCGGCGGACACGTGAGTAGAACATTGCAGTTTTGTGTCAGGTTAATTTGGAGCTGAAAATGCTTGCGGCGGGTTCAGTTACTAACTGCTTGCTTCAGGATATTGAGCATGTTTTGAAGAGATCAGCTAGCAACATCGTCTTCTTCAACGGGCTGCGGGATCCGTGGAGCAGCGGCGGGTAATTTAATAGATCAAGATAACATTAGACTGAATTTATCATTGGTTACCGTTTAAGACTTTGACCGTGCTTACTTGTTACATATTGCGCAGTGTACTGAAGAGCATCTCCAAAAGCATCATTGCGCTGGTTGAGCCAAAAGGTTAGTCATATAATCCCAATCTATTTAAGACATCAATTTCTGATAGAATCATTAGTGAGTAATGGCATGTTTTTACTTGTATCCTTTTATTATGTTCTACTCCCTCCGTATCAAAATATAAGTCGCACTAGTCACTTACCATACACATGTATGTAGACATGTTTTAGTGCAAGGTTCATGTGAACCTTGCACTAAAACATGTCTACATACATGTGTGTGGTAAGTGACTAGTGCGACTTATATTTTGATACGGAGGGAGTACAACACTTTTTTTTGTACGAAATGTTCTTCAGGTTCGCATCACGTAGACTTGAGATTCTCCAGCAAGGAAGACCCCGACTGGCTTAAGCAAGTGCGCGTAAAGGAGACGAGAATCATAGCCCATTGGCTCAGACAATACTACAAAGATGAAGCCATAGGCACCAAATCCTAGGTGTATATCCATGCCATGTGTAGAGAGGGAATTTACTCTAGTTATCCCTTCTTATTTCAGTCCGTTAGTCGAAGACTATTATTTAGCACACTAGGTAATAACATTTATATTTAGATATGATAATTTGTTTTTCATGCATATGTATCCCACCTTTTATCAATAACAAGAAGAAACTACATTATGGGTGTGTATGACGCACGCATACTGAGAAACGCACGAAAGAGACTGAAATTCCTTCAAGGTCTCTTATCAGATAATCATGCATATGTGATTTTTTGACAATTTACGCAAGGGTGTGTACTTACAGTACTGTACATATTCTTTATTCCTAATTTAATTAGACATTTTTGCAAAAGACATAAATGATTTAAGGGTAAAAATAGGTGACACGCATCCACTTGTCTGCTACTACGGAGATAATTGCATTGGACGCGACATGCGAGAAATGAGTAGAAAAATGTACATGCATACAGAAAAATGTAAATAAGTGAAGCCAGAGGAAAATAAAAGGAGGAGAAAAGAAGCCCATGGAGGAGAGATGCCCACTAAGCCCATTAGTAGGCCCACCTCATGGACCAAAGCAGACTCCTTAATGGACCAAGCTCATGGAACAAAAAAGTACAAAGATGGTCTTGCTTTATTCTTGTCCTAAGTGGCTTCTTTTTCGTTTTTCCTAGAGTAAACTCTATTTTCCTTACTTTTCCTTCCCATCAGAGGTAATGCTGGACTTTTGTATAAGACAATTGGCCGATTAAAGGCACCCCATGAGTCCCTTGTAATCCCATGCAAAACAAAAAAAAAAATCACTTGTAATCTCATCTCTCATACGAAGAAAGTGCTCACCACAAGGGAGAGACGTACTTCTTGAGTTGATCTTTTCAAGGATTGGAATCAGATGGGATTCCTCTGAACTCTTATCTCTTGAAAACAACCATGACAGGAGTGTTGCGCCGGTGGGATCCCTCGACGCATCACCAGGCCTTCACGTTCGTGATCCCGAGTTCCCTCAACGACACGAGGACTCTCTTGTCTGCGATCCGTGCCTGAAACTGGTCAAGAAAAAATATATTGTGTACTCATCTTAGTGTCTGGCGTCTAGCAATGCGGTCTTTCGGCACACTCTCTTTTTTCCAATGCAGTCGCCTTTCTACTCTCTATGTTGTTTCGACGATAACAACATTGGTGTCGTCTGTGGGAAACGCCTAACTCAAAGTCGCTTCTCCTCCAACTTCCACAGATAAGCAAATTGGCAACTTAGGCATCTTCAAGCACCTCGATATCATCGCTTTGATGCGACTATGGGTTCGAAGGAAGATCTCAAATAAGTTATCTGCTACTACTGGGACACTTCCCATGGGACACAACATGCGAGAAATAAGCAGAAGAATGAGAACCTGCCTGTGGTAGGATGGTTAGAAGGGTTGTTATATCCCCAGCCCATCATAGTTCAAACCCCAGGTTTGACGCTGGTGTTTCTCATTTAGGCGGAATATTCTTCAATGGGAGGCGATGTTCCCATTAACAGCAAGGCTCTCGTGGTGATTTCGTCAATCTCAAGACCTGATCCGCTGGCTCAGTCTCTAGGGGTGCTTATAGGGTAGGGTGTGCATGCGTGCGTTCATATGGGTGAGTGTATGCGCGTGTACGTGAGTGTCTGTGTTGTACTATGTTTCGCAAAAAAACAAAAAGTAGAAGAATGCATAGGCATAAATAATTTACAAATAAGTGAAGCTAGAGGAAAATAAAAGAAGGAGAAAAGAAGCCCATGGAGAAGAGTGAGGCTCGCTAAGCCCATTACTAGGCATCCCTCATGGAACAAAGCAGACACCCTTCATGGACCAAGCTCATGGAACAAAGAAGACAAGGATGGTTTTTGTTTACCCTTACCTTTCTTTTCTGTTTCTAAAAGAATAGACTATTGCGCTTACTTTTCCCTCCCATGAGAGGTATTGCTGTTCTTTTGTATAAGACGCTTGGCATATAAAAGGCACCCCATGAGTCACTTTTAATGTAATACTATGAAAAAAAAGGCATTTGTAATCTCATGTCTCATATGAAGAAATAACACACCACAAAGGAAAGTACCTACATTTTTTTTTGAAGGATTGGGATCGGGTGGGATTCCTCTGAACTATGATCTCTCGAAAACAACCATGATAAAAGTTGTGCTGTGTCGGTGGGATGCCTCGACGCATCACCGATCTTCACGTTCGTGATCCCGAGGTCGCTCAACGACACTAGAACTCTCTTGTCTGCGAGACGTGCATGAACCCGGTCAATAAAAAATATTGTGTTCTCGTCTGACGTCCATCAACGTGGTCATTAGGCACGTACTCTATTTCCAAGTCTGACACCTTTTTATTCTCTATGTTGTTTTCACGATAACAACATTAGTGTCGTTTGTGGGAAACGCCTAACTCAAAGTCGCGTCTCCTCCAACTATCACAGCTCAGAAAATTGGAAACCTAGGCACCTGCAAGCACCTCGAGATCATCGTTTTCACGCGACTATGGCTTCAATGGAAGATCTCAATGAAGATGCCACGAACAAGTCCAACAAGAGCATTGTTAAGGAACCAAGCCTAGCACAAACATGCCGAACACAGGACAGAAAACTGAGAAACCCATCAGTCAGCACCTCGAGTCTATGAGGAAGAAGGAAGATTGGTACAAAGCACTCCCACAAGTCGGATGAGTGGACTTCTCGCCTCAAGGCCGGCTCTTTCAAACGACGAAATAATGTACGTGGAGGTGGAGGTGGAGGCAATCTGCTTGCCGTCTGAGGACCGCCGACCAAAACCCTTGCCGTCTGAGGACCGCCGACCAAAACCACTCTACCACCATCAAGGGCTGGCCACTAATCCCATCACTTTCTACAATTTTAATAGGCACCGACCATGTTGCATCCTTCTTCCTCCTCTTGGTGCTCTCTTTCTCCGTGCTTCATCCTAGATAGTACTATAGTCCTTGGGGTTCCCACTTGAGAACACAAAATGTATCTCCTTGAAGTAGTATGACATAAGTCTATGGCAGGTTCACACAAAGCGTTGAGGGAGTTCACATTTTCCTATATAACTTTGATTCGAGCTCTTGTTATTGGACCCATAGACGTTGGAGGACTTGCGTGGTGATATCCGAGGTTGGGTCATATTAACGTCGCCGAAAGTAACACTGTGCATAGCACGTACTGAAAAAAACATGACATGCATTGTCACTTCAGCACGAGACATTGTTCATAGCACCTGCCAATCCGGATCAACCACGACTTGGAGGTGGAAGGGGATCTCATACCACCGCTGAACTTGGAAGATTCCCGTCAAATAAGAATGCGTTCCATGACGCCATCGACCTCAGCAACACGGAGATGAAGACAATCACTATCTCAAGATCCGAGCACCATGCTATCCAAGCAAAACTCCTGCTCCGTCCGGCTGCGCCCTCCCGTTGCGGGAGGGGAGGAGAGGTGTAGGCATTGGTCAGTGTTTCTCCCAAGCCGCTCGCGCAGCGACAACACGACTTGAAAAAAATCTCTAGTATGTGGAAACAAAGTTATGTAGTACTGATTTGGAAGCAAATTTCACTACCACTGAAACATATTTTCTTTTATTGGAAGCAAATTGATGAGCGGAAATTAATCAACCGAGATTTTGAAAGATTAATAAGTTGGAAGAAATAAATCATTATGTTTCCAAAGATATTGAATTGGTTTCCGTTATATCCATGGATTTGTTTCCTTCATAGTATTATACGGCGATCTGTATCGCGACAAAATTGACTCGAAGTATATATTGTACTAGAAGGAGTTTGCACGCTTTGCTGTGCTCGAGGATATTATCTGGTGTTCAATACATGAATGCTGGTCTGACTAAAAACTGGTGGATCATACAAGATCAGGTACAAAATCCATAGGCTTATCAAATAAATAGTACGTATTGGTCTATGATTGCAGTTTAAACGGTACATCGAAAAGTAACAATTGTGGATTTGTTAATCTCTAAACAAGGCGAGCCGGCGTCTACGTGTGAGGCGGGGCTGGTCGAGGTGAGGCCGGAGGCAGAGCTGTCGTGTGTCGGTCGTGCGCGTGCAGTGAAGCAGGAGACACAGTGAGCAAGGGGAGAAGAGGAGGGCCGCTCGGGTGGCTCACCAGCCGGAGCTACGGATGGGAGGCGATGGTGGCCGCACGCCGGAGGAGAGCGCGACATCCCTCGAGGCCGAATCCTTTCCTCCATGGTTCCCTCGAGCAGTGGTGTTGTATTTGCGAACGAATCAGTCAGAGTTGGTGGAGCTGCCGAATTCTAGGACAGATCGATGGCAGAGGAGGCGGCGTGGTGGTCACAGTAAAAGAGGCAGGAGGGCGACATGGAACTTACGATTGATAGTTGGCGTACGCACGTTAGCATTTCTGTTTTACAGTGGCAACAAAAGTGTTGTATATTTGATGCTGGTTTTTGGACTGACCGGATTTTTCTAGCAAAATTTACATCAAGAGATGTTGGAGTAAGATTTTGATCTCAAATGGCATAAAAAGTAGTTATGGCGTAACACCGGGCAGCTATTGGAAATCTTCCAAGAGAGGAACGGTCTGTATATTCAGTAGTGGTAGATAGAAAAACCATCGCTAAGTTTTGCGCTTAGCTGAAAAGAAGAAAAAAATTATTTCAATATTTTGCATCTTAGTCATGTGGCTCGGAAGAGTGAAGGATACGACTTCCTGTCCGCACATCGAGCCCTGCCGCAGATCAACTCAAAAGTTTTGGCGGCTCGGGAGGGTGCGGCAACGGCGGCGCGTTCTCTCCTCACGTAGGTCATCATAGTGTTTTGGTTCCTCGGGGATCTGGTTGTAATATTCTGATTTTCTGGAGTGCTTTGTACCGACTGTTTTTCTAATATATTTGGGGTCTTTTCCACACAAAAAAAGATAACACATAAATGAGTGGGAAGCAATGGGAGCTTGACACGAGGAGCAATTAGAGAGCTCTATTCGGAGCTTAGATATTGGAGGGATACATGGAAACTTCCTACTAGAATATTTCTGTGGCTTAATCAGATCCTTTAATTCCTGATCTGAGGGAGGAAGCAGATTTGTTTGGGACGAGCGACTCGGTCAGGAGTGATTCTCAGAATCCGTTATTTATAAAGCAAATCGTAATGTATTTATATAGAAAGTAACTACGTCAGGTCGACCTTACATTAGTCAATCAACAATCCTAATCCTGTGGTGGCGGAGTGCACCAATCCCTAGTCCTTCCACTCGCCTACAAATAGGCCGTGTGAACAACAAAAAGACAGCATAACTGCATAAGTATTCAGGCATACTAAGCAGTAACATGGACACCAAGCCATCAGTGCTCCTTCTCTCCTGCTTGCTGCTTTGCATTACCTGCAAAGGTACGGTATTCTGGATGCCAAAACACCCACCAAGGAGTAACTGACAATCAGATTATCCGTCCCCAGGTCCACGAATTGATGCACGCATAATCTATCTCTTTTTAAATGTGTTTATGCAGGGAATGGAAATACTTCAGGGGCAGCCTGCAGAACTGCAGATCTTGCCGTCGACACCGACACTGAAGCTGATCCGGAGGAAGACCAGAGTACTTCGTGAGGGTGGTGAACACTTGCGCTTGCACGCAGAAGAACATAAAGCTGGCGTGCCCAGGGTACAACTCGACCATAGAGGTCTACCCGGCCAGCGCCATCACGCCGGACGCCGACGGCATGCTCTGCACCCTCGTCGGCGGCGGCCCGGTGGAGTCCGACCAGGCGATCTACTTCTACTACGAGTGGAGCACCAAGTTCAGCTTCGAGCCCGTCTCCTCCACCGTCGTCTGTTAGAGGATACGAATAAATGGCATGAATGATCTTATGACAAATGTGTTTCCTGTGGTGACAAAAAGATCAATTTCTCTATTCAAGTACACTCTCCCATCCAAAATAAGTGTCTATTTTGAATTGGGGTTAGTTCAAAACCGCGTCACTTGTTATAGATCAGAGGTACTAATAAGGATTTGAGTGTCATGTAAAAAAAAAGATTTGAAGTGTAATTGGAACTTTTGACAGGGTCAAACTTTCTATATTTCGATGTACCGACCGAGGGTGAATCGTTGTGGCATCCTGGCATGTCCGTAAAATTCTACTGTCCAAGTTTTTACAGTACGAAAAACAGCAAGGGTGCATAGAGCAGGAAATTGTGTATACATGTTTACTCGTGGTTGAGAAAAATAGGAGTCGTTCGAAGCAATCTTTTTTTTTTTTTTTGCATTTTCCATACTAGTATTCATACGAAGAGAACAAGTACAAGGCCAAATACACAAGGAAAAAGAAGGAGAATACAGAGGCAACACTGCCGTGGCATGCCGTCAACCGCAACGAGGAACCCCAGCCAGCACGAACTCCACCACCGGAGGCGAGGAAGAACGCCGCAGCCCGGAGACCTGCACCCTGGAGCGGAGGAGCTTCTAGCCCGGAGGCGTCTGAGAGCCGCTACAAGCACCAGCTCCGCAGAGCTGGATCCATTGTCGATGAACGCTCGTCGGCCGGGGCCACGGACCCCGAGCTCCACCCGCGCCGGATCTGGGGCCAGCACCGCCCCACCTCCATCGGAGGTGGCCAGATCCACCGCTGCACGCCGCTACCCCACACCGCAGCCACCTCGCACCTCCTCCATCGGATCCACCGCCAGCACGGAGACCGCAGCGCTGGATCTGGCGGGAGATCGACGCACGGCGCGGATCCAACGATCCACCGCCGCCAAGAAGCATGCTCGCCGCCACGGCACTCCACCGAGCACCGCCGCCGGAGAGGATGCGAACCTGCAACAAAAACACCGCCAGCGACCCCACCCCCTCCAAAAGAGCCAACCCTATGTACAGCCGAGATGCGGGGATCCCCCACCCTCCCGCCGCCGAAGCGGCCGCCGGAGGGCGAGGGATCCGGCGGATCTGCGGTGCGAAGGTGGATCGCCTGGGAGTTTCTAAAAATCGCCTCTCTCGCTACAGGAACGGGAGAGGAGACGACCAGGCTTCGAAGCAATCTAATGATGAATAAATTAAAGGTACCAAAGTAAAAGTACTATACGGTACCAAAAGTGCGAGACCAGTACAAAAATAGGTGAAACCAGTACCTAGATTATGTATTTATTTTATTCTTAAAATATTAGATAGATAATTTCAGACAAATTATTTTAAAAATAAAAATGATGTGGGTCAATACCTTTTTTACACAAAGCGGAGCCAAAATGCAATTATACATAGCACCGTCGCTTATACAAATTTGATAATTTCAGTTGATTTGTTAGATTAACGTGAGGAAAAATCAGCCGGGCAAGTACCTGAGAAGTACGTTTTGTATTCCCTACGTCCCAAAAAATATATAAGATGGCTTTATTTTACACAATATTTGAAGCATAATTGTGACCACGAGTATGTATCAAAGTTTATGGATTGACAAATTATAATTAATAATTGCAACTGTCATGAAAATTATTTTATTTCAACATATCTTTAAATTTATTTTGTTTATATACTATAAGTATAAATCATAGTCAAATTTGTAAGTTGTTGACCAGCAAAATTAAGGACAAATTACACTACGTTTTGAGATGGATGGAGTGTATAATTTCACAAGACAACAACAATGCCGCCACTAAATCCTCCATAGTTTCGTCATTGTGTGATATGATTGAAAGTTGTGATATCAAAGTAAGGTAAGTTGAGAGTTTTATTTTATCATTTTAACATTATTCGCTGAGAGTTTCATTGCACATTTCTGTATGCAATATGTATTTTCTTTGTCACAACTATCTATGTACAAAATCTTGAAAACTTGTATTTACCTAATGTGATAAGGATCAACGTGATCCAAAGGGTTCATATGCCCGATCTTTCACGGCGAACTAATAATAGCAACTATGGATCGAAGGAATCAATCCCATGCAATGCACAAACAACAGATTGAAACGATAAGCAATTAAAAACTAGCAACACTTCGATAAATGACCCATCTTGGGACGAACCTCACGATAAGTTTAATCTCAAATTCTTGTCTAAGATACATGGCGGCTACCGTGACCCTTATATAGGGTGATTCAAACCTAACTCGGCTGGATAGGCCCAAACCAAACCTAACACAAACCAGATCGAAACCAAACCTTGATCGAACCAACTAAGACACAAATCGAGACCGGTACAACTGGGGTCAGCTAAATAACATGGGCCACAAAGTAAAACATAACCTATCCGAGTACTACATGGATTAGGTATGCATCTCCAAGTATGCCTCTAGCTCGGTGGAGTTCTGAACGTGCGTTTCACCTCATCTTCTCGAGGAATCTCCGACTAGAAAGATCCGGCCTTCAAAATGTATGGCGGTGCAACAACAGGAACTTTAGCCATCCTTACCTCATCATAACCACCGGTAAACCTGCTCTCACAATACAAGCTCCTCAACTGTGGTTGTAATCATGTTTTAATTCATGAGCAAAATACTGATATATATACCAAATTATATGGACTGGGAATGTATAAATGATAAAATTGCATTTTTATTCAGAAAATTCATTTAATATATTTTTATACTACTCCCTTCGATCCGGATTAAGTGTCGCTGGAAAATACTTGCTCACGTACAACTATCCGTTACCAGTCTGACAAGCTTTTTGGATCGGAGGTAGTAATTTTATTGATATATCATAAACATGAATAGTCAAATTTATAAGTTATGGATCAGGACGTGTTATATTTTGGGAAGGAGGAGTTTATAATCGAAAATTATAAACGGGGCCTCCACCTCAGAGTTTAGATCTTTTTGGCCGTCCGAGCTGATCCTCCGGACGGCTCCGTGACGTCTGTTCGCGCCGGACTTTTTTAGCCGGCACGAAGAGTGATTTCTGCCATCCCTTTGTGGACGCTATTCTACTCATCTCGGCTCGTTGACGCTTTGCTCCGACTCTCTTGGCCCAACAATATGGCGTCCGTCCTGAGGGTAATATATATTTTTGTCCTTCTTTTTAGAAGAGAGTACATATGAAAAGAACCGGACAAACTTGTACTATTGTAGAGATTTGCCATCAACCAAATGGGACACTGTAGGCTCCCCCAGGGGCAGTCAGCAAAAAAAATCCATGGGTTCATCTATAGGAGTTGTGAAGCCTAACTATGTGAAAATGGTACTAAGTAATCCATGGGCTCAAGTCATTAGTTTCATCTGTTACATGCCAGCTCCGCCGCGGGGCTCCCCTGGGTCAATTCAGCCCGTGGATTTGCCAGCCAAGACTGGGATCCACCGGTTTACTGGGCTATCAAACAAGCCCCTTAGTGTTTCACTCCTACGCTTCTTTTTGTACATGACTCTATCAACACTCATTTCTTATATTTTAAAAATATTTTTTTCATAACGGGTGCATCTACACCCACGAGTCAAAACACGGTGTACATTGTCTTTCTTTATTTTTGGAAGAGAAGGGAAAAGAACTAGATGTATAGTTGAGAGATTCGCTAGCAACCAAATGGGACAGTAAGGGCGCATGTGGTAGCCCGCAGCCAGCGAGGACAGGCCCGCCAGCTGCAGGGAGCACGTGTTTGGTAGCCCGTTTATGGTGCTGGGCACTAAAGCACCCTCGGGCCAGGCTCTCCAGGAACGGCCGAATCGGCCGTTTCCGTGGAGCCAGGCCGAGTGGAGCGCAAACGTGGGAAACCGCTGCAGCGTGTGCACGTGTGGAGAAGCGCGGGAGACGCGCCATAACCCCCTCCCCCCCCCCCCCCCCCCCCCCCCCGCACCCACTCCTCTCTCTCACTGTCACCGCTCTCACGTCCCATCAGTTCCTCTCACCGCACAAAAAGCCCCAATGGCAGCTGCTCCTCCTCCGCCACCGCCTGGCTGGGATCCCGCCGGCAAGCTTGGGCCGTGCAGCTCGGCGGCGCGCGCCATTCGGGAGTTCGAGACGGGGTCCTCCGGTGGTGCTCGACGCGTGGCGGCGCAGATGGACCCGGCTCTCCTCCCGTCTCTCAATCGGCCTTCGCCGATTGCGCATCGGCCGAGCCCGGCGGTGATGGCGGCGGCGCAGACGTGGAGGGTCGCGGAATCGTCCTGGCAAGCCCAAGCGGCGGGGTTGGCGGCGCATGCAGCCGCTACTAGGCATCCGCTTGGTCCGCCGCCGAGATTCCGTCCCCTTCTGGTCGAGGTCCCGGTGTACCAGTACCCGCTGCCCGGCGCACCGGCGTCAAGGCCACTTCCTCCTCCGAGCACCGTACCGGACCCTCAAGGTCACCTCCTTCTCCGAGCACCGTCGCGGACCCTCAAGGACAGCTTCGGTAAAAGTGGTACCCTTCTTCTCCATTGCTAGTGTACATATAATCCATGTTCATGTCTATTTAGATATGTTGAAGCTTCAGATTAGGGTCCATCACTCAATGTTCATCTTATAGATCTGTTCAAGCTTCAGATTAGGATCATATTGTAGATCTGTTGAAACTTGATTAGGGTTGAGTTAAGCTTATTGTAGATCAGTACCAGTTTAGATCTATAGATTTGTGTAATGCCAGTGTGCTTCCACTGATGATCAATGCGAATGTCTATGAACTGTTTAGATCGGTACACTGTCTATAATCTTGCATTGCACAATGTCAATGAACTTGCAATGAACACTGTCTATGATCGTGCATTGCACACTATCTATGATCTTGCAATGCACAATGTCTATGATCTTGTATTGCAAACTGTCTATGAACTTGCAATGCACATTGACACCACTTTTGCAATTGCACATTGACACAACTCTTGCAATGCACACTGACACCTTTCTTCCAACGCTCACTTGCAGGATTGGCACACCCAATGCAGAAACACAATGGAGCCTCCACCTCCTCTAGCCGACTGCATCATCCACAACCAGGTGCTGAGAAGGCCTCATGTGGCAGCTCTGGATGCGGCTTTGAAGGAGCTGACCGAGAAGAGGCTGAAAGGGGAATCTGAACTGGGTCATAAACTGTTAGTTGCTTGAATGACAGTTCTTTTATATGCTATTTTGTTTTGATGACAGGTGCGTATTCCCCTGGTGTAAGTACTTATCAGGTGCACGGATTGCACCTGTGACAACACTTTTAACACTAGCACTAGCTACGCATGTGGGGTGTAAGTTAGAACCCCTCTATTTTGGGTCAGTGGGTGTGTTCCCCTAATGTAATCAGCTATTAGTACATGTTAACTAGCTTGTTTGTTGTTACTTTCGCTCTGTCCATGTGCTGGTAACCTCACCGATTTTGAAAAGGGTGAGTGGATCACTCTTGTTGTGCCTACGACATGCATTCTGCACGCAGCCAAACAACGTGTGGTCACATGTGCAGAGCCGAAAACGGAAACAGCACGCAGCCAAACGTTGGACAAAAAATGACTCGTTTCCAGCTACGGCTAGCAAACAAATCACACAACATGGCCCAAACTCTGTTTCAGCCTAGCACTGCCCTCCACAGCCTGCCCCTACTAAAGCCCAAACTGGCTGTGGGCTACCAAATGCGCCATGAGGTTCCCCAGGCAAAGCCAGCAAATAAATCAATGCATAGGTCGCCCTACGGCGACGCTTGACGCGTGCGTCGCCTGAAGGGATCCGGCGATGCGACGCTGACGGGCCGGCCCAGTTCGGCCTATTTTTCATTTTTCCTTTTTTTCTTACTTTCTTTTTATGTTTTCTCTGTTTCTTTTCATTTATTTTTTATTTATGAAATTTTTCATATTTCGAAAAAGTTTCAGATTTTAAAACTGCTCGGATTTTTGAAAATTGTTCAGATTTTAAACATTGTTTGGTTTTGAAATTTGTTCAGATTTGATTTTTGTTTGGATTTGAAAATTGTTCGATTTTTGAATTTTTTTCCGATTTGATTTTTGTTCAAATTTGAAAAAAAATCAGATTTTAAAATTGTTTGATTTTGAAATTTATTCAGATTTGATTTTTGTTCGGATTTGAATTTTGTTCGATTTTGAAATTTGTTCAGATTTTAAAAATTGTTCGATTTGAAATTTGTTCAGATTTGATTTTTGTTCCGATTTGAATTTTGTTCGGATTTGAAAATTGTTCAATTTTGAAATTTGTTTAGATTTTAAAGATTGTTCGATTTGAAATTTGTTCGGATTTGATTTTTGTTCTGATTTTAAATTTGTTCGGATTTGAAAATTGTTCGATTTTTAAAATTGTTCAGATTTTAAAAATTGTTCGATTTGAAATTTGTTTAGATTTGATTTTTGTTCATATTTGAATTTTGTTTGAATTTGAAAATTGTTCGGATTTGTTTTGGTTTGGATTTGAATTTTGTTTGAATTTAAAGATTATTCAGATTTAAAAAAATCGTTTTTGAATTTGTTTGGATTTGATTTTTATTCGGATTTGAATCTTGTGCGGATTAGAAAAATTATTATGAGAAGAAAAGAAACTGTGATTTTATGTTGGGCCAGCCCACGAAGCAAGTCGCTCAAGGCGACGCTATCAAGTTCCGTCGCCATCCTCTAAAAAAAAAAGTTCCGTCACCGTAAGGCGACCTAAAGGAGCTCCCCAATGCATATGAACTCCTACATTTCAGCTCGCAGCTGGGCTCCCCTGAGTCAATTCAGCCCGAGGATTCGCCGGCCAAGATGAGGATCCCCAGGTTACCGGGCTACCAAACAAGCCCCTAAGTGCTCCACTCCTAGGCTGCTTTTTGTACATGACTCCATCCACACTCATTTTTTTTCCAACAATATTCATAAGCTGATCTACTCCATGATGATGCAGGCAGGGACCACGACCACTCGGGCCTGACAAGCTGGATCGTTCACACAAGCACAAGCCCACCCCGGGATTACGGTGACGTCACCGCTGGCACACGAGTTTCAGGTGTCGATCTGAGAGCTCCTGCAGCAAGTGGAGGAAATTATCAGTGGCACACATTTTGCACAGGTCGACAGTTCGTCACATGGCTAGAAAAAAAGTTTCAGATAGTGAGATCGACATACAGTGGGTCTGACTGACATATCCGAATAGTTGTGTATGTATGCAAGGTGAATTGATGATGGATCCGACCTGTAGATCTTGCAGTAGGATAAACGGAGACTTCAGTTATCCACTTCCCGCGGAAAGCAAAAGCGTTGCAGTTACAGCCTCCAAATTAAGTTCTGCTTGAAATCCTAGTGGAGCTAGGAATTCAAGAACGATGCAAAGTTCAGAATTCTGGCTATTACTCCCTCCGTTCTGTCTAGATACATCCGTATTTAGACAAACCCAAGTCAAATAATTTGTAACGGAGGAGTACATAGGTTAGCTGATTGCTTAAAAATGCACACTGTTCATACATGTTTAGCTCCCATGCAGTGATCTGGAGCCGGAGGTAGGGGACCTGGCCGGTGCCCCCAAGAGCGCAACTCGCGTGCGCTGCCGCCACTGCAGCTAGATGGGGAAGTAAACGATGGCAGCTGCGCGCGCGGGCAGGGCCGGGGACCAGGAGGAAGGCCACCGCGAGCGATGCGCGAACTGCGGCGACTGTAGCTCCTGTAGCTGCCGATCATGGCGTGCACTCATGGCTGCCACGGCACGTCGGCACCCCTGCTCGCGTTCCACTTGCACCGCCACCTACCCGATCACTCCCTCACTTCATGCGCACACTCACCTAACTTTTCTCCGGACATCGATCACAGTGCCGTGCATGACATGATGCACTTCGGACACTGCTCTCACGCCTCATCTTTTTTGTGTGCGTGAGGAGAATTCAGCACTTCTATGCGGAAAACAGAAACGGAACAGTCTATTCCGGTAGAATTTTGCGAAAATTCCGTTTCCGGTAATACAGAACTTTCCTTTTTTTACTACATGGTACTTTCTGAATCCAGCAGCAGACTCAACAATTTTAGTGGGAACATTTAGGAACAACCCAAAATCCGAATAAAAAAGAAAAGTATCTAAAGTGACCATGTTTAGGCCCTACTACTTGCATATCATCTCCCTCTCGAGGCATTCCCAATTTGGCATTCAGTATTGCACTAGGGTTAGGGACAATAGTAGGTACTTTTTGCCAAATTTGATAGCACTATATTAGTTATATTTTATTCCTCTTAAAAAATTGACAAATTTGTTGGTTTGATTGGGTTTTCCTGCCTTATTTAAGGAGTCGCTTGGTTCCGGCAAACTTCTTCCTTATGTTCCGTGTCTGCACCGTATTCGGTCTGTATTATTTGTTTCCGACGATATTTGTTTTTGGGGTTTAATGTCCTCAACCACGATACCAACAAGCGATCTATCTTGAGGAAACTCGATCCGCTGTATAACCGAGAGGCAGTCTGACACCAAGATGAACTTCAATACCAAAGAGTTTGGCTTGAAGCATTGTCTTGGAGTACAATGCTCTTTTTTTTATGTCATATCAGCCTACTGGTGGATTTGTCCCCATCTATTGGATTGTGGCGGATGATGGAATAGATGGTTGTCGCAAACGAGTAAGTTTTTTTTCACCTTTGTTTATTGAAAGTCGATGTGTTGGGTCTTGAGGATTGACATTTACTGCATCCGTTCACAATTAAAAAGATTTTTTTTCTGAAACACATATATCCTAACTCGTTTTGTTGAGTAATTTCACTCATTTTGGTCTATATCTAGTTCAGATTAAAATATATAAAACATGAACGCTGGGAGTAACAAATAAAATTACGATCGAGTGAATGCATAGATCTGGAGACTTGTCTTCTATATTCGAAAAATGAAAAACTACCTTCACCTCGCACTCTTGCATCTATTAAGTGATCAAAACCTTATAACTGCAACACAAACAGCAAGACAACAATAGGAGTCTAAATTCTCCAAAAGCGACACCTCTAAGTAGAAAAGAGTGCCCAAACACCGTCGCCACCCGATCATAGATCTTAGGTTTTTACTCTCGAGAAAGTCCGTGCTCACAAAACAATGCCTTCAACAAGGTCATTGCCACAAACAACCAATTAAGGTCAGACATTTTACTTTCACCCTGAAAGAAAAGACTCGGGACCTCCTGAGATGACGTCCCCATTTGTTGATGCCACTGCTACAAGTTAAGAATCACCAAGCACAACCCTTATCACCTTGAAGACTCGCTCGCCATTATTAGACCTGAGACATTAGCAGTCATAACATTCCCCGCCACTGTCTTCACCCTGGAGATCGAAACACCGACATGTGCCAGGATGAAAACAAACAATGAAGCTTCGCGTCACACCGTCCTGAAGCCACATGGCTAGAAATAGGGGTGCCCAGGACCGAGTATCATTCGATCTAGCAATCTACATGCATCAAGTGCCCAATGGAGATCTCCGACGGAGCCTTCCGGAACTCGTCATCGGCAAGATCAACGAGGTCAGACATCAAGCAGAACACCGTCTTACGCGAGAAGAAATCTAGGATCACCACCTTTATTAGGTGGATCGGCAGGCCCCCACGTCGTCGCCCACCGGTTTCCAGTAGCAGGCCGGAGATCTCGGCAAGCACCGCCGCCACCACACGCACCACACGGAGATGAGTGGCTTAGCCACACCGAGCCCCCCAAACCAGCCGCTCTCACGGCCATAGCAGCTGCCAAGGTCGCCGAACAACTCTGGGGCCGCCGCTCCGGCGTTCGTCTGTGCCAAATGAACCGAGCTGTCTAGGGCCGTCGCGAGGTTCTGACCGGGATCCCGCCACCGCCTTTGACCGGCAGCATCCTTTGACGGTGGTGGGGGGGAGTCGTGAGCGGAGGGGAAGGAGGCGGCGGCGACCAGGGATCCGCCTGAGTCGCCGTTCCTGGGAACGACGCGACAGTTTTGTCCTCGCAACGTCTGCCACTCCTGTCTTCCGTACATACTAGTTTCTCGCTAGCATGACAACATGCAGACTCTGCAAGGTGTAAACAAAGGCATCGGGAAATATACCAGTTTCTCTCCTCCGTCACCTTCTTCTCTATCACGTCAGTCTTCAGTCACTGCGAGAGAAAAAAAGGCCAGTCAGTCCGGTTTTGATCGTCTGGACCTCACCCTTGCGTGTCCCACGCCACGGAAAAGATCTGCTCAAAAGATAGCATCGCAGGAGGGGCAAATTCAGCTGCGCACACTTGCAGCACTCTTGGTACAGAGATTTAGGCAGCCATACACGACAACTAGTTGAATTCAGCGCGGCGACACGCTGCACCCTTCCCGTTAATTTGCCTGATGCGGTTAAATATTATCGACTGAAAATTATCGCTGAGGAGATTGGGATTTTTTTTTTGGAATTTACAATGGACAATACTGTTGGAACACGGTTAGGAATTAAGAAAAGAGGAGCTAAAATAATATTGTTGTGCACGTTGAGGATGTCGCCACGGGAAAATCAACTATTGTCAGAAAATGCCAATGCAACGTAAATTTCGTCCCAAAATACACTAACACATGAGGATGGAAAAACAAATTTATTTTTAAAAAAAATCGGTATATTGTGTGGTGTAGTCTATGGACAATTGTGTCACTAATGTGTGAGGTAAATAACCAATTGTACTGAAGATATTATGATGATCTTGAGATTTCCAAACAAAATGGGACTCAAAATAATTGGGGGAAACATATTATAGAAATTCTCAAAAGTTGGGTCACACTTGCCTTCTTTGTTGGCAGCGAGGTACGGACTGTCGGTGCTCTCAGAAGCAACTCCGGATTCGTGTTCCGTTGATAAGAATGAAACACCGGAAAAGGAAAAGAGCAATCAACATACGGCGTCGATGCATTGCAAACAATATGAATGATATGACAAATTAAAGGTATTGAAATGCACTCCTAAGATATGTAGATCAATTTAAATGGAGTTGCAATGAGTAAGGGACGTCATTTCCACAAACTCAATTTTTGCGATTTTAGCTCTTCTAATTAAATAGGAATTAAAGTTGATTAATCATGCAGGGAATGCAATAGTTGTAAACGTTTTATTTTTCTACAAATTTTGATATATTATTTGCATTATTTTGAATTACATATTAGAAGATATAAATTTTACGAATTTCAGTTTTTTTGTAATTATTAAACAGGAATTAAAGTTGATTAATCATGCATGGAATGCAATAGTTGTCATGCATGGAGATGCAACGATTTTCTACAAATTTCGATGTATTATTTGCATTATTCTGAATCACAGTTTAAAAGATATAAATTTTACGAATTTCAGCATTTTCTGTAATTGTGAAATTTCTGACAAATGGGTCCCATACGGCAGGGTTTTATTAAATATGGAAATCTTTACGAAAATGTTGGTACGCTGACATGTGGGGCCGGGATGACGACGTCATGTGACGTCAGCCGGAGGCGGCGGACGCGCCGGGCGCTGCCGAGCGCGAGCTCGGCAGCTGCGCGCAGGGCTGGGACCGCGTGGATCCGCAATAGGAGGTCATGGCGAGCAGGGCGGGCGGCGCGGTGGACCATTTGGTCGCTGGAGTCGCCGGTGGCGAGCAAAACGGCGGCGGACAGCGAGCACGGCGACGACGATTCCGGCGCGCGTGCGGCGTCCCGGCACGCGATCCTCGGCGAGGATAGAGATACGATGGCGGCGGAGCTCCCTGCGTGCTTGGATTCGTCAGGGGAGGAGCGGAGCGGCGGCGGCGACCTCGGGGTCACGCGGGAGAGAGAGAAGAGGGAGGGGAGATGTGGGGTATTTTTGCAGGGAAGTCCTTCAGTTTTCTGGAAATTACAAATAAGTCCCTCCTACGGTACTATTCGACACTGTTCATTACTGTTCATTAGAACAGTGACGATACAGTGACAGGAGCGCTCACAGCTCGCTAAATCGCTCGTCTTTCATATAGTTAGTAATAATGAATGCAGAATGGTAGTTGTGCTGCACAGCATGGTCCCAACACATAAATGTTCAGATCTTGCAAAATATAAGCTCACCAAAGAAAGTTCAACGTTGATTTTCTTTTTTTAGGTATCCAACAACAAAGGAATATCCATGACGAAATGTGAAAATGAGCTCAATGAATTTACGAAGATTCTATCACTGGGTTTTCCCCCAAAAACGACCAAAATCATTGTAATTATGTAGTAGAATCTTAAATGATATTCCGATATAAATAGACGCCGTGCATAGAAATAAACATTCTTTTGAAACGTCTTAGAAACAAATATATATACAGAAGCCGTGCTAGATCAAACATAATCACGTTGTATAACGCTTGTCATCATCATAGTGTTATACGTAAGGACCATAGGTTCATGGCTCTTAAGCTAATACCATACTATATGATGTTGTACATCTTACTATATATTATATAAAAGGCCGCAGGATCGCAGCCTCTTCCAGCGCTCCACGTCGCGCGCAATTCTCAGCCGTCCGATCGGCGTGATCGACGGCTCAGATCGAGCCACGTCGCTCCAGCCAGCCGCGTCACTATTCATCCCGATTTTTGTCCAATCGGGATGCGACGCGTGGCCCGGTCACCCGCCGGTCACCCACCTCCCAGCCGGTCGCCCACCCGGACACCGCGCCGTTTTTCAAAAAAAAACCTCCCACTTTCGGAAATTCCCCGCCGTCCACGTTCTTCCTCTGCGAGTGGACCTAAATGTAATTTCTCCAAAGTCCGGGGACTTTCCTGCAAAACCTCCCGCGAGATCCTCTCTCTTCCGCGCGACGTGTGGCCGCCGCCGTTGCCGCCGCGCCCCGCCACCGCTCCACGCCTCGCCGGCCAAATCCACGGCTTCCACGAGCTTCGCCGCCGCGCCAGCTCCCTCCTCGCCGCGGATTGCATCCCGGGAGGCCGCGAGCTCGCCGGAATGGCCGCCAACGCCGCGCGCCTCCGGCGACGCCACGGCGACCAAAACGGGGCGGCGCCGCCGCCCCCGGCCTCCCCGCGTCGTTGCGCGTCGAACGCACACGCGCACGCGTCCCACAACGCGGCGACGCGCCGCCGGCGACCTCGGCGCCGCCGCGTGCGATGCGGCCAGGGCTGGCCACTATGACGTCAGCACGACGTCACAGTGGGCCCACCCTGTCAGATTTTCGCCAAATTTGTTTTTTTTTAAATAGTCCAAACTAAAAAATGAAAAATAGTACAAACAGAAAATGTCCACATAAAAAAATAGTCCAAACTAAAAAATAAAAAATAGTCCAAACAAAAAATGTCCACATTTTTTTGAAATACATTTTTTTGAAATAATTGTAAACAATTCTAAATATGATTTTGAAATAATTCTAAATAATGCAAACCAACAATTTAAAAAAAATGTCGACATTTTTTTCTTGGGGAAAAAAAATAGTCCAAACTAAAAAACAAAAAAATAGTCCAAACAAAAAGGTCCACAAAAAAAAATATAGTCCAAACTAAAAAATAAAAAATAGTCCAACCAAAAAATACCCACATTTTCTTGAAATAATTGTAAATAATTCTAATATGATTTTGAAATAATTCTAAATAATGCAAACCAACAATTTTTAAAAATGTCGACATTTTTTTTTGGGAAAATAGTCCAACCTATCCATATGATTTTGAAATAATTCTAAATAATGCAAAACAACAATTTTGAACATGTTCATAGAAAAAAATGACAAATATGTCAACGGGGTCACATAAAAATAAATATGCACGACCAAAATTTAAATTTCAAATTTATGTACTTCGTAGACGTCAAAAGGAATTCAAATGCGTCAAACTATTCAGCGATTGGATAACTTCCGAATTTGAACAATTCCCGAAATGCGGACAATGCAGACAATTTTTGAATTTCACCAATTTTACAATTCAAAAAATCAAAAAATTGAACCCACTGGCGCGGCAGAGGCTGCGCTAAAAGAATACAAATATGAATACATTTCAATACGTCAAATTTTCACAATCTCAACGATCTTCTAAGCACAAACTTTCCGAATTCAAATAATACTCATATTTCAACATGATTTTCCAAAGAACATATTCGAAAAAAGTTCAAATCCACGGGCGCGGCGAAGCCCACGCATAGTCCCCTAGTGTAATGTTAAGAGCTGCATCCCATCTTAGTCTTTTAGACATAGCTTGGTCCCCAGGAAGAGATTTCAACCATTATTTTTGTAATGGTATGCCATCCAAATACTAGGATACTGATTTCCCTTTTTTGTATAACTTGCTTTTTCAGTAATCGAGTCACTAGCATTATCATTTCCAACAAAGTAATCTAGATACTTTTGGTTTTGCAATATTAAAGGTGTAAGATTGGAAATGCTTAATTGCACACACTTGCCATGGTGGCACGTATATAATCGTGAGTAGAGAAGAGTAACATGCTGCCCTCAAGGCTTAGTCCTACATCTGCATGAACTTGGCAAAACATGCATGGCCTCAAGGAAAGGAGCAGAGACCACAAGGATAACTAAACTAGGAGCATTATCATGTGTCCCCTTATCTTCAGTTATCTTGGTATTCAATTCCATCGGATACCAACTCATTCATGTGCATGGAAAAACCAAACCTGCATTATCAAAAGATTGGACAGGTGAGCTGCATGATGGAGTTAAGAAAAAAGGACCTGTAGCGTGGCTCCCTAGTCCCTACTCAAGGTCATGTTTAAATATGATAGACTTGGTCAAATTACACAACAAGTGCATGCACTATACCAATTAGCAAATAAGTCTAATATTCTAGTTACGATCAAGTACTTACTGCCTCTCTTTGATAAAATACATGATAAAACTAAGTTGCAACTTGCAGGTGCTGCATTTTGGTTCTTTCTTGATTCTTGACCAAAGTTTAGACATGCAATCGGGAATATGAAAATTAACCGTCTATAGTCTATTACTGCATACCCAACTCCAACTTGTGATCTAAAATAAAAAGGAAACACAACTTGTTTAAAAAACACTAGCATTCCACTTCACACATACATGTAGCTACTGAGCCTCCATTTTAGAATATGTAATTTGTCAGGATTATTTTACAAATAGGTGTAACTATGAGGGCTGAGAGTAACTGGGACAACAATCTTATCACCTGATTCTTCACGGTTTGTTGGAAATTGGAGAAGGGTGCATGGTCTCAGTGCAGGTCCAGTTTTCATCCTGACGTTTGGGAACTTGAAGCACCATGAACATGAACAGAAAGCAGAACAGGCAATGACAAGGCCACGTGAGATTATGATCACATACATATACATTGCCATTATTCTGGCGCAGGATTAGCAATAAACAGAGCAGAAGGAAAGATAATGAAATGCATGGGAGGATGATTTGTTCAGATCCGTTAAGATCGTTGTTATGATTAGATTCTCGAGAGTACCTGCTAACATAAAAATGAACTCCCCGGTTCCTCCAAAGTTTGACAAACTGAATAACAGTTAACATAAGCATGTATGGATTAGTCAGCACACAGTGTATCTAGCCACGATAGCTTCCCCCACACCATGTGATGGAATACCTGTCTCCAAAGGAGCAAGCAAAGCGACATCGCTGATTTTATCCCTGATATTTTACAGAATCTGATACAGATCTGCCACTATAAATTAATTTAAAAAAAGATCAGCAATTGTCCTGTGATTCCAATCCTTCAGCAACGATAGGTGCTCGCTAAACTCCCAATGCTTATTAAGATATAAGAGGGCCAATAATCTGCCAAGGTCGTGCAACACAAGAAATTAAATCATTTCACCCACGCAAATCCCCACCTCTGTACCCTCAAGAGAGGCAGGTTGTCATGGCCTCATGGACCCGGTGCGAGGTACTGTAGCGCCTATACCGGTATGACAGCACGTACGAGGGCCGCGGAATTAGTTTGCTAGTGTGGGTTAGCATGTTATCAATCAGTTAGACTAAGTTGTTAGAATCAGAGCTTGAGTTTTAGAGCATATACACTTATATCAGCCTTGTAAAATGCTTAGCTTATGACCATTCGTAAGACGAAATAATTGGTCTCTCAATTCCACATCAATTGTCCATTTCACCCTGCTTGCCCAGCCAAGAACTCGTGTTAGTTTATTCATGGCACAGGTTGTCCTGCACCAAATGAAAATAATACCACTGCCTTACAGTCAAATTCAAGAATCCAGCCAAAACCAGATCGATACTTGCAAGTCCTGCCTTGTTAGGTTGTCAGCCACGCATTCAATTAGACAGACCTGGCAGAAAACTTGATTGTGTTGAATCTGAGATCAAAAAATATGGCTGGTGCTAGTACTACATGATAGCGCATGATAATTAAATCGCACGGTCCATACGCCCTCAAATGTCACATCCGGCGAGACCAGGCAGTACCCTGCCCTGAACAAGTAATTGCCTACCAGCTATTCCAAGCGGACCACAGTATAAACTATAAGTTGATGCCAATTTATCAACCCATCTACTCCATCCATTTGATCGATGCAGAGGCCGAGGGTACAGCCTCCATTGTCTTACAAAAACCATCCGTGAGTACTACTCCATGTTTTTCAGTTCAAAGTGCACAGTAGAATGGACTCTTATTGGTAAATCGACTGCCAAAGCCATGTAAAAATGGGAGCCAGATACCCAGGACTCTATAAGGTTAAGGCCCTGTTTGGAATCCAGGATTCTCGCAGGAAACATTCATTTTCTGCGGAAAAAAAGGAATATATTCCTTAGTCCGAAAAACGGGACCTTACAATGGTGAGCTAATGACAGTGGTTACTCACATAGCCTCCAACCACCAAGGCACATGGAAGCAGTGGTAGGGCCTACTCTATTCTACTCCACCTCTTGGATGGCTGTGATTAGGCCACAATGGCCAGGCACCAACTTTGAAGCACCATCACCTGATCATTCCTCATCAGCAGCTAGCTAGACACTGAAACTACATATTCTAACCTCAGCATCATCAGCAGCTACCCACTGAAACTACATACATATTCTAACCTCAGCAACTTTGAAGCCCTTCACTTTGATTCTTCCTGTCTACCTAGGTTTAAAAATACTATGCTCCCTCCAAGATCGAATGCACTGAGCTGTGCCCTCATGTACCAGAGAAAATATTAATTCATCACATGGGCACCTCTCCAAAGCTCCCCTTGGTAGGCTATAAATGCCTGCCCATGACATCTGCATGGTTCTCTACACCACACCACATCGCCACTGCTAGCTACTCGATCGTCCCCAGATTTTGCCACAGACAAGAAGAACCTAACACGTTTCCCTCCCAGCAGGATGGCCATGAATCCTCTCTCCCAGGAGCACCCCAATGCATGGCCATGGGGGGTAGCCATGTACACGAACCTGCACTACCAGCAGTACCACTACGAGAAGGAGCACCTGTTTGAGAAGGCCCTGACGCCCAGCGATGTGGGCAAGCTCAACAGGCTGGTGATCCCCAAGCAGCACGCTGAGAGGTGTTTCCCTCTTAGCGGTGACTCCGGCGAGAAGGGCCTACTCCTGTCCTTCGACGACGAGGCCGGCAAGCCGTGGCGGTTCCGGTACTCGTACTGGACGAGCAGCCAGAGCTACGTGCTCACCAAGGGCTGGAGCCGGTACGTCAAGGAGAAGCACCTGGACGCCGGTGACGTTGTGCACTTCGAGAGGGTGCGCGGCCTCGGCACCGGCGATCGTCTGTTCATCGGCTGCAGGCGCCACAGCGACGTCGGTGCACCAACGGCAGCGGCACCACCTCCCGCTGTGCGTGTCGTGCCTGCGTCTGGACAGAACCCCAGGGAGCAGCAGCAGCCATGGAGCCCAATGTGCTACAGCACATCCAGCTCCTACCCTACTAGCCCGGCCAACTCCCATGCCTACCGTCGTTCAGTAGAGCACGATCACAGCGACATGCATCATGCAGGTAAGATTAAGACTGCATGAACTGAAGATGTAATACCATTTCATACCTCTAGGTAGCTTAATTGACACCGTTTTGGCGAACAATCGCAGGAGAATCCCAGTGGGACGCAGACACCAGGAGCTGTAGTGCAGCCTCGGCGCCGACGCGGAGGCTCAGGCTGTTCGGCGTGAACCTCGACTGCGGGCCAGAGCCGGAGGCAGAAACGGCGATGGCAACTCCAGCGATGTACGGCTACGTGCACCAGAGCCCCTACGCCACCGTGTCTCCAGTGCCCAGCAACTGGTCAGTCCCGAAACATCACTGAGTTAGATGATTGATCAAAGCAACTCTGACAATTGACCAATCAAGAACTTAATATATTGACAGGGGCAGTTCATGAATAGGATGACGAGTAGATCTGAGGCCATGCGTTGCACGGTGGAACAAGCTACTACCACCAGTCCACCACCACCACCACCACCAGCCTACTACTGCTGCTCTGCACCAAGTGACATGTTTGAATTGACCCGTGGAAGGAAAAGGAAGGAAGTGGGGAGATCCCATGCTCCCCGGTCAATCTTCCATCCATCACCAGGACGCCATTTTTCTGTTTTTTCTCTCCCTTTTTGTCTTCCAGAAACCCTATTTTCTGTACGGAGCCCTGGCAGTAGGCATGGGTGCAGGGAGGTTTCAGGAAACATCAAGTTGAAAAGGGGAGGGGGAGAGAGAGCTAGCTAGACAGACAAACTTGTGTATGTATGTGTCATGTCTGTGAGTGAGTGAGTGCTTGAGTGGGTCCAAGAAGAAGCTCTGAAGCTGATGTATCCTCTCCTGCCTCCTCAAGAAACAAAGTAACATTCCCATGGGGATTTTGTTCTCTCCCAATCTCCCTCTGTTCTAGTACTGTTCTAGAGCTCATGCAATCAATTGGTGGTGCAAATGCTTTCACTTTTGCAATCAATAGGTTCGATGCTTCAGTTTCACCTAAAACTAGGGATGTGCATGTGCAATGTATTCCCTTACTATAAATAGTGGTTATAGTTATCCATATATTTCCGTTTAAGACATTAGCCCCTGTTAGGAACAATGGATTACTTTTAGTGTTCATGCAGGGACGAACTAATTCATGTGGAATACATGAAAACATTGCCACTCAACAATTTCATGAAACAATATTTTAGCAAATGCCCAACATTAGGACATAATGTGGCGTACATGATGCCGACATCAGGGGATTTTTCTTGCCTTGATATTTAGTTAGCTGTTGGTCTCCACCTTTTTGTTCCCTCGGGAAGGAAAAGTTCAACAAGAAATGAATGTGCAAGTGGGCTTAGCTCCCTCTAATAGGATACTAAGAAAAGCCCGGCTAAGCTGATGGTCTAAGAGGCGCCAAGTCTAGACACAAAAGGCCGCTAAACTCCAATACACAGAAAGATTCCTCACAAACATGTATCAAAAGAAAATTGAAGTTATGTCTCCTGCTTTTGTTGCCTATGTAAGAAAACTAGCACGAGGCAAACAACATGATATTATTCTGGCCAGTCAATGTTTCAAAGTAGATGCCTGGAAAAGCCTGACCTAAGCTAAACTGACTTGGGGTACCAGCTCTAAGTCTTAACAGAGGGCAAGCCGTAGCTAGCTCCAAAAGATTAACCATACTATCAGCTTGCGGAACACGCCGAAGCTAAAATAAAGTGCCTGGAGAATCTAGATTAAAAGCCTAACGCCTAGGTCACCCAATCTGGTCTAAGCACTTGTTGTAAAGACTAAATATTGCAGGTGGTTGCCTGAGAAGTAGGTCTTGCTACATGGATGTACGTAGTGGAGAATACCGAGACAAGCTATTAAAACCTAGATCAGTCGACTAATTAGGGGATTAAATAATGAATATGCAGGTTACATATTCATCTTAATGAGACTTGCATCATCAAATGTGATAATGATGATTAAACTAGCAGGTTACGACTGTATCAACAGCAAGATATCCTGTCTACTACTAGAACACGAGCCATGTGCAGTGCAGGAGGAGGCTAAGCTTTCCCTAATTCCAAAATATGAACCTTATCCTAGGGTTACATGATTAACACTTGAACACCAAAAGGTAAATTATCTTAGCACTAGCGGAAATGGGCATGTGAGTGCCATAATGATAAAGCAGGCGCTCACCCTATGGAACACATACCGAGAAGAAGAGATTATCAAAGGTGCCTCTGCAAAGTACAAACTAAGCACATCATTTGCATAAAGACTTGCAATCAAATCTGCTTTTTTAAAATCTAGGACCAAACCTATTAGTTATGCCCAACTGAGTAGGATTATAGCAAAAAGCCACTGCCCAGTAATGCTACACTTACGGAAGAGTCCTACGGAATAAACTTATGGACAGCGTAGTGGCATCACGCAATTGGGAGGGGCTCAGGTGGTTTTTCCGATAATTCAGCGCACGAACAAACAACTTTAACAAATCATCCGTAAGTGTAGCATTATTGGTCACTGCCTGGGACACAACAAAATACAGGACTACGAGAGAAACATCAAGGTAAAACATGAACACATATGACGATGCCACGAGGATGCATCTGACGAGTGAATGGCCACCCACCCAAGGCAAATGGGGTACCAGAGGGCCGATCGACCCACAAACTGGACCTACGATATGCTGGCCAGGCATCGGCCACTGGATCTCGTTGCTTTCCAAATAAGTCACTGCCTTCATGAGGCTCATGGTCCACCAAAACGGGCTGGCCTGATGAATGCTCATCTCTTACTGTAGTTATATGCATTTTTGCCGTTTTCCTCAGTCCATGCTAGTAGTTTTAGACGCAAGCTTTTGTACAGTACTTTTCTTGAGAAAACATGTGCAGGACATACAGATGGTGGGCCACAAACACGGGCATGTCTGGTTGTACTATGAATCTATGATGTGGAAACTACGCATATATTTAAGATGTTAATGATATCATATGGACAAATATCTAACTGTATTGAGATTTTCTCCCGTGGCTTATTGTGGTACAGAGAGAATGAGTAGGTCTCGGGATTGTTGGCAGGATATGCCTCAAGTCAATAGCAACCTCCTAGACTAACTGATAATTATCACGTCAAGGATATGACAAGTTGACAACAAACAAATTAGTTCAATATCTACTTTTGAGCAATGAAAGTGACGAGATTTGCCAAAACAAGAAAGCACAGTATCAGAATTTAGGAATCAGTTTTTTAGGAAGCAAAAGAAACATATGTCTGTGAAAAGGAAACAGCTACATGTCATCATATAATGAAAACGGGGTCTCAAAAGGTGTCACGTCATTTCTAGAATATTCAATACGTTCTCCCTTATTATCAGTTTTTAGCGTGTTGATGACAACACCAGACGGTAGACAAAGGAATATTATTGAGGAATAAAAATTGCATAATGTCAAAGCATATTACTTTTTTTAGATAAAGTCAAATCATATTACTAAAGCTTCAGGTAATCTTGGTTTCCTTTGTACAAGTTAGAAGAGACGAATCACAAAGTCAAGTTATAAGCCGATATCTCTTGATGAACAGTTATATATGGATTAAATAATTACAAAATTAGGTTTGTATTAATGCAGCGATTTTCCAATAATAGTGATGTTCAACGCAACCAATGAAATACAGTATGAAGAATGAAGCAAGTTTAACAAGTTGCAAAACACATGAGGCGGAGCACCGATGAGAGAATGGAACGTACCACTTTCCAGACCTCATGATTTTAGGAGTGGAAACAATAATGAGGATGATGAAATCACAATCGAGATAACCAAGATGCGTATCAATCAGTGCAGTAATCTACTGCAGCACACCAATAGACAACAGCCCTCAGTAGTTGCACTTAATCTCTTCCTGAAACACTCAAATCAGCTAGGGGTTCAGGAAAAAAGAAATCCACTTCTGATGTATATTTGTACATGAATAAATCTTGCATACCAAGGCATTGTCTTATGATGTATTACACAACTACTATACAAGATAAGAGCTGCGTAGGTCACTCAGTCTCCTCAAATGATCAAGGACCCACATCTCTGCTTCCATTTGCTGATACAGCTGATACAGCTGATACAGCTGATATTACATCAAATGGGGTCAGCAGCATGACATTATTGACTTGGATGGCCAATCTCTCAATATAAGTCCTGACATAGATCTTTAAAGCAGCAGAGCCACTACCCACAAGACAATAATGTGCTACATGATGAGGTCACCACTTGAAGATGATTGCTATTCCTGATTCAGTTCCCAATCCCCAGAAGTCCCCACAAGAACATGAATCATCTCTCTGACAATGACCAGACATTCAGTAAAACTTGTTTCAATCTTCCTGAACTCATCAAGGAATAGAATTCTCCATGGATCCTATGGTTTTTATATTGCACAATAACTGGTATTACTAGAACGTCAGATGATTAAACCAATCCAGTGCCAACTTCTCACTGTGGTGTTTAAGCAGCTCATGGCTCCTCCTTTTTGTAGGCATGCAGATCATGCAGTAGGTGTTCTGTCACAAAATATTCTCGCAGTTTCAACTGGCAGCCAAATATTGTTTCCACCATTGTCAGGTTCAAGCTTGAAAAAACTGCTCGGTTGCTATTCTGGCTATTATTGCATGAACCTGCAAGCCCTCAATTATCAAAGCAAAACTTGCACATGTACTGGGGACAGCAGAAAGAGTGACTTCAGTCAACAGTACTCCTTCCCCTTTGTGCTCACTGAAGACCATTATGCATCTATCCTGCAAGCAATGAGCTCCATGTAACTGCACTTTTCCATGGCATCTTTTCACAAATCCAGCATGCATCCTTGATCATATTAGATTTTGCAAAACATCATGAACTACGGTGATGACAGAAATACTGGAGGTCCTACTTAAAGAATATTGGATTCCAGTGGAAGCTTGAGGGGCATAGTGTTTAAATGCTTGCGGTTTACAGAAAGCATAATTTTACAGATGCAGAGTGCTGAAAAGGTATATTCACTCATGTGCATTCTTCTTGGTGCATCGCTGAAAAAAGCGTCATAACTTGCATATCCTCTCCACTATGAGTAGGCATTGGATAAAAAACATGACGAGCACAATCATTCGGGTCATGTTGCTTACAGACTGATAAGAATATTGCATGTGAGAGCATCTGTTACCACACCAAGATGAATAGCTAACCCGTGACAGCTTTTCCCAAACAAGAGTGGAAGAGGGACCTCCTCTCTGCACATAGCGATGCCACGACAAAAAATGCAATAATTGGAGGATTTTCCTAGCTCAGATTGTCCCATGTTGCTTACTTATAATGCAGCCATATAACGGTGTCGGCTTGCACCATGAACCCAAAAACAAAAGCATCCATGCGATCATGTAGATCAACCTACAAAGATCGCTAGCACCAACTGTACTAGCACCACGACATTTTGACATAAGATGATTCAACCAATGATGTTTTTCGCTTCCTTGAACAGTACCATGTAGTCTGGAAGTAGCACACGCACAAAAGCTTAGGACTTAAGACAAGGAGCACAAAAATAATTAGCTAGCAAAATAAATTCGCTGTATAACTCCAATTCGCATCCAAGAGACATCACACAAAATCGGAGACCTGCAGCTGTCTTAGGCACATTACTGGTGAAAGATCCATACAGGAAGTAGAAAAACATGCCTCGAAGCATAACGACTAGACAACAGAACTACAAGACGATCAGTTGAGCACAGCCCAGAAACACAGAAAAAAACTGTAGTTGGCGCCATACCCAGATCTCCTCGTGAATCACTCTCCTTCAGTCGCTACAATGTCAAAACGACTGGTAGAGCCTTACACGTTGCATTCCATTGTCAGGTATAATTCCTAGTACCTCCTCCCTAAGTCTCACCTTACCAACTTAAATTTCTTCATAAGGCGTACGAAATTGCCACAACAGGCAACACCGTACAACAAGCTCTCGAAAGATTTATAGGCAGCAAAGGCGTGGCCTGCCTCGTTGAGGCGAATCATAAGCTACCAACTAACTACATTGAGCTTGGCGCAAACCATATAGTGATGATAACGTGATACACAAATGAATTACGAGGTGAAACAGATACCTCTCAGTGGGGGCATTCCGTCGAGCATCGTCGGTGCACACCGAGCGCGATGGCGGCCTCGGTCTGAAACTCGGAATTTGCAGCACTACTCGGGGACGCAGATACCGCATCGGGGAGGTTAGACAAGCGGCGCGACGAGGATTAGGGAGGATGAGTAGACAGCGCCGGGGAGTCGTTGAGGTTACGAGGGAGGAAGTTGATCGGGAAACCCCGTGGGGGGAGCGCCTGTGTGTCGACCCGTGCGACGATAAGCACGGGTCGCACACCCTCCCCGCCTCGCTTCTTCTTCTTCCCCGCCTCCGATTCTTCCTCTGCCCACGCCGCCGGCCACCGCGAGCCCCTCATCGCCCTGCATCTCCTCCACCTCCGGCCACCGCGATTCTCTCTTCTTCTTCTTCTTCTTCTTCTTCTTCTTCTTCTTCCTCGAACCGCCATCCGACGCCAGCCGTGCCGCCTGCTGCCGCCACCCGCGGCCGGCGTCGCTACCGCCCTGCCCCAGCCGCCAGTCCGCCGCCGCCCGGCCATCCCTCGAACCCCCCCCCCCCCCCCCCCGCACCCGAACCTAACTCCGGCCACCCACACCCACCCGCACAAGATAAGTTGCGTACCTCACCTCCACCTGCGCCGCCGCGGTGAGCCGCGTCGCCGCCGGCTACGGAGAGGTCCATCCCTCGCCTGGCCGGCGACGTCGCGGCCAGCCGCGCCGTCCCCGTCGGCGGCGAGGTCCTCGGGCTAGTGCAGCTCCGGCCGTCTCCGCTTCTTCCTCCGCTCCGTTGGGCCGGCCCACTCGCGCCTCTCCTCGCACTTCCGGGGTGTGCGTGGCTTTCCTATCATCGACCAGGTCGATGAATAGGAAATGCCCCCATGGGAGGACGACGAAAAAGACGAGGAAGCAAGGAAGAGACGGAGTTTTTTCGGCCTTTGGGCTTCAGGGTTTCTGTACATTTGAGTCTGGGCCACGCAGGTTCCCGTATTTTATTATGGCTTATTACAGCATGCGACTTTCGGCCTTTAGTTCGCCCAGTTTAAACGTATAGTTATTTGTGTTGACACAACAATATAAAAAAAAGTTATTTGTGTTGACACTAAAAAAAGTTACTGTACTGTATTTGTGTTGAGTGTGTTGATATGTACAGTTTTTTTTTTGGGTCAAAAACTCAAAATACACATTCTTTTTTTTTAGATTGACAAGAAGATTAAAACAAGTGCATCTATTTACACTTCTGGTAACAACTTATAGCTGAAGTTTCATAGCAAATAAAACAAGGAGATGTTAGCATTTTCTTTTCGAGAGTACGCCTTTGGCGTACCTTACTTTTATAATAACACAATATACAAGAAATCGTCATCATCTGCAACCAGATGATGTGATCAAACTCCACGTCCCACGCATCTATGCTAACTTCTCACAACATAGTCTCTCCTCCTTCCCAATACACTCACCCATCCTACAAATTCATCTAGTATCAGATTCGATAGGTCCAACGCTGAGTGTTGTTACGCTGTTACCATTTTCTAAGGTTTTGATTTATTAGTACGGTTCTTTGCACACTCATGATGTTTCAATCTCACTAAACAGACGCGACGCCTACCTATCATAAAACTGCAGAGAAAAGCCTAGAGCACACTGGAGAAAAATGTTCATGAACATTTTGTGATCTCTAGCTGCAGCTTCCAAGTGATGACAGAATTTATACGTATGGTCTCACTCTGTGTGTATCCATTTTCTGTATCGATTCCAATGAAACGGCAGCAATTTAATTCTAAAATCTTCAGATTCTCTTTTAGCTTGCCTCACATTTCGTTCGATCTGGTTTTCCAAACTATATGCAGTCATCTTCAGAAAACAGAATTGCTCAAAGAGATGTGCATTGCGCTCCCTCTGTATTGTTATCCATAAAGGCAGAACATCCTATTACACAAGTATTGCGAACGCAAGTAAACCCAAGAATTCACCGTCTCAAATAAAGTAGAAGCCGCTTACATTGAGCGGCTAAACTGTATATGCTGTGAAATTGCGAACCAGTCAAAAATACAAAACGAACGTACAGGAAGTCCGGCTATCTCCCAAACTAGTCATCAGGGAAGCAGATATCTGACAATGGCAAATGCAATCCAGAGCTAGCTAGGTTGCTGCTAGTGCGCCCGCAGCAAGAAAGAAGGCATGGGGAGCATGGACGGATCGGGCGAGGCGTAGAAGTTGGGCCCGGCGAATGCGGCCTCCTGGATCCTGGTCACCTCCTTGTGCACCGCCATCATCGTCGCAACCGTTGCCTCTGTCGTCGTCTTGCCGGCCTGAGGCAGCTTGTCCGCCGTCTCTTCAGGGCGAGGTTTCTTGTGCAAGTCCCACCGCTCGGCGGAAGACGCGCGGCTGGCTGGGCGCTTGGTGTTGCCATCCTTAACATGGCCGCCACGGTCTGTCGTGTGGGACATGCCGATGAGCTTCTTGCTGTCCCAGCGCTCGACGGAGTCGGCGCGCCCGGGCTCCGGTCGCCGTCTGACGATGACAACGACGATGTGGCGCTGCCGGGAACCTTGTACTTCTTGTGCATATCCCACCTCTCGACGGCGTCGGCGCGGGAGGAGCTCCCGCCGTTGTCGGAGACCGATGACGAGGACGACGCAGGGATGCAGGGAATCTTGTACGTGTCCCACCTCGGACGAAGTCCGCACGCCCTGGCATGGTGGAAACCGTCAACAGCAGGGTGAGACCTGTCGGTGTCGGCAGCATCTTGCTCCTGGGCGGCGTCGGGAGGATCGGCGGCATCTCGCTCTTGGGTGTCGTCGGGAACATCGGCGGAAGAAGAGAAGCTGCCGCCATGGAGACTTGCTGATCGGCATTCACGCGTGAGCAAGCGGTCGGCCGGTCGATCGATTGGCAATGGCACAAAGGAACGCCGCAAGCTACCAGAGAAGCAATGAATCGACAGATATGGTACGGACGATGAATTGACGCGATGCCGGACAGGTATTTGTAGGACTTGACGGATGGCGCAAGACGGTGGAGCTCGCTGCGCATTTGTTCTCGATCCGGACTCGGATTCCGCATGAGAAAAGGAAAACTGGAAATCGAACCTCTCGTGGAGCCGTGGACTCGGTTTCGGATCAGGATTTAGACTTGACTGACGTCACCCTCGGTGGCCCCTGAGATATATATGCATTGCCCTGTTTTTTTTGTTGTAATATCAGACCGAGGGGATACATCAAAGAGGCGTTTTGAATCCTGAGCCCGCACCGCTAATTTTTTTTTTAAAAATAGTAACAAAGATATACAAGTTTTTCACATTGTGCGAAGTTTCATGATGAAATGACATTTGTGTTGCTTGATCGAAAATACAAAATTAGTGCTCTAAGAACATATCTTAAAATCTCATTTTGTCCACCAGTTTTTGCTTTTTTTTTCACATAGAGCAATCTAAATGACATTTCATCATGAAACTTTGCATTGTATATGGTTGTCAAAGTTTTTTAGATTTATAAAAATGTTTTACTACTTTTGTATTTTTTAACTGGGCATGAACATATAGTCGGGGTCGGGGAGCCATGTGAATTTCTGCAGGGATACATGCCCCCTTCTTTTCAGCTTATTTTCCAGATTCTCCCAGAAGCTACCCTCCATCAGCTTCTCCCAGAATCTCGTTTTTTAAATTTGTTTAAACTTCTAAATTTGTCTTCCCAATACTTATTTAGAAGTTTAAACAAATTTAAAAAACGAGATTCTAGGAGAAGCTGATGGAGGGTAGCTTCTGGGAGAATCTGAAAAATAAGCTGAAAAGAAGGGGGCCACAATCGCCAAGGGTAGTACCGTAAGTGTGTTACAGCATAACTAACACATCCTATGAATAGGCTAGCCTAAACGGTTCAACTCGGAATTGTTTGTAGGGGTGGATTGTTAAAGTGCCTGTTGCCCCCCCCCCCCCCCCCCCCCGCGTAAGTGTGTTAGAGCATAACTAACACATCCTTTGAATAGGCTAGCCTAAACGGCTCAGCTCAGAATTCTTTGTAGGGGGTGGATTGTGAAAGTGCATGTTGCCCCCCCCCCCCCCCCCCCGTAAGTGTGTTAGAGCATAACTAACACATCCTTTGAATAGGCTAGCCCCACTCTAGAAGCTTATATGATGACCAAGGTTCTATCCAAGTGTTTATATGAAGAATGGTCATGTGTAGAGTTGAGCATATTGCAAGTATGTCTTGAAGGATTTAAGACATCATCTTTGGGAAGAGAGAGAAAATTATGAAGTGCAAGTTCAATATGATCCATCTCGGAAGATATCATTTGATTGAAGCTTGTAATGGATACATGAAGACGGAGCTTAGCGAGGCTCTCCCATAACGGAATAGGGGGGAGTATTTGGAGAAGTCTTCATCAAGCATGTGCTAGCAAGCACAATCAAGAAAGGTGTTCCAACTTGAGGGAGTCAAGATCGTCATCATCTAGCTCAAGTGGAATGCGCAAAACAAAGGTATGATCTTGATAGGTTTTTCTTTCTACCGGTCTCATGCTTGGGAGACCGGGTTATAGGATAGACGGCGTACTATCAAGAGGGGCACTCAAGTGAGTAACTTGATCGCATCTTTGTGGAGAGCTCAAACCTTTGCATACTTGACATGTCATCTTTCTTGGTTCTTATTTGGTTTTTATCCTTGTGAGGATATAGAGCTTGTGTTCATCTCTATACCAAGCTCTAGTTCATCAAAAACGGATTTCATTTAAATATCTTATTGTGTTTTTGATATTGGGGGTTTTACCGGTTTGTCTTTTCTAAGAGAGATCAAACTCTCCTCTTGTGGTTTCCTCCTCACATGATGGACTATAATGTTTCTCTGTATGATCTTATAGTGCTCTTCGTTTCGATTCCAACGAGCCCAAAATCATCGAAAACGGAGTCCGGATGAAAAAGATATTGCAGTTTTCGTATCTCTGTTTCTGTCAACCGGAATTTCCGGGGGGGGGGGGGGGCGGAATATCCGGGGTCGGGGGCCAGATATTCCGGCCCTAAAAATTGTTTTTACCTCTTTTCGAGCCCCGAGTGCGAGCCTCTGTCCAAACCGGACATTTGGGCCGGATATTTTGAAGGGGGGCGGATATTCCGGCCCTACCTGCTGTAACGGCTCTATTTCGGGGAGGGACTATAAATATCCCTATCCTTCTTCAACATTCAGCCACGCACGTTTTTCCCTCTCTCTCCCCCCATTGTTGACCTTCGAAAGCTTACGTCTCTCTCAATCTCTCCCATGATTCTTGCATATCTTTGAGTGAAAGGGAGAGGAGATCTAGAAATAAATTTCCACCAATCCATCTCTCCTCTAAGTGAGGAGAACCCTTTGGATCTTGATCTTCGAGTTCCATTTGTTGAGTTCTTCTTTGTTCTTCCTCGCTTCTCCCCCATAAGCATTAGTTGCTTTTGGTGAGATTTGAGAGTGAAGGAATTGAGCACTTGTGCTCTTGCCATTGCATTGTACATCGGTTTGTGCTCTCCACAAGGATTCGTGGAAGTTGAAATTTGTGAGCTTGTTACTCTTGGGTCATTGGACCCTAGACGCCTTTATGGTGATTGAGACCTATTGTGGTCATTTGGGATCCTCCAATTAAGTTGTGGATGTGTGCCCAAGCTTGTTGTAAAGCTCCGGTTTCCGCCTTGAAGGTTACCGATAGTGGAAGGTGAACCAATCCTTTGTGGTGCGGTTCATCGGAGAAGAAGGTGAAGCCTATTGTGGCATTGAGACCAACCTGTTGTGGTGGCTCAAACCTCTCCAACGAGACGTACTCCCCTAAAAAGGAGGAACTCGAGAATACATCCTCGTCTCCGCGTGCCTCGGTTATTTCTATACCCGAACTCTTTACTTATGCACTTTACATTGTGATAGCCTTCGTGCTTGAAGTCTTATATCTTGCTATCACCTTGTTATTTGTCTTGCTTAGCATAAGTTATTGGTGCACATAGTTGAGCCTAGTATTTAGGTTGTGTGCTTGATAAGTGAAACACTAGGTTTATTCCGCATTTGTCAAGACTAAACCGAAAAAGTTTTAATCGCCTATTCACCCTCCCTCTAGGCGACATCCTTGTCCTTTCAGATTGCCGCCTAAATTTTCATATTCCGGATCTCTTCGTGCGAGGCTGAGCCGTTCCACTAGACGGCACCTCTGCCGCTGATCACCCTGCACCGCAGCGCCACCCAATCATCATCATGTAGCACCTGCGGTCGCCGCCCGTCGGATTCAAGGTCACACCGCCCCCATAGAAGCCGCCTCCAGCTTCTGCGTGTCTCGCAGCCGGCGTACCCATCTCCCCGCCCAATCCTCCCATCACCGCGGAAAAAAAAGCAATAGGGAAACCACACACCTCCTGCAAGGTGTCAGGACCCTTGAGGTTGCATCCTCCGGGCTCCCTCCTGCCAACGTTGACGCCGTCTAAGGGGCCGGTTTGGAAATAACGATGCCTTCTAGCAGAATGGCCTGACCGAAATCGCGGTCCACTGGCCCAAAGAAGCGAGGGTGTCGGCAGCTTGAGGACGGGTGACTCGTCTAGCCCCTACACTGGCCGAGAGGTCCACAGCGCTACCGTCAACATCACCGGAGATGTAAAATTGCTCCCCGTTCTCCGAATATGTGCCAAATTAGATCCTATTTCTTAGTGTTTCCGTCCTTCCATTTGTGTAGATACAATTTTCATTCGGTTTCTACATCATATGTCAACATGTTTGAGGAGAATAAGGTGAACATTTTGAGTGCTCCACTTGACACATTCGATGCTGGCATGGATGTGTAAACCAACACCGAGGCTGTTGGCGAAAATGATTTGGAAGAGATTGGGAAAGAAGTGTTTGATGCTTCCCAACCGAGTGGGAGAGAAAAACTAAGAACCAATCACACGGAGATAGAAGACCTTTGTTTCTGAAAGCAAGGTTCAATTTATTAGTACGGTCCTTTGTACACACATGATCTTTCAATCTCACTGGACAGAAGCGAAGCCTAACTATCTTAAAACTGCAGAGAAAAGCCTAGAGCATACTGGAGAAAAATGTTCACATGACATTTAGTGATCTCTAGATGCAGCTTGTGATGGCAGAATTCATACGTACTGTCTTGCTCTGTGTGTGTCCATTTTCTGTATCGATTCCAACGAACTGGCAGCAATTCTACAATCTTCAGATTCTCTTTTAGCTTGCCTCACATTTCGTTCGATCAATTGATTGTGGTAAGAAATAAATAGACGAGCCTGGACGTCTCCCCTCTTCCTGTTACTGTAGCAGAGGGCGATTTTTTCAACCTCCCCGCAGATCCACCTCCTCTCCGTCGTTTCGCCGGTTCCTCGTTCTCCGTCGGCCGCTCCGGCGGCGGGAGGGCGGGGGATCCCCGCTTCGCGGGTGTAGATAGCGTAGGGTGTGTAGGGTCTTCTGCCGGCGGCACCATGGAGGTGGTTGGGTCGCCGGTGGTGCTTTTGGTGCAGGTGCGCGTCCCCTTCGACGGCGGAGCTCCGTGGAGGTCCGCGGTGGTGCGCCTGGCCTCTCCGCTCCCTCAGATCAGTATATCTGCTGGGTGCGCCATCCCCCTCCCGGGATCCGCGTGGCGGCGGTTCTGGGTTGACTTTGAAGCCGATGATGTTGAAGGAAGGCGGTGTAGCAGCCGGAGTTGGGTGGAGGTTTCTCTGAGGTCCGGCGACTTCCCGTCCGCTAGGGGATGTCTTCTGCTCCAAGGCTTGAAGGAAGACGCAGCGGCGGCGCGCCACCGGCACGTCCCGCTCCATGCCGGCGACATCGAGTTGCAGAGGGACTGGATTGTACTTTTTATCTTTGGTGGGTGCCTGTCTGTAATGACCGTTCTTTAATGTTATCAATGGTTTCTTCGCAAAAGAAAAAAAATTGATTGTGGTCTACGAAATCTAAATGTCTGGGTAGAAGTTTTCCAAACTATATGCAGCCATTTTCAGAAAACAGAATTGCTCAAAGCAAAGTGCATTGCACTCTCCGTACGGGAAAACTCAACCTGGCCGCTGCGTTGTTATCCATAGAAACAAAAGGCAGAGCATCCAATTACACAGGTAATTTGAAGGCAAGGAAACACAAGATTCACCGTTTCAAATAAAAAACGAGCGAGCCGCTTACATTGACGGACTAAACTGTATATCAGATGAAATGCTTGCTGCTACCTAATTACAAAGCAGTCAAAATTTGCAACCGAACTAAGAAGTCTGGCCATCTCACAAACTATTCAGGGAAGCTGATATCTGACAAGCTAGGTTGTTGCTAGTGCGCCCACAGCAAGAAACAAGGCATGGGGAGCATGGACGGATCGGGCGAGGCGTAGAAGTTGGGCCCGGCGAACGCGGCCTCCTGCATCCTGGTCATCTCCGTGTGCACCGCTGTCATCGTCGCAACCGTTGCTGCTGTCGTCGTCTTGCCGGCCTGACGCATCTTGTCCGCCGTCTCCTCTGATCGAGGTTTCTTGTGCAAGTCCCAGCGCTCGGCGGAAGACGCGCGGCTGGCTGGGCGCTTGGTGTTGCCGTCCTGGACCTGGCGGCCACGGTCTGTCGCGTGGGACATGCCGATGATCTTCTTGCTGTCCCAGCGCTCGACGGAGTCGGAGCGCCCGGGGCTCCGGTCGCCGTCTGACGATGACAACGACGATGTGGCGCTGCCGGGAACCTTGTACTTTTTGTGCATATCCCACCTCTCGACGGCGTCGGCGCGGGAGGAGCTCCCGCCATTGTCGGAGACCGATGACGAGGACGACGCACGGATGCAGGGAATCTTGTACGTGTCCCACCTCGGGACGAAGTCTGCACGACCCGGCATGGTGGAAACCGCCAACAGCAGGGTGAGGCCGGTCGGTGTCGGCAGCAGCGGCAGCATCTTGCTCCTGGGCGGCGTCGGGAGGATCGGCGGCATCTCACTCCTGGGTGGCGTCGGGAGCATCGGCGGAAGAAGAGAAGCTGCCGCCATGGAGACTTGCCGATCGGCTGTCACGCGTGAGCAAGTGGTCGGCCGGTCGATTGATCGCATTGGCACAAAGGAAGGCCGCAAGCCCGCAAGCTACTCCCACAATTCTAAATTAATTGACTTCCATTTGTCTAAATGTGAATATATCTATACTTGTAACATGTCTAGATACATTCACATGTGGACAAATGGAAGTCAATTAATTTGAAACGGAGGGAGTACTAGAGAAGCAATGAATCGACAAAGATGGAACGTACGATGAAATGACGCGATGCCCGGCAGGTATTTGTAGGACTTGACGGATGACGCAAGACGGTGGAGCTCACTGCGCATTTGTTCTCGATCCGGATGTTAGAAATAGGTTAAAACTGTCCAAGCGCCTATGGATGCGTGTGTCCGTGCGGTCGCATCCCTTCGCTCGTACGGACGCCGGCGTCCGTACAGGCGCCTCTTCCCCATGTCGGTTGCCCTCTGAGGCGCCCCTTCAACTTATATATATAGCTAATTAATTAATCAATGGAAAGAACACAATTTTGATTAATTCGTTGTCTCTCTCGATTCTTCTTGATTTACTTCCAACACGTTATCAACACGCTCGCCACTGAGCGAATTCGATCCAGAGAAGAACTGGACGAAGAAGATAGCAGACGAACGAAGCGAAGAACAGGGACGTCCGCCTACATCGTTCAAAGAAGACAATACAGGGAATAAAAGATGGGGATTGGAAAAACAGGCGAATCGGTAAGAAAAATTGCCTTAGGCATCCTATCGCCGTTTTGTTCCACTCCTTCGTGAAGAACACGCCGCGGCGAATCGACAGGAAAACAACAGGCAAAAGGTGAGACAGCACTACAATGCCTGGGGATTTTCTTTCCCTATTCCTTCGTCTTCTTCGCGACGACGGCCGTCGCCGCCGTTTCGAGGTCACGGTCCCGCTGCCATCTCCGCCCCAAGTGGTCGTTGAGGTCGCCGCGCCGCCGTGCCTCCGGTCGCCAACATCCGCAGTCGAGGACGATACCGTGCCGCCGGGATAACCGCGCACGCCGTCCTCCGTGGGCCGTGGCTCCCCTCCACACCTCCGCCTTCTACGTGGACATGCGCTCGCGGCCGCCTCGTGACCCTCGGCGTCCCGCCGGTGAGCAGCCACTCTGCCGCGCCGGCGCTCGGGCTCGCGAAGGGCGCCTCCAACAACGTCCCGGCCGGCTCCCACCTACCTGGTGACTCCTCTGAGGACAAGAGCGGCGAAAGCTCCGCCCGTCGCCGGTGATGCGGCCGCTCGGTCGTGGGGACCTACGTCTGTGTCGGTCGTGGGGATTGTGGATCGAGATGTGGCTGGGAACTGCTCCCTGGTCCTTCTCTCTCCTTTATACGTTCGGTTGACCAGCACGGTCTTACCTGGGCTGCACTATGTGGCCAATTTGCATGCGTTATGGGCTGTACTATGTGGCCAAATTGCATGCGTTATGGCCCCTAGCAGCTCTTGCTCATTTTGTTTTTGCTTAATTGCTGTATATTTCAGCTTTTTAGCAGATTATGATTCTAACAACACTTCTAGCAGTGATTTTATTCCTGTTTTAGACTGTTAAATTTGGTACATATATTTCGGTACTGTTTTCTGTTGAGTACAGATGTATTCCAGATCCTAATTTGATGTAATATATTTCCACGTTTTCCACGTGTCGAGATTAATTACGTCTATTTGCAATTGAGATTTTTTTATTTCTTGCAAATATAAATTCAGTACCTCTATAGTATTACTTCTCTGTCGAGTACGATGTTTCCATAATCCTTTAAGATATATATATTTCCATGTTTGACACATGTCGAGATTAACATGTCTATTTGCAATTGAGATTTTATAATTTCTTGCAAATATAGATGCAAAATTCAAAGTGATTTCTTCGAAATTGATGTTTTGGGATCACGAGGGAGTGTGTAGATTTTATCTACCACTACTGTTTAAGCCTATATTTTGTCATTTTTAACATTATGATTGCCAATGTGCTCTCCATACATTTTAATTAAGTTATGACATAAGGCATTCGATGTGTGAGTATTTATGCTCCGCTAATGATGCTAGATCAACTCCAAAATTTATTTTGGAGATTATCTACAACGTGTCATACTTAACAATTTGAGGTTCACACTAAAGAGTCAAGCTCACTTCTTGAAACCTCATTAATTTTGCATTTCATTACGACATAATCATGATGGATTTTAATTTACCAAATGGAAATTATTATCCTTTGATTTACCATATAGATAAACGATGGCTCGAGAGTTTGATGCACTCGCTCTCAACGGGCACAACTATCCTATATGGACCATGGACATCAAGATCGCCCTTGCGTCCCATGGGTTAGTGCGTGCAATCCAGGCTCAGGATGTTCCACTCCCGGCTAGAGTCACGCCGCTGACAGATGAGCAAACATATGCTGCTTTGTACATCATAAGGCACCATGTTCATCCAGACCTCAAGTCTGAATACTTGGAGGAAGAATTCCCCAGTACCTTGTTTCTGGCCCTCAAAAGGAGGTATGGCTAGCAGAAGGCAGTTGTCATGCCTGAAGCACTCCATGATTGGACACATTTCTGACTCCAGGACTTCAAGTCTGTCGGGGAGTACAATAATGAGGCTCATAAGATTAGCTTCAAACTGCGCTTTTGCGGGAAGGAACCTACTGATGCGGAGAAGATAAAGAAAACTCTGTCGACTATGCTCCCATCTGACAGGATCCTCCAGCAGCAGTACCGTGCTCGCGACTACCAAGTCTATTCCGATCTTATTCATATTTTACTTCAGGCTAAAAAGTATGATGAGCTACTCGCTAAGAATGGCTCTCAGCGTCCGGTTGGTTCTCAACCTCTACCTATAGTTCATATGAATGTCGCGAACAGATGAAACTTTGATGGTGGCTTTAAAGGAAAGCCCTCGAACTTCAATGGTAAGCGAAAGCGCAACCGGAACAGGAAGCCCAAAAAATCTGACCGTGGGAAAGGCAACGCAAAGCCCTAGTTTGACAAAACTAAGCTTTGCGACAAGTGTGGATGCTACACGCACCCCACTGACAAGTGCAACCCCAAAGCATCTGGCCATTATCTATCAACAATCCCATGGCCGCAACGCCCCTCGAGGGAAAAGATTTGAAGTCAACTTCAACCTTCATCCAGATGGCACCGATGGAGCTGGTAGTTCGCGAGACATTCCTTCTGGACCTCGCAACACCGTAACTCTCCAGCCGTCAGAGAACCCTACAAAACGGAGGACATGATAGTTGAGTACGCCTCAACCTACATGTTTGGTGACATCGTCTAGTACCACTATCTCCTTGGTGGTCACTTTATTAATGTCCATTTGTGTTGTTGTAGTAGAACATATATATTGTATTAGCACTCTGATATAAATAAGATTGTATACATTCTATATATCTGATAAAGATTTCCACATTGGAACTTCTTCAATTCTATATATAGATTTCTACGAGTGCCAATCCGATGGATGTGGAACAAGTATATGAAAATATACCCGCTCTATTGTCTGGATTGTACTACACGTACATACAACTCATAGCACATGTTACATATAATGTAATTCCATCGGTCATGTTTTGCATGAGAAATTTTTTCCTAGTCATGAGATTTGGTTTGCACATATTGTGCCAATGGATCACTTCAGTCCCTCGAACACATTCAAGGTGATATTTGTGGTGCCAACCAACCATTGTTTGGACTAAAAACCGAATTAAATCAATTCGAATGGACAAATATTGTTGCAGAATTCTCTTCACATGCCACCACTATTTAGTGCATGGCTCCGAGGATCGAAGTTTAGCACAATGTCCTATGTGTCCATGCACAATTGTTTTTTGTTCCATCTTTGATCAAAAGGAATTTTCTCATTGCTCGACCGATGTTAATGAATTGCAATTTACCAACTTCACGTTGGCGTCATGCAGTTTTACACACTGTTGACTAGCTGCATATAACAATACTTCCCCTCTACAATTGATACGTGGAAATCCTCCGAGCATTTCCCATTCGCGTAAGTTGGAAGTGCTTCACGCATACCGATCTCACCACCGCAGCGTACATCATGGGTCCACATATGAGGGATCTATGTGGGGTACAGATCTTCGTCGATCACCCAGTACCTTGAACCCCTCATAAGGGATGTATTCATAGCCCGGTACGCTGATTGCTTATATTTAAGGAGGATTATTTCCAGGCATTAGGGGGAGATTTCAAGTACCACATTGAACGCCAGGAAACCAATTGGGACTTCACGTTCCTCCTCATATCCACGTACTCAAGAATCTGAACTCTACGTTCAGATTCATAAATTTGCATCACATGTAAATAACCTGCCAAATTCGTTTACTGATCTCAAAGGTGTTACAAACTCCTAATCCGGCTAGAAATGCGCCCGAAAGAGTGGAGGTATCAATAAAAACCACTCAACTCCTCGTTTTATAAAAAGAGAGGAGTAGTACGGCCTCTTACCAGGCTCCAGCTTTTCGCAAAGAAAATCGAGGATAAATCATGTAAATCAGTAAATGCAAGTCAACCTTGCGTTGATGAACACCTAATGGGTAGTATACACCCAGTGGAAGGGAAACCTCCACAACCCTAGCTCCAGCCTGTACACACTGGCTGGGACATCGGAACACCCAGACTTACACGTATTGGGAAATCACGAAGAGTCATCATGGGTGCATGATATTTGCTCCAACTATATTGATTCTAGAGAATCATATAACCTGTTAGAAGGAAATCTGAGAGCGATCGAGAGAGAAGGAAATCTGAGAGCGATCAAGAGAGAAGGAAATGAATCGAACTGTGTCTTTATTGATTGTTGGAATTTCCTTATATACATGCGGAGGGGACATGGCGTCGGTTCCTAGAGGCGGTGCCCCAGGAAACAACTGCCGACGGTTCCTAGAACATGGGATTACAATGAGGGAAAGAAAGGAGATTAATTCCTAATTAATGTGATATTAATTATTCCTAACACTCCCCCTAATCATCGCTTGACTCCATAAGGATCCATCATCTTCGATTAAATCTCCTCCAAAAACCCTGTGGGAAAAATGCGAGGAGTAGTGTAGTATATGCTGGTAAAACTCCTTCAAACCCTGTGGGAAAAATAAGGAGAAAATGATCCAACATATAATGATTATTGCCTCCGTTAACTCGATATGAAGTGTATCCATAGAATTTAGAGGGCAATAAATATGTCGTGTATACTTCCCTAAAAACCCCGGTGGGGAAAAATAAAATATGACATATAATCTTATGTTGATATTACCTCATTAAAAAGCTTAATGAGAACTTGAAAAGTAAACTCATAAAGGGAAAATGAGTGTAATATGATGCTTTGAACAGGAATAGTTCAGGAAGATACTCCCCCTGACTCTTGCAAATCCTGAAGCCGTCGCATACCAATCCCATGAATGTATTTCTGGAATGTTGAAGTTGGTAGAGACTTCGTGAAAAGATCAGCAAGATTATCACATGATTTGACTTGCAAGATGTTGATTTCCCCACTCTTCTGGAGTTGATGGGGAAAAACAACTTGGGGGCAATATGCTTAGTGATATTGCTCTTTATGTATCCTGTTTGCATCTGTGCAACACAAGCCGCATTATCTTCGTAGATAGTGGTAGGTGATTCGATAGAACCAATTACACATGACTAATGTATGCGGTTTGTCATTCCGTGAAGCCACATGTGTTAACATGAAACATTGCATCTTAGAATGATCGTGGTAGTATAGTCACCAGAGTCTATTTGAAGACATCAATGGAGTGACAGATTTACCATGTATGTACACATTGTAGGATCATGTAAGTAGCCAATACCAGTGTCTAAATTGGAGTTCAGATTTCTCCGAAATTGATACAATATGTCAAGATATTTGGTGCCTTGGAGATATCGAAAGATATTCTTGATCCCCTAACCAATTACGTTGGTAGGTCCAATGGCATTGAGATATGGAACATTATGTGCCAACATCTCTTCTATCTTCCCATGGATCTTTCTCTACGTCTAGAGATCGAACAATCCCTAGGAGATGGACATGACTTGTCTCAAATTTCTCCAATTTTCTGGATATAGGCATCTTAGTGTACCATAATACTTGAGTGAAGGTGCTCGAGTTGTAGTCCCAAGCACTATTTGGGTTTATCCAGATTCTTCATCTCAAATCCGTCTGTTAGATGATCACATGTTTTGTCATTTAGGAGTTATCCTTATCTATGACATACACATGGGTAATCATCATGGTAGGAGTAATCCTTGTGTATAAGGAACTCACTACGTCGGTTGTACCAAAATATACTGACAACAACAAGACTTGGAGTGACTTATTGATTTTTACACAATACATGTTGCATTTGCGTTTCGATTCGGACAGAGATTCCATCGGGAACCATACATGTCGAATCTAGTGATCCACATGGATATGTTGTCACTACACCTATCAACTGCACAGATAGATGATTTTGTGCTGCCAATGTTATATGTATCGGAACGAGATTTCACTCATGTCTGGAGAGTAGGTCTCGGATCTCTGCGGAAACCCGACCTTATGCTACAAGCCTTGCTTTCTCACCACCTAGTATTTCTCATTCCGTTTCCGGAAGAAAACACATTGAATAATCCCATAGGGAATTCATTTGTAAGAGCGAGGCTATATCTGCTTGGATTGCATCCTTTGATGAGTTCAGTCCTAGCAAGTGTGTTCACACTCTGCCATGGCCATGGTCTTTGGATCTGAATCATTGTGAAGGTTGTTTGCAATCATACAAGAGATGTTTGTCGACAGTTGTAGGCTTTGGTTATATGATTCTCCAGAATCGATATAGTTGGAGCAAATATCATGCACCCATGATGACTCTTCGTGATTTCCCAATACGCGTGAGTCTGGGTGTTCCGATGTCCCAGCCAGTGTGTGCAAGCTGGAGCTGGGGTTGTGGAGGTTTCCCTTCCACTGGGTGTATACTACCCATTAGGTGTTCATCAACGCAAGGTTGACTTGCATTTACTGATTTAGAGGATTATCCTCGATTTCCTTTGTTGCTTTGCGAAAAGCTGGATCCTGGTTAGAGGCCGTACTACTCCCCTCTTTTTATAAAACAGGGAGTTGAGTGGTTTTTATTGGTACCTCCACTCTTTCGGGCGCATTTCTAACCGGCTGAAGGATTTTATAACACCTTTGAGATCAGTAAATGAATCTGGCAGGTTATTTGCATGTGTTGCAAATTTGTGAATCGAACGTAGAGTCCAGATTCTTGAGTACGTGGGTATGAGGAGGAACGTGAAGTCCCAATTGATTTCCTGGCATTCGATGTGGTACTTGAAATCTCCCCCTAATGCCTGGAAATAATCCTCCTTAAATATAAGCAATCAGTGTACTGGGCTATGAATACATCCCTTATGAGGGGTTCAAGGTACTGGGTTATCGACGGATATCTGTACCCCACATAGATCCCTCATATGTGGGCCCATGATGTACGCTGCGGTGGTGAGATCGGTACGCGTGAAGCGCTTCCGAACTTACGCAGATGGGAAATGCTCGGAGGATTTCACGTATCAATTGCAGAGGGGAAGTACTGCTATATGCAGTTAGTCACTAGCAGCGTGTAAAACACGTGACTCCAACGTTAAGTTGGTAAATTGCAATTCATTAACATGGGTCGTGCAATGAGAAAAATCCTTTTGATCAGAGACGGAGCCAAAAACAATTGTGTATGGACACATAGGACATTGTGCTGAACTTCGATCCTCGGAGCCATGCACTAAATAGTGGAGGCATGTGAAGAGAATTCTGCAACATATTTGTCCATTCGAATTGATTTAATTCGATTTTTAGTCCAAACAATGGTTGGTTGGGACCACAAATATCACCTTGAGGGACTGAAGTGATCCATTGGCACAATATGTGAAAACCAAATCTCATGACTAGGGATTTGCTCATGCAAACATGACCGATGGAATTGCATTATATGCAACATGTGCTACGAGTTGGATGTACGTGTAGTACAATCAGACAATAGAGCGGGTACATTTTCATATACTTGTTCCACATCCATCGGATTGGCACTCGTAGAAATCTATATATAGAATTGAAGAAGTTCCATATGGAAATCTTTATCAGATATATAGAATGTATACAATCTTATTTATATCAGAGTGCTGATAGAATATATATGTTCTACTACACAACACAAATGGATATTAATAAAGCGACCACCAAGGAGACAGTGGGACTAGACGAAGTCTCCAAACATGTCGGTTGAGGCGTTTTCAACCATCATGTCCTCCGTTCCTGTAGGGTCCTCTGATGGCTGGAGATTTACGGTGTTGCGAGGTATAGAAGGAACGTCTCACGAACGACCAGCTCCATTGGTGCCATCTGGATGAAGGCTGAAGTTGGCTTCAAACCTTTTCCCTCGAGGTGCGTTGCGTCCATAGGATTGCTGGTAGAGAATGGCCAGATGCTTTGGGGTTGCACTTGTCAGTGGGGTGCGTGTAGCATCCACACTTGTCGCAAAGCTTAGTTTTGTAAAACTTAGTCTTTGCGGTGCCTTTCCCACGGTCTGAGTTTCTGGGCTCCTGTTCCGGTTGCGCTTTCGCTTACCATTGAAGTTTCGAAGGCTTACCGTTGAAGGCAGCATCAAACTTTTGCCTGTTCGCGACATTCATATGAACTTTGGGTAAAGGTTGAGAACCAACCGGGCGTTGAGAGCCATTCTTAGCGAGCAACTCATCATGCTCTTCAGCCTGAAGTAATATATGAATAAGGTCGGAATAGACTTGGTAGTCGCGAGCATGAACTGCTGCTGGAGGATCCTGCCAGATGGGAGCATAGTAGACATTTTTTAAATCTTCTCTGCATCAATAGGTTTCTTCCCGCAAAAACGTAGTTTGGAACAGATCTTCCGAACCTCATGATTGTACTCCCCGGCAGACTTGAAGTCTTGGAGTCGGAGATGTGTCCAATCATGGAGTGCTTCAGGCATGACAATTGCCTTCTGCTGTTCATACCTCGTATTGAGGGTGTGAAACAAGGTACTCGGGGATTCTTCCTCCAAGTACTCAGACTTGAAATCTGGATGAACATGGTGCCTTATAATGTACAAAGCAGTGTATTTTGCTCATCCGTCAGAGGTGTGACTCCAGCCGGAGTGGAACATCCGGAGCCTGGATTGCACGTACTAACCCACGGGACGCAAGGGCGATCTTGATGTCCATGGACCATATAGGATAGTTGTGGACGTTGAGAGCGAGTGCATCAAACTCTCGAGCCATCGTTTATCTATATATGGTAAACCAGAGAATATTAATTTACATTCGGTAAATTAAGATCCATCATGGTCATGTCGTAATGAACTGTGCAAAATAAATGAAGTTTCAAGAAGTGGGCTTGAACTCATTAGTGTGAATTTCAAATTGTTAAATATGACACGTTGTAGATAATATCCAATTGAAATTTTGAAGTAGATCTAGCAGCATTAGCGGAGTATAAGATACTCACACTTCGAATGCCTTATGTCATAATCTAATTAAAATGTATGAGAGAGCACATTGGCAATCATAATGTCAAAAATGACAAAATGTAGGCTTAAACAATAGGTGTAGATAAATTTACACACTACCTCATGATCCCAAAACATCAATTCGAGGAAATAACTTTGAATTTTGCATCTATATTTGCAAGAAACTGAAAATTTCAATTGCAAATGGACATGTTAATCTCGACATGTGTCAAACATGGAAATATATACATATATTTAAATGATTCCGGAATACATCGTACTCGACAGAGAAACAATACTATAGAGGTACTAAATTTATATTTGCAAGAAATTAAAAATCTCAATTGCAAATAGACGTAATTAATCTCGACACGTGAAAAACGTGGAAATATATTACATCAAATTAGGATCTGGAATATATCTGTACTCAACAGAAAATAGTACTGAAATAGATGTACTAAATTAACAGGTCTAAAACAGGAATAAATTACTGCTAGTACTGCTGTTATAAGACTAATTTGCTAATAAGCTGAACTATTACCAACGAAGCAACAAAGCAACTAGCTACTTCGTATTAAATAGACTAGCAAAATGCCCGTAGCACTCTTCCTCTCCTAAAGCGCTTGAGTAATCAATCAAGAACCTGGAGCTTCAATGTATCATCCACTTGGAGGCTAAAGCACCGTCAATGAAACAGAAGTGAACCTTCAAATTCACACCAACTTGCTGGATTAAGTGCATCAAATAGTCAGCTAGAGTTGAACCTCTCTTATACGTGATGAATTTTCTTTAAAGATCGGTCCTGGGAACATGAACAGAGGACATTTGTCAGTTAAGGGCTCAACCAGAGAGAAGCATAGGCAGATTTCAGAAACAAAATCTAAAGCTAGCTAATACAAAAAGGAGAAGACCTCCGTCAATCAGTTGGTTAACTTGTAACCTATATGCAGAATTGCAGTCCACATGGATATATAATGTGGTATCATTGTGCCTCTCTCACCAACTCACATTAGATTCGAGCAAAATAAATTTTACCTTTGTCATGTGGAGGCCAGGAGGCGGAGCCGAGTGGACGATCCAATGGCACAACCATTAATTGAAGAAGGCACTGCTCGAGGAGTTGGGCCGACGATGCAGGAAGTTGCCACGAGCCCTTTTGACACTATAAATTTAGTTCATTTTCTTTTGGCATCATAGGGACTTCTAATTAAAGCTAACATTCTCATGTCTAGTTAACAATTCTTACCACGTCAATTTCAAAAAAAAACAATTCTTACCACGTCAGTAGAACACCATGTTTCCAAAGACTGGGCATGTACCGTTGGATTTTCTTCCAAGACATCAGATGTATTTCCTGGCCCTTCATCACTACTTTATTGCAAATACGACAACAAGATATCCAGGAGAAGTCGTGGCATCACTCATGTCGCCCTGTATGAAAATTTTCACCAAGCTATTCACGATCTGACAAGAAGTAGGGCTGCTCTGGTCAGTTCCGGGGATGAACTGCCCATTTGACCACAAGTTCATCACATTAATAAATACAACTAAGCTCATCCAGCTGACAATGTCAGGAGCAAAGTCCTAAACTGAATCTAAAAATTACCCATAGAGATAGTAGCAGTAGCAGCGACAAGTTACTCACCGCGTGAGCCTCGGTGCTTGCCTAGGACAGGAATATTTGCAGGTGGGACGGAGTTAGGAATCACACAGTTACAGGCACATACGATCTGACCAGAAGTGAAACGCATGTACACGAGGAATTCCTAATCCTTCTCATCTCTCCGTGGGCAGTTGCAGTGGACGGAAGCTCGTCCATGGCAGAAAGCTCGTCCAGCGGGTCTGTACCAGCTCCGTCCCTGCACGATGGTGCTGTCCTACGGCTGGCGGTTGGAGGAACGGGGCGCGTTCGCCGGCGCTGGGAACGGGGCATGGTTGCAGTCAGGGGAAATTTCACACGGCTGCTAGCAGGGAGGCCGGAGCCAGCCGGAGCGCGGCTGCCGGTGGGGCGGGACCGCTCGAGAGCACAAGGCGGAACACAGCGGCGCGGGGAATCTGCCTGGCGTCGCGACGAGAGCTGCCGCGACGGCGAGGTCCTGATCTGGCAGGGAACGGTGAGGTCGTGGTGCGACGGGAACGCGGCGGCGCGGAAAGAGGCGCCCGGCGGCCGTCCAGCGCGCGGCCGCGCGGATCATGGACATCGCATCGGGGAAACAAAGGGCAGGGGATTTCTAGCTGCGGTGTGCCACGTCGGAGGAGGAGGGCAGGGGATTTAGAACCGGTAAATCACTTAGCGGTGGCAGTGCTGTAATTTCTCCTAAACGCAAGGGCAGAATCGGAAACTGAAAAAACGTACCAACCATCAACCATCACCTCTGGGCATATTATATAGTAGAGATAGCAAGTCTGCTGGTGTCCCGTATGCACACATGGCCACATATGCACTCTCCCGGTCAGTCAAAGAGATAAGGAGAGAGAGGAAACAAGTCCCAGGCTCTCGATCCCCATTCTCACAGACTAAACCACGCGGAGAGCACTAGGCCGGCCGGCCGCATCAGCAATCACCGGCGACAGGAGAAACTCCCACCGCACCCTTCCTCGTCGGAGGGTCCTCCAAGGAGCAGGGTCCCCGGGGCGACGCCGTTGGAGGCGACGTTCTCGAGCCTGAGCGCGGCCGGGCTCCAGGTGCCAGCGCGGTGGCCGCGGCTGCTCGTTGGCGAGTCTGCTGATGGGATGGCCAGTGGGAGGCCGAGGGCCAGAAGGCGGCGGCGAGCGCCTGCGCGCGGTGAAGGGGTGGCGTGGCCAGAGTTGGGGACGGAGGCGCGGCAGGGGCGCTCGTCATGCTCCTCACGCCGGAGCCGAAGGTGAACAGGGAGGCCCCGGTCAGTGCGGATACGTAGGCGAGGGCGTCGCCCTCAATCTCGACAACCGCAGGGGTCAGAGACGGAAGGCACGGCGCCATGGCGTTGGCGTGGCGTCGGCGACCGCTGCACTGGTCGAGCCAAAATCGAAGACGGATGTGGGCGACTGCCCAGCGTCTATGCCAGCGGCGGAGCCGTACTCGTGCAGGGGGCAGATAACCCACCCATGCGCAGAGCACCAGAACGCCGGTGGCGGTGCTGCTGCCAGTGCAGTGACGGGGGCGAACCGGCACCACTCCGAATGCGGATGCCCTGGCCGCGGAAGCGACCCGTAACGTGGTTGTGCGCACGGTAGCCTCCGGCGCCGTGGCGGAAGCCAATGAAGCGTCCTGGCCCGTACCGCCGACCATCGGAATGCCGGCGTTCACCAAAATCGTGCCGGCGGTGGCGTGCTACGATGTGACGTCGATGGCCGTCGCCCCGGAGCAGGCGGCGAAGGTACATCGGTAGGCGATGCCTCTCACCTTTTCTTAGTTCTTCTTGTCGGAATCGCTCTGGCGAGCAGTGCTGATAACGTGTTAGAAGGAAATCTGAGAGCGATCGAGAGAGAGGGAAATCTGAGAGCGATCAAGAGAGAAGGAAATGAATCGAACTGTGTCTTTATTGATGGTTGGAATTTCCTTATATACATGCGGAGGGACGTGGCGTCGGTTCCTAGAGGCGGTGCCCCAGGAAACAACTGCCGACGGTTCCCAGAACGTGGGATTACAATGAGGGAAAGAAAGGAGATTAATTCCTAATTAATGTGATATTAATTATTCCTAACATAACCAAAGCCTACAAATGTCGACAAACATCTCTTGTATGATTGTAAATAACCTTCACAATGATTCAGATCCAAAGACCATGGCCACGGCAGAGTGTGAACACACTTGTTAGGACTGAACTCATCAAAGGATGCAATCCAAGCAGATATAGCCGCGCTCTTCCAAATGAATTCCCTATGGGATTATTCAATGTGTTTTTCTTCCGGAAACGGAATGAGAAATACAAGGTGGTGAGAAAGCAAGGCTTGTAGCATAAGGTCGGGTTTCCGCAGAGATCCGAGACCTACTCTCTAGACATGAGTGAAATCTCGTTCCGATAGATATAACATTGGCAGTACAAAATCATCTATCTGTGCAGTTGATAGGTGTAGTGACAACATATCCATGTGGATCACTAGATTGCGACATGTATGGTTCCCGATGGAATCTCTGTCCAAATCGAAACACAAATGCAACATGTATTGTGTAAAAATCAATAAGTCACTCCAAGTCTTGTTGTTGTCGGTATATTTTGGTACAACCGACGTAGTGAGTTCCTTATACACAAGGATTACTCCTACCGTGATGATTACCCATGCTTGTATGTCATAGATAAGGATAACTTCTAAATGACAAAACACGTGATCATCTAACAGACGGATTTGAGATGAAGAATCTGAATAAACCCATTCGAGCACCTTCACTCAAGTATTATGGTACACTAAGATGCCTATATCCAGAAAATTGGAGAAACTTGATATAGACAAGTCATGTCTATCTTCTAGGGATTGTTCGATCTCTAGACGTAGAGAAAGATCCATGGGAAGATAGAGAAGAGATGTTGGCACATAATGTTCCATATCTCAATGCCATTGGACCAACCAACATAATTGGTCAGGGGATCAAGAATATCTTTCGATATCTCCAAGGCACCAAATGTCTTGACATATTGTATCAATTTTGGAGAAATTTGAACTCCAATTTAGACACTGTTATTGGCTACTTACATGATCCTACAATGTGTACATACATGGTAGATCAGTCACTCCATTGATGTCTTCAAATAGACTCTGGTGACTATATTACCACGATCATTCTAAGATGCAATGCTTCATGTTAACACTTGTGGCTTCACGGAATGACAAACCGCATACATTAGTCATGTGGTGTTGGTTCTCTCTAATCACCTATCATTATCTACACAGATAATGTTGCTTATGTTGCATAGATGTAAAACAGGTTACATAAAGAGCAATATCGTTAAGCATATTGCACTAAATTGTTTTATCCCCATAAACTCATGACGAGTCAGGAATAAACGTCTTGCAATTAAAATCATGCGATATCCTCGCTGATCTATTCACCAAGTCTCTACCAACTATAACATTCCAGAAATGATTCATAGGATTGGTATGCGATGGCTTCGGGATTTGCAAGAGTCAGGGGGAGTATCTTCCGGAACTATTCCTGTTCAAGGCATCATATTACACTCTTTTTCCCTTTATGAGTTTACTTTTCAGGTTCTCATCGAGGTTTTTAATAAGGTAGTATCAACATAAGATTATATGTCATACTTTCTGTTTTCCCACACCGGATTTTTTAGGAAAGTATACATGACATATTTATTGTCCTCTAAAACTCTATGGATTTCATTCATATTGAGTTAGCTGAGACAATAATCATTATATGTTGTATCATTTTCTCCTTACTTTTCTCACTGGGTTTTAAAGGAGTTTTAACAACATATCCAATACAATTCTCCTCACATTTTTCCCAAAGGGTTTTGGGGGAGAACTTCAAACATCATATGTCATACTTCCTGTTTTCCCCACCGGGGTTTTTAAAGGAAGTATATAAGACATATTTATTGTTCTCTAAACTCGCAATGGGGTTTTCCCTTTTTAAGGTTTTCCCATATGAGTTATCAAAGAGACAATAACCATCTATGTTGCATCATTTTCTCCTTATTTTCTCACCGGGGTTTAAGGAGTTTTAGCAACATATCATACACACTACTCTCCTCATATTTTTCCCACAGGGTTTTTGGAGGAGTGATGATTAATTATCAATAATGGACTTTCCGAAGATTGATGATTCTTTATACAAGACGGCGTTGTACAAGGGGGAGTGTTAGAAATAGGCTAAAACTGTCCAAGCGCCGTACGGACGCGTGTGTCCGTGCGGTCGCATCCCTTCGCTTGTACGGACGCGTCCGTGCGGTCGCATCCCTTCGCTCGTACGGATGCATGTGTCCGTACAGGCGCCTCTTCCCCATGTCGGTTGCCCTCTGAGGCGCCCCTTCAACTTGTATAGCCAATTGATCAATGGAAAGAACACAGTTTGGATTCATTCGTTGTCTCTCTCTCGATTCCTCTCGATTTATTTCCAACACCGGCGTCGGATTCTAGATGAAAAAGGAGAAATGGAAATCGAACCTCCCGTGGAGCCGTGGACTCGGTTTCGGATCAGGATTTAGACTTGACTGACGTCATCCTTAGTGGCCCCTGAGATATACGTATGATTTTGTCCTGTTTGTTTTCTTTTTGATAAACACATATATTTTTGTTGCAATATAACCTAGGGAATATACGAGAGAGCTGTTTTCCACATAGGTGCAATGCTATTGTTTTCGATTTTTAATCGGACAGGAACATATGAGGTGGGGACATTATGATTTTTTTTTGAGATGGAGAAACAACTACCATTAACCAAACTGCGCAGCAATATCGCTGGCAACTAGAGCTTGGACGAAGGTAGGAACACGGCCCGGCCACACGGCTTGGGGTTCCGGACATTATGAATTTCCGCGGGGATACAATCGCTATGATTTTTTTTTTGTTGGGTAGGCCAACCAAATATGAATAAAGTATATCAAGTTTATTTCTCCTAATGCTAAGTAGACTCGTGAACAATTGTAACTTAAGATCCGCCGCCACTACTGAAAGCCAAGGTTATAGCGTAAGTGCATTAGAGCATCACTAAGACATCCTTGAATAGGCTAGACCTTAAAAGTAACCATCGTTTTTAAGTTATCTGATAAAAAAAGAGTCACGCACATACCATAAAACCTGTAAGTCGGTCCGGGCCCGGAACTTAGGGGTTGTGGACAACAAGGCATGAAATGCTAAATATACCAGGGATTGCTTGTTCAAAAAAAACAGGGATTGCCGCCTGAATTTTCAGTACCCGGATCTCTTCGCGCGAGTTGACCGAGCCGTTCCGCTAGACGGTACCACCGCCGCCTATCTCACTGTCCCCGCGCCTTTCTCGCCGCACCGCGCCACCAAATCGCCGCCACGAAGTACCCACAATCGCCGCCCGTCGGATTCCAGGTCGCACCGCAACCATTGCAGCCTCCTCGAGCTTCCGTGCCTCCCGCAACCGGTGTCCCCGTTGCTCCCGCCCATCCTTCCATCACGGTGGAAAAAAGGAAGCGATGAGGAAACCACCTCGTGCAAGGTGTTAGGACCCTTACTCCCAAGTCCTCTGGGCTAGCTCCCTCCAGCCAACTATGGTGCCATCTCAGGGCCGGCTTGGCAACGGCGGTGTTGTCTAGCGGAACGGATCGGTCAAATCGCTGCCCACCAGCCCAAAGAAGGCGAAGGTGCCGGTGGCTCAAGGACGGGTGCCCTGTATCCGAGGAAACTCTGGAGAGTTAAAATGTATCCGAGGAAACTCTGGAGAGTTAAAATGTATCCAAGGTACACTACGATGTCGTCAACGTCACCGACGTTCACAATGTATCCGAGGAAACTCTGGAGAGTTAAAATTGCCCCCATTTGTTGAATGTGTGCCGAATTGGATCATATATTTAGTGTTTCCGTCCTTCCAATTTTGTAGCTACAATTGCATTCGGTTTCTACATCATATGTGAACATGTTAGAGAAGAGTGAGGCGAACATTTTGAGTTCTACACTTGACACATTCCATGCCGCATGGAAGCAGAAGCCGAATCCCAGGTCGCTGGTGACATAATTTGGAAAAGATTGGGGGGAGATGTTCAATGCTTCCCAACCGAGTGGGAGAGAAAAACTAAACGCCAATTACACAGAGATGGAAGACCTTTGTTGTGAAAGAATCGGAGAGTGTGTAACTAGATGAGGTTGATGGCAATGATCAAATCGACAAAAATATATTGGAAACGCATCGAGACAAGTTTCATCATATCATGCCGACCCTATGCAGGCGTACATTGATATCACTCCAAGTCCGGTATTATTTTATCAAACAATATTATACTATCGGTTGGAGCGGTTGCTTGAAGTAAGTGCGGAGCTTTCTTCAACTTACAGCATCTCCATCGGCGCACCCAACTCCGCTCACAATAGGCGTCTTGGGCGTCGGGCACCAAATCGTCCCCTAGCGGCGAGCCCAATAGCCGAAAAGTTGCCGGCACGCCGCAATACAACGTCCGGCAACCCCGCTTCACGCCCAGTTTAGGGACGCAAGCGGGCGTGCCGGCAACAGTGGCAACACGCGCTAAGTTGGAACCCGACGGGCGGGACCAGCGCGTCAGCGACACAACGACTGGTCAGCGGATTTATTGTGGTAGATACGCCCGTTTTAATGACGCATCGGCTCCCCAGGCGGGCGCAGACGACGCGGCGTGTCGAGCGAAGCACTGGAAGGTCAGGCGGTAGCGCGCACGCGTCATCGGCGTTAATGCGTGTGGCAGAAGAGCCGGTGGCGGCATTAATACGGCGCAAGCCTATCCCGCTTCCCGGCGGCTTTAAAAACAACGCCTGGCGAGCCTCTTCTCCTCACACTTCTCCTCTAAACCCTAGCAAAAATGTCTGGCAACAACCGGAAGCCGCGGCCGTTGAATTAGCGAAGATGAGATCGTCTGCCGGCAGCAGTAGACCACGGACCGCAAGATCGGCACGAGTGCGCTGCTCGCACTGCAACCCCCGAGCGGTGAGCGGAGCAGCGCCGCCTGCTCGCCGAGCAGCGAGAGATGGAGTCCGCCTTCGCCCGGGAGATGCGGCGCGAGGAGGATGAGTGGAACGCCTCTTAGGCATGGCAGCACCTCCTCCAGGATGAGATGCGCCTCTTCGAGCAGGGCAGCTCATCCCGGGCGCCTCCACAAACGCTGTCAGAGGAGGAGGCGGAAGACCACCGCCGCCACAACATACCGGTGCCAGACGGCGTGCAGCTGCCCGAGGGGTGGGCGCTGAACGTCGTGAAGGTGCCGGTGGCGCCGCGGCTGACCGAGACGGGCCGCCTCCACTACATCAGGTGGTAGTGGAGGGACTTGCCCTTCTCGCAGCGGGCCGATCCCTTCTACTCCATCTCGTCGCCGTACTGGTTCGACGTGGTGGATGCGGAGTGCGAGACCCGCCTCCAGAGCTTATTCCTCCCCGCCGGGATGCGCGAGCCACCGGCGGAATGGTTTGCCTCGGACAACGAGCGTGCCCGCGAGGACGTGGAGGCCGACCAGCTCCCCGATATTTAGTTACCAACGGCCCCGGCGCCGGTGCGGGCACAGGAACCTGCCCAGCAGCCCCACCGCTGGCAGCGTTACCGGCACCGGAGCAGGGGCGGAGGAAACCGACAGCGACGGCGACTGGGGTGAGCTAGTGGGAGGGAATGTAGACGGCCATCGAGGCTCGCTCCGCCATCGCTAGATAAAATCCCACCACACTTGGGGCAAGGGCGGCGACCCGAAGAAGTTCCTCAAGGCCGGAGCGGACGACGGCGAAACCAGAAGCCTCAGCCGTCGCCGTCGCCGGATGTAGATGAAACTTCCTCCTCCGGCGATGCTGGCAAGCAGGAATCCGCTGCATAGGCCTCCTTCTCTCGCGCTTGTCGGGAGCGTCGTTAGATATAGGGTATAGGGCTTAGTTTAAATTTAGTTAAATTTCATTTAAGTTTGTTTAAATGTTGTTCGTAAAATTTCGAATTCAATGAAATATCGCCGTTTCGTCTATATTTGTCGTCTCCATTTTTTTTCTGTAAAAGCTATTGGGAGCGACCGGTGGGGCTCGGCGCTCCTAATAGGCGGCAACGCGCGCCGGCGCGCCCAATAGGCCTTATCCGGCGACGTTGCCTGACGCTGTATTAGGCGCGCCGATAGAGATGCTCTTAGTCAGAAGTCGAGGTTGAGGGATCAAGAAGCCCCACCAAAGAAAGGGGCATTCATAGATCAATATAGATCAATATATTAAGGTGATGCTGTTATGCAATTTTGTTAGCGATCTGCTTCTTTTTTCCTCTCTACTGTTCATGTCCGCGTAGATCAATATATTAAGGTGATGCTGTTATGCAATTTTGTTAGCGATCTGCTTCTTTTTTCCTCTCTACTGTTCATGTCCGCGCCTGCCCTGCTACTGTTACTGTTCAAAGAATATTAACCCATGTTGTCATGAACGTACATTCTTCATCTGACGGCTTCCTATTTGGTCGGCGAGATCTTTCTCAATTCTTTCCTGCTGGTCTTCTTTTCGTGTACGTCTCCGTGTCGTCCCCTGCCTCCTTTTCTTTTCCTTCCTCCTCGGCTCCGTCGCTACCTCTCCTGCTTCGTTCTTTCTCTGGTGTTTCTTCCGGCTTGCTGCTATCTCTCGCCTCCTTATCATTCGCCGTCGGCCTCCTTCTACAGGGGTGGCTCAGCTCCTTCTTCTTTGCCGTCGCCTCCTTCTGGTCGTCGTACTTCTCGCGGGCGGGGCCGCACTTCTCGCGGGCGGGGTCGCGATCCTGACGCTGCTGTGAGCCATGCATCTTTTTCTTCCGTGCCGCCGTCGTCTCCTTCCGGTGTTCCTCCTTCTCGCGGGCGGGGACGCCATTCTTCATCCCGCCGGGGCCGCTATCCTTTGATAGCGGTGCGACTTCTTCTTTGTGCCGTCGCCATCTCCTTCCGTTGTCTGTCCTTCTCGTGGGCGGGGTCGCGGTTTGCTTGCCTAGGTCACGGCCTTCCTGCTTATCTTCCGGTTGCTCCGGTTCTAGATTGTGATTGGGGGGTGCGTGCAGTGCTTGTGTCTTCAGTCCCGTCGCTTTTGTCCTGCCGTCGTCGCCGATTTGCTTCTGCTTATACAACGTCCGATCAATTCGATGGCCAATCCGATGACCAGCTCTTGCAGATGTTCCGTCCGGTTCTCTGATGTCTGATGTGTTGCCTCCCCCAGTGGTGGTGCCTGCATTGGGTGATGCTGATGGAACTGAAATTCAACTTGATAGTACTTCCTCTGATGTCGTTGGCCGTCGTCGCCACCGTCAGTCAGACCTGTTTTCAGTCGATGCGTCTGTTCGTCTGTCGCAGCGTCGGCGTGTTGTTGATCCTTCTCCTTTGCTGTCACCTTCTGTTGATCAGTCTATGCTACCTCCTGTTGGACGTCCCTCTGTTGCGGTGCCTGATCGGTCTGTCCATGTTGTTGTTGCTGCTATGCTGGTTGAGGAGGATGTGCCGGTTGAGGAGGATGTGATGCATGTAAAATGCATACATGAACTTTGCACTTTAATTGCTTATATTCCAATCATATTTGCATCATATAAGGGTTATATCAATGTTTTATAATGATTTTTGGGAATATTCATTTATTTCCTATTTTTATGGAATTAACCCTGCATAGGCAGAAAACCCCGTTTTCTTATTTTAATGTTTCAGGGACCCAAACGTCAACAAAATCACCTGGAAATTTACGGGCATCAATATTTGGAAGGAAGAAGACCTGTGGGTATACCTGAGCATTTTTCGGGCCAGGCCGGGCTTGGGCCGGGCCTAAAAAAAACCGACGCAGAAAAATCCAGGCCCGAGCCCGGCCCGGCCTGACAGTCGGGCTGCAGAAATCGGGCCTGAGCCCGGCCCGAGCCCGATAAAGCCCGACAGGCCCGGCCCGACCCTTCCTGATTTGCTGTTTTTGCTAGGCCCGAGCCCGACCTGACCTGTGTATCGGGCCCGATTTCCAGGCCCGAGCCCGGCCCGATGTGCAAGCCCGGCCCGGCCAACATTTTCGGGCCGGGTCGCGTCGGGCCGTCCGGGCCGGGCTGCCCATGCCTAGGTATACCTGTGGGCGAAGGAAGCGAGCAAACGGAGGCTCGAGGGCCAAACGAGGGGGCCCACGCGGCCAGGTACTGTAGCCACGTGGGCCCACCCATTTGGGCCTCGTGGCTCCGTTACCTTCGATCTCTTCTCCACCGACATCGTCTTGAGCTAAAAACGCCTATAAAAAGGTCCCATGACGTTTCGCGAAAGGAGCGCCGCACAAACACAGAAACATTGAAACAGAGATCAGGAGCTGCAGATTGGAGGGGGAAAACTCCGGCGGGGCGCTGCCGGCGTGGTCTCCATCTTCTCCATCGACTTCTCCACTGTCTCCATGATGAAGAGGGAGTAGTCCACCTCTGGACTATGGGTTTGTGGAAGTAACTTATGTATCTCTCCTCTCTTGAGCTTCACTAATTAGCACCGTATGAGCTGCTGAACATGATTACGGTCACCGTTGTAATACCTATGTGGTGGATCTTTATGAGTTAATATATGTTTGAGATTGCAATGTTTATTTCAGTTATGAGTATAGATGCATATTATGTACTCCATTCTTGTCTACTGGTTTTGATCAAGCATGTTTATGAGAGCGGGTGTGGGGGAACGTGTGCATTAGTTGGAGTAACGGGGGGTGGCTAGTGCAGTGAACGTGAGAGAAAGTTCTGCGATCCACTTTGGTATCTTTAACTTACTTTGTTACCTCACTAGGGATAAACTAAAATACCATGCTACCGGGGATGTGGGCGTGACCATTGCCACTACTCCATGACTAGATCTAGCATGTTCTTATTTTCACTTCATGTCATGATACTTAATGCTATACTCTGAGTTATCTTAATTACGGAGGTGTTATGATTTAGTTCGCATCTTGGTGGAGTATAAGAGAGGTTAATAATCAAAAGATCTCTATGTTAGGACGTGATGCCCATATATCTAAGTAACTTGTTATCAAACTCTGTGTTGCAATCTCATATGTTAACTGTGTGTGTTCCATTGTCTACCACTTTATAAAGAGAGAGTGCATTTGTGAAACCATGAACCCCAGTCCATTTTTTATCATAAGAAACACCTTTCCAACACCATATACCACTTTTCTATTTTCAGCCATCATTAAATCCGAAAATACAAAAATATTTTTCATCTTGCATACATCATTCAAAAACCCAAAAAATATCATTTATCATTGCATCCACCATCATTGCATATTTAAGTCTTGTTTGCATTGCATAACTATCCTGATATCATTCTTACACCTTGTGCTTGACAACCACAAGTGAGGTTGATGACCAAAACATCTAACCTTGTTTTGTAGGTAACCAAAAGAAGATAAGAAGATAAATCTACCACTTCAGATTCCCCGAGAGTTCGATATTAAACCCTCGAGTCACCCCTCGTGGGGAAAACTGTCTTCCACTTACTATACACTCTGCACTTGGAGTCTCAACCTAATCCCGTTTACTTTTGCAGGTATCAAAGCCTTGCTCTTCGGGACCATCAGGTGTGCTAACTGCCTTTTGTTTCTTATAGTTCTCAATACCGTCGAGTTCCAGAAGCTAGGACTTCCACACGCTCATATCCTCACCTGCTTCGGAGCATGTCTCCCCGATGGTGCAGGGGCCCCCGATGAAGGATCTGGGAGTGGAGATGCCATTGGCATTGGAGGAGTTGAGGGATTCTGATGCCCCTAGCCCGGAGGATAAGATCGCGAAGGTGATAGCTCAATATGACACGATTGAGTCGCAGGAGAAGACCTTGCCTTTTTCGATGGTGGAGCTTTGTCGAGAGATCGCCGACATGCCCTGTAACACCCCGAAAATTGAACCCTAATTTTAGTGGTGTTTTCTGACACCTAAAAATTCTCTTTTTCTAAAAGTTTCTTCAAATCTTTTGAAGATGAATTGACTTGGAAATTGCTTTCTCAAAAATTTCCCAGTAAACCTTGAACCACCCCCTCACCCCATAAAAGTTATGTGCTTGGGTTTTCTCTCGGAAACCCTAGCCCTAATTATCGAAACCTTTAAACCATTTTCTCCACCTACAAAAGGAAAGCCCATTTCCATAGCTCTAAAAATTCCACCAAAAATACCAGAGGACCCCATGTCCATATAAAGACCATCCATGCAAAAATATTGCATACTCCAATGCAATATTTCCAAGTTAGCCAATATTTTCAAAACTGCCATTTCTAGTCCAGAAATGTTTTAACCAAGCTAGGAACCTCCAATAATTCTGATAAATTTAGGGAATGCATATTTTGGCATTTCCTGCATTTCATCTTTTGGAAGCAAACCCATTTGAGCAATATTTCGACCACTTCCTTTGTAGGCCCAAATCGATGCCATTTTGAGTTCTTCAAACAAACCTACACCTAGAAAATTCCAATGACCATGATACTTGGTGATACTGACCTAATGGCCCTTATACACACAAATCCAGAGGATCACCCCAAGGGAAAGCATGAACCTCACTTTCCCTAAATCATGCCATTATGGCCATTTTAGGCCATCTTATGGAAAACCAATTTCCCTTCACCCAAATGAGCTCAAACTTCATAGACATGCTCCCTACACCTAACCTAGCCAATGGTAATTTTTGGGAATTTTTGTGAAGTTTGAAAGACCAAGAACATTTCATCGAACACCTTCAGCAGTTTTGGTTTTCTAAAAATTTTACTCTGCAAAGTTGCAGCTCTTCGATGGTTTCTTGTTTGAGTGTGTTTGTTTTGTTCTTGTGAGCACCGTAGTGTCTCTAGTCTTGCGTTTGGACCATTGGTTTGGCGGGAACGCGCCAATGCCGCCTGTGGCGCGCTCTGGACGCCATGGACGTGCATGTCGGCATCCTCTCGTCTCTGCTCTCCTCCCCTCTGCTCCCCGCCTCGCTGTCGCCCGCCGAGCATCGCCGTGCCGAGCCCCCCTTCCCCCTTGCTCCTCCGTGCTCTGGCGAACCAGCCCTGCCCAGGCCCCCCGCACCCCCAGCTCGACACCTCGCCTCCCAGAGCGCCGCCAAGCGCTAGATGCCGCACCGCCCCGTACAGTCCGCTGCAAGGAGCTACGCGATGCGCCGCGCGCTCCAGGAACCCCCGTGCTCTTCCTATGCCTCCAGCTCATCGTGCTTATCCTCCCCCCTCCTCCTCTGCGGCCACCGGAGCTCCAACACGCATCAACGGCAACCACTCCGAGCCCCTTCCCTCTGCCTCCCCGGGCTATAAAAGGCCACCCGAGCCTCTCTCAAGCTCACACCACTCCTCTCGCTCCCTCCCATCTCCCCAGCCTCACCCAAGCGCGGGAACTTGAAGAAATCGCCACCACGGCCGTAGCCATGGCGAAGATCCCGAGTACCGTAGCACTCCACCCCAGCCTCCCCCTGCCACCCAATCCCTCCCCTGGGCGCGGTGAACTCTCCGCCGCCGCTCCCCAGCCCCTCCCCATGACCACGGCTCCGGCGAGCGTGCGCCCGTGCCTCTCTGTCGATCTCTGCAAGTCAGCGGGGAGAAGAAGAAGAACCAGAAGGAGGGAAAAGAAAAGGAGAAGAAGAAAAGAAAAGAAGAAAAAAAAGAGGAAAAGCCCAGCCCGGCCCAGCAAGAATTCGGCCCGTCTACTTTTTTTCTCTGGTGAGCCACAATTTGTTATCTTTCGCTCATCGATATCTCTTGAACCGTAACTCCGTTTGAGGCGATTCAAGTTCCTAAATTCTTGCCTCGACAAACCCTTTCCAGTGGTATAGATCCCACCTTGTTCCAAGATAGTTCTTGAGGTGCCCCTTATGTGGGTGCATTCCGGAGTTCCCGGAGAGCGGCTTTCGACCCTCAACGCCGCAGAACCACCCCGACCCCTCCAAGCCAAATGGATCCCCGCCTTCAGGCAAGCTAACCCCTTGCTATGAGCAGCCCAACAGTGTTTGTTTGTTTATTCGCTTATTACCATGCCGGTGTTTATGTTTCTGTTTGTCTACTGTTATATTTATGCATATATGTTTGTTGTTCTTGTTTAGTATGAAATTTTAATATTGCCCCTGCCATGTTGCATATTATGTTGCTTTTTATTTCTCATACCTGCTTGGTTGTATTATGTATTGTTAATGTTTATCAAACACACATCATTCTTGAGACAATGGACTGGGGGAACCGCCGCCGTCTCACTAAAATATTAACGTCGATCTGCGATGGTGCTGGTCGGAGGTAGCTCCGCCATAGTCACCCGGTCGACACAAACAAATTGTGCTATATTTTGTAGTTGATCTGTGAAGGCGCTGGTCGGCGGGTTCGCCGCCGTAGTCTTCCGGTTGACGTTTCTTTTCCTTGTCGAACGAGAAGGCGCTTGCCAGCGGAATCGCTGCCACAGTCTTCCGGTTGACGTTTCTTTTTCCTTGTCGAACGAGAAGGCGATTGCCAGCGGAATCGCTGCCACAGTCTTCCGGTTGACGTTTCTTTTTCCTTGTCGAACGAGAAGGCGCTTGCCAGTGGAATCGCTGCCACAGTCTTCCGGTTGACTTTTTTTATTTTGCTAAGTTGGACATGGATACTACTATTTCTTGAATTATTATGTTGCTAATGACTTGTTGTTTGATGATATATTATTATATTGTGATTGTTGTGCTGGACTAATTCTCGGCTGTTTGGACTTGTTATGATGAAACTTGATTAAATGAAACACCCCTCCAAACAACGATAGGGTCAGTCCATGGTGCCACAAACCTGAACATCGAATGCACTACCACTGTCGCTTGAATGGGCAGGCCTTGACCTACGTAATCCTATTGAGCCTCCTTTGATGCCACCCTTTTTGGCAAGTCTAGTCGGTTACCATAGTTGGTCGGGGCTAGTCTTGCGGAGGTTCCGGAGCTAGGCGTCGCTCATGGGTTGGGGACGTGCCGGCGTCTTATGGATGTGATCCTAAAGTACCGGTCGTTAATGATCCACTTAGATGAGTGAAGTATTGTAACCTCTCGGGAGTGTAAATCTGGATATCTAGCCTAGTTCCAAGGTTATGGAACAATGAGTTCAGTGTCAGTCACACTGTGTGTCCGTGTCGTGTCAGGAGGTTAAACCTAAGGCTTGTTTGAAAGAAAGATGAACAAATGGATTTAACTAAATGAACAATAAGATGATGCAGGGAATGTTACTTGTGAGGTGAATGGGATGGCGGTGTGATGCGTTGGAAGCCTATAGTTAGACCAGAGCCAACATCAACCGTGCATGCCCCGGGAGATAGCCAGAGTTGGCTGGATTGATAGCCAGAGTTAGCTGGAGTGATAGCCAGAGTTGGCTAGAGGCTTGGAAGCCTGATTGTGTTGACAGGAGTAATTATAAGATTTGGTACCAACTGGTACACTCGTCTACTCGGCACAGGTAATCTCTTTGTTTGATTGCCGGTATACGATCCAACCCCACCTGGCTTGGACTCTGTACTGGTGATACTCTTGTTGTTTGCTTATGCCATGTTTTGCTTGTGATGCCATGCTACCCTTATGTTATCATATTGGTCTATCTTGAGTAGACCCTTGCCATGTTGTAGGATTTTATTTCCAATGAATATCTTGTTGCATGATTGTTGGATTGTTTGTGGTGAGTGGCGATTCTTGCTGAGTGCATACAAATGTACTCATGGGCCTTGTGATTGTGGCTAGATTTCGGCGAGGATTCATCTTGTACCTTAGCAAGGACATGGAGCAAGAGCGTGCTAGGATCAGTAGCCCAGCCAGATACCTGTGGAGTGGAGCCGCTCCAAGCCGTAGCCTCTCATATGTCTTCCGCTGCCAGTTAAAACTCTGTATCGTGCCATGCTGGGATTGATATTTCGTCATTCCTTGATGGCCTTGTAAACCATTTGTAGCACTGATGTGCCTGATTGTGTAATGATTTCCATTATGTTACACTGTTGTGACTTGCGGCCAGTTATCTTGGGATGGCGCACGGGACGACTGCCTCTCTGGTGATATGTGCCAGGGAGGGGTGTCACATGCCCAAGGACAAGCAACTTCGGATGGATGTTGCCTCTTTAACTGAGCGGCGAAGCATCCGGTTGGACAAGAAGAACAAGGATAGTGCCATTCTAGCAGCCAAACACGCCGAGTTTAGGCGGGCGGAGGCTTTTGGGAAAATCCCAAAACTCAAGAACAATGAGAAACCCACCGATGAAGCCATAGAGGAGAAGTGCAATTTTATTTGCAGATGTACAAGAAGCAGCGCACACCGCAGGTGATGCAGGTGGTTGGAGAGTTAATTGTGAGCAATGTTTGAGCTCTTATGTGTGGAGGGTGCACACCAGTGCATCTCTAGCGGCACAGACGATGTTCCATGAGTTAGGGGGTGCGGTTTTAACCGCGTATGTATGGTTTTTGGGTCCGGTTTCCCTCATTAACTGGACCAATTCTATTTCTCTTATAATGCATAGGCAGAGCTCATGCTATTTACCGTAAAAAAAAATATATTCCTGGTGCGCCTACTTGTGTTGTTTTTCTCCGTCCTCTGATTTCATCCTTCTTTTCTTGATTCTTGCCCTGTAATTTACTGCATAAGGGAGCTGTGAGTGAACTGAATTAAGATTACGACTGGCCTATTTTATCTATATAACTTCCAACGATAGTATAGCTGGTTGAGGCATATAGCTTTTTAAAGGTATTAGAGATGTGTGTATACTTAATCAGTACTTATAGATTTTCAAACCCATATAGTTACATTGCACATATAAAATTCGTTTGCTTAATATGCTTCCTGTTTCAGTTATGATTAGAAAATGAATGGGCACTTTAGTTCTTTCAAAGTTGTAAATGTCTTGACTTCACTTTTTCCTTTTTCAACTACTGCAATTAGCATTGGTTTTACAAATATATCATGTTGCTATTTGTTTAATTTGCTCCCTATTTTATAGATAGATCAATATATTAAGGTGATGTTGTTATGCAATTTTGTTAGCGATCTTCTTCTTTTCCTCTCTACTGTTCATGTCCGCGATTGCCCGATCAGAGGATGCCACGTCGCTGATGAACTGGCAGTTCATTTTCATATTTATTTGGTGACATATATTGCAGCATTCATACTACTAACTGACCCTACATCGCTTTACAACACAGATGAATTTCAAAAAGTATTCCTATTGTTTATCCTTTATGTTTACATGATTACTTCTCCGCGGATAGTAATAATCTATAAAACGCTATGTTGTTCACCTATTTATTTCACAACTACAGCTCATGCACCTAGGCGATCTACGATACTTGCAGATCTATGTCTTATCTTGATACCTACAATTACTTATTTCTGCTATGTGTTTCAGATTTTGTTGGCCTTGGCCTTTCTGCTCCCTCTGCTTCGTGTCCTGGTTCTGCTTCTTCTAATGCTGGTAATATGTATTTTCCTTTTTTAAATGTGATTTACTTGCTTTCTATTTCTGCTCTTACATTCTTTGTCCCCCTTTAGTGCTACATGTAAACTCCTCCGATGATGACTGTCCTGCTATTTGGCCTTCTTTGGATGGTGAATTGTTCGACGATGATGAACTCTCCAGTATGTCGCCTCATATGGATTTTGATGCCCTCTCTCGCCTTCCCACTCCTACCTCTTGGACTCCTTTGCAGTCGGCTCATTTGGATGCTTTAGGGCAAGCTGTCCCTCCGTCTGTTCATTCTTCTGGCATGTCTTCTGAGCCTGCTGTTTTTGAAGCTGGTTCTTCTTCGGCTACACCTCTTGGTAATGTCCATTCTGCCGCTCCAACTGATGTCTATGGTTCTGCTCCTAATCCAGCGTTGCCGGTGCGAGATATGTTGAATAATTTGCGAAGTGGTACATATATTTTTCCTTTGCTCATTTAACTATTTTGTTCTTATGTGTATCTGAATCGTGTTTTGCATATGTATGGTTACGTGCTATTTTCTGACGGTTGCTATTTTCCTTTCCTTTTAGTTTCTGCAACGCCTTTCATTCTTGCATGGAGAGGGCAACGGAATCGCCGCATACGTATGTTTCTCTGTTGTCACAAATCGTTCGTTCGTGCCGGATGCCGTCTCCGGCCTACAAAACTTCCATTGTCGGATGATTTAGTGGACTTGCTTAAACGTAATTTACTTAATTTTTTTGACTTCTTTCTTATGGCTTCTCTCCTCTGATGTGCTCATGCTTTGCTATTTTCTTTCAGGTTCTTACCCAGGAAGGTCTTATTTTGGTGTCCCTCATCACATATGCAGGCATTGTGCTGCCTCCTTCTGGTTTAGGGAACGCTGTAAATGTTCGAGCAAAGAGAGCAAAGAAAAGCGCCAGCCTCCTCAAAAGAAAAAGAAAAAGGAAAAGTGTCGGCCTTTTTATAATGGATGTTGTCGTGGTGGGAGAGTGTCTCTTCCCGTTTATCCTGTTTGGCCGCCTCCTTTGTCTCAGTTACTGCGCTTTGATGGTGGGCCTGAATCTAAACGTTTTATGAGTTTGATTCGTGAGTATAATTCCATGTCTGCTTTTACTTCTCTTGGTGTTCATGTTGACAACACTGTTAATGTTGGAAATGGCCCGTATGTTTTCAAGATTTGTGGTGTCGTTTGCCATGAGATTGGTTCTCTGATTCCCCCGGCTGATAACCCTGTTCCAAAGTTTTGCCAGCTTTATATTTATGATACAGAGCATGAAGTAGATAACAGAATGGGCATATTTTCTGCTGGTTCTCAGCAGGATAGTTCTTCCGGTGCGTTGGGCGATGGATTGCCTCCTTCTTCTCGTGGTCGTCGCCGATCACGGGACTCGGAACCCGCTGCTGACTTGGATGGCCCATCTTCCCGTCCTGCTCACCGTCAGCGTAGAGAAGAGCCTGATCGTGCTATAGTTGGTTGATTGCGTGGATCACACGTTCGCTGGGAGACCCCAACAGGAAGGTATGAAGCAGTATAGCAGCAGTTTCCCTCAGTATGAAACCTAGGTTTAATCGAACCAGTAGGAGCAAGAAATCAATTCTGAAGTTGTTGGTGGCGGAATGTGGCATGGGCAATACCAGGGAATCCGGCACCGACGTGGAATCTGCACACAACACAATCAAACTACTTTGCCCCAACGAAACAGTGAGGTTGTCAATCTCACCGGCTTGCTGAAAACAAAGGATTAAACGTATGGTGTGGAAAACAGTAGTAAATTGCAGAGAATGAAAAGGAACAGTGTTTGCAGTTGGTTGTATTATCAGTGTAAAAGAATGGACCGGGGTCCACAGTTCACTAGTGGTGTCTCTCCATAAAAGATAACTAACATGCTGGGTGAACAAATTACAGCTGGGCAATTGACAAAATATTGAGCGCATGACAATGCATATATATGACATGATGATTACTATGATATTCATGTGGGCATTACGACAAAATACATAGACCGTTATCCAACAGCGTCTATGACTAATAATCCACCGCCAGGTTGTCATCCGAGTTCCCCGTTGGTATTAAGTTGCAAGCAACGGATAATTGCATTAAGTAATGTGCGTAATGTAAACAAATGCATTAGACCTAACGGCGCACCCTTAAGCTAAGCATCGGTTATTTTATCCCTAGTGGCAACAGCACATCCACAATCTTAGAAGTTATTGTCACTCTCCCAGATTACCGGAGGCATGAACCCACTATCTAGCATAAATACTCACTCTTGGAGTTACAAGCATCTACTTGGCCAAAGCATCTACTAGTAACGGAAAGCATGCAAGATCATAAATAACATATAAGATAGATTGATAATCAACTTGACATAGTATTCAATATTCATCGGATCCCAGCAAACACAACATGTAGCATTACAATAAGATGATCTTGATCATGATAGGCAGCTCACAAGATCTAAACATGATAGCATAAAGTGGAGAGACAACCATCTAGCTACTGCCATGGACCCGTAGTCCAAGGATGAACTACTCACGCATCACTCCGGAGGCAGGCATGGTGATGTAGAGCCCTCCGGTGATGATTCCCCTCTCCGGCAGGGTGCCGGGAAGAGCTTCTGAACCCTCCCGAGCTAGGGTTGACGGCGGCGGCGTCTCTGGAACTTTTCGTGGATAATGGCTCGGGTATTTAGGGTTTTCGCGTCGGGAAGAATAAATAGGCGAAAGGGCGGCGGCTGCGGAGCCACGAGGGCCCCACACCACCCCACGGCGCGGCAGGGGGGCCGCGCGGCCCCATGGTGTGGCTGTGCCACCCCCCCCCCCCTCCGTGTCTTCGTGTTGGAAAAATAGGAGGTTCTGTCCAAGTTTCGTCCAATTCCGAGAATATTTCCAGACTAGCTTTTCTGGAATACAAAAACAGCAGAAAACAGGAACTGGCACTGTGGCATCTTGTTAATAGGTTAGTCCCAGAAAATGCATAAAAATGCTATGAAGTGTATATAAAACATGTAACAATTGGTATAATATCAACATGGAACATCAGAAATTATAGATACGTTTGAGACGTATCAAGCATCCCCAAGCTTAGTTCTACTCGTCCTCGAGTAGGTAAAACGATAAAAACAAAATAATTTCTGAGGTGACATGCTACAATCATAATCTTGATCAAATAGTATTGTAAAGCACATGTTATGAATGAAGTGATCCAGGTCAATGGTCTATAGTTTGCTAGCAAGTAGATAATGAGCAAACAACTGAATCATATAAGCAAAAACTTTTCATGAATAGTACTTTCGAGACAAGCATCAAAGAGTTTTGCATAAGAGTTAACTCATAAAGCAATAGATTCTAAGTAAAAGGTATTTAACCAACACAAAGGAAGATTTAAGTTTCAGCAATTGCTTTCAACTTTCAACATATATATCTCATGGATATTTGTCAACACAAAGCATATAATAAGTGCAATATACGAGCATATAAAAATTGTTGCACCAAAGTTGACACTAGTGTTTGCTTCTAAGATAGAAAGAAGTAGGAAAACTGACTCAACATAAAAGTAAAAGAAAGGCCCTTCGCAGAGGGAAGCAGGGATTAAATCATGTGCTAGAGCTTTTTAAGTTTTTGAAATCATATAGAGAGTAAAAATAAGTTTTGAGAGGTGTTTGTTAATTGTCAACGAATCAGAAAATGGAAAGTACAATATGACCCCTGCCAACCAGACTTTTAAGAGCGGCTCCCATGAAGGACGTTATTTCTACCAGCAAGGCAGATCATCCCTCTTTCTCTTTTGTTTACACATGCAGATATTTCACTGTTTGTCATTGCTTGACTGATAAATCAGGGCAAAAATGTGAAGAGAATTAAGCGGTTAAAGTTGTAATTAATTGGGACTGGGCACCCCATTTGCCAGCTCTTTTTGCAAAATTAATGGATAAGCGGATGTATATGCCGCTAGTCCGGTGGTAAAGTCTGTTTGACAGTTGACATAAAGACATCCACCCCGTCCTCATGAGCTTGGTAAACATTGACACAAAATAGGAGTAATAAAGTTTGAATAGTTTAAAGGTAGCACATGAAAAATTTACTTGGAATGGCAAGGAAATACCACATATAGGTAGTTATGGTGGACACAGATGGCATGGATTTTGGCTCAAGGTTTTGGATGCACGAGAAGCATTCCCTCTCAGTACAGAGTTTAGGCTAGCAAGGTTATTTGAAGCAAACACAGGATATCAACCGACACAGCAAGACTTATATGAAAACATATTGCAAGCATTATAAGACTCTACACTGTCTTCCTTGTTAACCAAACCCTTTTACTAGAAAATATCTAGACCTTAGAGATACCAATCATGCAAACCAAATTTCAACGAGCTTTACGGTAGTTCTTCATTAATAGGTTTTAACTACATGATACAAAAGCTTAAACATGAACTACTTGATAACTCAAAACAATTGACAAGTATCAAATTATCCAATACATGATCTACAAGAATATGTAAGCTTTTTCCATTATACCATCTACCACATGCAACATTTTCTGTTCCAACCAAACACCAATCAATTTATTTCAACATAAACTCTCCAAACAATTATAAGTGAAGCAAGAGAGTACTTTCTTTAAAAGAACTAACAGCTCTGAATAAGAGATGCATAAAAACAGGAGCTAAAAGCATAGCAATAGCTAGATAAGAATACTCAACAAGTATAAGTGAAGAATAGGAGTATTCATATGAAAAAGCGGAGCGTGTCTCTCTCCCAATCAAGAATGCTGGGGTCCAATCAAGTTGACCATAAGAAAAATAAAATACTGAAAATAAAAGCACACAGACGCTCCAAGTAAAGCACATATGATGTGAAAGAATTAAAATATAGTTTCACTAGAGATGACCTGATAAGTTGCTGATGAAGAAGGGGATGCCTTGGGCATCCCCAAGCTTAGACGCTTGAGTCTTCTTGAAATATGCTGGGGTGATCCATGGGAGCATCCCCAAGCTTAAGCTCTTCACTCTTCTTGATCACATTATATCATCCTTCTCTCTTGACCCTTGAAAACTTCCGCCACACCAAACTCAAAGTAATTCTCATTAGAGGGTTAGTGCACAATCAAAAACTCACATGTTCTATAAGGACACAAACATGACCGTTACTTTTAACATTAGCTACTGCCACTGATGTTATGTGAAGCTCTTCACCCTAAAAAAGAATTCCACTCAACACTAGTAAAAGAGAGAATGCGAAAAATAAAAGACAGAATCTGTCTAAACAGAACAGTCCGCAAAGACGAATTTTTTCGAGGCACTTACGTTGCTCAGATCGAAAAACTTTAAACTAACGAAAGATGCGTACATATCTGAGGATCACGCACAAAAATTTCAGATTTAAATAATTTTTCTGTGATTTTACAGAATTAAAACGGTGAACAGCAGAAATCTGTTCCTGCGCAGAAATCCAAATCTAGCATCATCTTCCTATTAGAGGCAATACTTGGCACAACAATGCGATAAAATAAAGATACAAAGGAATTGTTACAGAAGTAAACAACTCCTTGACTCAAAAAAAAGAAAAATTGCAGAAATAAAATAATGGGTTGTCTCCCATAAGCGCTTTTTTTAACGCCTTTCAGCTAGGCGCAGAAAGTAAGAATCAAGTGTTTCCAAGTGATGAAGCATCAAATCATCAAAAACTTCCTAAAAACACAGCTTGTAACAATAGGCATTTTTGGTTCAGGTAATTCTTGGGAAGCAAATTTAAATAATTCATTATGTGATTCACCCTCAATTTTATCAGTTTTAAGCACATTAGGGGGTTTTGGTTGAGGCACTTTTCGAACATACATGAATTTTTGCTCTTTCCCCACAAAAGCTTTCTGCTTTTTAAACTTGATAGAGAGAAAGTTGAACTTAGAGTATCCTCTAATTCACCTATCCTGAAGTTTTGATTATCATGGCCAGTGCTAGCTTCTAAAATAGCAATTCTTTTATTAATATCTCCCAGTGATTCATTAACTTTGCTAGAACTACCAAGCAAATCCGGCAAGTTTTTCTCCATGGACTCCAATTTTTTTATAACATCTTCCAAAGTAGTCTCAATTTTAAGATCATTAATAGGTGGTGTTCCTACCAAACTTTCAATTATATTGCGTGCTTCCAAAGCAGGAGTCCCCAGAAAGTTGCCTCCTGTCAGAGTATCTAGAACATACCGATACCAACTAGTGATACCAACATAAAAATTTCTAAGAAGGATCATGGTAGAATATTTTTTAGTACATCTACGGTGAGCATCACTGATCCTATACCAAGCATCTTTTAAACTTTCTCCACCTTGTTGCTTAAAGGACCGAACTTCAATTTCAGGGGTACTCATTTTAGCAAAATTAAAACAAAACAGAAAGATAACAACTTGAAAATAAAACTAATTTTTTTGTGTTTTTGATAAATAAAGCAAACAAGACTAAATAAAAATAAACTAAGCAAGACAATAACAAAGTAAACTCCCCTTGCAGAAATCCTCTTGCTCCCCGGCAACGGCGCCAGAAAAAGAGCTTGATTGCGTGGATCACACGTTCGCTGGGAGACCCCAAAGGAAGGTATGAAGCAGTGTAGCAGCAGTTTCCCTCAGTATGAAACCAAGGTTTAATCGAACCAGTAGGAGCAAGAAATCACTTCTGAAGGTTGTTGGTGCGGAATGTGGCACGGCGCAATACCAGGGAATCCGGCACGACTGGAATCTGCACACAACACAATCAAACTACTTTGCCCCAACGAAACAGTGAGGTTGTCAATCTCACCGCTTGCTGAAAACAAAGGATTAAACGTATGGTGTGGAAAACAGTAGTAAATTGCAGAGAATGAAAAGGAACAGTGTTTGCAGTTGGTTGTATTATCAGTGTAAAAGAATGGACCGGGGTCCACAGTTCACTAATGGTGTCTCTCCATAAAAGATAACTAACATGCTGGGTGAACAAATTACAGCTGGGCAATTGACAAAATATTGAGCGCATGACAATGCATATATATGACATGATGATTACTATGATATTCATGTGGGCATTACGACAAAATACATAGACCGTTATCCAACAGCGTCTATACTAATAATCCACCGCCAGGTTGTCATCCGAGTTCCCCGTTGGTATTAAGTTGCAAGCAACGGATAATTGCATTAAGTAATGTGCGTAATGTAAACAAATGCATTAGACCTAACGGCGCACCCTTAAGCTAAGCATCGGTTATTTTATCCCTAGTGGCAACATCACATCCACAATCTTAGAAGTTATTGTCACTCTCCCTGATTACCGGAGGCATGAACCCACTATCTAGCATAAATACTCACTCTTGGAGTTACAAGCATCTACTTGGCCAAAACATCTACGAGTAACGGAAAGCATGCAAGATCATAAATAACATATAAGATAGATTGATAATCAACTTGACATAGTATTCAATATTCATCGGATCCCAGCAAACACAACATGTAGCATTACAATAAGATGATCTTGATCATGATAGGCAGCTCACAAGATCTAAACATGATAGCATAGAGTGGAGAGACAACCATCTAGCTACTGCCATGGACCCGTAGTCCAAGGATGAACTGTAACATCCCAAAATTTTAATAAGAGTTATTATTCCAAAAATGTGGGCCAACAAAAACTTTTATTGTGTTATGTGTGTTGATTGTTCATTGTTGCTCTAAATAAAAACTTGGAAAAATAAAAATTTAAAAACAACACAAACAATGTGACAAGTGTCACCCAATTTCTCCAAGTGAGAAATTAATTTTCTTTCACCCCAAACTTCAGTGGAGTGATAATATGATCACTCTCACTTTGTTCCTACAACTTTTCCCTTCAAATAAATAATTCCAAAAACCTAAAAATTAAATTCAAAATCTTTCTTTATGTTCCTTAAATCACAAATGTGCTATGAACAAATACAAAATAAATATCACCACAGCCCCACCAATGCTTGATAATTAGTTAGTGAACAAAATATGAAAAGAATTTTCAAAAAAATCAATTTGAATTTGGTTCAGGCATTCTGTCGAACACCTGGTGAGCGCCGATGAACTCTGCCCAATTTCCGAATTCAATTCGCTCGATTTCAAGCGAATTTCGGCGAATCACTCACTCTCTCACGTCGCACTCATCTCTCTCACCTCGCTGCCTCGCCGGAGAACGATGGAAACGTGCGCATTGTCCAATTTGGACCGTAGCCATTGGAGCCGCTCGCCGCCGTACCGCACCTACGGGAGCTAGACGAAGGGAGGACGCCGTGCTGGCCCTGAGCCGTGCCTTCCCTCCCTCGCTGCCTCTCCGCTCTCGACTGGTCAAGGGTAGACCGCCCCAGAGGCGCTGCACGCCGTACTCGTGCGGTCGAACACGAGCGCGCGCGTCCATGGCCGCGCGTGGCCATCGACGGCGAACGCGGCCTCCACTGCACCCCGCGCTAGCTCACCGCCGCCCAGCCACTCACCTGCCTCCCCGTGCCCCTGCAGACACGACGACGTCACCCTTGGTGGCCCACGATGACGCCAGCACTCCGTCAAGTTCACGGGCGTGCGCCATGGACGCCGTCGGCCTGAACTAGCCACAGCTCACTCCACCGCCCCTCTCTCCCTCTAACCCTCACGGCCACCTTCCCACGCCGTTGCTACACCGCACCGCCACCAATGGCGTGCTCTCCCACCCCCCAGACCCCTCCTGCACCACGTCCAGACACGCCGGAGTTCGGCAATATAAACCCCCACCGCATCCCTCCGCTCCTCACCCCAATCCAATCCTCTAGCACTCACCCCACACCCTTCGTGCACCGCCAGGAGGGCGGACACGCCGCTGTAGCCTTTGCTGCTCTGGTCAAGCATGGCCAGGTGCTGCCGGAGGAGAAGGTGGACGTCGACCACGGCCGTGCCGTGTTTCACCTCCTTGCTCTCCTCTCTGGCTTGCACACTCTCTGCCTACACCACCGCACTCACACACCTCCGTTTGCCCTCTGTTTCATGCACAGGGACGCCGCAGAGAGCTCGCCGGAGTCGGGATCCGTTCGTGGAAGCAGCGGAGCTCGCCACCGACGCTCGAGTCCTCCCCATCAAGCTCAACTCATCTCCAGAGCCTCCCCAAGTTCTCCGCCATCAAACGCCGTCTTCCCCACCGTCGCAGACCACCCCAGGTGCCTCTCTGGCCAACCTCGCCGTCGCTGGCACGGTGGCGCCGCCCAAATATGGTCGTCGCCGTTCGTGGCCATCCTCAGCCGTTAGATCTTAGATCAACGGTTGCGTACCGCTTCGCGTAGTGAGTCACTGTCAAGTGGGACCCACTGTCAGCGTTTTAAACATTTTAGCGTGCGAGATATTTCTGCTGAGTCACTGACGAGTGGACCCCACCCGTCAGGATCCTCAACATTATCCAGAACAGAGTAGTTTTCTAATTTAGTTTTCTCTGGAATTTCAGTACTGGACATAACTTTGAAATTCAATATCTTGAGATTCATAAGTCCAAATAAATCAAATCAAAATATTCTGGAAAGCTTATGAAATTGTTTAACCAACCCAAGTAGTTTCATTTCATTTAGATAAATAATACATGTGTAGTATTAAAAATTCCATAGAAGGTTTGAAACCTAAACTTGTTTGTTTCTGATACTCTATTAGCCCAAATAATTCCAAACCAATTTTGTTAGCTTGGTACTGTGATCTATTAGTGACGAGGTTATACTCTGCGGGTACCCCAGTGTAAGGGTACCTGGTGCACGTGATGATCAAAGGAGCACAAGGATTAGTCGAAGCCACGAAGGAAGGCCCAAGACGAAGAGTGCTTTCCAAGTTAGATCAACTCATAGTCGGTTAAAGGTTTCCATACATGTAACCTGGGTCGGTTATGTTTCCCGAGACTCAGCCTCCTATATAAAAGCTGACAGGGTGATCGATCAGGGCAAGCAATCCATAGCCACCAAAACCTCGGTGAGATCAGCAACTCGCCGAACCCTTGTAACCCTCATATTCATACCATAAATACAGACAAGCAGGAAGTAGGGGTTTTACCTCACTCGAGAGCCCTGAACCTGGGTAAATCCAGCTTGTCAGCCGTCGATTCCACCGATACTACGCGTTCTCTACCACACAATCAACCCTAGGTATAGCAACCATGGGATTTGTCGAGGGCACACCTAGACAATTAGCTTCCCAAATTTTGGTAGAATTAATTAAGCAATATTAATTGTTTGGCTTTAAGTTAAAGTTAGTAAGCCCTTCTGCACTAAAACAATTATAGATGGTTAATGTTTAACCCAAATAAATTAGGACCAATTTTGTTGGGTCACAGTTAGTCATTGTTACTTACCCCTAAAAGGATTTAATTTCAGGATCAACATAACTTAATTTGTAACTAAAACTTAATTATTAAGCTTTTGAATTAAAACAATTGTGTAGGGAGTTTGGTAACTACAATTAATCCAAATCAAATTGTGTTGTCTTCTACACATCAGTGGCTTTCTGTAGAAATTTAGTTTGTATTTTTGTGACCAACAGAACTTGAGGTATGCAATTAAACGTGTTCAACTAGTTTCTGCCATAATTGGGCTCGCGGTTTCGCCGGTTTCATCATCAAGCGGCCACTCGCCGATCGCATCTGCACAAGGTAACTCGCCTACTACATCATCAAAAAGCAAATCACCAACCACCTCAGCAAACGGTGACTCACCGACAGGATCAACCAGCATCAATTCAAAAAGCGATCACTCGCCAAAATCTCCAAGGAGGCTCATGCCGCACTCGAAGGAAGCTCAACAAGCCTTTGCCGGGCTCGAAACAGGTTTGGATATTACAGTTGGAGAATTTAACTTCTTTGTCAATAAAGACGGTGTGCAGGACCTGTTAGATCCAGTCGATAAGGAGGCGCTCGACGCAGAGATACTCGACAACGCTGCGACTGCAACGCCATCCGTCTTGGCTGCGACGTCATCACAGATCGTCTCGATCCAATCGCCAAGTGACTCTGCAACATCCATGAACTCGCAAAATTCCATGACAAAGTGGCAAAAAGATTTGGAAGAAGCGAGATCAAATCTGTGCACCGCCCAAACAACTCAATCGAGTCACTCGACGACATCGTGGACTCCAACGACGCCGCGGAAAACGAAGAGAACATAGATGCCAACATATACCTCGCCGATCTCAACGGCCCAGAAATCCGTGCCAGCCACGAGATATTCACCTGTGACGCAGACAGCCTGGACAAAGCACTCGAAGATATACTCGATTGCGACAGAAACCCCAGCAAGCAAAGAAACTCCAACATGAGCCTGGATGGCGACGCCGAATCCATAATGCGCATTAACAACACATGGGTAGAAGATCGGGTGGTACCGTATCAGGTATACACCGCGAGTACAGCAGAAACGTCAGCAGCTGCAACATGCCGTCGACCTACAGAGTACCCTTGCACAGTCACCATGCCTGACGGAACAACCACGTTGACCATCACTGCAGAGATGGCGGAAAAAGTGAGCAGAGTAATCGAAAGCTGCACAATGCTACCAGCAAACGCAACTCCGGAAGAGGTATTGACCTTACAATATTTCCAGTGGCAAGAATCGATACGGTTGAAGAACTACCGAGCAGTACTCGAAGAACGCAAAAAGCAAGCCAGCATATCGAGTGCTCGACGAAGAGCGTTGTCTGTGAATTCAACAGGCAGAAACGACCCAGCGAATAGCTCACGATTCATAAACCTCGGAGACGCAGACCGTGCAGCGGTCACTCGAAACCTAAACCCCGCCTTTATGGCAGTCGACGCGGAAGGAGTCCCCATACCGACTGAGTCAGTCCGGGGCGCTGATGACGCTAGGCACCTATCTCAGAACAATCGAACCTCCTCCAGGAGACCCAAAGAGGGATCAGCACCTCCAACTGTACAAACAACTGGTAATAGCAGCCAAAGCCATACAACATCCACAAGCAACTCCAAGGAGAGATACAAATCGGGACCATCGCAGTCGAAGTCCTTGGGGAAGGAGCAGTCGGAAAAGCTCGCGTCATCATCGATCCAGCAGGAGCCACTCAAGGAGGTCATACAGCAGCAGCTCAGACTCGGAAGCAGAAATCGGGCCATGCGGAGCGCTGTGCTTCACTCGACGGATCCGGGAGGCTCATATGCCCAAGAAGTTTTCGCTAGCTACCACACCCAAATTCAACTGCGAACAGGAGCCATCAGGCTGGCTAGAAGATTACAGGCTGGCCGTTGGATGTCAGCGCGGTTCCACAACCACGGCTATGCAATACATACAACTCATGATGGAAGGGACAGCTCGCGACTGGCTCAAATCGCTACCCGAATCATACTACGACTCGTGGGAACACTTCAAAGGTGATTTCATCAAATACTTCGAGCCTCTATGTGAGCGCCCCAAAACCTTCGAGGAGCTCCGGACCTGCAAGCAAAAGTTAGATGAATCTCTGAGATCATACATACGGCGGTGGACTACCATCCGCAACTCAGTAGGCAACGTATCAGAAGATAGGGCAATCGACGCCTTCAAAAACGGACTCTGGAGAGAAGACTTCAAAGAAACACTTGGTCGAGAAGATTCGAAGACAATGGCGGCACTCATGGTACTCGCAACAAAGTGGGTGGATGGAGAAGACTCCGTACGAAGCACTCGACCCATACCCTCACACGAAAATCACGAGGGTGGCAGTCGACACCGCAGAGATAGCTACAGAGATGATCGAAGGCGCAAACGCAAGCATCGTTATCACGACGATGACCATCCAAACTTCATCGCAGCAGGCTTTGTCCAGCCAAGGGACAGCCGCGACCAAACTGACAGACGACCCAACGATCACCGTGATAATCGATATCATCGTACGGACGATCGCCGAGGTAATCGAGACCATCGAACAGACGATCGGCGTGACAGTCGAGATCACAGACGCGACGACCGCGATAGCTACAGAAGGCCGGAGTGGCGCAGGCGAGCAGACAAAGATCCCGAGCGCTCAATCGAAGAAAGGATGGATGATTATTGCAGTTTCCATCTTTATAAAGGGGACGATGGTAGGCTTCGCTCTAACCACTCGTTGAGAAATTGCAGGGAATTCGATCAACTTGCGATTGAACATATACTGCGACTGCAAAAAGATGGACGTGCACCTCCTCAACTAGTGCAGACTCCATCGACTACATCACAAGCATAGCCTATCCAGGCATATCCAGTGCCGCAACAAGTACAACAAGCACAGGTATATTCCATACCACCGCAAACACAGCCTACTCAGGCATATCCTGCACCAACACCAGCGCAATCGACGCCAGTGTATATGGTGCCAGCACAACCCGTTACGAGAACACAAATGGCAGCAGCCGTACACCAGATGCAGCAAGGAGACGAGCAAAAATATCCCGTAACTCGCGGGCAGATGAACATGATCCAACGAGGACGTCCCTCCAATAGAGAGCAAAAGTTACACACTCGACACGTCAATATGGCGGTCATGGCACCCCCAGCTATCCCAGATTTTTTGAAAGGATCAGAAACCCCGATTGTCTTCAATCGAGAGGACCATCCACCCGCAGTATATCGACCAGGGCATGCAGCCTTGGTACTCGACGCCCAAATCGGAGGCTACGCCATGAACAAGGTATTCATGGACGGAGGTAGCGGCCTCAACATAATCTTTGCAGATACACTACGCAGAATGAACAAATCAGTCGAAAACCTGCCAAAGTCCACAAGTACCTTCCACGGTTTCGTCCCAGGCAAAGCAGTGCTCCCAGAAGGCACCATACAACTCGATGTTACGTTTGGAGATCCTACTCACTTCAGAACCGAGTCGATTGAGTTCGAAGTGGTTGATTGGAAGTCACAATACCATGCAATACTCGGGTTCATGGCCGTCCCACACTACGCCTACCTCCAGCTCAAAATGCCAGGACAAAAAGGAATCATCACAGTCAACGGGAACTTTCAGAGGTCAGATTCATGCGACCGTGACTTCAATAAAATCTCCGAGATGTATGGGACGGAGCAATCGTTCGCCAAACTTGAGGTTTCTAACGACCGCACACTTCTGCCGGAACACAAGAAGTTAGCACCCGACAGACAATTCAATGCTACCAACGACACAAGGAAGCATCAAGTGCACCCGACTGATCCCTAAAAAATGGTCAACATATCATCAAGTCTTTCCAACGAACAGGAAAGTGCGCTCGTTGAGTTTCTCCATGAAAATTGGGAAATATTCGCATGGTGCCCGGCTGATATGCCAGGTGTCCCCAGTGTAACAGCCCAAAGTTCGGAAACCTAAAAACCCGATTAAAATTTTCGCTTTTGTGTTGCATTGCATCATGGCATCCAATGTTAACTTGCTAAACAACACCCAAATGGTTTTGGCACCATTTAAAAACACATGCCAAACTTGTTCGATTACAAATCTCAAATCAGTGCAAGTGTTCAAACTTGCAAAACAAAAGTACTTTGACAATTCATAATTGTCAAGGAAGTTCCAGGAGCTCAAAATAATATTTTGCCCCTGATTCAAAATTTCTAAAGTAATAACATTTGGAAATTGAGCAAAATGTCATAACCCAACATTATGCACAAATGTTGTCCAAACTATTTTATTTTGAGACACCAAAATGGGTGGAGATTCTACAAGTTAAGGGGAGCCTCCCCAAATTTTGGCATAATTTTTGGAGTTGTTTCAAATGCCTTATTTAAATCCCTAAAGCCACAGGTTCAAAAGTAAAACTGGGAAGGACCTATCCGTGATGGGATTAATTCAGCCAGGGGCCTTTCTATGATTTTTCTTTTCTTCTTCCTGTAGCCAGACGCACGGGCATGGCGCCAGTGCTAGCTGCCGTGGGCCCGCGCTTCCTCCTGCGTGTCGAAAGAAGGAGAGGAGCTCCACGAGGTCGCCCTGCTCCTCCTATCCGTCCCCTGTTTCGCTCACCTGCCCCTCTCTCCATTTCTCTCTCCCGCGAAGAAACCGAGCTCGACGGACGCCGCAGTTGACCGCCGCGCCCCGCCGCTGTAGTCCACGCCGAGCCCCACCGTTGGGGCAAAAGCTCCGCCTCTCCGCCGTCTACCTGCTTGCCAGAGGAATCGAGGCGGGAGAGCCGGAATCGATGGCGCCGGGTTCGTTTCTCCCGTCGTCGGCCGCCGCACATCGAGCACCATAGCCGCCGTTTCCGAGCCTCTCCAACCGCGCCGAGCCCATCCCCGAGATCGTGGTGAGCGTGCCGTCCTCTGGGACCTCTTCTCTCTCCCTCCCCGTGCTCTGTGTGCTCGCATCGCCACGGCCTCCGTCGCGTGCTCCTATCGACGGGGATCGCAGCCCGGCCGCGAGACCGGCCTGGCCGGGCTAGAGGCCGCTCGCCTTGGCACCTAGCCGGCCCAGGAGCCGGCCAGACCGGGCTGAGGTCCGGTTGGATCTGTTGCCAGGCCGGCCTGCTAGCCGGCCCAACCGGGCTGGAAACCGGCTCGACTGTTTTTTCTCCCCGAAGTCTTTTTCCTTTTTCATTTGTAGCACATGCCTTCGCTTCCCCCCTCCCGCATGTAGGGACATCAACCTCGATGACTCCTTCGTGTTCCATCTCTCTCCCTCTCTCTCGAAGTCGAGTAACTAAAACTTTTTGTCGTCGGAGGTAAAATAATTAATAGCACATAATTAAAAAGAGGAAGTTATAAAAATCATAATTTTCTATCGGGACATCCGAAAAAGGTGTTCTTTCTACCAAAATGTTCAGAAAAACATGAACCATCCAAAATCATCATCATGCATATTTGTTCACAACTACAATAATGTGCTCTAGTAGTAATTAAAATCACTAAGTTTAAATATGGGGTTTATTCCAAATAATGCCATAAATATAAGGGGGACCCCATTTAACTTGTTGCTCATGTTCAATGCTTCTAGGGTGCATTTAAAATGTCATATCATCATTGTTGTATGCATTGCACAATTGCCATGTGTTGATTGTTGTTTTTGCTTTCCGGTGTTGCTTGCTCTCCGTAGATCACGAGTTCGGAGTTGAGCATCTTTACTCCGACGAGCAGTTTGACTCCTCCGCTCAACAAGGCAAGCGTAATCCCCCCTCTGAGCATATCTTATCCTATTTTCTGCAATTATTTTCTCCACTATAATATTGCATGCGTTCTAAATGTCTTTTGCCTGGATTAGAGTATCCTACTAGTTGCATTAGAATCCTGTTGCCAATACCTTTTTCCTTCCTATTACATAGGTTTGTATTGTTGGCCATGAAATACTTACTATGCTATGCAGGTGCTTAGCCATGCTTAGTGAAATGCCTAGTTGTACTAGGGATGGTGAATGCTGGAAACAGGTGTTAACTTGTGACAGTGGTGTTGATGGTGGAGAATTGTGGAGATGGATAATAAAATTCTTAAGAGGCGGGGATGAGAGGCCACTGTGGTTGTGGTGTTTTGTCTCGTTCTCGCCGCCTAGGTGCGAGTTCTATACCTCCTGAACCAAGACTGAGCGTGCAACCATGCGTGAGGCCTATGCAATTGCAGGAACCCTCATAGACTAAATAACTCGAGCGGGGCTAGCCAGGGTCCTCTAGTTCGGGCTTCCATTTGCACGTGCGTGATGATGGTGGGATGAACTGAGATGAGGATTGTGGTGTTAGGAAAATGAGTGGCCACGGGGCAGGGGGTTGGAGGAGTCACAAAACCTGTCCCGTCCTCACTGATGATCCTGGAAAGTCCTTAACGAGGGAGAAGTCGACACCGCTCCCACCCAGCCAGCTTTCCATGGAAGAGAGCTAATTGTACAGGTAATGGGCCGGACGGTACACGTGGCGAAGGAGCTGGGGCCCTTCGGGACTCCGGGGACTTCAACTTTGTACACCCCTGCAGGGATAAATCTTTTCGAAAAGCCGTGTCCACGGTTACGGACGACTTGGGAATGGACGATGATCATAGAATAACTTAAACGGAATGATTAAAACTTGGGTAATAGAGGTACCAATTCCACGAATGTAAGGTTGACTTCCTCGAGGGTGATTCGGGGAGGTGCCTTTGATGAACAGGTACAATGGTGATGTTGGTGATGATTGAGAAAGGTGATCTCAAAGAAAAGAGTTACTTCTTACCCCTTTTCAAAAATAATCTGATTAGTCGATGCCATTGAGTTTGTTTTATAAATAAAATCAGCTTTATGCAAAACAGCCATAGAACCTTTGAAAGCCAATCATGGAGCATATATTAGCTCTTAATCTTGCGAGTTCGTCGAACTCAACGTCGTTTGCTTATTTTCAGGAGAGGACTTCACCGATCACGAAGGTGGGTTCTTTGTGGACATCGACGAGTAGTCTGGGGTTCCCAGGTGGCAGCTTGGGACATCCTGGAATAGCTGGCGTTGTGATGTTTATCTGTAGGCCTCTTAGGCCATAATTTGGTTCTTGTTGTTTAGAACAACACACTTCGCTTCCGCATGTTGTAATGTTGGGTCTGTGACCTCTGTTTGTCATTTGCTATCTTTCTCTATTATAAGAGTTGAACTATATGATTTTGTGTCGTAGAGTCTGTGATGTGCCAGTTGTTCCACAAGTCTTGATCTTATTATTATACTATGATAGTTGTGCCTGTGTTAAGGCATCAATCGGGGTGTTGTGTTGCCGATGATCAATTCCGAGCAACACCTGCCAAAGGTTTTGGCCGGGATTGGTAAACCCGTATCCTCCGGTTGTATCGCTTAACCGGTGACACACAGCATCACTGTATAGTAGTCGGGTCGGGGCGCCACAAGTTGGTATCAGAGCCAACTGCCTGTAGGAAACCCTTCTACTGGTCGATGTTGAGTCTAGTGTTTGTGAAAATATTTTTAACCTAAAAATGAGTGTGAAACCATCTTAGGATTCTTTTTACTCCTTACCTGGTTACCCTCTAATCTCGGAGCAATCTTACCTCGATTTGAGTTAAAAAGTTTTACTCCTCGTCTGTTACTTCAAAATGATTAGAAACGTGGTGGGTTCGACCTTTAGTGTTATGTGTCACGTTGGTCCCGCTGCGTTGCAATCCCAAATCAACTCAGTTGTTTCGACGGAGTCTACTCATTTGATCCTTTCTTCGGGTTTTAACCCAAGGACTTGAACATAAGGTCCCGGATTGTGCCGGATAGTGTGGGTTGAATCACGTGGTTTCTTAGCCATTTGAATCTCACGCTACTGGTACATGATGCTGATCTTCGACCCAAGTCCTATCTTGTTGGTTCTCTGTTCGTTGTGCACAAAGTATTATCGTCCCTAGTCTGAGTACTTGAGTACGCTAATGCTAATGTCTCAACCATACCGAGGTGGCTACTAACTGCATCCTTGTCAAATCTACAGAATGGCACAACGTCCTCCGCTCCATCAAATCGAAGCCACCCCAGGGACCCACCCGCCACCCTTTGATCGGCAGAAATCCCCTACATTTAAAGTTTTGCCCAAGAAATCCCATACCTTACTCAGGTGTTACACTTGTAAGGAGCGTGGACATCCGTACCGGAAGTGCCCCCTTAATTACCCCGGAGAGTGGGGACTACCACAAGGAAAGGCCTGTAGTCAGTGCGGAAGGGGTGGACATCAAGCGAGTCAATGCCCCGGCAGTTGCCCGCATTGTGTCAACAAGCATCCACTCGGCAAGTGCCCAACCGCTAGCGCCACCTGCTACCTATGCGAAGGAGATGACCATTTCCCGGCTGATTGTTCTATGGAGTTCCTGGTGGGGGCAGTAAAGGATGCCCAGGAGAAGATTGCTCAGCACGTCACCACGCGCCCCACTACTTCGACATTTGGGCCAAGCGGAAGTGGGTATCGTCCTCGGCTACCTGCTCCACCTGGACTTATCTGCTACACCTGTGGTCAAGCTGGCCACTACTACAGGATTGCCCTCAGAAGGCACCTCTCACGGGAAATCCTGCGCGAGCCCATGCCACTCCAGCTGGCAAGGCTGGACCTATTGTGCGACGTCGCCTGAACCACGTCGCTGCTGAAGAAGCTGAAGAGGACCCCGGCGTCCTTAAGGGTGAGCTACTAATCAACAATAATCTTGCTACAGTTTTGTTTGATTCTGCTGTATCTCTCCCTTTTTGAGCATGGTTATCACAATTGAGTAATAACCGGTGCATCTTCAACATCTTAGGATCTCTCCTGAGTATGTTTCTTACTCTGATCCGTTTCCCGACCTTGTCTGTCAGTGGACAGTAAAGTTTTAATCGTGCGTTGGTATGTTCCGATGCAAGTCACTCCCTTGATCCGTCAAGATCTTCCCCTTCATCTTGTTAGGAGAAACAAACTCCAGTACCTTGTCCACTTCTCGGGCCAGGTCAAAGTAAATTAATCTACGGAATAAGGGGCTTGTTTAGCTTTTGTTCTGCTCCACCTTAGGGTGTCACACTCTTTATATCAAGGGGTCAAGCTAAGTATCATGATCTTCTTGATGAAGTGATGCTCTTACACCTTGTTACTCTCCGTTTCCGAGTGACTTGTTACTCGAGAAGGATGAGTCGTGAGCAAGGCTGTGGCTATCGGATATTCTTAGCAGTTCTCACTGTGCGGAAATCCAGGGATATCCATTGCCCTCCTTAGCATGATTGGTTAGCCAATCGATAAGCTGAGTTTGACAGTGCTACCAAGTCCGTTGGCTCTGATGCACTCCCTCGGTCTAAGAGCTAGGCTTGTGCCGAAACTCCCAAGACCACATTGTTGTGCCTTGAAAGGCATGATTCTCTCTCGAACTCAAGACATACCGGTGGATCGTGATATTCTAGTCCATCATGCATATGCAGAAGATTCTTGGAACGGTATGTCGTGATATCCTATATGTGGATCGTGATATTCTGGGTGTCTTTCCAGAAGTATCGCCAGGTTGTCACCTGACCGTGATGTTGCGCTTATGAGTAAGTTGGTTCTCTGAACAACTCTGAATTATTCGGTTGAGCTTAAACAACTTGGAGAGTCGAAAGACAAAAGCTCTATCTGATATAGTTCCTTTTCAAAGGGATGTCTAGTCTATTTGTGCCGAAGCGAGGTGGTGTCTCCTCTTTGGATATGCTAACCTCTAAATCTTTTGATTTGAATTGGGCTATCATCAAATCAAACTCAGGCCTACCTACCTGAATGTGTTGGTCTGACTAATACTTATGCCTTGTCCTGGTGAAATATGAGTCTACCGTCTTGGAGTATCAGGATAAGTTTGTGGTTGAGCCCATCAACTACCTTCTTATCTTCTCCATGTTTGAGGAGATTCATATTGGATATCTGTCGTTAGCATTGGAAATTGTTGGAACTAACTTTGTGATCTCACAAAGTATGTGTTCTGGAGTTAGAAGTGATTTTCCCTGGTTCACGCGCAATTGCTGAAAGATGTCGCCGTGGATCTGAGTGGGTTGTCTGGTTCCTTGAAATCATCTCAACTCGATCATGCATGTGTAGAATATTCTCGGAATGGTATGTGGTTACCTCCATTCCTTGAAGATGTTATCTATGCATCCAAGCCACTGATTGAATTGTCCCAGAAAGAGAGGAAGTCTGAGAACTCCTTTGTCTTCTATGGTGATTCCCATCAAGAACTAAATTGTGTCTCGCTGACAGATATCCAATTGGGGCAGCTGTCTCCTGACAAGTTGCTATTCCGCGGGTTCCGCAATCTCGTTCCTCCGTTGGAGTTAGATTTTGTAGTCCAACTCTTGGGGTCCTAGCAATTGTAATCCGTGGATATGCTTTGCAAAGATTCCCTATCCCTACCTGTCGAGCCTGAAGTATCTCTACACCTAACCAGATCTGAATCGCAATCAGAAACGACGGTTGGTGATCCTCAAGAAGCTTGTCTTCGATGTCTAGAACATCCAGAAGTTCTCCCTATCTAACGTTACCGGAGTTTCGAAAGTTCTCTCGGTCCCTCCTCATGATCCTTTTTCTGTGATCCGAAATGCTCCTCCGTGGGGAAAGTTCTACTCAAGCTGTTTGGTAGAAATTGCCTCTTCATCTGTTGGAATCTTGCTCAACATCCGTTTTCAGAAACTTAAGGCCTTGTGCAAAGTTCATATTCTGAATCTTGGAGAAACAGTTGTCTACCCACTCGAAACTTCTTGTCAATCCTCCGTCACCCGCTCGTGTCTCCTAACTGTCACTTCCCGGGATGCTTGAAATCCCACTCTAAGATTCCACTAGGAGGTACTTGATCGTGGTAGATTCACCAAGATCCATCCTTCCGGAAAAGTTTCCTCCTGTCCTATGGCGTATTTGGATAGTGACCTCGAAGTGAAGCCGATGAAGATCTTCATGATGCCATTGATCAACCTCTTCAAGAAGGAAGCCTCCTGAAGCGAGAAGATCGTGTAGTACTCGTAACCCTTTCCCCTCTTTCCTACTCTAAGAATCTCGGGGCGAGATTCCTGTAAGGAGGGTAGAGTTGTAACAGCCCAAAGTTCGGAAACCTAAAAACCCGATTAAAATTTTCGCTTTTGTGTTGCATTGCATCATGGCATCCAATGTTAACTTGCTAAACAACACCCAAATGGTTTTGGCACCATTTAAAAACACATGCCAAACTTGTTCGATTACAAATCTCAAATCAGTGCAAGTGTTCAAACTTGCAAAACAAAAGTACTTTGACAATTCATAATTGTCAAGGAAGTTCCAGGAGCTCAAAATAATATTTTGCCCCTGATTCAAAATTTCTAAAGTAATAACATTTGGAAATTGAGCAAAATGCCATAACCCAACATTATGCACAAATGTTGTCCAAACTATTTTATTTTGAGACACCAAAATGGGTGGAGATTCTACAGGTTAAGGGGAGCCTCCCCAAATTTTGGCATAATTTTTGGAGTTGTTTCAAATGCCTTATTTAAATCCCTAAAGCCACAGGTTCAAAAGTAAAACTGGGAAGGACCTATCCGTGATGGGATTAATTCAGCCAGGGGCCTTTCTATGATTTTTCTTTTCTTCTTCCTGTAGCCAGACGCACGGGCATGGCGCCAGTGCTAGCTCGCCGTGGGCCCGCGCTTCCTCCTGCCGCGTCGAGAGAAGGAGAGGAGCTCCACGAGGTCGCCCTGCTCCTCCTATCCGTCCCCTGTTTCGCTCACCTGCCCCCCCTCTCTCCATTTCTCTCTCCCGCGAAGAAACCGAGCTCGACGGACGCCGCAGTTGACCGCCGCGCCCCGCCGCTGTAGTCCACGCCGAGCCCCACCGTTTGGGGCAAAAGCTCCGCCTCTCCGCCGTCTACCTGCTTGCCAGAGGAATCGAGGCGGGAGAGCCGGAATCGATGGCGCCGGGTTCGTTTCTCCCGCCGTCGGCCGCCGCACATCGAGCACCATAGCCGCCGTTTCCGAGCCTCTCCGATCGCGCCGAGCCCATCCCCGAGATCGTGGTGAGCGTGCCGTCCTCTGGGACCTCTTCTCTCTCCCTCCCCGTGCTCTGTGTGCTCGCATCGCCATGGCCTCCGTCGACGTGCTCCTATCGACGGGGATCGCAGCCCGGCCGCGAGACCGGCCTGGTCGGGCTGGAGGCCGCTCGCCTCTGGCACCTAGCCGGCCCAGGAGCCGGCCCAGACCGGGCTGAGGTCCGGTTGGATCTGTTGCCAGGCCGGCCTGCTAGCCGGCCCAACCGGGCTGGAAACCGGCTCGACTGTTTTTTCTCCCCGAAGTCTTTTTCTTTTTCATTTGTAGCACATGCCTTCCGCTTCCCCCTCCCGCATGTAGGGACATCGAACCTCGATGACTCCTTCGTGTTCCATCTCTCTCCCTCTCTCTCGAAGTCGAGTAACTAAAACTTTTTGTCGTCGGAGGTAAAATAATTAATAGCACATAATTAAAAAGAGGAAGTTATAAAAATCATAATTTTCTATCGGGACATCCGAAAAAGGTGTTCTTTCTACCAAAATGTTCAGAAAAACATGAACCATCCAAAATCATCATCATCATGCATATTTGTTCACAACTACAATAATGTGCTCTAGTAGTAATTAAAATCACTAAGTTTAAATATGGGGTTTATTCCAAATAATGCCATAAATATAAGGGGGACCCCATTTAACTTGTTGCTCATGTTCAATGCTTCTAGGGTGCATTTAAAATGTCATATCATCATTGTTGTATGCATTGCACAATTGCCATGTGTTGATTGTTGTTTTTGCTTTCCGGTGTTGCTTGCTCTCCGGTAGATCACGAGTTCGGAGTTGAGCATCTTTACTCCGACGAGCAGTTTGACTCCTCCGCTCAACAAGGCAAGCGTAATCCCCCCCCCCTCTGAGCATATCTTATCCTATTTTCCGCAATTATTTTCTCCACTATAATATTGCATGCGGTTCTAAATGTCTTTTGCCTGGATTAGAGTATCCTACTAGTTGCGTTAGAATCCTGTTGCCAATACCTGTTTTACCTTCCTATTACGATAGGTTTGTATTGTTGGCCATGAAATACTTACTATGCTATGCAGGTGCTTAGCCATGCTTATTGAAATGCCTAGTTGTACTAGGGATGGTGAATGCTGGAAACAGGTGTTAACTTGTGACAGTGGTGTTGATGGTGGAGAATTGTGGAGATGGATAATAAAATGCTTAAGAGGCGGGGATGAGAGGCCACTGTGGTTGTGGTGTTTTGTCTCGTTCTCGCCGCCTAGGTGCGAGTTCTGTACCTCCTGAACCAAGACTGAGCGTGCAACCATGCGTGAGGCCTATGCAATTGCAGGAACCCTCATAGACTAAATAACTCGAGCGGGGCTAGCCAGGGTCCTCTAGTTCGGGCTTCCATTTGCGCGTGCGTGATGATGGTGGGATGAACTGAGATGAGGATTGTGGTGTTAGGAAAATGAGTGGCCACGGGGCAGGGGGTTGGAGGAGTCACCAAACATGTCCCGTCCTCACTGATGATCCTGGAAAGTCCTTAACGAGGGAGAAGTCGACACCGCTCCCACCCAGCCGGCTTTCCATGGAAGAGAGCTAATTGTACAGGTAATGGGCCGGACGGTACGCGTGGCGAAGGAGCTGGGGCCCTTCGGGACTCCGGGGACTTCAACTTTGTACACCCCTGCAGGGATAAATCTTTTCGAAAAGCCGTGTCCACGGTTACGGACGACTTGGGAATGGACGATGATCATAGAATAACTTAAACGGAATGATTAAAACTTGGGTACTAGAGGTACCAATTCCACGAATGTAAGGTTGACTTCCTCGAGGGTGATTCGGGGAGGTGCCTTTGATGAACAGGTACAATGGTGATGTTGGTGATGATTGAGAAAGGTGATCTCAAAGAAAAGAGTTACTTCTTACCCCTTTTCAAAAATAATCTGATTAGTCGATGCCATTGAGTTGTGTTTTATAAATAAAATCAGCTTTATGCAAAACAGCCATAGAACCTTTGAAAGCCAATCATGGAGCATATATTAGCTCTTAATCTTGCGAGTTCGTCGAACTCAACGTCGTTTGCTTATTTTCAGGAGAGGACTTCACCGATCACGAAGGTGGGTTCTTTGTGGACATCGACGAGTAGTCTGGGGTTCCCAGGTGGTAGCTTGGGACATCCTGGAACAGCTGGCGTTGTGATGTGTATATGTAGGCCTCTTAGGCCATAATTTGGTTCTTGTTGTTTAGAACAACACACTTCGCTTCCGCATGTTGTAATGTTGGGTCTGTGACCTCTGTTTGTCATTTGCTATCTTTCTCTATTATAAGAGTTGAACTATATGATTTGTGTCGTAGAGTCTGTGATGTGCCAGTTGTTCCACAAGTCTTGATCTTATTATTATACTATGATAGTTGTGCCTGTGTTAAGGTATCAATCGGGGTGTTGTGTCGCCGATGATCAATTCCGAGCAACACCTGCCAAAGGTTTTGGCCGGGGATTGGTAAACCCGTAACCTCCGGTTGTATAGCTTAACCGGTGACACACAGCATCATTGTATAGTAGTCGGGTCGGGGCGCCACACCTAGAGAGTTCGCCGAGCATTCTCTACAACTCAAGCCAGGATCTAGACCAGTCAAGCAAACTATGCGCCGTGTCTCTGATCCCAAAAGAGGCGCAATCGAGGCAGAGGTTGATAGGTTACTTACTGCAAAATTCATTCGAGAAATCAAAAAGGCAGACTGGGTTGCTAACCCTGTACTGGTCGAAAAGAAGCACTCGGACACCCTGCGGATGTGTGTAGATTTTACTTCCCTAAACAAATGCTGTCCAAAAGATCACTTTCCACTACCACGATTCGATCAGATCATCGACTCAACAGCAGGATGCTCTCGGTTATCATTTTTGGATGCATATTCAGGATACCATCAAATTCGGATGAAGGAAGAAGACGAGGACAAAACGGCATTCATAACCCCACTCGGGGTCTACTGCTATACAACCATGCCTTTCGGGCTCAAAAACGCGGGTGCAACCTACCAGCGCATGATGCAAAACTGTCTACAAGAACAGATAGGACGCAATGTTCAGGTATACGTCGACGACATCGTCATCAAGACTGAAAAGGAGGACATATTAATCAGTGATCTACGGTGACATTCAAGAATCTCAATAGATAGAACATCAAGCTTAACCCAAAGAAATGCACCTTCGGTGTCCCAGCTGGACAACTCTTGGGTTATTTGATATCTGCACGTGGAATCGAAGCAGACCCAGAAAAGATACAAGCTATACTTACAATGAAGAGACCTGGCAAACTCCATGAGGTACAGCAGCTAGCTGGTTGAGTAGCAGCACTCAGTCGATTCATCAGCAAACTAGGCGAAAAAGCACTTCCATTTTACAAATTGATGAAGAAAGCAAACAAATTCGAGTGGACGGATGAAGCTGAAGCAGCTTTCCTCGAACTCAAAAAGATGCTCACAAGTCCGCCAATCCTCGTAGCACCTAAGGAAAATGAGCCACTCTACCTATACATCTCAGCCACCAATCGAGTGGTCAGCACTGTGTTGGTGGTTGACCGCATAGAAGAAGGACACAATCAAAGCATACAGAGGCCAGTATATTACGTAAGTGAAGTTCTTTCCCTGTCCAAACAGTGGTACCCGCAATATCATAAATTGGCGTACGCCGTATTTATGACATCCAGAAAGCTGGCGCATTACTTCACAGAACACCCGATAACAGTGGTCAATAAATCAGCGATTGGAGACGTCCTCACAAACCCCAACGCAACGGGGCGAGTAGCAAAATGGCTCATCGAGCTGGGACCGCTAGGAATCAAGTACGAACACCCGAAGGCTATCAAATCACAAGTCCTACTCGATTTTCACACCGAGTGGGTAGAAGCTCAATTGCTAGGGGTACCTGACGTATCAAATTCTTGGACCATGTATTTCGACGGATCGAAAAAGAATGAAGGAGCAGGAGCGGGTGTCATACTCATATCACCAAAAGGTGACAAACTACGCTATATCTTGCAAATGGGTTTCGAGTTCCCATCAAATAACGTGGCCGAATACGAAGGTCTAATCCATGGCATGCATGGCAAAAGCCATGGGATGCACTCGACTAATGATTTATGGCGACTCTAACTTAGTTGTGTAGCAAACAATGAAGGCATGTGATGTAATCGCAGACAACATGATTTCTTATCGGGATTTATACAACATAATGAAGGGCAGCTTCGATGGCTGCGAACTATGGCACGTAGGGAGAGAAAGCAATGAAGAGGCTGACAAATTAGCCAATATTGCTTCCACTAAAGCACCAGTCCCGCCGGGTGTTTTCTTTGAGCGAATAGAGCGTAGGTCAATCGACAAACGACCATCGATCACGACGGCAGCTACAGACAAGAGCAAAGCGCCAAGCACAGAGGATCCTCCGATTGAGGTACTTCTCATTGAGCCAATATGGACTCAACCTTTTCTCGCATACATACTTCACAAGGAACTACCAGAAGATACAAACGAGGCCAGACGCGTCGCTCGACGAGCAAAAGCATACACCATCATAAACGGTGAGTTGTACAAACGCAGCACCTCAGGTATGTTCCAAAGATGCATTGCACTCCAAGATGGCAAGGATCTCCTTCGGGACATTCACGCCGGTACCTGCGGACACCACGCGGGCAGTCGATCACTCGTAGCCAAAGCTTTTCGAGCAGGGTTTTACTGGCCTACAGCGCTAAGGGACGCAGAGGACATAGTCAAAAGATGTATTGGTTGCCAGAAGTTCGCTTCCAAGCCACATGCACCCGCATCGACGCTAAAAACCATACCATTAGCATGGCCTTTTGCCCAATGGGGACTTGACATGGTGGGACCACTGAAGAAATCATCAAAAGGAGGTCATACTCACTTACTAGTGGCAGTCGACAAGTTCACCAAATGGATCGAAGCTATTCCCATCACGAGCTCAACAGCTTCTACGGCAGTCCGTTTCATACAATCGATCATGTATCGATTTGGAGTAATGGATAGCATCGTAACTGATAATGGTACAAACTTCACGGCGGAAGAGTGCAAATGCTTTTGCAAGGAACAAAACATCAAACTAAACTACGCCTCTCTAGCACATCCACAATCCAATGGACAGGTCGAAAAAGCCAATGGACTAGTATGCAGTGGCATCAAAAAGAGACTCTTAGTACCACTCAAAAGGGCCGCGGGGAAATGGGTAGATGAACTCCCATCAGTACTATGGAGCTTAAGGACCACCCCAAACGCCTCCACACAGTACACACCGTTCTTCATGGTCTATGGTGCGGAAGCAGTGTTACCATCCGACGTCAAGTTTAATGCACCACGGGTGGAAGCATATGAAGAAAGCAACGCGAACAAGGCACTCGAAGACGCAGCCGATTTGCTGGAAGAAGCACGCAATACGGCTTTGGCGCGAACAGCCGTCTATCAACAAGACCTTCGCAACTATCATAGTCGTCGATTACGCACACGGTCCTTCATGGTCGGAGACTTGGTGCTGCGAGAGAAATAGAAGAAAGTTCATAAACTTGCATCACCATGGGAAGGACCTTACATCGTCACAGAAATCATCGAAGGAGGAGCCTATCGATTGAAAGATGCAAAGACGGGCGAAGTAGCATCAAACCCATGGAACATGGCGCACCTGCGTCGGTTCTATGCATAGATCTCTTAACATCATATGTAATAGCGCATAAAGTCAAAGAATCAGCAAGTTTCAGACGCACTCTTTTCCTTTACCAGGGTACCTAAGGGGACTGGAAGGTTTTAATAAGGCGGCTTGCTGGTCGAACATATTTTGAATAAAGACACATTTTTCTTCATATTTCTCATATATGCCTTTTATTGTTTACCCCACTCAAACACTCGGGGGCACGAGCATAAAATCCAAAACCCACTCGATATACTCGGGGGCCGGGTCACGCAGTAAACCTCAAAAACCCCACCCGATATACTCGGGGGCTGGGTCGAGCATAAAACCCAAACCCCACTCGATATACTTGGGGGCTGGGTCACGCAGTAAACCTCAAAAACCCGACCCGATATACTTGGGGGCTGGGTCAAACAGAAAAACCAAACCCCACTCGACATGCTCGGGGGCTGAGCCAAAACAGCAAACGCGCACCTACGATGTCAAGAATGACGTCAAGACAGCATCCACATTCGAGTAATGGATTCAAGATTCAAGACTACAATCGACACAAGATTCGAGACTACTATCGACGCAAGATTCGAGACTACTATCGAAACAAGATTCAAGACTACAATCGGCTGGCATAAGTACTCCCATGGGAGCACATCAAAAATTTCTTGTGATTTATCAAAAAGAAACAAAGTTATTGAGATTATCCTCTACTCCAAATGAAATAAAGCATAATCTCAGGGGCTACTCCCATGGGAGCGCTGACGCGCTCCCATAGACTTCTAAAAACAAAATATTTTGATTGACAAAAAGTAGTATAGAAGGATGATTTGAGATTATCCTCTATTGCAAGACAATAAACCACAATCTCGGGGGCTACTCCCATGGGAGCGCTGTCGCGCTCCCATAGATTCTCAAAAGAAGGTAAGAAACTCACTCGACTATAGACTCGATTAAATGTATCAAAGTACTTCACAAATCAAAGAATCATACTTCATAAATTTCCGGACTATGCCAGTCGCAGATGTTTCGGATGCTTCATACGCAAATGCAAAGGTAAGACCTGCCGAACAATCGAGATGGGCCGAGGGACACTCCAACAGTGTTTTCCCTTGAATTTTTCCGTGTCAACAGACATGATGAAAATCCTGACGGACGCGTTAGGTATCAAAAGTTAAAACTGCAGAATGAATCAGTAAGACCTACAACGTCCTGAGTCGAATCTGTCCAGTATGTTCCAGCTTCGAGTCCGGGGACTCGAACCTGATTGAAGGCTAGTATGGTTTCGCCCGAATGTGCGGTTAACTGAGCTCGGTATTCGAGTGAATCAGGCCTGCTATGTCAATATCCGTAGGCAAAAGTTTCAAAAGTGTTCCAGCTTCGAGTCCGGGGACTCGAACCTGATTGAAGGCTAGTATGGTTTCGCCCGAATGTGCGGTAAACTGAGCTCGATTTTCGAGTGAATCAGGCCTGCTATGTCAATATCTCTAGGCAAAATCTTTTGACTGTGTTCCAGGTTCGAGTCCGGGGACTCGAGTCTGACTGAAGGCTAGTATGGTTTCGCCCGAATGTGCGGTTAACTGAGCTCGATTTTTGAGTAAATCAGGCCTACTATGTTAATATCCCTAGGCAAAATCTTTCGACTGCGTTCCAGGCTCGAGCCCGGGGACTCGAGTCTGACTGAAGACTAGTAAGGTTTTGCTCAAATAAGCAGTTAACTGAGCTCGGTATTCGAGTGAATCAGGCCTACTACGTCAATATCCCTTGGTTAGCATACACATACAAAAGAAACAAATTGGAGTTTGAAGAACTACATCAGGTCAGAAGAACAAGTTCAGGAGACTATGACGTGCACGATGAAGGGAGCACATGCTCAATTCTTCGAGTCAAGCAAGTACTCGGGGGCTCATGACGAGGTTATACTCTGTGGGTACCCCAGTGTAAGGGTACCTGGTGCACGTGATGATCAAAGGAGCCCAAGGATTAGTCGAAGCCCACGAAGGAAGGCCCAAGACGAAGAGTGCTTTCCAAGTTAGATCAACTCATAGTCGGTTAAAGCTTTCCATACATGTAACCTGGGTCGGTTATGTTTCTCGAGACCCAGCCTCCTTTACAAAGGCTGGGAGGGTGATCGATCAGGGCAAGCAATCCATAGACACCAAAACCTCGGTGAGATCAGCAACTCGCCGAACCCTTGTAACCCTCATATTCATACCATAAATATAGACAAGCAGGAAGTAGGGGGTTTTACCTCACTCGAGGGCCCTGAACCTGGGTAAATCCAGCTTGTCAGCCGTCGATTCCACCGATACTACGCGTTCTCTACCACACAATCAACCCTAGGTATAGCAACCATGGGATTTGCCGAGGGCACACCTCGACAATTACCTTCCCTACTTTTGGTAGAATTAATTAAGCAATATTAATTGTTTGGTTTTAAGTTAAAGTTAGTAAGCCCTTCTGCACTAAAACAATTATAGATGGTTAATGTTTAACCCAAATAAATTAGGACCAATTTTGTTGGGTCACAGTTAGTCATTGTTACTTACCCCTAAAAGTATTTAATTTCAGGATCAACAGAACTTAATTTGTAACTAAAACTTAATTATTAAGCTTATGAATTAAAACAATTGTGTAGGGAGTTTCGTAACTACAATTAATCCAAATCAAAGTGTGTTGTCTTCTACACATCAGTGGCTTTCTGTAGAAATTTAGTTTGTATTTTTGTGACCAACAGAACTTGAGGTATGCAATTAAACGTGTTCAACTAGTTTCTGCCATAATTAAGACATAAATAAATAATGGTTAATTCAATTAAAATGAAACCAAATTGTGTTGCTTGATGTGTGCAGTGGCTATTTATAGCATTCAAGATTGTAATGTTGTGATGTTGATTGAGTAGTATAGTGATTTTTTGTATCTGTTTGTTTGACAAGTAGACGATAACGTTGCCGGGATTTTCGAGGAGGGAGAATTTGTTGAACCAGAAGAACAAGACCAGGGTCACTTTGTTGAGCAAGGCAAGCTACTCTCTGAGCTTGCACCTATACATATACATCTACTTTGATAACATGAGTTACTCTTAAGGCAATGATTTTTAAAATCTTTTCAAAAAGCATATGAAAAACTATTTTGCCACCAATGTAGAAATATAAAGTAGTGTATATCAAACTATATGATGGGAAGAAAAGATTGTTAATTCAAAACTCCTTTGAAAATACTTGTATGGATGTGGAATGGAGAAATGGAGAATGGATATGTTTATGAAAAATGCACAGTGTGTCCTTGTACTTGCGTCGACCAGCCGATACCCTGTGCGACCACATTTACCCACATATGGGCAAGGGCGTAGTCATATAATTTGCTCATATTAGTATGGGATGCCTCATCGATGGAGATGACTCCGTTATGCATGAGGGGATGGTTTGGTGACCTACCCCCTGACCTGGGTCCTCGCTCAAACTCTATGGAAAGATAAGGAGGAGGATTGAAGACTTCGCCATGGGGTCGCCGGGAAAACTATGAGTCCTCACACTTAGATTCGACGGGCTAGGTTAAGTGTGGATAGAAAGTGTCATAAGGACACGGTCCTATACTAGCATGAGCAAAGGACAGGCTATGGTCGGTGACTCAACTTTGCATACACCTTGTATGGCGGGACGTGGCTGACACGATGAGTTACCGGATGGATGTGGGAAAAGCGTGCTATCTCTGCAGAGTGTAAAACTATTCGAATAGCCGAGTCCTCGGATATGGACAGTTGGGAGGCTCTACTCTGACCATGTGCCAGTTTTTGAAAAAAAATAATTTTAAACTTTGAAAAGAGAATTTTAAATTTGAAAAGAAAATGAAGTGGTGAATGTTGTATACAACCATACCAACGGATCGGTATAAGGTTGTTGGAGGCAAATGGACCATGACGGGCTATGGTCAGAAAAAGGAGGAGTTTTGGAGAAATAAATATGATGGTGATTCATTGGAGGATAGTTATAAAATTCTTCTTACCTCTTTTTCAATAAAGATATAGAGATGTCTTAATATATAAAAGTTTGACAAATAAACATAAATCTAGTGTATGTTAATTTGGGGGTAGTTTGCGAGTACAATCAAATGTACTCATATTGGTTTCATCCCTGGCTATTGTCTTAGCCAGATTTCGAGGAGCACTACGCCGAAGAGGAGTACAGCGACTTCTATGCGAACAAGGGATCTCCATAAGTCAGCTGCCTGCCGGGTTATCGTAGGATGGGCTTATCTACCACGTAGTAGCTTCCGCTGAATAATGTGAATTAGCCCATGAAGGCACCTATGTAAGACTTGGTCTAGATGACCATATGTGTAAGACTTTTATTCGGTATTGTAATGGATGGAAACTTTGGTATTCAGTTCGGATTATGTGCAACGACAGACTGATCATGGGATCGTTGTGTTAAGCATAATCGGGTATTTCGGACAGCTAGTTCGGGGTCCCCACAGAGCTGGTATCAGAGCCATCCTGACTTTAAGAGACCTTAGTTAGCATGATCGTTAGGTAAGAGTTGCAAAAGTTAATTTCTAAAACAAAGAAGTGAAGTATTTTTGAAAATTGCTTATCTTCCAATCCTCTGACTTATGCAAAATTTACTCTCATTAATTATTACCTTTTTCTTGTACTCTTAAAATATTGCACACTTGTCACCCCATTAAGCTTAAAATTTTGCGCACTTGTTATTTCACCAAATTTAAAATTTTGTACACGGGACATCGCCTTAATTAAAATCTTGCCTAAAATTGTAGATGTCACTCCATTGGACTGAGTTCTACCAGCTTGAGAAGGATGGCGAGATGATGTTCGAGAAGGACTTGTTTGAGTTGAGCAAGCTGTTAGGTCGCCCCACTCCAGAGATCAAGGGAGCCCAGGTTGACGTTCTCGGCAACGAAAACCTGTGTTGTCGTATCGAGTCGTCTGTTCGGGGGAACCTCAAGTCTCCCGGATCCAGACGCTGATCTTCGCCACTATGGACGCCCACTGGGTAGACGGACTGTGTCGTCCATGCAGAGATTGCTAGCCCAACTTTGTGAGTAGCACAAGGCGGAGCTGGTGACATCCTGCTTTCAGTTCTACGGGAGGCGCACCGAGGATGGACACCCCATCCAGTCACCTCTACACCCGGCGTTGGAGAGCACATCCTAGACATGGAGATCCTACTCTACCGCACCCAGGAGGATCTGATCAGCGCTAGACTTCGAGCTCGCTTCGAGCGCATCTCGCTCAATGAGAGTCGCGAGCGTGAGGCGCAGCTGAAGCAGGAGAAGATTGCTCTTCTCAAGAGGAGGACCCAGCTAAAGAAGATCGTCGCCAAGCTCCGCAAGAAGGTGGCGGAGCAGGACGAGATGATTGAGGATATGGAGCACCATGCCAATGAGATAGAGGAGGAAGGCGAGGATCTCCGCAGGGAGAACAGTGCCTTCATCAGTGACGATGAGGATTACCAGGACGAGATGGACTACGAGGAGTCGAACGACGAGGAGGAGCTAGTTGACGAGGAGGAGCCACTCGAGGCAGTTCTCGAGGGCATGGATATACATCTTGGGTACCCTACCATGAGGGTACCTGGTGCACGTAACAACTGAGGGTACCTGAGGAGGAGCTAGTTGACGAGGAGAAGGTCACATCAGTGACGACATGGATATACATCAGTGACGACATGGATATACATCTCGGGTACCCTACCATGAGGGTACCTGGTGCACGTAACGACTGAGGCCCAATCACGTAGAGCCTACTCGAAACCCAAGACAGGAAGCCCAAAGAAGATGGAGTACCCTCCAAGATTTAGATATAGGCATAGTCGGTTAGGATTTTCCTTACATGTAAACCAGATCGGTTACGAACTCCCGAGACCCAGCCTATTTAAAGGCTGGTTGGGGCACCGATCTGGGACAAGGAATACTCATACCACCAAAAGCCCTAGCAAGATCGACATCTCGCCGGAGCCTCCCTGTAACCGCATAATCTCACACGGTCAATACCAGACAAGCAGGAAGTAGGGTCTTTACCTCCACCCGAGGGACCTGCACTAGTAGAGAAAAGCATATAGGTAGACGGGCATTCTGTGGCGCACCCTTAATTGGTGCGCCACAAAAATAATTCTGTGGCGCATGGAGCAAGGTGCGCCACAGAAATATTTGCCTTTCTGTGGCGCATTTTTTGCCCATGCGCCACAGAAAGGAGATATTCTGTGGCGCATGTCCACGCATGCGCCACAGAAATTCTGTGGGACCCATGGCCAATCATTGGACCAGATCCATCTGGGCACTTTCTGTGGCGCAAGGTGCTCAGTGCGCCACAGAAAGTAGGATTTCTGTGGCACATGCTGGCTGATGCGCCATAGAAAGTCGGTAGGATTTCTGTGGCGCATGATGGCTGATGCGCCACAGACTTTCTGTGGCGCATCAGCCAGCATGCGCCACAGAAATCCTACTTTCTGTGGCGCACCGAGCACGTGCGCCACAGAAAGTGGGCGCCAGATTTACAAAAAGGTGGCAGCCCCACTTTCCCCATGTGACCTTCTCCATTCCCCCATGCATCTCTAGCTAGCTCGAGTTCCTCCTCTCTCCCATGCCATTTTGCCCATACTTTTCTCCATTATTTGTAGTTAAAACTACTTTGTTTGACATATAATTGGTGAGGGCTTGGGGAGAGCCTCCATACATACTCTCCTCCTCTCCCAATACATCTCTTTTTCTGCACTATTTTCTCTCCATCACCACACACTCTCTCTCATCGATCACGGTCACGTCTCGGTAACGATCTAGATCTACTAGGTGGGTATTGTTAAATGGATATGTATATATATGCATGTTTTGTGTGGCCGACGATGTGTATGGATGTTTGCATGTATATGGCGCGACGATGGATGTTTATACATGAATCTTTGCATGTTGTTGCCTTTTGTTGCCTTGCGCCAGCGTGGTGCATGGATGTTTGCCGAAATGTTGATTCATTTCCATTTCGGTAAATTTTTGCACCACCCATATGTCCTACTTTTAGGGGAAGTCATGCCGATTTTTTTCGCCGAACATGCATGTTTGTGTGTGTGTGTGTGCATGTTGCGGTTAATTAATTCTAATTAATAACACACTCTATATGTATACCACGTAGGCGACCATGGTCATCAAGATGAGCTCCGGTCAAATCAGCAACTACAAGGAAGAAGCGAAGGCAGAAATGATTCGGTGCAACGGGAGCCAGATACGATGTCCGTGTCGAAGTTGCAAAATTGTGAGATGGATCGACCCTGATTCCGGACAATTGGAGGAGCACCTGCTCAGGCGCGGTTTCATGCAAGGCTTCAACCAAGCGCCTACAGCAAATGTTGCGCGTGAAGACGAGGGCAGGCTAGATGATCATGACGAAGGAGATGCCGGCGGACATGAAGAAGGAGTAGATGGTGGTGGAGAAGACGCGAACACGCAGAACTCACTAATGTCGGCCTTGATGGACTCTCATGTTCAAGAACTGCTCCTCAAGGAGGCGAGCACCGCTAGAGAGAAAGCCAAGCTAGCGCAAATGGAGATAGACGGGAAGACTCCGTTTTATCCTGGGTGCCGGCCACAGGATACGTGCTTGCAAGTAACGCTTGATGCTCTGGAGATGAAGTCGGGAAACAAATGGACCGACGTGAGCTTCAACAAGAACATGCAATTCTTCCACGAGCGTCTTCCCGAGGGGAACACATTGCCAACTAGTATCGATTTACAAAGTCGTGTGCCCTCTTGACCTACCGCACGTTAAATACCATGCCTGCATCAATGATTGCACAATTTATCGGAGCGAGTACGTGGACAGAACCACATGTCCGGTGTGCAGACAAGGACGGTACAAGAGTACTGGGAAGAAAGTTCCTCGAAAAGTGGTATGGTACTTTCCTATCACTCCCCGTCTGCAGCGGTACTTTGTGGACCCTAAGGAAGCAAAGCTCATGCAATGGCACGCGGAAAGGGAGAAGCCCGAAGAAGATCCGGAGAAGGGCAGGATCCTGACACACCCTTCAGACGCTAGCCAGTGGGAAGAATTGGACAATGCCTTCGGAAATTTCGGAGGCGACGCAAGGAACGTCAGGCTAGGTATGAGCACCGATGGACTCAATCCGTTCGGCAACCAGAGTAGCACGCATAGCACCTGGCCCATGTTTGTATGGCCTTACAACCTTCCCCATGGTTGTGCATGAAGCAAAGGTACATACACATGAGTATTCTCATTCAGGGGCCGAAACAAGCAGGTGTCCACATACATATGTATCTGCGCTGTTGAAAGAGGAGTTAGCCACGTTGTGGGAGACGCCAGCCCATACGTGGGATGCCTACACTGGAGATTATTTCGACATGAGAGCCGCGTTGCTCACGACGGTGCAGGACTATCCTGGTTGCTCATATGTATCAGCCCAGGTAGGCCACGGATTCTACGCATGTGTCAGGTGCATGGATAAGACCCCGCATCTCCAGCTACCAAGGAATCCCGGGTCTTCAAAAACCGTGTACCCAGGGCTCGAAGGTGGCTTCACATGGATCACCCGTGGAGAAAACGCGATGACCTGTTCAATGGTAAGGACGAGATCGAAGGTGCCCCGAGCCCGAGGAGCGGCACAGAAATCGACGAGCTGTTGGAAAATTGGGAGGAGTGCCCTGCGCCGGGAAAGAAACGACCGAAGGTAGATCCGCTGCTGGGTATATGGAAAGCGAGGTCTATTTTTCACGACTTGGAGTACTGGAAGGTCCTCAAGACGCCACATAGCCTCGATATGATGCACATTACGAAGAATGTCACCGAGAGTCTGCTTGGCACTATGTCCAACATGCCGGAAAAGACCAAGGATGGGACAAAAGCAAGATACGATCTGAAATGGCTTGGTGTCAGAAAAGATCTTCAGGCCCCCGATAGTGATGACGATGATGATGATCAGATGGAAGGGACTCAAGGTCGCCGCAAAAGGGTAAAGAAGAACACGGTGGTGCTTCCAGCAACGTGCTTCACTATGAGTACGGAGGAGCTCGAGCAATTTTACAGGTGTCTCCTAGGAGTCAAATTTCCTCATGGTTACGCGGAGAAGATAAGCAGATATCTAGACGCAATGAAGAAGAGGTTTAGCGGATGAAGTCTCACGACTGTCACGTGCTATTGACGCAGATACTTCCCGTTGCGATTCGAGGGATAATGGACGAGCACGTCCGTGATACGCTGCTTGCCCTTTGCAACTTTTTTGACGTCATCAACATGAAGTCGATCGGCGTGAGGCAGCTCGACAAGCTACAAGAAGAGATCGTGCTGATACTATGCGAGCTCGAGATTTACTTCCCACAAGCATTCTTTGATATCTGCGTGCATCTCCTTCTCCATGTCGTTGATGACATCAGGCAGCTCGGGTCGACGTTCCTGCACTACATGATGTCGTTCGAAAGGATGAACGGTGTCATGAAAGGATACGTTCGCAACAGGGCCTGTCCAGACGCAAGCATGGCCAAGGGCTTTCTAACCTATGAGTGCATCTCCTTCTGCCAGAATTATCTAAGCACCGAGAATCAGAATAGCGAATATCAAAACTCAGGAGTAACTATGCTATCCTACGGCGATGACGAGGCTACTGTCAAGCAAAGATACTTCGGAAGGATCGAGGAGATATGGGACCTCAGCTATTGTGGTGAGTCGGTGCCAATGTTCCGTGTGAGATGGGTCAAGGACGTCGTCAAAGAAGGCCGGTATTTCACCACCATGGTAATACCCGATGCCAAATCGAAGAACGCCTCCGCAAAAAATGAGCCATGGGTACTCGCTAGTCAAGTTGAGCAATGATTCTTCATTACCGACCCGTCAAAGCCTAACCGTGTTGTCGTGCGGAGGGGCAAGAGGAGCATCATCGGAATGGAAGGAGACGCCAACGAGGAAGACTTGGAAAGCGATCCAAAGATCGAGGAGGAATTCGACAAGCACTCCGACATGCCTACTACTAGTACACAAAGAAGGAAGACCTCCCTACCTACTAAAGGTTGTCCGTTCACGCGAAGAAATCTCAAGGTGCCCGGCCTAAAGTATTCAACCGCGAAGAAGGGAAAGAAGAGAAACTAGCTCGGAACTGAGATGAAGAAGAGAATTTTTTGGTGTATTTAATTTGTGTGTGTGTGAGAGACAATGCACTAGTGCGGCAGTGTCTTCTCACAGTGATGTGCTTTATCACTCGGTTTCAAAAAAAAGTGCTTTATCACTCACATCAGACACTACAATGTCAAGTTAAAGCTCTTGTTGCATCAAGTGCTAGCTACTGCTACCACTACCACTACCCAGCAAAGAAAAGGTAGTAGGAAAGTCTGGTATAGACAAAACCATATGGATTGCAGTTCTGAAGAATGGAATGGTAGCGTTTGAATTTCATAACTTTGAAAGTTCTTTCAATGCCCGTGTGATAAGGAATTAAACGGTAGCTATGATCTTCTAGAGTAGAGACGTAGGCAGGATGGCTGATCAGCTTGCTCAGGAGAAACCTGCCTAAAAAGGTAGCATACTCTGCTTACACCGAATGCTCTGTTCTCTGCCCTGTGCTCTGGCTAGGAAATTTCTTCTGCTACATTTGTTGATCTTTGTTGCTGCTTTTATTGACCGCCTACTGCAATAATAACCCCTCCAATGCATGTACATATGAATATAGTTGTGTGTCTGAAAGTCACGTGACCGAGGTAGTGCCTGAGTTCCGTGACATCGACCCCCCCATGCAACCTCCGGGAGCCGAGAAACACATGGTCCTTGGAGAATGCTCTAAGTGGATGATGGAATGGCCGAAGACCCAGATTCGTCTTGGGGATGGTCTTCATGGGGTCAGCGCACTGGCGGCGCCACCTCGAGGCACCGGCCCCCGGTTGTTCGGCACTCGTCGAGGCGGCCAGAAAAAGCTGTTGCGGATGAACCGGCGCCACAGGCAGCCGTCGGCACCACCCAGAAGGCACTGCCGGTCGCCGCCACCACCGGCTGGAAGCTACCACCGGTTGTCGCCGCCACCAGCGCCACAAACAATTGTTGGGAACGTCTGTACTGCAACAGTCCAAGGTTAGTCCCGACTACCCGACTTTCCGACTTTCCAATTTTCCGACTTCCCGACTTCCCGACTTTCCGACTTCCCGACTTTCCGACTTCCCGACTTTCGACTTTCTGACTTCCCACTTTCCGACTTCCCGACTTCACGACTTTCCAACTTTCCGACTTCCCGACTTTTCGACTTTCCTGACTTCCCGACTTTCCGACTTCCTGACTTTCCGACTTCCCGACTTTTCGACTTCACGGCTTTCTGACTTCACGACTTTACAATGCCAAGCCTTTATATCTAATAACGGATGTGCTATTGTTTATGTTTAGGACAAAGCCGTTGCCCCTCAACTTGGTGCCAACGACGGCGATGATGGCGATAATGTCAACGTCGATGACTTACTCAACACTGGCGCCTGCAGGGATGATTTGTACATGCCTCCTGTGGATGAAGAACCCTTCCGCGATCAACCCGGTCAACCTCCTTGTCCCACTACATGCACGCAGCGCCTGGTCTTCGAGGGTTTATCTCAAGACACGCCTCCGGAGGCCGGCGATCATCAAGCTCAAGTCAAACCGGGTAACATTTTCAGCCCTGTCACACTGCACCAGATGGTTCATGCGGGGTTCACTGCACCCCAACCATCCCAGAGATGAAGAACAAGGCGAAGAAGCACAGGAAGAGAAAAGGAGCAAACGCCTCTGCGAGCCAGCCAGCTCCTAAGATTATGCGGGGTCGTGAAGACACGATACCACCCCGTGGGGATGGCTTGACCCGAGTTCATGAAGCTGGTAAACCTATACTGTCTGAGGGCTTGCTCCGCCTTGCAGAAGGACCCATGATTTCTTTGCAAGAATATATCTTGCATCTAGAGAGCCTCCTTCTTAAAGACAAGCAGCCGAGTTACCCGGTGTTCGTGGTCAAGGTGCCAAAGGAGGTGGACTTCGTCTAGGAAGCCCCCGCGGATGTGTTCTACATAGCGTACGAGGACATCTTCAACCTATTTCACCCAGACGGCTGGACTATAATTTGGTCTGCCTATATGCGCTCGATGCGGCGATGAAGATCAGGAGAGATGATACCCCATACGTCACGATAGTGGATCCCTACTACATGTGTGACAGCCAGCTGGTGGAAGGATCAAGGACACGGACTATTGCCACGAGTACCTCCAGAGGCTCATGCTGACCAACAAGAGGAAGAACAACCTTCTTCTGCCTTTCTTTTACGAGTAAGTACACATCCGCTCGCCGTCATCGTATCTTATGCCTTCTTGTAGATTTCTTCCATTGCTGATCCTTTGTCCAACATTCCGTTTCAATTGTGTTGAGCAGGGACAAGTACTGCGCACTCATCGTCTTAAGCCCGAGGTGGTCCATTGCCACTTATTTCGACTCGGGGAATAAATGCATGCCGAGGAACTACAATAGAATAAAGGGTCTTCTCGATGAGGATCTCGAGGGCTATGCCCAAAAGGGAGGCCCCTTCCAAAAGAAGGGGGAATCTTTCACGCAGGACAACAAACACAAGTTCATGCATGGGAACGGATTCCATTGCATCAAGCAACTACCTGGCAGCGTGAAGGAGGCCTTCTACGCCCTCCATCACCTTAAAGGGCTTGTCCGGGATGCCGAGAAAATGAGGATTCCATCTAGTCTCGCAGAATGGACCAAAAGCGAGGATGCTCTCACCGATGCTGATTATAGACAAGACTTCCATCGCATCATTCTGCAGTTATCGACGATCATCCTCGAAGATGTCATGAACAAAGCAGGGTCCTACCACTACCCAGAGGTAGGATGTATTATAAAAGAAAGCCTTGCTAAGCATTACTAGTGTATTTTTTTTGTAGAAGTGCATGTGTAGGGTTATATATTATATATATGCTATGCTTTGAAACCCAAATAGGATAGCCATATGATTTTCAGCCATGACAATTGATTGATTTTCTTGCCTCTCTACTTAGATGAATAAATTATACTCTATTTATATCACTAACCAATATATATCCCAATCCATCTTCAGGGCTCTGTCAGAGGGATATCGAAGAACGACTAGAGGTGCAGAATGACACCAGGGAGTGGAGGATGAAAGAAGGCTATCTACCGTTCCCGGCGCCGCTCAAGAAGAGGACTCCATGATCATGCTCCCGCACGCGCTTGCTCACCATCATCGCCGATGTACTACATTTGACCCTAGTTAGGCAGTGAACACTTCATTTGTAATGTGTAGTGTGAAATGATTAACTTTTGTTTGTATCATGACTAATTGTGCAAACATTTGACACTTTTGTGACTATGTGTATATATCTCGGGCACTAAGTAATATGTGTGATGACATAGTGATTAATGTGTTTGTCTGTTCATATACCTGTATTTCTGTATAAATCTGCATAAATCTTGTATATACCTGTATTTATACAGCAAAATAAAAATATACCTGTATTTCTGTTTTATAATTTAGTGGCGCATTTTATTTTATTTTGTGGCGCACCACTTTCTGTGGCGCACCAGGCGTGGGTGCGCCACAGAATTCCTCTGCTGTGAACTGCCGAGCTATTTCTGTGGCGCACGGGCTGGGTGCGCCATAGAAAGTTGGTCTTTCTGTGGCGCACGGGCTCGGTGCGCCACAGAATAAAAATTTAGTGACGAGACTTCTGTGGCGCACCCAGCAAAGTTGCTGGTGCGCCACAGAATTGCAAAATGGTGCGCCACTAAAAGGCTTTTCTCTACTAGTGCTGAACCTGGGTAAATCTTTGCATCTGCTTGTCAGCCGACGAAACTACCAGTAGTACCACGTTCTCTCCCCATAATCTCAACCCTAGGTCCTAACCATGGGATTTGATGAGTTAACCCCTCGTCAATTGGCGCCGTCTATGGGAGAATAGTGCTGGACTCACGGTTTCTTCGGTTCCGTCAGAAAACGGCGACTCACCGATCGCATCTACAAACGACAACTCACCGGCTACATCGACAAACCAGAACTCGCCGACTCGGGCGGCATACGGCAACACGCCGACTCACTCGACAAACGGCAGTGCGCCAGCTTCACCTGCAAAAAGCACATCAGATCCTCTGATGAACTTCGAGCCACACTCGCCAGAATTTCAGGAGACGTTTGCTGATCTCGAGTCAGGTTTAGGTTTAGCCGTTGGTTCGTTCAATATTTTCGTAAACAAGCTTGGTATGTAGGACTTGACAGATCCACGCCAACTCGCCACGTCCGCACCCGAGGATCCTTCGACTGCGGGTCCGCCAGCTGCATCTGTACCATCGTCGATCTTCCAAGCTTGTTCGTCTACAACAACCATGTCGACTCGAGAGATCAACGAGTTCATTGCGAAAAAACTCCAAGGTGAGGAGGCTGAATCAGCATACCGCACAAACGATCCCGAGCTTGATCTTCCACTCGAGGAGAGCTTCGACTGCCGGATCTCCCTCAGCGACTTCGATGAGCCAGAAACTCATATCGACAACTACGTCGACTCCAAAATCTGCACCAACAACTACCTCGACTCCGAGATCCATAACGGTTTCGCCGACACCGAGATGAGCATAGGCGATGAACACGTCAACGGCGAGCTTCGCCCAGATGGGCTGTTCGACTGGCATACTGACTCCGATATGAGTCTCGATGAAGACGTCGAGTCCATAACGGAACTCGAAAACACACACACATACCCTCGGGTGATACCCCAGCAGGTCTACGTTGCCATCGCTGTAGAATCAACTGATGTTGCGGCCAGTCGCAGGCCTACAGAATTCCCGTGCACAGTTACTATGCCAGATGGAGCCACAACTCTCATAATTACTGCTGAGATGGCAGCAAAAGCAGATAAAGTCATCAAGGAGTGCACAATGATGCCCGTGGACGTAACACGGGAGGAGATGTTGACCTTCCAGTATTTCAGCTGGCAGGAAACACTTTGACTGCAGCAGATCAGAGCAACACTCGAAGAACGTAAAAAGCAAGCTAGCTTGTCGAGTGCACGGAGAAGATAGCTCTCCATGAGCTACACCGGGCAAGCAACGGCAAGACCAAGATCAAGGCTGTCACGCCTCGCGGAAGATGAGAGGGAAGCGCTCCCCCACAACTTAGGCCACTCTTTCATGACGTTCAACGAAGAGGGAGTACTAGCACCCAAAACAGCTGCGGGTGCCCTCTTCACTGCTGCAGCATATCTAGAGGCAACCAAGCCTCGGGCGGATGACCCCAATGCAAAACTACATCGCTAACAAATCAAATCACTCGCCTTAACAGCAAAGGCCATACGCCAAATCCCACAAACTCCACGAGGGAGTCGAGACCGTGCCGTTGTAAACCCGCGTTGTCAGATCATAATCGCAGTGGTCGCGGTCACCACTCGAAGGAAAGGAGCGGCTCACGTCGGCGCAGGTCCAGGAGCAGATCTTACAGTAGCGACTCGTACTCTGATCTGGAGCCTGAGCCATGCGAAGCTCTGTGCTTCACTCGACGCGTCCGCGAGACACGGATGTCCAAAGGGTTCAAACTCACATCTGAACAGCCCAAATACACTGGTCGACAGGAACCTTCAGGATGGCTGGAAGATTACAGACTGGCTGTCTCGTGCCAGCGAGGCACGAATACCACAGCCATGCAATACATACGACTCATGCTCGAAGGCACAGCCCGCGACTGGCTCAAGGCTCTGCCTCCATCAACATACGACTCGTGGGATCACTTCCGCGCAGATTTCATCAAAAACTTCGAGCCTCTATGCGAGCGACCAAAAACGTTCGAAGAGCTTCGAGCATGCATTCAACGGTCACACGAAACATTGAGGTCATACATCTGACGATGGACTGAGATACGCAACTCAGTTGGTGTAATTTCAGAAAATATGGCCATGGACGCTTTCATCACGGGCCTCGCCAGGCGAGATTTCAAAGAAGCACTTGGTCGCCAAAAGACAACCTCTGTGGCTAACCTCCTGAAGATCGCGATTGAGTGGGCAGATGGAGAAGACATGGCGCGCACCACACGTGGGTCCTCACCCCGTGACAATCACGATAGCGGCAGTCGAAACCGCAGGGACTCGTACAGAGACGACCAGAGGCGCAAGCGTTCAAAACATCATTACGGCGACGACAGACCCAAATTCATGGCGGCTGGATTCTCCACACCCCGCAACGACCAAGATAGAAGCGACCGACGGTCAAAAGATCGATGGGACACTCGAGATGAACACCGGAACAGTCGAGATGATCGCCGGGACAGTCGAGACCGTGACCAACGCAGTGACGGCTACAAGAAGAAAGATTGGCGTAAGTCGCGCTCAGGCGCACAAAACGAGCAATCATTCGACGACAAGATGGATGCTGATTGCAGGTTACACCTGTACAAGGGGGAAGACGGAAAATTGCGCTCCAATCACTCAATGAGAAACTGCAGAGAATTCGAACAACTAGCATCTGACTCCGTGCAACTCAGAAAGGCAACAGCCGCACACGCACCTGCACCTGCGCTTGTGCCTCAGCCAAACAATGTGCCCGTTCTGATGGCACCACCTCCACCACCACATCCTCCCGCGGGCGGAAACATCGCGGGTGCCATACAACCCGTGCCTCGGGTGGACAAACCTCAGTACCCTCCACCCCAAGGGCAGATGTACATGATACAGAAAGGTCGCCCTTCCAACAGGGAGCAAAAACTTCGCACTCGACAAGTAAATATGGCGGTTAGGTCACCCCCTGCCATAACTGAATTCTTGAAGGGATCCGAGACTGCAATAAGCTTTAGCAGAGAGGACCACCCACCATCGGTGATTCATCCAGGGCACTCTACCCTGGTACTCGACGCCCAAATTGGAGGTTACGCCATGTCCAAGGTCTTCGTGGATGGTGGCAGCGGCATAAACATCATCTTCACGGAAACGCTCTGCAAAATGAACAGGTCAGTCGAAAACCTGCCAAAATCATCAAATACCTTTCACGGTATCGTCCCAGGCAAAGCAATAAGCCCAGAAGGCACCATACAACTCGACGTTACGTTCGGGGACAAAAACCACTTCAGGACAGAGTCGATTGAGTTCGAGGTCGTCGACTGGAAGTCACAATACCACGCCATACTTGGACGCCCGACATTCGCTTGATTCATGGCGGTCCACACTACGCATACCTCCAGCTGAAAATGCCTGGACCAAAAGGAGTAATCACAGTCAAAGGAAACTTCCAAAAGTCCGATTCTTGCGACCGAGAGTTCAGCAAAATCTCTGAGATGTTCGGCATGGAAGCAACACTCGCCGATCTAGCGGTATCCAACGATCGAACACTTATGCCGGAGCACAAGAAGGTGGCAGTCAACAGAGCATTCAACACCACCAATGACACAAGGTCGCATCAGGTGCACCCGACCGATCCGACCAAGATAGTCAATGTCTCTTCGAGTCTGCCTATCGCATAGGAAAGCGCGCTCGTCGAATTCCTCCGTGAGAAATGGGATATATTTGCGTGGTGTCCAGCCGACATGCCAGGTATTCCCAGGGAATTCGCCGAGCACTCTCTACAATTATTTCCAGATGCTAAACCAGTCAAGCAAACAATGCGCCGTATATCCGGCCCGAAAAGAACCGTAGTCGAAGCCGAAGTCGACAGACTACTCGCAGCAGGTTTCATCAGAGAGATCAAGAAATCACAATGGGTGGCTAACCCCATACTTGTAGAGAAGAAGAACACAGATATCCTTCGGATGTGCGTAGATTTCACAGCACTCAATAAATGATGTCCAAAGGATCACTTTCCACTACCTCGAATCGACCAGATCGTCGACTCCACCGCCGGGTGCGCTCGCCTGTCCTTCCTGGATGCTTACTTAGGTTACCACCAGATAAGGATGAAGGAAGAAGATGAAGAGAAAACGGCGTTCATAACCCCACTCGGGGTCTACTGCTACACAATAATGCCTTTCGGGCTCAAGAACGCAGGCGCAACCTACCAGTGCATGATGCAAGACTGCCTCAAGAAGCAAATTGGGCGAAACGTCCAGGTCTACGTAGACGACATCGTCATAACAACAAGGGAGGAAAGCACACTACTCGATGACTTGCGAGAGACGTTCGCAAACCTCAAACGCTTCCACATCAAGCTTAACCCGAAGAAGTGCACGTTCGGCGTGCCAGCCGGGCAGCTCCTGGGGTACCTAGTTTCGGCTCGTGGAATCGAGGCGGATCCGGAGAAAATACAGGACATCTTGACGATGCAAAGGCCTTCAAAGCTCCATGACGTATAAAAATTAGCGGGTCGAGTGGCAGCACTCAGTCGATTCATCAGCAAACTGGGCAAAAAAGCACTCCCGTTCTATCGACTGATGAAGAAAGCAGACAAATTCGAGTGGACGCCAGAAGCCGAAGCAGCCTTCACGTACCTGAAGCGAGTCCTCACAAGCCCTCCAATCCTCGTCGCACCAAGGGAACAAGAGCCGCTATACCTATATGTCTCTGCAACTAACAGGGTGGTAAGCACCGTACTGGTAGTCGAACGCAGGGAGGAGGGACACGCCCAAAGCATAAAACGTCCAGTCTACTACTTGAGTGAAGTCCTCTCCATATCAAAACAGCGGTACCCGCATTATCAAAAGGTGGCTTACGCCGTGTTCATGTCCTCAAGGAAGCTGACGCACTACTTCGCAGAGCACCCGATCACTGTAATCAGCACCTCAGGGATCGGAGACATCCTCACAAACCCCAATGCAACTGGGCGAGTCGCAAAATGGCTCATCGAGCTAGGATCACGAGACATCAAGTATGATTACCCGAAAGCCATCAAAGCACAAGTCTTACCTGACTTCCACCGAGTGGATCAAAGCTCAGTTACCAGGAGCACCAGCTGTGTCCAACTCATGGACTATGTACTTCGATGGCTCAAAGAAGAATGAAGGCGCAGGCGCAGGTGTCATTCTCATATCACCAAAAGGCGACAAGCTTCGCTATATCCTGCAGATGGGATTCGAGTTACCATCCAATAATGAAGCAGAGTAATAGGCCCTGATCCATGGCATGAGGATGGCCAAAGCCCTCGGGTGCACTCGACTGATGATCTATGGTGACTCGAATCTTGTGGTGCAGCAAATAATGAAGACCTGCGATGCAATCGCAGATAACATGATCGCCTACCGTGATCTGTACAATCTAATGGAAGGCAGCTTCGAAGGCTACGAGTTGCGGCACATAGGGCACGAGAGCAACGAAGAAGCAGATAAGCTAGCCAACATTGGCGCGACCAAAGCACCAGTTCCACCTGGTGTCTTCCTCGAGCGCATCAAGCACAGGTCCATCAAGAAAAAGCAAACATCTCCTACATCAGCCGCAAACATCTCCTACACCAGCCAACTTGGACTCAACCTTTCCTCGCATACATACTCCACGTCGAGGTACCTGAAGACATAACAGAGTCAAGACACGTCACTCGATGATCTAAAGCATACACCGTCATCAACGGTGAACTATACAAGCGCAGCGTATCAGGTATATTCCAACGTTGCATATCATTTGAAGATGGCCAGGCCATCCTTCGTGATATTCATGCAAGTACCTGCGGGCATCACGCCAGCAGTCGATCACTCATAGCCAAAGCCTTTCGTGCAGGCTTCTACTGGCCCACAGCACTCAAAGACGCGGAGGACATAGTCAAAAGGTGCATCGGCTGTCAAAAATTTGCCACAAAGCCGCACACACCCGAATCGTCGTTGAAGACAATACCATTGGCCTGGCCCTTCGCCCAGTGGGGGCTCGATATGGTCGGGCCACTCAAAAAATCTTCCCATGGAGGGCATACTCACCTTCTGGTGGCGGTTGATAAGTTCACCAAGTGGATTGAAGCAGTCCCTATCACAAGTTCGACGGCCACTACAGAAGTCAATTTCAAAAAATCCATCATATACCGCTTCGGTGTACCAAGCAGCATCATCACTGATAATGGTACAAACTTCACGGCTGAAGAGTTTCGAACTTTCTGCAAAGAGCAAGACATCATGCTCAACTATGCATCCGTGGCACACCCGCAGTCTAATGGCCAAGTCAAAAAAGCCAATTGACTCCTGACGAGCGGAATCAAAAAACGCCTTCTGGTGCCACTCAAAAGAGCCGCGGGTGTTTGGGTCGAAGAACTGCCGTCTGTGCTATGGAGCCTACGCACAACTCCTAACGCTTCAACACAGTTCACCCCATTTTTCATGGTTTACGGCGCAGAGGCAATTCTGCCATCAGATGTAAGATTCAACGCACCAAGAGTCGAAGCATACAACGAAGAAGACGCAGATGAGGCACTCAAAGACGCAGTCGACTTGCTCGAAGAAGCACGCGACACAGCGCTAGCACGCACAGCTGTCTATCAGCAAGACCTCTGCAACTATCACAGTCGTCGACTGCGCACCAGGTCATTCGAGGTTGGCAATCTGGTACTTCACCTGAAGCAAAAGAAGGTGCACAAACTCGCTTCTCGATTGGAAGGACCCTTCATCATCACCGAGGTCATTGGTGGTGGAGCATACAGACTGAAGCACGCGAAGACAGGTGAACTCTCGCACAATCCTTGGAACGTTGCGCAGCTGCGCCATTTCTATGCTTAGATTGCTCAGTCGCACAATGTAATAGACACATATGTCGGATGGCTGCAGGTTTCGGACGCGCTCTTTTCATTACCAGGGTACCTACGGGGACTGGAAGATTTTTACTGAGGCGGCCTGCAGCTTAACATTCAAAATGGAATATAATCAATGATTCCTCATATTTCTTCATGCTTTCTACTCGCATAAATTATTCGCACAAACTTAGCCTCACCCGAATACTCGGGGGCTGCGCTATCAAAAACATGAGCTTTCGCTCCCGCAAAAACAAACAACCCAGACGCACCCGAATATTCGGGGGCTGGGTCATACAAAAGGGGGTACAAACAAACAGCCCAGCCTCACCCGAATACTCGGGGGCTAGGTCCTAAAACAAAAATTCATAAACAGCACTCTCCGCCGCATTCGAGGACTCGGGGGCTGGATAATCATAAGTTTACAATAAATTGCTTCACACACCCCACTCAACAGGCTCGGGGGCTACGGAGATGCGCATATTTAGTTCATAAAACTTACAAGTATTACATTCAGACTCGGGGGCTGCCCCTCTGTACACAAGTATGCACGCAACAGTTCCTAATCTTCCGGTTCATCCTTGATGGGCAGGGCAGGGCCAAGGAGTTGATGATGGCATCGCTCGACCAGAACCTCTGCAGATCGAAGTGTGCCATCAAGGTCTTCCTGAGGCAAAGTCGCTCCAACGGCGGGTGGCGGCAACACGAAGTTGGGACGTCGACTCCGCACATATGCCATTGCTGCATTGGCTCCAAGCACAAGTTTCTGAGTAATCACATCTTGGATAGGACCTGACAGTCGAAAAAGTCCAACCAGGGCGTGGATTCCATGCGGCTGTGGCCCAGTTGGAAAAAGAATCTCGTTAAGGCGACTAAATGCCACCCTGCTTATTTGGAGTAGCTGTGTGCCTCGCCACGCTCGATCCTTCAGAGTAGCGAGTGTGCGCGCTCGGAACCTATCAAGCCAAAAATGCTGACAGCCAGTTGTCGGGTTGTCAGTGGCATTATCCAGACGCTCTTCAACGCGAGCTTGCTCTGCCTGAAAATCAGAGACAAAACCTGCACAAAGAACAAATCAAGTTACTCGCAATGAGAGTACCCATACAATCCATAATCAGAGAAAGGATGGTACTCACACTCGAGTTGCATGTTTACAAGGTCCATCTCGCCAAGCATGTAATCTTCTCGTTCTGTGGCTGGAGCAGGCCTCGCCCTCATCTTATCCAGCTCGCTATGGGCACTCTTCAACTCTTGCTCCAGTTTTACGACTCGAACCTTCATATAACGCATTACTGCGGTATCATTTGCCACCTGGGCTCGAGATCGAGTGGAAGCACGATGCCGCGACGAGCCAAATGTAGTAGCGGCTGCCCGTTTCTGTTCTAAACATCATAACAACCTCATGTCAGGTATGAGAGATTCATCACAAAGCTCAGGCGAGTAACAACACATAGCCTTACAGGCGAAAACACAACAAAGAAAAAAATCCATACAAGTGTAGCATAATCGTACGCGTACTTGCGGTGTCATAAACATAAATTACAGTCCATAAAAAAGGGAAGATGGCCCTAAGGTCTATGATGCAGACTCCGACCTAGCCCTACGCGCGCGATTGGCGACCTCCGCTGACCGGCGCTCCACGGTATTCATAAAAAATTTAGCCAGCGGCGCGGCTGGCTCGTTCACATGCTTCAGAGACACCAGCTTCCCGTCCGGCTTCCAAGGGAAATCAGACAGAGCAGCCTCGAAGTCACCCTCTATCCCATGACCTAAAAGGAGCTTGAGGGTGGTCACTGAGCCGCGTACCGTCAGGGTGCGAGCAAAACTCGCCATAGTCGAAGTTCTCGGGCCTAGGACGTTGGCGAAGCCATCCATAGTCGATGGAAGTTGGTCAGACGGGAACACGCACTTGTATACGGCACCGAGTGTGCTCGTAGACTTGGCGAGTGCATCCTTCGATTGGGCGGAGATGGCGTCAGGTCGAGGGACAAATCGCCACTCGCCAGGTCTACAGGTGCCGATGCGCCAATAGCTCCTTCAAAAATCAGAGAGAGCAGAAACTCTTACACAACACTCAGCGGCAACAGAAGTAAAAGTGGCAAATTGTACTAACCGCCCACGTCTCGGGTGAGGCTAGCCAGCCGCTCAGCATACTCTTTCTCGCGTGTCGTCGTATCGGCATCTGAGATAGGAGACGGGGTCCTGCTAGCCGAGGGTGAACGTAGGGCAAGAAGGTGGATGTCGTCGAGGTCAGGATTGTACACGGCAGTTTACCCAGCTTCAGACTCCACGGCGGTGGCGGAGCCCAACGTGCTGCTATAATTCACTATGAGGCAAATAGCCGAGATACAGGTTACAATGAGGTTGATTGTATGAGAATATCTGGATTGGTTGGTTGGATGCCCTAAAGGCGTCCCTAGGTCCAGCTTATATAGGCGGCTGGACCTAGGGTTACAAGGTGTTTACGTATCCGGCAAGCATACAGAGTCCTAAACCTAGCCGGCAAGTCTGCCGCCTTCCGTCTTGGTCTTGGTGGCTTCATGGGCTTCGATCTGGGCCTCCTCCTTACCGGCATCCGCCATCCTTGGTCGTCAGCTATCTGGGCCGCCCGGCAGGCAAAGCCTTCGCCACCACTTCAGGCCACCCGGGACTAGCCGGATTGATCCATGCTGGTGATACCCCTAGTAGGTATATCCCCAACATTAACCCCTGAAAGGGTTCGAGTTCTTCAGGCGCCATCTTCTTTTGTCGGCGACGTCCGTCTTGTCTTGTAGGCGGCTGAAGAGCTTGAAGCATTCCAAAGTTGAAATAAGCGGTGATTCGCCTAAAGTAGTCGGATTATTTGCCGCCGTCATGGGAAAGACGGCCTGACCGCTGTCAGGAATCTTCCGGGCACCAGTCTTGTCATTTGCCTGGTCCCGTCAAATGTTGACGGATGACGTCATGCAGTCCACGACAGTTTGGACTTGGCATGCATCATGATTACTTCTCCACTATGCACGAAAATCGGGGAGAAGGCCGCAGACATCGTTGCCACGACGTGCAAATCGTGGGCACGTGGCGGAGATCATCTGTCCCCCCAATCTCGGCACGAATCCTAACGCGCGGAGATAAATACCCAAAGGGCACAACGAGGTTGAACTTCTTCCCCATTCACATTCACCGCAGCCTCCTCAGCTTCTCGAGCGCTCCTCTCCCCCACACTCAACTCTGGCGAGCGCTTGAGCAGAGCTTCCACGACAAATGGTGAGCACCTCTCAGCAAGATTCGGCGGCGGCGGTGCTGGCTGCAACTTCGGCGGCTGCGCTTGGATCTGGATCTGCTCCGGCGGCGGCGGTGGTTCCCGCGAGCACGCCGGAGACCTCTTCTGTCCCCACCGCGGCTGCGGGTGGGGTTCCTTCTTCTTCTCCAACTCTGGCGGCACCTACAGCGCCCACTCCCTCCTTCCCACTTCCATCCCTAGCGGCGTCCATCGTTGAGGCCACGACGGAGCAGAAGCTGCCGCCGACGACGCCGAGGAAGAAGAGGAGGTGGCGGACCTTGGCTCCAGATATTGGCTGCCGTCAGTCATGACGTCAGCTTATCTGAAGGAGCTGGAGGATGGCGGCTACATACCGCCCAAGACGGAGTGCTCCTGGAGGGTTCCAGGCGACGAACCAGTCCCTGACCGTAAGACGGCGAGCGCGTCATGTTGGCGTCGCACAGCCTCCGCGGTATGTCTTTGCCACTTTCCGCCTTCTTCTGGCGGTGCTTACCTTCTACGGGCTGCAACCGCACAACATAGCGCCCAACAGTATTTAGTGCTAGCCGGCTTCCAGGCTTGTGCGAAGGGTATTTAGGCATAGCTGCATCCATAGAGCTATTCCAATACTGCTTCCTATGCCGCCGACAAACCATACCGGCGGCCAGCTGGCAACTTGCGGTAGCGTAACCTTCAACTGCCGCCAACCCGACTGGTACCCAAAGATCCCATACATCGAGTCGGTGAAGCACTGGACCAGCACTTTTTTCTATTGCAAGGACATCCCGACACCCGGCACGACACAGGGATGCCTGCTTTCGTCAACGGTCCGCCAACCCACAAGGCCTGCTGGACGGCAAAGGTGCCCCTAGCAGCTTGTCGGCTGAGCTTCGAATTGCCGTCAGGCGGATCGAGTTTCTGACGGTCGATGAAGGCTCCGTTACTTGACGGAGTTGACACCGTCATCTGCTGGCTGTCGAGGAAGATAATGCCACTCCGCCATCGCCCACTGAAGATGTGCGGTACAAGGTGGATGACGCAGGCAACAGCACCCTTGACCAAGATGCGCTAGAGTACCGGCTCAGAGAGCTTGTCAAGCCTCTGTCGGTGAAGGCGGCCGAAGGCGTCGCCATGTTCACCCATGATAACCAGCCCCAGTGGTAAGCCAAAGCTACTTTGTCTTTTACTTGACATCTTTGCCCACTGGGTACTGATTAATGTTTTGCCCTTTTCCTTTTCAGCTGCAAACCTTGGGGATGCCGACTTGGCTCCAACTGGTACGACCGGTGCCAGCGAGTCGAAGAAGCGCAAAGTAGGCGGCTCCACCAAGGATTTGGAGAAGAGGAAAAAGGCGGCCACCTCTGTTGATGCAGAGGATGAGACCTTGGGGGAGAATATCCCACTCAAGCGGTAGGCAAGCTTTTGCTTCCCTGACTTGGCCATTTTGATATAAGTTTCTACTGACAAACTTGCACTTTTCTGCTTACAGGGGCAAGCCTGCCATGCCCAAGCTCCGCGCCAACCTGAAGATTTCTGCCGGTAGGGGCAAGCCACCACGGTCTTCTCCAGCCACTGCGCCGACAACGCCTACAGTTGGCGTTCCCGTGGTTGTATGCCAGGGAACGTACACATCTGCTGGTACCGCAGAGGCGGCTACGGAGAAGATGGCGGGCAAAAAGTCGGTTGCCGGACCTACTTTTTCCAAGACGGCTGAAGCTTCGGCTAATGATGCCGCTCGATTTATTGCCATGAAGCAAGAGATGGATGACGAGATGGCGGCTGGCCAAGGCGGATCGTCCTCCCATCCCAGCTCTCAATCTGGCAAAGGATTACAAGACCCTCGGCAAACGCTAAGGACCATGTGCGAAGGTACCCGTAAATGGTACGCGCACATGGATGATCTCCACGAGACCCTGCACGGTCAACTTGAGGTAATTAACCTATAGTCGCAGCCCCCGAGCACTTTGGCGGCTGAAAGATTTTTTAGCCGGCAAAGTGGTCTCGTTGACTATATAGTGCTAACGCAACGTTGTTTCGTGTATGCAGGCCGTTCTTGCTTCCAATCTTGAGCTGTTCCGTGCTCAAGAGAAGAAAAACAAAGAATGCCAGCAACTGCAGGACGTGGAGATGAAGGACGCCCAGATTGCGAGCTTGGAAGAGGCTCGCAAAAAGGATGAAGGTGACAAAATTTTCTTTGCCTTCTTTTCGTCCGACTTCTTTTTGCTTTTCCGACAAGTATTTTAGTCGTCTTTCTCTTTATTTGTAGAATTACTAAACACTGCGCAAGATATTCTCAAGAACTCCACTGACATGCAAGCTTTGATGAACGAAGCTGCAGATCTTGCTGAGTTGGTGTCAAAGCTGAAGGCGGATCATGCCAAGGAGCTGGAGGAGCGGGAGCTGGCCCATGCCGCCGAGGTTAGCAAGTTGACGGGACAACTTGAAGCCATGAGCAACAACCTCAACCAGGTGAACAAGAATGCCAAAGAGCAGCAGGACAACTGTCGAAGGGTCCAGCTAGCTCAGGAAACGCTTGAGAACCATCTGGATGAGGTCAACGCCATCCACGAGCATGTCTTGGGTAATCTCTTACCCTTCATCCTTCTTTGATACTTGAACTCTTGAAATTTCAAACTGCAGTGTGTAACCGTTTGCATTGTGCAGTACCGGCTAACTTAGGCGATGACGTGGCTACGACGCCGCGCCTTGCCCGTATCTTGAAGGTTGGCGAAATCGTCAACCAGATTGTCGGCGCGGGCAAAGCGTTTGCCGCCAAGTTCTACCCTGGCGAGGACGGCGATCCCGTCAACTTTGATGCCTTGCCGGACTTGCTGGAGAAGGCGGCGACCGAACATGACGACGCGCTACGATCAGCAGCACGAGGCGGAGCCAAGTTGGCATTGGCGATGACGGCGGCGTGGTATCCGGAGGCTGATATTCATCAAGTCACCGAGTACTTCCCCACCGAAGACGAAAACAACCAAGCCATCGTGATGCAGACGTGCTGCGGTCTGTTCGGGGCTATGCAACCCGGGTTGCCAACATGGTTGACATCCGCAAGTTCTACAAGGAACACCCGGATCCACATGTTGCCATAGCCGATCCCTCCTTGGCGGATCCTGAAGCTGCCGGAGGCGGAGAAGGCGAAGCCGCTGACGAGCGCAGCCCCCAGGATGGCGGAGCCAGCCCCAAGGATGCCGGTGTCAGCCCCCAGGATCTCCAACTACCTCCACCAAAGCGGCAACTCCTTGACTGTCCTCTCCTGCAATGGTAGCACAAGACACTGCGTTAATCTGTTAACGCAAAAAACTTGTTTATATTTTGGGTTTGTAAATATTCTGGGCCAACTTTTATGCTACACTTGGCGGTAGGCTTATTTAAGTGGCCCGCCTTAATATGTATCTCGTTTGCATGTTTAGCTGTTTCATATGTTGGCGGAACCTCATCTTAGTTACTTTAGCTGAGCCAACCAGGTGCAATACCAACTAATTTAGACTCAGAGACCAAAGCCAGCATGTTGGTGCCAACGACATACTACTAGGCGACCCACACACAAACAGACAGATAGCATATTAGGCGGTGCAAAGATTGTTTTTTTTTAGCCGGCAGACGGCAAATGTCAAAAAGTTTGAACCTTAGCACGGAGCAAAAATATTTTTTGGTAACTTTTATGACAACAGATATATGATTGCGAGAAAAGACAAAAGATGGCATGATCCCAAAACTGAATGAGCAAACCACAGACTTTTATTTCATAATCATATAGTACTTATTACAATGTGGAAATTGCTAAGTGTAAAAAGGACGTAGCTGCTCAATGTTCCAGGGTCGCTTGGTTTCTTCGTACTTGTCGTCAACCTTCCTCTTGCGCTTGCGACCTCGTTTCTTCTTGTATCCGTCTCGCGCGTCTACCAAGTAATAAGATCCATTGAGCAACACCTTACTGACCACAAAAGGTCCTTCCCATGGCGGGGATAACTTATGCAAGCCTTTCCTGTCTTGGATTAGGCGGAGGACCAGGTCACCAACTCTAAAACTTCGTTGCCGTACTCTTCTGCTGTGATAACGCCTCAAACTTTGCTGATAGATGGCGGATCGTGCGAGAGCAACGTCTCGTTCTTCATCAAGTAGGTCAAGGCCATCCTGTCTTGCATCTTCTGCGTCTTCCTGGACGTAGGCTTGAATTCTGGGAGAATCATACATCATGTCGGTCGGCAACACTGCTTCTGCGCCATAGACTAAGAAGAAAGGAGTGAACTTGGTTGATCTGTTTGGAGTTGTGCGTAAACTCCAAAGGACAGATTGCAACTCATCCACCCAAGCCCCAGCCGCTCTGTGCAATGGTACTTCGAGACGTGGTTTGATGCCTTGTAGGACTAAACCATTTGTACGCTCTACTTGACCGTTTGCCTGCGGGTGTGCTACTGAGGCAAGATCTAGGCGGATACCATGCTTATAACAGTATTCCTCAACTTCGCCTTGCGACAAGTTAGTGCCGTTATCGGTGATAATGCTATGAGGCACCCCGAACCGAGAGATTATTCCCCACAGAAAATTTGCGGCTGTGGCACCGTCTAGCTTTTTGATGGCTTAGCTTCAACCCACTTGGTGAACTTGTCTACAGCCACAAGTAAATGTGTGTAGCCACCAGGCGCCGTCTTAAACGGACCAACCATGTCCAAGCCCCAGACTGCGAAAGGCCATGTGATGGGTATTGTTTTAAGCTCCTGAGCTGGCATGTGCGATTGTCTGGCATAAAGTTGGCAGCCCCTGCATCTTTTGACGATGTCCTCTGCATCTTGCTTGGCTGTCAACCAGTAGAAACCTTGTCGGAAGGCTTTTGAAACAAGGGCGCGTGAGGAAGCGTGATGTCCACACACTCCAGCATGTATCTCATCCAACAGTTCTCTGCCTTCTTCGGGCGAAATGCAACGTTGGTAAACACCAGTGGTGCTACGTTTGTACAATTCGCCTTTGATTATTGTGAATGCCTTGGCTCTTCTTATGATTTGCCTTTTCAAAACCTCATCGTCCGGCAACTCCTGATTGATCAGGAAGTCCAAATATGGCGTCGTCCAATCCGGCTTTACCAGGTAGACGGCATAGCTAGCGTCTTCAACTGGTTCTGCCGACTCTGGGTCAAGGAGGTCTGCTCCTTTTATTGACGGCTTGTGCAGGTGTTCCAGGAAAACATCTTTTGGTACCTTTTTGCGTTCAGACCCCATTCTGGCAAGTGTATCTGCCGCCTCATTTTGAGCTCTTGGGATGTGGCGGACCTCGTAGCCTAGGAAACATTTAGCGAATTCGTCGACGGTAGCTCGATATGCCGCCATTGTCTCGCTCTTTGTGTCCCAAGTACCCGTATCTGTTGCGCCACCAAGTCTGAATCTCCGTAGCAGAGGACACGCTGGACGCCTAGTTCCTTGGCAATGTGTAGACCATGAAGGAGAGCTTCGTATTCAGCAACATTATTAGTTGCCTTGAAGTGAATTTGTAACACATAACTAAGCTTGTCTCCTTGAGGGTTTCTTAAAACAATGCCAGCCCCGAGCCCTGAAGCATTTTTGATCCATCAAAGTGCATGATCCAATATGTCTTCAGGGAGAGGTACTTCGTCCATGGCCTCCGTCCAATCTGCTACAAAGTCTGCTAAGGCTTGAGATTTAATGGCCGTTCTGGGTTTATACGTGATGTCGAAGGCGGCAAGTTCGATGCCCCACTTGGCAACGCGGCCTGTCGCATCTGTATTATTGATGATATCCCCCAGAGGTGCCTTGCTCACAACCGTGATTGAATGCTCCTGGAAATAGTGCCTTAACTTTCTGGCGGCGTAGAAAACACCGTAGACCAGCTTCTGGTAATGCGGATAACGCTGTTTTGAGGCGGAAAATACTTCACTGATGAAGTAAACCGGACGTTGTTCCGGCAAGTCTGATTTTTCCGTCTTGCGTTCCACAACCAGGACCACGCTAACAACCAAGTTAGTTGCCGCGATGTAAAGCAGCATTGGTTCCTGCGTTCGAGGAGCTGCTAAGATTGGAGCAGACGTTAACGCGTCCTTGAGCTGCTGCAAGGCGGCGTCTGCTTCGTCTGTCCATTCAAAGTTGTCGGATTTCTTCAGAAGCCGGTAGAGAGGTAATGCCTTCTCCCAAGACGGCTAATGAAACGACTGACGGCAGCCGCCGAGCCGGCAAGTCGCTGCACGTCCTTCAGGTCCTTGGGCCTGGATATGTTGAGGATCGCTCTGATTTTTTCTGGATTTACCTCTATTCCTCGTTCTGAAACGATAAAGCCGAGCAATTTGCCGGCAGGAACCCCGAAGACGCATTTTTTCGGGTTGAGCTTCATCCTATATACCCGGAGGCTATCAAAGGTTTCTCTCAAATCGTCAAGCAAATCTGCCTTCTTTCTTGACATGACGGCAATGTCGTCAACATAGACGTGAACATTGCGGCCAATTTGCTCGTGAAGGCATCTTTGCATACACCGCTGATACGTTGCGCCGGCATTTTTTAGACCGAAGGGCATCGTGATGTAGCAGAAGGTCCCGTAGGGCGTAGTGAACGATGTTTTGATTTGGTCGGATTCTCGCATTTTGATTTGGTGGTACCCGGAGTACGCATCCAAAAAGCACAGCAGCTCGGAGCCGGCTGTGGAGTCTATGACCTGATCTATACGAGGTAAAGCAAAGTGGTCCTTAGGACAGCACTTGTTCAAACCGGTATAATCAATGCACATTCTCATTTCCTTATTAGGTTTTGGAACCATTACAGGATTTGCCAACCAATCAGTGTGTACTACCTCCCTAATGAACTTGGCTTCTTGCAACTTGATGATCTCCTTCCCTATTGCTGTCCGCTTCTTCTCACCGTAGCGCCTTATTCCTTGCTTTACTGGCTTGGCTCCTTCATAGACATTAAGAGAGTGCTCGGCAAGTTCCCTCGGGACACCTGGCATGTCGGCTGACGACCATGCAAAGATGTCCTGATTCTCACGGAGGAACCTGACGAGCGCGCTTTCCTATTTGTCGTCCAGGCCTGCCCCTATGGTGACTTGCTTGGAGCTGTCACCTGGGACCAGGTCCGCCTTCTTTGTGTCTTCGGACGCCTTGAAAGTGTTCTTGGGCTCTGCGGTCTTTACATCCTCCGGCAGCTGCGACGTATCAAGCTCCTTTTTCAACATGGCTAATTCCTCTGCATGGAGGACTGCCTCAGCGAAGGCGGCGTTGCCACGCTCGCACTCCTTTGCTTTCTTGAAGTTGCCACTGACGGTGATTGTACCATTGGGTCCCGGCATCTTCAGCTTGCTGTAGATGTAACACGGCCGAGCCATGAACTTGGCGAAAGCTGGCCGTCCAAAGATGGCGTGGTAGGCACTCTTGAAGGGGACTACTTCAAACCTGAGATGCTCCGAGCGGTAGTTTGTCTCAGGTCCGAAAGTAACCTCCAGTTTGATGCTTCCCATTGACTTGGCTTGCTTTCCCGGAACGATGCCATGAAACTTGACTTTGCTGTAGTCAAGCTGGCTTTCCGACAAGTTCATGCGCTTCAGGGTGTCCGTGTAGATGATGTTGAGGCTGCTGCCGCCGTCCATCAACACCTTGGTGAGTCTGAAGTTGTCGACAATTGGGTGACGATAAGGGCGTATTTGCCAGGGTGAGGTACGTGATCTGGGTGATCATCTCTATCCCAAGTGATTGGCTCTTCGGACCAGTCTAAATACTGGGGAACATCTGGCACTGTGGCGTTTAGCTCGCGCATCTCCGCCTTTTCTTCCTTTGCCGAAGGAGTGCCTAAGAAGCACACCAATTGGCCATGCACCTTGGGTTATTTCTTTTCCTTGCGCACCATCTTAGGTTCCTCATCCTCGGACATGGAAATTGCCCCGTCATCGTCTTCCTTCTTTGTCTTCTCCATCGCGTGCATCATCATCGCCAGTGCGTACATGGCTGCTACTTCGAGCATGACTCCGAGATCCTTGACCTGCATGCATACGAGCTTATGTCTGAGACTTGAGCCCTTCAGGAGGCCTATGGTGAAGGCGTGGATTGCATGATTGTCGTCTACGTTTTCGCAGCTTGCCTTCGTCTGAATCCACCTTGCCAAGAAGCTTGTAGCTGTTTCATCTGGCTTTTGCACGCAACGAACCAAATCTGTGTATGTATTGGGTCACTTGTATGTGCCCTGGAAGTGCTGCGTGAACACCTTTTCCATGTCATGCCAGCTATGAATGCTTTTCTCTGGCAAGTTTTCGATCCAGCTTCGGGCTGTCCCCTCTAGCATGAGGGGAAGGAAGCGTGCGGCAACGAGGCCATTGCCCCCGGCAATTTCAACTTCCAACGCGTAGTCCGATAACCATGAGTTTGGCTTGTCCGCTCCATTGTATCTTTGATGAGTTTTTGACACTGACGTCATATCTCTGGGTATTTGAACATTGCGGATAGCTGGGCCAAAGCACTCAGGTCCTAGGTAGGCATCCTGCTTTCCAGCCTTAATGTCATTGAGACGATGTCGTGCGTCTTGCGGCCTGAGCTGCTTGCCGGATCTGTCGGCGTTAGGCTCGTCCTGCGCTGCCCCGCTGTGCCTGGGCTCGTTGTTGTGCCCCCGGCTTCCACCCTCGTGCCTGGGCACTGGTGGTGGGGACGGTGTGCGGTCCCTGCTTCTTCTTGGCGGCAGGGTATTGTCACGATTGCCGCCACACCTTGGCGGCTGCTTGCTGCCCCTGCTTCCGCCTTCATCCCGCCTAGGCGGAGGGGGTGAGGCCTTGCGCCTGTTGCTGGTTCTGGACGCCTCGTCACGCTGCCTTTTGGGAGGTGGTGACTTACATGGGTCCTCCTTGTCTTTCCCTTTTCCATGGCTACTGGCACCGGACGGATCTTCGAGGTTGCCACCGGCCGCAGCTTTGCAAGCGTTGGATTTGGATTCCAGCTTTCCTCCTCTTGCGTCCGCCATGTCGGCGCGAGAATCAGCACGGGCCTGCTGTTCTAGAGCTCTGTGAGCAAGGATCGATGCGTAGTAAATCTTCTCGTCCTTGTCGTAGTCATCATTGTTGAGGATATCTAAGGCGGCTGCAGTGTTGAGGACAGGGTTGGCCATGATGATGTCCTCGTTCTTGTCCTTACGCTGCGGCGCCGTAGCCCACTCGAAACCAAGCTTTTGGGCAGGGGACTTGAACTTGTCAGAATCCCTGCCTTTCTTGCTTTTCTTCTCTGCCACGGGTCCTGCCGGCTTGGGCAGTGGAGTAGTGGTGAAAAGATTGCGCTTGGGGTCTAACTTGGCGGTTATCTTGGCGTTTTCCTCCCTGGCTTCGTCGAGGAGGCCCTGGACCTCTGCTTGCTTTTTTTGAGGTACTCAGTTTGCTCCACCAAGGTGTTTCAAAGTTTCTCCAAGTCAGTCGGGTTGGTTTTGTCGGTCACCGCCGTGTGCAGAACTTCTGCCAGGGCCGCCATGTTCCCTATCTTGCTGGGCTCGCCTTTCTTTAGAACCCTCTTCTTTGGAGCTCCAGGAGGCTCTGGAAACAGTGGATCGGTTTCCGAGGTCCCCAGGTTGGCAGCGTCAGTTGCCGCCGCCTGTGCTGAGGCTGCACCGGTGACATCCGCCACGAAAACCTGCTACATGTTGATGGAGGAGCCCGTAGCCGCTTCAAAAGGCGAAGGCTCGGGTGTAATGTAACACTGCTTGACCCGTTGCTCAAACATCCTTGTAGAATCTTCTTCGGAGTCAGAATCTACGTTGACGTGAACAGTAGATCTGGATCCGGCATCCGACATCGCATCATCCTGGAGCGCAGGAAGAATAGATTCGGGATCTTGGCTGTCAAGCTGGGGGTCGGATCCCAGTCCAGTCATGCCGACAAAGTGTAGATCTGAATCCGCGGACTCCTGAGAGGAGGCAAACTCAGATCCGACTTGATTGTAGGGCGGGTGGGATAGCGAATAAATTCGTGGCAACCCATACGCCTCAGAGGTGTAGCCGATGAATACATCGACGCCGCCAAACGGCACAACTCCACATCCGACAATGTAGTCGTCTGCGGGGATGTAGGACTCGTCGCAGCTGATGTAGTGGTTGTCGCCATAGTGAACGGCGCGGCCGACAGCGATTGTTTCGCCGATGCCGCCTAGGGTTCCCGCCTGGAACGTGACGCCTGATGCCTTAGTCCCCACGGTGGGCGCCAATTGTCGTCGTATCGGCATCTGAGATAGGAGACGGGGTCCTGCTAGCCGAGGGTGAACGTAGGGCAAGAAGGTGGACGTCGTCGAGGTCGGGATTGTACACGGCAGTTTACCCAGCTTCAGGCTCCACGGCAGTGGCGGAGCCCTACGTGCTGTTATAATTCACTATGAGGCAAATAGCCGAGATACAAGTTACAATGAGGTTGATTGTATGAAAATATCTGGATTGGTTGGTTGGATGCCCTAAAGGCGTCCCGAGGTTCAGCTTATATAGGCGGCTGGACCTAGGGTTACAAGGTGTTTACGTATCCGGCAAGCATACAGAGTCCTAAACCTAGCCGGTAAGTCTGCCGCCTTCCGTCCTGGTCTTGGTGGCTTTATGGGCTTCGGTCTTGGGCCTCCTCCTTACCGACATCCGCCTTCCTTGGTCGTCAGCTATCTGGGCCGCCCGGCAGGCAAAGCCTTTGCCACTACTGCGGGCCACCTGGGACTAACCGGATTGATCCATGCTGGTGATACCCCTAGTAGGTATATCCCCAACATCGCGTAAGGCAGCGGAGTCCTTGGCATCATCCAAAGCCATCTTTGACTCAACACGATGCTTGGCGAGTGCATCTTCTAGCTCTTTAACCCGATCCTCAGCTGATTTCTTGTCACCTGGATCCAGAAGGCATAACTCAAAATCAGTACAGTAAAAGATAGCAAAAAGAGAGCTTCAGAGGCAGCAACTACACTTACGGGTGAGCTGTTCCAGGTCAGCGCATAATGTGTTCCTCTCCTGCTCCATCTGGACAAAAGCATTGCCCGATTCTACCAGGTTGAGGTAGTAAGGCTACAAACACATGAAACCAGCATAATTTATATATAACAAGTACCGTATGTGGACTCGGCAAAAGACACAAACGTGCTCAGTCCAAGGCACGGGCTTCGAAGCAGATGTTCCGACCTCCGGAGTTGCATCGCTCGTAGCCTTGGCCGCTTCAATGGCAATAGCAGTGGCTACTGATTGAACGATCTCAGGAGCAACAAGAGAGACGTCTGGGTGCTCAGGGGTCGAAGATCTGTCGGCTGGAGGAGTCGGAGGACGCAAAGTCTCAGCACAGCGAGTGACAGAAGAAGTACAACATAAGCAGCAATATCAACCATCAAAAAAAACTCAGCACAAAAAGCATAAGGAGCATACTTATGCTCTTCTTCCTCATCAGTGTCGAGGTTGTCAAAATTTGGACCTCCAAAAAGCAGCTCCTCACCCGACTGGGGAGGAGGAGCTGAGCTCAACGGGCTCACGTTCAAAGGAGCAGATGTGCAGCAGGAGACGAGCCCGAGTCTCCATCATCTTTTACATCAGACTCCTTCGCGGGTGAGCTAGTGGAGGAAGACACAACCCGGGCTACCCGACGACGCATGCGAGTCTGTACTTCCTCTGCCTCTTCTTCGATTTCTTCTGCAGGCGAAGTGGTGGCTGATGGAAGAGGCGAGTCATCAATTCCCTTTGCTCGTACCTCTTGCACCTCTGTCTCCACAGTCGGGCCGTTCTCTGGGAGAGGAGGAAGAGACGAAGCAGTCGAATGGCCCTGCATACCAAATACAGCAATCGAAAGTTACAAAGATGCACAACAAAATAGCAAAATCAGGAGATCATAAACTTGATCGTTCACTAACCTCCTCCAAAGGCCTTTCGGCACCATAAGGAGTGACAGGGCAGTCGACGTTGCAGGGTCGCTGGATTTCGTGCTGGCAATGGACCGCACATGTGACACCAGCTCGCTCTTCGACAGTTCCTCCTTGCTCATTCGGGTGACGTCGAGCACACCCTCATATTCCCACATGGGGTGGGCTCGAGCGCGGAGCGGCCACACCCACATCTTCACAAAGGTGGCAATCAAGTGCACATCGGTTACGCTGCTTAGCAGCTCCATAATCTTCGACAGCAGAGGCGCCGCTTCTGCCTTTTCTTCAGCCGACAGCGGGTGGTCCCAGGCATTCGTCCTCGCGAGTATACCAACAGTCGAAAATGGCGGGACTCCTTCCTGGTCGACGCGCACACAAAACCACATCTTCCTTCACCCTTGCGCTGAGTCGACTGGCTTCAGGGCGAAGTAGCGGGTGTCGTTGCGCACTTGGATCCCGAAGCCGCCAACAGGGTAGGTGCGGCCACCTCAGTTGTTGCGCCGGACCATGAAAATCGACTTCCGAGGGCCCAGCTGGGAGAAACTCCCAAGTAGCATTCGCACAAAAGCATAAAGTAGGCAATGTGCATAATGCCATTCGGGGTGAAATCATGGATTTGCACCCCGTAAGCAAACATCAAACCACGAACAAAGTCATGGAGGGGAAACAAAAAACCCCTAGGAAGAAACTCCGCAAAACAAAAGCGCTCATTAGCGCGAGGCTCGGGGAGTACCTCCTTGGGCGACGGCGCGCGGACGAACAGCTGGTCCGTGGGTGGCAGCATTCCCTCCTCGCGAAGCTTGCCCAGCTGCGCCTCCTTAATGGTGGATTTCACCCAATCGCTGTCGCTCTTCTTGAGATCGACGACGGGCGCAGATGTGCCAGCCGCAGTCTTCTTCCCCTTCAGAGCGGCCGCGTCGGTCGCGGGCGCGTCGGCAGCAGCAGCCTTTCTTTTTGGCGCCATGGCAGTGGTGGCTAGGGAGAATAGCGAGAGCTTGGGCGCAAGAACAATGGCAGAGCGCAAGGAAGAAGACGGAGTAGGGGCGGCGCGCAGAGCAAATGGCAGGTAAAAATAATGCCAGCACCGTCCCCCCTTATTTACCACTAAAATCAAAATCGATCATAACCGTTCAGATCATAATCGTGCGCTCCGCACACCATCCCTTTGTACATGTGGCAAGCACGGAGGGCAACAGTCGCCGGCCACTCCGCCCACTAGGCACGCAAAAAGAGGAGCCATCATCACACCTCCATAAAAAGTGGGCCAGAGCGGTCAAATCCAGCCCAAACGGCACCGTCGTTCGTTCAGCGCTGCACAATGGGCCCACATACGTGTCACGTCCCATCCATCACAGCATAACGCACGCCACCGCGTGTCAGGCAACGCAGTCGCCAAAAACGTCATCCCTGACGTCATTGTAAGCGATCTGTTCAGAAAAGCATTCGAGTTCGCCCAATGCATATTGGTCACTCGACTGTCTTGTTTGGTTCGAGTGTGAAAAAGTAACGTTAAGGCAAAAATTGGTCACTCGACCGTTCCTTTGACTGAAACATAGTACTCCCATCGGGAGCTTATCAAAAGATTCTTTGACTGGCGATGCTCAAGATAAAATGATTTTGAGATTATCTCCATTGCAAGCAATAAAACACAATCTCGGGGGCTACTCCCATCGGGAGCACTGTCGTGCACCCGATAGAATTATGGCAAAAATTTCTTCGACTAACATATGCAGCGTAAAAAGATTTGAGATTATCCTCCATTGCAAGCAATAAAGCACAATCTCGGGGGCTACTCACATCGGGAGCGCTGTCGCACACCCGATAGAATAATGACACAGTATCAGTCAACAAAGGACTGGACTCAGTTCATATGCAAAATCATACTCGAAACATTCCCGAGTTGCGCCCGCCGCAAATACCTCGGATGCTGCATGCATAGTGCAAAGATAAGACCCGCCGAACTTTTGAGCTGGGCTAAGGACCGTTCCAGCAACATTAATCCTTATACTTTCCATGTCAGCAGACATGATGAAAAATCCCGACGGACGCGTTGGGTAAATTTTAAAGTTATACTGCAGATCGATTCAGTAAGACCTCCGCGGCCTAATAGAGTCTGACCAGTCTGTTCCAAGTTTGAGTCCGGGGACTCGAGTTTGATTAAAAGCTAGCAAGGTTTTACCCGAATGTGTAGTTAACCGGTCCCGATCCGTCGAGTGTACTGGGCGTACTAAGCTATTATCCCTTGATTATCATAAGCAAAAACCAAAGTCGATGAAATACTCGACATAGCCAACATGTGTTATTCATACAGGAATTCCAATTACAACATACAAGTACAAAGCATACGACGTGCACTTACAAAAGAGTCCATGCCCGATTTTTCGAGTTAGACAAGTACTCGGGGGCTATTGACATGGATATACATCTCGGGTACCCTACCATGAGGGTACCTAGTGCACGTAACGACCTAGGCCCAATCACGTAGAGCCTACTCGAAGCCCAAGACAGGAAGCCCAAAGAAGATGGAGTACCCTCCAAGATTTAGACATAGGCATAGTCGGTTAGGATTTTCCTTACATGTAAACTAGATCGGTTACGAACTCCTGAGACCTAGCCTATTTAAAGGCTAGGAGGGGCGCCGATCTGGGACAAGGAATACTCATACCACCAAAAGCCCTAGCGAGATCGACATCTCGCCGGAGCCTCCCTGTAACCGCATAATCTCGCACGATCAATACCAGATAAGCAGGAAGTAGGGACTTTACCTCCACCCGAGGGGCCTGAACCTGGGTAAATCTTTGCCTCTACTTGTCAACCGACGAAACTACCAGTATTACCATGTTCTCTCCCCATAATCTCAACCCTAGGTCCTAACCATGGGATTTGATGAGTTAACCCCTCGTCAGCGGGGAGGAGGACCCGGAGGAGCCACCTTACTAGTCCGGCTGACGCAGCAGAGTCGGAGGTTCCACCTTAGTAGGCGAGTGACTTGAGTACTATCGCAGGATTAGGTTGACCCTCTATCGCTAGTCGAGTCTAGGTAGTGGTTCCTTTGGAAACCTTGTATTATGTACACTAGATGTAGGGTGATGTTGTAAGCCCGATGTTGTAAGCCCGTTGTTGTGATGCTTGTGTTATATAAATGTGTTAGTCTTGTTTGGGGTTGTGCAAAATAATTTCAATACCATCCTAAATTAATCAACCACCCTGCGAATTCATCTTCTTCCCCTGAGTCGAAACCTTTTTTTGTCTTGCCTCTTATACCGGTATGCTTCAGGATGGTGGACACTCGTCGCACCAACAACCCGGATGGAGGACCACCGCCACCACCACCAGAACCGACCTCCGCCCAACTTCTTGCGCTCATTATGGAGGAACGCCAAAATGCCCGGGAGGAGCGCCAAGCTCATCTTGCTGCCCTACAGCAGATCGCTGTCGCTCATGTTAACAACAACAATAACAACCATGGTGGCAACGGCAATGGCAACGGCAATGGAAATCAGCAATCCACCCTAAGCGATTTTCAGAAGACCAACCCACCTACCTATTCCAGGGGACTTCACCCACTGGAGGCCGATGATTGGCTTCGTACCATCGAGAACAACCTGGAATTCGCTGCTGTGGGAGTCAATGAGAAGGTTCTGTACGCAACCCACTATCTTGTTGGACCTGCAAGAGCTTGGTGGGAAGCTACCAAGGCTCTCCAGCAAGTTGGATATGTGATCAACTGGGCTGTGTTCCAGGAGAAGTTCCGCAAGAAGCATATCCCCGGCGGACACATTGAGAGAAAGAAGGATGAATTTCGCAAGCTGAGGCAGGGAAATAAAGATGTGGTTGGTTATCTTTATGAATTTACCGACTTATCTCGGTATGCTCCTGATGACACTGACACTGAGAAGAAGAAGATGGAGCGTTTGAATGGACTTCATGATGAGCTGCAATGCGCGTTGGTTATCCATGACTTCTATGATTTGGAGTCACTTGTGGACAAAGCCATCCAGCTGGAGACCAAGCGCAAGTCCATGTTTGAAGGTCGTAAGAGGAGGATGATTGCATCTGAAGGTTCAAGCAACCATAAGCCTCGTATCTTTCAGCCAGCATCCAAGCCTGCTTATCGACCACCGCAAGCACCCCGCTCCACCTTTCCTAACCGCCCAAACAACTTCAACTGCCCCAATGACAATAACCGTCCCGGAGGAAACTTCAACAACTTCAACCGCAATGCCAATGTTGTCTGCTTTGAATGCGGCACTAAGGGTCACTACTCCCAAGAATGCCCCAATCCTAAGAGGAATGTTCAGCGCCCCAATGCACCGGCACCGAACAATGGTCAAGGCCGAGCTGGAAATGGCAAGAATGCCGCACCCTGCAGAAATGTTGCTATTGGCAAAGGCCGTCTGCACCACATCAATGCTGAGGAAGCCCAGGATGCGCCAGATGTTGTGCTGGGTACGTTTCTTGTAACTCAGTACCTGCAAATGTTCTGTTTGATTCTAGTGCAACCCATTCCTTTGTTACCGAGGAGTTCGTCGCTAAGGGAGGATTAGTATAGATTTTCCAACTTAAACTTATGAGTATATAAATCCCTGGCTCTACCATAGAAACCAAGAGGTTTTGCCCCAATACCTCCATAGAGATCGGAGGCGAGAAATTTGCAGCCGACCTAATCATCCTAGGAACCAAGGGTATAGATGTTATACTTGGTATGAACTGGTTAGCCAAGTTTCAAGGTCGTATTAACTACGCCAGAAAGGCTGTTTCTCTCACTTCTGATAATGGAGTAGAAGTGGAGTATGTGTCTGAAACCAGTCATTCCCAACCAGGCTGCCATGAGGGCATAGCTCAACCACTTATAGATGAGATCCGTGTTGTTCACCTATTCCGAGATGTTTTCCCGGAAGAATTGCTTGGTATGCTGCCAGACCGGGATATTGAGTTCGTAATTGAACTTATTCCAGGGACAGCCCCTATATCCGAGCGACCATACCGGATGAATCTAGAAGAAATGGTTGAATTGAAGAAGCCATTGGCTGATATGCTCAGCAAAGGTCTTGTTCGCCCAAGCGCTTCACCTTGGGGATCATCCATTATCTTTGTGGACAAAAGAGACGGTACCACACGCCTGTGTGTGGATTATCGCAAGCTCAATGATGTGACCATTAAAAACAAGTATCCTCTTCCCAAGATCGAGGATCTGTTCGATCAGATGAACGGAGCCCGAGTCTTTTCCAAGATCGATCTTCGGACAGGATATCATCAGTTGAAAATCCGAGAGTCAGACATTCCCAAGACCGCCTTCACCACCCGTTACAGTTTGTTTGAATACACCGTGATGTCCTTTGGTCTGACCAATGCTCCAGCCTATTTCATGAATCAACAAGATTTTCATGGAGTACCTCGACAAGTTCGTGGTAATCTTTATCGACGACATTCTTATCTACTCCAAGACCAAGGAAGAGCATGTTGAACATCTGCGTCTAGTTCTGGAGACACTCCAAGAGCACAAGCTATATGCCAAGCTTAGCAAGTGTGAGTTTTGGCTTAGCGAAGTGGCATTTCTCGATATGTTGTATCAGCTGGAGGAATTTCTGTTGACCCAGAGAAGATCCAAGCTATCGTTGACTGGAAAGCCCCCACTAATTTGACTAAAATCCGAAGCTTTCTCGGACTAGCGGGTTACTACCGCAAGTTCGTGGAAGGATTCTCCAGCATAGCCAAGCCCATGACTCAACTGTTGAAGAAGGACAAGAAGTTTGAATGGACCCAGAAATTGAAGATAGTTTTCAAGAATTAAAGAAGAGACTGACTTCAACCCCAGTCTTGATTATGCCAGACGTCACCAAGAGTTTCGACGTGTATTACGATGCATCACGCCTCGGACTTGGTTGCGTTCTGATGCAAGAAGACAAAGTTGTGTCATATCTGTCCCGACAGTTGCGACCGCATGAAGAAAATTATCCAACCCATGATCTGGAGTTAGCTGTTGTTGTTCTTGCTCTTAAGACGTGGCGTCCCTATCTGGTGGGACATCGCTGCGAGATTTATACGGATCACAAGAGTCTGAAGTATATATTCACCAGAAGGAGTTAAACCTAAGGCAAAGGAGATGGATGGAATTAATCAAGGATTATGATATTGGAATCCATTATCACCCCGGAAAGGCTAATGTAGTTGTCGATGCCCTGAGTCGCAAGCCTTGCACCCTAAATGCCTTGATCCAAGCCGAACAACCAGCCTTGTTCAAAGAGTTCTAAGATTTCGGACTAGAGCTTGTTAGCCATGGTTATCTCGCCAATCTAGAGTTAGTCCCAACCTTGATGGATCAAATCAAGAAAGCCCAAAAGGATCATGAAAGCATTGAAGGAATTAAGAGGAAGATTTCTCTCAACAAAGCACCCGGTTTTACCGAAGATGCTGAAGGAGTGTTAAGATTCAATGGTCGTATCTGTGTGCTGATAACCCCCAAGAGCAAGGGATCACTGTAGCACCTCTCAATGTGGAAGTAAGGTATCGATCCGCAGGAGCAAGAAGGAAAAGTTGTCTATTCCCTAGAACTAAAGTGTCAAAAGTTTTAGTTGATTATGCACTAAACAAGTTTGGAGAACAAGGTGGTTGATGGATGGAAGTAACCAAGCGAGAATGTAAAAGTGTCCCAATCCTCTTCAATGCAAGAGGACAAGACAAATGGTAGCAAGCAAAAGCTCTCAAAGAGAGAGAAAGCCCAATCCCCTACGCAGCAAGAGGACAGGCTCAAGTGTAAGTTTCTTATAGGAACAATGGACATGGGTTCATGGGTTCACTTAATCCTCTCTCTCTCATCTATGATGATTATCATGTTATAGATAAAGTACACATAATTTTCATGTTTTAATGGTTGCTTTTATAACGGCTACATGTCCTAAAACACATAGTTGAAAGAAATACTCATTTGTGTTGCTAGTGTCACCCTCGTAAGGCTAGCGTGGTTGCTTTCACACCCACATCATACTTCTCCCTTTTTACCCCCAGATAAAGGATGTTGGACGGTACTGTGTCACTCAATACCTATGCCTTCTGTCACATCGGCCATCCCGTACCTACATACATCATACTTCATAATTGACAATATTCTAAACACTAGTGCAATGATTCATATTTTGTGTGCAAGACCACAACTCTCTCATCTATCCACACGTGGTGGTGTCAATCACCTCATGACAAGGATAACCAAGGCATTATAAATAAATCAAACCATCACATGCATCATAAAATATCTCCAAAGTATGACAAGTCATAAAAGATCCAACACAACGGTAAATGCATAACAATTATCATCTCACACCACAATATCCACCATAGGAATTACATAGATGACCGTAATCAAGTTCAGCAGCTCATACGGTACTAATTAGTGAAGCTCAAAGAGAGGAGAGATACATAAGTTACTACCAAAAACCCAAATCCAGGGGGTGGACTACTCCCCCTTCATCATGGTGATGATGGTGGAGAAGATCTTGCTGTAGATGTTGATGATGAACACGCCGGAGGGGGCGGAGCCCTCCGGAGGTGACTCCGGCGGCGTTTCCCCCCTCCGCTCTTCTCCGGCGGCAGCCTTCTGACTCTCTGTTTCGTGGTTCTGTGTTTCTCCGCCGCCTCCTTCCAGAGAACGTCGGGGGACCTTTTTTATAGGCGTTTTTAGGTCAAGACGGAGTCGGTGGAGCAAAGATCAACGGCAACGGAGCCTTGAGGGCCAAAAGAGTGGGCCCCACGCGGCTAGGTACTGTGGTCGCGTGGGCCACCCCCTTTTGGGCCTCAGGCCTCTGTTTGCTTGCTTCCTTCGCCCACAGGTCTTCTTCCTTCCAAAAAATGACGCCCCTAAATTTGCAGGTGATTTGGACGACGTTTGGGTCCCTGAAACATTAAAATACAAAACTAGGGTTTTCTGCCTGTGCAGGGTTAATTCCATAAAAATAGGAAATCATTAAGATATTTCCAAAATCATGATAAAACATTGATATAACCCTTATATGATGCAAATATGATTGGAATATGAGTGAATAAAGTGCAAAGTTCATGTATGCATTTTACATGCATCATGTGCCTAATGTCAAGGAGCTTGAAAATTTAATCCTGACAAAGCCCATGAGACCCCTTATTCAATTCATCCCGGCGGAACAAAGATGTACCAAGACCTTCGTGAGAGATTTTGGTGGCATGGAATGAAGCGAGAGATTGGGTCTTTCGTAGCCAAGTGTGAAATCTGTCAGCGAGTCAAGGCTGAACATCAACAACCCGCTGCATTGCTTCAACCTTTGAAAATTCCTTAGTGGAAGTGGGATGAAATTGGAATGGAATTTATTACCGGACTTCCAAGATCCAACCGAGGCCATGATTCAATCTGGGTTGCCCATTTCATCCCCGTTAATACCACCTATCGGGGAAATCAACTGGCAGACTTGTATATTTCCAGAATAGTAAACCTGCATGGCGTGCCTAAGAAGATTGTATTTGATAGAGGCACGCAATTCACTTCAAGGTTCTGGAAATCCCTTCACGAAGCCCTCGGAACCAAGTTAGCATTTAGTACAGCTTATCACCCCCTGACCGGAGGCCAAACCGAGCGAGTGAATCAGATATTAGAGGACATGCTTCGTGCATGTGTTCTATCTTATGGTTCCAAATGGGAAGATTGTTTTCCATTTGCAGAATTCTCCTACAAAAATAGCTACCAGTCCAGTCTGCAAATGGCCCCGTTTAAAGCACTTTACGGCAAGAAGTGTCGTACGCCCCTGAATTGGTCCGACACCGGAGAAGGCAAATTGTTTGGACCAGATACCCTCTGTGAAGCTGAGGAACAAGTCCAACTTGTTCGCGAGCATCTCAAAACTGTCCAATCCCGTCAGAAGAGCTACGCTGGTCCCAAGCGTCGCGATGTAGCCTTCAACATCAGAGATTATGTCTATCTCCGAGTGACACCACTCAAGGGTATGCAGCGTTTTCATGTCAAGGGAAAATTGGTGCCACGATATATTGGACCCTTCCAGGTCATTTCTCGTCGAGGAGAAGTATCTTATCAGCTGGAGTTGCCCCAAGAGTTATCGGAATTTCACGATGTCTTCCACATTTCCTTGCTCCGGAAGTGTCTTGAAGTTCCCGACAAGCTCGATGTTTTCAAAAACATCGACCACCTCTCCATCGATCTGAACCATGACCTGACTTATCGTGAGAGACCTGTTAAGATTCTTGACGAAGATGTTCGTCTTACCCGGAGGTGCGCGATCAAGTTCTACAAAGTCCAGTGGACTAACCACTCTGAAGAAGAAGTAACATGGGAAGGTGAAGACTATCTTAGAAGCGAATTCCTAAACCTCTTTAGCACCTAAGCCTAGCAAATCTCAGGACGAGATTTATTCTAAGGGGGGAAGGATTTGTAACATCCCAAAATTTTAATAAGAGTTATTATTCCAAAAATGTGGGCCAACAAAAATGTGGGCCAACAAAAATCTTAGAAGTGTCACCCAATTTCTCCAAGTGAGAAATTAATTTTCTTTCACCCCAAACTTCAGTGGAGTGATAATATGATCACTCTCACTTTGTTCCTACAACTTTTCCCTCTCAAATAAATAATTCCAAAAACCTAAAAATTAAATTCAAAATCATTCTTTATCTTCCTTAAATCACAAATGTGCTATGAACAAATACAAAATAAATATCACCACAGCCCCACCAATGCTTGATAATTAGTTAGTGAACCAAATATGAAAAGAATTTTCAAAAAAATCAATTTGAATTTGGTTCAGGCATTCTGTCGAATACCTGGTGAGCGCCGATGAACTCTGCCCAATTTCCGAATTCAATTCGCTCGATTTCGAGCGAATTTCGGCGAATCACTTACTCTCTCACATTGCACTCATCTCTCTCACCTCGCTGCCTCGCCGGAGAACGATGGAAACATGTGCATTGTCCAATTTGGACCGTAGCCATTGGAGCCGCTCACCGCCGTACCACACCTACGGGAGCTAGATGAAGGGAGGACGTCGTGCTGGCCCTGAGCCGTGCCTTCCCTCCCTCGCTGCCTCTCCGCTCTCGACTGGTCAAGGGGAGACCGCCCCATAGGCGCTGCACGCCGTACTCGTGCGGTCGAACACGAGCGCGCCGCGTCCATGGCCGCGCGTGGCCATCGACAGTGAACGCAGCCTCCACTGCACCCCTCGCCAGCTCACCACCGCCCAGCCACTCACCAGCCTCCCCGTGCCCCCGTAGACACGACGACATCACCCCTGGTGGCCCACGACGACGCCAGCACTCCGTCAAGTTCACGGGCGTGCGCCATGGACGCCGTCGGCCCGAGCTAGCCACATCTCACTCCACCACCCCTCTCTCCCTCTAACCCTCACGGCCACCTTCCCACGTCATTGCTACACCACACCGCCACCAATGGCGTGCTCTCCCACCCCCCCCAGACCCCTCCTGCACCACGTCCACGACACGCCGGAGTTCGGCAATATAAACCCCCACCGCATCCCTCCGCTCCTCACCCCAATCCACTCCTCTAGCACTCACCCCACACCCTCTCGTGCACCGCCAGGAGGGCGGACACGCCGCTGCAGCCTTTGCTGCTCTGGTCAAGCACGGCCAGGTGCTGCCGGAGGAGAAGGTGGACGTCGACCACGGCCGTGCCGTGTTTCACCTCCTTTCTCTCCTCTCTGGCTTTCACACTCTCTGCCTACACCACCACACTCGCACGCCTCCGTTTGCCCTCTGTTTCGTGCACAAGTACGCCGCAGAGAGCTCGCCGGAGTCGGGATCCGTCCGTGGAAGCAGCGGAGCTCGCCACCGACGCTCGAGTCCTCCCCATCAAGATCAACTCATCTCCAGAGCCTCCCCAAGTTCTCCGCCATCGAACGCCGTCTTCCCCACCATCGCAGACCACCCCAGGTGCCTCTCCGGCCAACCTCGCCGTCGCTGGCACGGCGGCGCCGCCCAAATATGGTCGTCGCCGTTCGTGGACATCCTCAGCCGTTAGATCTTAGATCAACGGTTGCGTACCGCTTCGCGTAGTGAGTCACTGTCAAGTGGGACCCACTGTCAGCGTTTTAAACATTTTAGCACGCGCGAGATATTTCTGCTGAATCACTGACGAGTGGACCCCACCCGTCAGGATCCTCAACATTATCCAGAACAGAGTAGTTTTCTAATTTAGTTTTCTCTGGAATTTCAGTACTGGACATAACTTTGAAATTCAATATCTTGAGATTCATAAGTCCAAATAAATCAAATCAAAATGTTCTGGAAAGCTTATGAAATTGTTTAACAAACCCAAGTAGTTTCATTTTATTTAGATAAACAATACATGTGTAGTATTAAAAATGGCACAAAAGTTTTAAAACCTAAACTTGTTTGTTTCTGATACTCTATTAGCCCAAATAATTCCAAACCAATTTTGTTAGCTTGGTACGGTGATCTATTAGCTTCCCTAATTTTGGTAGAATTAATTAAGCAATATTAATTGTTTGGCTTTAAGTTAAATTTAGTAAGCCCTTCTGCACTAAAACAATTATAGATGGTTAATGTTTAACCCAAATAAATTAGGACCAATTTTGTTGGGTCACAGTTAGTCATTGTTACTTACCAATAAAAGGATTTAATTTTAGGATCAATAGAACTTAATTTGTAACTAAAACTTAATTATTAAGCTTCTGAATTAAAACAATTGTGTAGGGAGTTTGGTAACTACAATTAATCCAAATCAAATTGTGTTGTCTTCTACACATCAGTGGCTTTCTGTAGAAATTTAGTTTGTATTTTTGTGACTAACAGAACTTGAGGTATGCAATTAAACGTGTTCAACTAGTTTCTACCATAATTAAGACATAAATAAATAATGGTTAATTCAATTAAAATGAAACCAAATTGTGTTGCTTGATGTGTGCAGTGGCTATTTATAGCATTCAAGATTGTAATGTTGTGATGTTGATTGAGTGGTATAGTGATTGTTTGTATCTGTTTGTTTGACAAGTAGACGATAACGTTGCCAGGATTTTCGAGGAGGGAGAATTTGTTGAACCAGAAGAACAAGACCAGGGTCACTTTGTTGAGCAAGGCAAGCTACTCTCTGAGCTTGCACCTATACATATACATCTACTTTGATAACATGAGTTACTCTTAAGGCAATGATTTTTAAAATCTTTTCAAAAAGCATATGAAAAACTATTTTGCCACCAATGTAGAAATATAGTAGTGTATATCAAACTATAGGATGGGAAGAAAAAGATTGTTAATTCAAAACTCCTTTGAAAATACTTGTATGGATATGGAATGGAGAAATGGAGAATGGAGATGTTTATGAAAAATGCACAGTGTGTCCTTGTACTTACGTCGACCAGCCGATACCCTGTGCGACCACATTTACCCACATATGGGCAAGGGCGTAGTCATATAATTTGCCCATATTAGTATGGGATGCCTCATCGATGGAGATGACTCCATTATGCATAAGGGGATGGTTTGGTGACCTACCCCTGACCTGGGTCCTTGCTCAAACTCTATGGAAAGATAATGAGGAGGATTGAAGACTTCACCATGGGGTCACCGGGGAAAACTATGAGTCCTCACACTTAGATTCCGACGGGCTGGGTTAAGTGTGGATGGAAAGTGTCATAAGGGCAGGGTCCTATACTAGCATGAGCAAAGGACAGGCTATGGTTGGTGACTCAACTTCGCATACACCTTGTATGGCGGGACGTGGCTGACACGATGAGTTACCGGATGGATGTGGGAAAAGCGTGCTACCTCTGCAGAGTGTAAAACTATTCGAATAGCTGAGTCCTTGGATATGGAGAGTTGGGAGGCTCTACTTTGACCACGTGCAAGTTTTTGAAAAAAAGAATTTTAAACTTTGAAAAGAGAATTTTAAACTTTGAAAAGAAAATGAAGTGGTGAATGTTGTATACAACCATACCAACGGATCGGTATAAGGTTGTTGGAGGCAAATGGACCATGACGGGCTATGGTCGGAAAAAGGAGGAGTTTTGGAGAAATAAATATGATGGTGATTCATTGGAGGATAATTATAAAATTCTTCTTACCTCTTTTTCAATAAAGATATAGAGATGTCTTAATATATAAAAGTTTGACAAATAAACATAAATCTAGTGCATGTTCATTCGGGGGTAGTTTGCGAGTACAATCAAATGTACTCATATTGGTTTCGTCCATGGCTATTGTCTTAGCCGGATTTCGAGGAGCACTACGCCGAAGAGGAGTACGGCGACTTCTATGCGAACTAGGGATCTCCATAAGTCAGCTGCCTGTCGGATTATATGATGGGCTTATTTACCACGTAGTAGCTTCCGCTGAATAATGTGAATTAGCCCATGAAGGCACCTATGTAAGACTTGGTCTAGATGACCATATGTGTAAGACTTTTATTCGGTATTGTAATGGATGGAAACTTTGGTATTCAGTTCGGCTTATGTGCAACGACAGACTGATCATGGGATCGTTGCGTTAAGCATAATCGGGTATTTCGGACAGCTAGTCTGGGGTCCCCACATGAACTACTCACTCATCACTCCGGAGGCAGGAATGGTGATGTAGAGCCCTCTGGTGATGATTACCCTCTCCGGCAGGGTACCGGGAAGAGCTTCTGAACCCTCCCGAGCTAGGGTTGATGGCGGCAGCGTCTCTGGAAATTTTCGTAGATAATGGCTCGGGTATTTAGGGTTTTCACGTCGGGAAGAATAAATAGGCGAAAGGGCGGCGGCTGCGGAGCCACGAGGGCCCCACACCACCCCACGGCGTGGCAGGGGGGGCCGCGCGGCCCCATGGTGTGGCTGCCACGTGGCTCCCCTCCGTGTCTCCTCTGGACTCCGTCTTCGTGTTGGAAAAATAGGAGGTTCTGGCCAAGTTTCGTCCAATTCCGAGAATATTTCCAGACTAGCTTTTCTGGAATACAAAAACAGCAGAAAACAGGAACTGGCACTGTGGCATCTTGTTAATAGGTTAGTCCCAGAAAATGCATAAAAATGCTATGAAGTGTATATAAAACATGTAACAATTGGTATAATATCAACATGGAATATCAGAAATTATAGATACGTTTGAGACGTATCATTGGTTCCTTGAGAGAAATGCTTAACGCTTGCAATCCATTGGTGAAAACATTTCGGACTGCTGAGAAGAGGCTCTTTTCTCCTGATGCTCGTAATATTGCTATTCAGTTGTTTGGTCATGAAGGGACAGAGCATGGAAACCGCTACTCTCTTCCTGCTGCGCCTGAATTAGCTGCCCTAATTGTTGATGATTTTTCAGCCGAGGCTAATAGGTTTGATGTCATTGTTCAAAAAAATGCTGGGTATTTTCAGCGTGTGTCACCTCTTAATCCCTCTCTTATGGCTCTTCAGTACCCGCTTTTATTTCCTTACGCATATATGGGGTTCCATCTTGGCATAAAGTATCTGCCATTTCTTGAACCAAGATAATCTGCGGTCCGAGACATACCAAGGGTTATCTGATGCACTAGGTGTTGTGGGTTTGTCACGTCAGGTGTCATAGATGACTTCGTAGGTGTGGGATTATGCGAGTCAAGCATCTCCGAGCTTGGGATCGCAGGAACAAAGATCAACACAGATTTACCCAGGTTCGGCCCTCTCAATGCGAGGTAAAAGACCTACTTCCTGCCTACCCTAGATTGGTATTGATATGATAATCGAGGTGTTACAATGGAGGCGATCCGATCTGGTACTCGCCGTATGAACTAGGGTTTAGGGCTTGATAGCTTGACCCGTTCTAAGTCCTTCGAGTCCTCTTCATATACACAGAGGCTCGCTAGGTTACAAAGGAAACTTTCCCCACAAGGAATATGTCCACAGAGGCCTACTCGGAGACTACTTGGTCTTCACGTCCTCCGGGATATGTCTTCTAGAACTTTCCCCTTATGGCGGTTCAATATTGGGCTTGCTCCCAAGTGGGCCTTTGTCCGTGCGAGTAAAGTAAGTCGCACTGGGCCGCGGGTTAATCCAGAAAGTATTCCCCCGACATTAGCCCCCAAGTTTAGCTTGGATTTTGAGCAAAGGCTCCTTTGTCTTAACAAACCCCTGAGCCGCACACGTGAATTATCCCAGCTGAACTCCAATTTTTTATTTCCAATCCGCGGCTTATAACTCTTCTTGGCGACTCAAGAACGCGACTTATCCTGTCTTGACGGTTGATTTTCAGATCTAAACGTCTTCCGCGTCTGGGTTATTTATCTTGGCTCATCGTTTTCCCTAGCGTTCTGCATCAAGTCCTGCATTACGCACCTGCTACTCCTTTCCGCCGCCTCCAATCTCGCTTCTCGTACTCACAATCCTTCGGTGGATATCTCCATCGATCTGAGAAAAATGTCTCGCCGCAAGTGCAACTGGGAAGGCTCGTGGGTCGACGAAGATTTCCTGGAATCCCTATCTGCACGGGGCCTTCTTCCGCCAAAAGATCAATGCGAATGGCGGGCGGCTGGTGAGGAGGTAATCCCCAATCCTCAACCAGGAGAAGTAGTGATTTTTGCGGAGCATGTTGAGCGCGGGTTCAAGCCCCCGGGCTCTCTCTTCTTCCGCTCCTTGATGCAGCGGTTAGGTCTCCACTTCTATGATATTGGCCCTAATTCGATGTTGCAAGTTAGCAACTTCCACGTCCTCTGCGAAGATTATCTGGGTATCCCGCCCTCAATAGATTTCTGGCTTGCTCTTTTCAATTGCAATAGTCAAAGGGAAACCACAGATGGTCCTTTTCTCCAATGCGGCGCTATTTCCTTCCAACGCCGTAGGGGTAGTATCTTTCCAAAGCTAACTCTTGCCAAGAAAATCAAGGAGTGGCAAAGGACATTCTTCTATTGTAAAAACACTTCTCCTGAGGGTGAAATTCCTTTTCCTCTTTGGTCTCCTCTTCCCTTCAAGGCTACCGATGCTCTGTCTTCTAAACCTGATCCTTCTTCGTTGCCCTTTATCGAATCCCTTTTGGATAAGGTGAGGGCGCTGACACTCCACGGCCTCGCTCGCGATTGGACCTGTCATGCAAATGACGTCGATCGCACTTGCCCTGAAGATTGGGACAAAGGGGAGTGGATAAATTTCATTCGCCGAGTGACGGACGAGGATATTGACTCGTATGACAACGTCGGACTTGCTCCCTTCTGGGCTGAGCACAAGCCTTTTGTGGTAATGTTACTTGTCGCCTGTTTCCTCGAAAATTCCTTCTCCAAAATTAATTATTTCTGACCTGAGCTCCTTTTCAGATCGATCCCTATTTCTGGGTTCTCCCTCAGAGGATGTCGACTTGAAAAGGATCCGCGGCTGAGTCGTCAAAACAGCCGCAGCCTTTGGCGAAGATACAGTTATGCACGAGGGTAGTGCTTCTGAAGAGGAACAACAAATGGCCGACGCTCTTTTGTCCTCGACTCCAAATACACCTTTCTTGGAACTTCCTGAGGTGCCTCGTAGGTCCTCGAAGCGTATTTTATGCCAGAGCTCAGAAGATCCCACGCAGCCCGAAAAACGCCGCAAAGCCTTGGCGCTACTGGTAGAAACAAGAGCTGCCAAATCTTTAAAACTTACTGATCCCAACAAAGCTGCTTTCACTTCCGAAGCTGTAGCAAAGGACTGCTTCTCAATAAGCTCGGGTAATTATTTGCGACTCTCTCCTTTTCCTTTCGTGATTGCATATTTGCTGACCAAGACTTCTTTTCATACTCTGCAGGTTCAGATTTGCAAGGTTTATCTTCTCCTTCCTCTGGTTGCCTGATGAAAAGTATCCGTGCCGCCTCTGGGTATGGTTCACCTTCTTTTCAATGTTGCGACTCTGCTAGGTCAGCTTATTAACCCATTAATGTTTTGCAGAGCCATGTCTGAAGAGGGTACCAGGTCTAATTCTCACCCCGCTTCTTCTCAGCAAGCTATGAGCGAGGATGATGCTGCTGATGAGAACGTGGGAAACAGTAATGTTGCGACTCATCCAAGGCCTTCCCTGGAGGAGGTATTGCAGATGCGGCTCCTGCCGCGACTCCAGTCGCGGCTCCATCCACAACTCCTGCTGCTGGTAGGGTATTTACTGAAAATAGAATTCCAGCTCCAGGAAGTAGTTCTAAGTCAATCGCAGATGCCATAATTTCTGCTGGGACAAGCATGCTGCTCTGCTGCGCGGCTTAGTTGAGCAATTTTCTTCAAGTCGCCAGGTACATATACCATAGCCCCCAAGGATCAAAACCTTGTGTCATCGCACGGGGTGTTGATTCTTTTCCTGGCTTCAAATCTCGAGCCCCCAAATTCCTGGATAATTTACCTATGTGTTTTGCTCTGTTTGTTTTCAGCATGAACTGTCCTTGCTTGATGCTTCTGGCTCAATAAAGGGTAAAGGCATTTCCATAGACCATCCTGAAATGATGCAGTCTCGCCTGGAGCAGCATAATGAGGTCATTAGGGACCAAGATCAGGAAATAAAATCTCTCAAAGGTCAACTCGACTCCTGCGAAGAGCAATTTAAAGAACTTGAAGCTGATATGCAACAGCGACTCATGGAGAAAGACGAGGTCATTAGATCTTTGCGAGAAGGGCTGACTCTTAAATCTGAATTGATTGATCGCCTGAAGGGAGACCACGCAAAGGAACTCGCCGCGCGAGATGAAAAATATAACTCGCTGCTCAAAGCCTTTGAGGGTTTTGGCTCCATGGTCAAATCAGCCGTCCTGCACTTGCTGGTTGTCTTTTATTCCTTTAATCATACATATTTTGGGTAACCAACTTAGTCTCTGACTTGTTTCTTTTTTTTCTTTCTTGCCATAGGGCCTGAGCCCCAGTGTCCCGCTCCAATTTGAAGGATCAACTGGTATATCTATCTGACCTCAGCCAGCGCTTCTTAAAGGTTACCAAGGAAGTTATGACGGTAATCTCTCCTGCGCTGATGGCCCAACATCTTGCGAGTATTGGATAAATAAACTGCTCAAGGCTCCACATTATGTTCTGATTGGAAACGATCCTCTGCTCGCGCCGGAGCCGCGCATGTCTTGACATTGCTTCGAGCATATTATCCAGAGATAGATGTTGGCAAGGTTGCTCGCCACGGCCTGGCGATGAGCGCAGATGATACTGAACTGCCAATAAGCGAGTACTTCGATATCTGGAAAGGGATGCGCGGATATGCCACAAAATTTGTTGATAACTTAGACTTGGGCACTTATCTTGATAAATTCAATCTTGATGGGAGCAAGATGTCAAAGGAAAAGTCCTCAGGAGCTGAGTCATCTCGGGCTCTACTCCAGCAACAGTATCTGGTGGCCCTTCTGCCTCATCTGGCGGCGCCCTGATTATTAGGACACCTGCGACTGCAACTGCGAGACAAGCCGCGCCAATTCCCACTCCTGTAGCTCGGAAGAGAAAAATAAATAATGTGGGACATGCCCGTTAGTCTGTAAGACATTCATGTATTATAAACAGTATTTTGGTGACCTATAAGCAGGTCTTTTCTTGATAATTCCATTAAGTAGACGCTCGCGCGGCTCAGTATTTCCTAGGAACATGTGTGTTCAGGGTCGAGAGCGGCCATGATAGGCAATCAAGCTCGATTGACGCCACACCCCAGTACTTTGGCCGCATAATGCAAGACGCTTCTAGCTTAAGGATTGCCACTAGTTTGGCAAAATTTGAGGTGCGATTGGTACTCGCGATGCTCGTAAGGAGCCCTCAAGGGTCAGTGATATATGAAATTCAAAAGACTCAGCGACTCAATGATAGTTGAGGCGAAACGACAAACCCTTGAATGTCAAGGGTGCCGGCTTTATTTCATAATCACTCGATGTTTTACAGGGTGTTACAGGATGATGCAGGCCCTTTAATGCGGGTTTTCTATTCCCCGCAGGCCATGCATACTTGATACTCATCGCACTTAGTTGCGAATTAATACTCCTAACGGAGTGGGTTGAACGCCTGATTGGTTCAATTTTGAGTCGCTAGAAGCGACTCGGGTCGAGCATGATAGCTCCGATGTATATCTCATGTTGAAGCAGAGAGCAACTTTGTTAGGCGATTAGCCGCACTGAGCTGCGACTTATGTTGAGTTTGCTTTGTAAGGTCTCACGATAACTGAGCCCCTTTGGCTGGGGTTGTTGATCGAGGCTGGGTCTATGCACATGCGCCATTTCTTGTCTTCTTTTTGTATCAATGCGGCCCCTGGGACATTATCTTGCTGATGCGCGACTTCTCGGTGGGTATTTACCATCCGGTGGCTGCATCCTGTTGGCCGCTCTGCGACTGATACCCGTGTGAAGAGTTGGCGATACAAGCTTCTTCTGCGAGTACTGAGCCTGCGTTCTCGCATTCTAATGCTCTCTGTCTGTCTCCGTATATTGTAATAACACCGTTTGGCCCTGGTATCTTCAACTGTAGGTAGACATAGCAGGGGCGAGCGGTAAATTTGACATAAGCTTCTCTTCCAAAGATCGCATGATATGAGCTTTTGACTGCTACAACCTCGAAGTCCAGGAGCTCTGTGCGGAAGTTCCGCTCTGTTCCAAAGCTAACTTCAAGTGTTATCTTTCCGATCGGTCGCGTAACAGCTCCTGGGATTATGCCTTGAATTTCTTTCCTGGATGGTCGCAGCCTTGTCTCGGGTATATTCATTCTTCGGAGCGTGTCTCGATATAGGATGTTTACTCTTCCTCCTCCGTCCATTAAGACCTTACTTAACTTGTATCCCGCGACTTCAGGCGTGACCACAAGAGCTGGCTGTCCTGGATCTCTTACTTCTGGGGGGTGATCGACGTGGCTCCAAATAACCGATTGGTCAGTCCAGCGTCGATACTTTTTCGGTGTTGAAATCTGACCGCTCTTCCAGCTTCCATCTGTTGTTTGTTCTTCCACTGTATGAAACTGTCCTATGTTCCTTCTAGAAAAAACGTCAGGCCCTTGACGAGAGCTAGATTGATTGTTGTGCTGCATTGATCCGCTGCGAGCCGTGTCTGGCGTGTTGCCTTCTTTCCATCTCTGGTAGTAGTGACATTGCGCCTTTGTGTGACCCGCTGGCCTGCCATCTCTCCTGCGATGTAAGTCGCAAGGCACGTCGAAGACCCCCTTGCAGTTATTAGAGAGTAAAGCCTTGTCGTTCCCTGCTCTTTCATCTGGTGTGCGCGATGTTCAGTTTGCGCGACTTGCGATTTCCCTGTTAGGTCCTGTGATAAGCCGTCTGTCCTCTTATCTGTCTTTGCGTATTTTTCTGCGGTTGCCAAAAGCTGGTCGAAACTATCAATCTTGTGCTCGGCGCGACTTAATTTGTGCAGCAGCGGCTCAAATCTACAGTTCTTCCTCATAGCTTGTATCGCAGCCTGTATTGTTAAGTTTTTGGCGGAGTCAAGGATCTCCGCGATTCTCTTGATCCAGTCACCGCTTGATTCGTCGTCTTCTTGGATACATTGTCTAAGGTTTTTCATGTCTTCTGTTTGAAATCTGTTGATGAACTTGTCCTTCAAGTCTTCCCATGAGCTTATTGATTTGGATGGCAGCCTTGACAACCAATCCCTAGCTTCTCCCTGTATTGCTAAGTGGAAATATTTAGCACGTACTTCCTGAGTTACATCAGTTCCTGCCATGTTTGCCTCGTAGTCTTCTATCCATAAGACAGGGTCTTGGTCACTGCAATAGGTGGTGACTCGCTGCGACTCACCGAAGTTCAGGGGGAAGCGAGCGAGCCGTATTTCCTCTCCAAAACATGCTGGTCCTTTCAATAATGAATAGAGCTTACTGGCGCTGAATCTTCATCTGAATCAGCTTCAATCTGGGATGGCTGAGTCGCTCCGGTCATCCACGACTCGCTTTCTACCTTCTTTTCTTTTTCCAATGATACCTACAAACCTGCTAACTGGCTGACCACTTCTTTGACGCTGATCTTTTCTCCTCCCCATGATGCCTTGTTTTGCGGCTCATTAGGCGTGACTCCATACATATTTGCTTGTTGTAAGGCAGCGGTTTGCAGTAGGTCGATCGCACGGCGAGCTTCCTTATCAGCTCGCGTGTCGCCAACCGGTGTTATCCTTGATAATATTCCTATCGCGGCATACATATTGCTCTCCGGGTCGCCGTGGAATTGTGATTTCATCTCTCCTCCGCCCATCTTGATCTGATGCTTTTGCTGCCAACGACGGAGTCGCCAATCCTCTTCTTGGAGTTTCTTGCGCTCAGATGTCGTCTTGGTTCGGACCGGCCTGGCGCTTTGGCTGCCAACGATGGAGTTGTCGACCTTCTTCTTGGAGTTTTTCGCGCTCAGCCGCGAGTCTTTGTGCTTCTTCACAGAGTTCCGTCCTGATAGCTTCAATCTCTTCAATCCTAAGGTCTCCTTCCTGATTTGGTAGAGATCCCCAAACAGGTCTTGACGGGACGGGGACGGGTAGTTTGGCTGTGGTTTGTTGTAGCTCCTCCAACACGCGGACCCTGACTGGCCGCAGTTCCTTCACCGATTCGCTTCCTTGAGTCGCATCTTCAGATCTGCGACTGACGGATCCGACGAAAACTTTTACTGATCCGATGGGAACGATGTATCCAAACTCGATGCGATCTGCCTCGGGTCCCCACTCTGAGTCGTCGATGAAGGGGACCCCATTGATGTCTTCGACTTGGCCGATGGCGATGTCCTTGAAGCCTGATTTCGATCCTGCGCGGAACGTGACGCTTTTGACCGCAGGCCCCACGGTGGGCGCCAACTGTCGTGGGTTTGTCACGTCAGGTGTCATAGATGACTTCGTAGGTGTGGGATTACGCGAGTCAAGCATCTCCGAGCTTGGGATCGCAGGAACAAAGATCAACACAGATTTACCCAGGTTCGGCCCCCTCAATGCGAGGTAAAAGACCTACTTCCTGCCTACCCTAGATTGGTATTGATATGATAATCGAGGTGTTACAATGGAGGCGATCCGATCTGGTACTCGCCGTATGAACTAGGGTTTAGGGCTTGATAGCTCGACCCGTTCTAAGTCCTGCGAGTCCTCTTCATATACATAGAGGCTCGCTAGGTTACAAAGGAAACTTTCCCACAAGGAATATGTCCACAGAGGCCTACTCGGAGACTACTTGGTCTTCACGTCCTCCGGGATATGTCTTCTCGAACTTTCCCCTTATGGCGGTTCAGTATTGGGCTTGCGGTTTTCTCCTGGAGTACTTCTTGCAGAATATCATTAGATAGATGAAGTTGAATAAGAGACAAAGCCTTACGGTCTTTCCGCTTCTCAGCTTCGCTCCATGTCGTCTGCGCCTTGTCGCCGAATTTATCCAGCGCCTCGTCAAGATCATTGGACTGTGCGAGGATCGCACGCATCTTGACCTGCCATAACGAAAATCTCGTCTTGTAGTCCAGCGCCGGTAGATCAAAGTTCATCGATGTCATCGCGAAACCCTAATCTGAAAACAGATCTGAAACAGGGTTCTGATACCACTTGTTATAAACGATAGGAAAGAAACGACGAAGTGCGGAACAATCAAACCAATGGGGACACGAGATTTTAACGTGGAAAACCCCTCCAACAATGGAGGAGAAAAAACCACGGGCGCCAGCCAGCAATACTTCACTATAATCGGTGCATACCGGATGGGCCAGCGGACATTATGGGCCAACTTCTGACTCCGGGACGCTCCGCTCTCTTTCGTCACGAGTTGGCCTTCATCCGTATAAATGAATTTGGATCACCACAAAATAACAACTTCCGCTCCATCTTCTTAGCGCACAGATCAAAAGTAATCAAAATAGCGAGCAACGAAGGCAATCCACACCGGGAAATCTTCCCTCAATCCCCCTTGCCGGCGCCTCATGCAACAACGTCCAGGAGCAGTACCACAGTACGGGCTGATTCCCCTTCTCCCTGTATTCTACGGTAGATAGGAGGAAAATGACTGAATAAGGAGATCGAATGAAGAAGAACAAGAAGCCTATGGAGATTTATAGAGGAGGAATGGATTAGGAGGTACTAACCGTTGCAAATTGTTGAGGAAATCGGTAAAATCGGGATCTCCTTCTCCATTAATTCTGTCTAAACAGCTAGAAATTGCAATGGGAGCCTCAACCTCCATTAACACCGACGTTGTTGGGGAGGAAGAGAGTGGAAAGGCGGAACGAGGAGTCGTGAGGACAGAGACAAAGGACAGAGAGTCGGTCAATACTCGAGTCGTACAGGCCCTAGAGACTGGAGTCGTAAATGTCTCGATACTTTTTTTCAGAAACCGCAGATTTCCATCAGTGACGCTCAAGTAGCTGGGCCGACCGGCCGGAACGTTGGGCTTTTCTAATGCCTATATACGTGTATACGTATGTATACCTGGTGGGAATTCTCAAAAAAAAAGTATACCTGGTGGGGCCCCTGACAGGTGGGATCCCTGTGCACCTGCACACCCGGCACTTGCCGCACACTATAGCCATAAATCCAATATACCCCCTCACTCTCACTCTTCTATTTCAGTCAACAGCAAGCTCGGTCAAATCGATAAAAATAACCGCTGCCAATAATTCTGTAACCATAAAAATAGACACCAGAGACAATACAACAATATCTATTAAATGAGAAAAATAATTAGAGAATAGGGAATCAGTGGCAGACCTAGAAACTTCCAGAAAACTGGCCGAACGAGACTAAGCTGCCATATTTTAGATTAAATTGCTATAAAAAATTATAAATCGTAAACTTTGTGTCGTTTGCAGGTATGGACGGCTGGGCTTAGAGATGCATACATGTAAGAAATACAACATAACAACATGGGTATCATTACCTGATTATACAAAGTACTGAACCACAACATTGCTACACTTAGAAACAAACAGTTAACACTATTCATACTAACATAATAACAAGATAAACCAGCGATTTTCTCATACTCAATGATTCACTCAAAGAATGGGACCTCGACCACAACTATCGAGCTAGCCATGTTTTCTCATCATGTTCAAACATACCAAATTAAATTATAAAATCAAAGCTAAGGGCGCGGCGTGTCGCCGCACCAAAGTTCCTAGTTAGATTTGATGATCGGGAAGATAGTGATGAACCAAAAGGAGAATAAGGGGACCTCAACGGAAGGAAGATAGAGAAGGAAATTTCCAAAAGGAAAGCCTGAGCTGGGCCAGGACGCAAAGGAGCTCCCACTCTCCAGACTCCGGTGCTCCTATTTGCCACTCTTTGCGGCATGTACAGAAAGTAACGCATATGATTTTGGCCCAGATGACGTAACTTTTAATCTTGACGGTTGTTTGTGATCCGTTTCTATTGTTCGCTGCTGTTTCTTTTTGGTTCTTTCACTGGAGTTTCTATTGCGAATAATATATGCAAGCCGGCCAAATATGGTGAAAATAAGTAACAAGACATATATATAGAAAAGAAATAATGTCGATTGTATTGATGAAAGCTGAAGACCTTGTCCAAGTGTTGCTTGGGTTCATGAAATCTGCAGGAAAAAAGGACAAAAATAATATTAGAAGGCAAATATATAATTTCTAACGGTAGTTGATCATTTGGGAAAATCTAGAAGGTCTGATATTGGCTATCCCAAAATGTGTTCTGAAATTTTTCATGGTGCAGATATTTGTACAAGAAAAAAAATGTTCCTGGGGTTCAAACAAATTTTTCAGGAGGTTTAAAATAATAACCAGATGAGAGATATAATGTTCATGAGGTTAAAAAATAATTGTTCATGGTTTGAAAAAAAGGTAGTACGAGAAAATAATGTCAGCACAATATAAATATGTTTTGTAATTACCCATGAACATTATCTTTGAGTTACATGGACATTTCGGAACAATACATCATTGGACTGTCAATGTTCTGTTTCGCTAGTATTCACGTAACTAATGAAATTATGTTTTATTCGAAAGACTAACGAGAAAGTCTTGCAATGGACTAATCTCTTATCTCCCATGCAATAGCGGAAAAAAAAATTCTATTGGATGAACCACATAATCTATCCGATGAACATTATTTCAAAAAATGGTCTAAAAGATCTTTTGGTGAACACACATGTAAAAAATATAACACTGAAAAATAAAAAACAAAGAAATGTAAAAGAAAAATGAAATGAACAATGCCAAAATAAACATACAAAAAAAAGTGAATAAAGCCAATGTGCATGTCCAAAGATAGCTCCTTTGTCACGATAGAAGAAAGAGGAAAAATGTATACTTTTTTTGAAGGCCAGGAACCAGTATGTTTACTCGCTAGATCAGTTTCAGTGCGCATTACTGGTCTGGGCCCCACAAAGATAAGGGGTACACTGAGACTGCTCATAGTGGGAAGTAACATATAGTGGTATCATGCACATGATATTTGTTTATGTTACTAGCTTCATAGTGCATAGTAACATATGTGTAGTATCATGTATAGTGCATTTATTACATTTGTAGACTCATTGTGCATTGGAATGCGTTATGTTACGGTACCTACCTATGATACCATCACCTCTTCTCTCATCATTAATTATAGTGACACATCAGCTTTTTGCATGCATGGAATGCATGATACCACCTATGATACCCCCACTATGGGTAGTCTGAGAGACCTAAGTTCCGGAGCGACAAATAGGAATTGGGGACACTATCACTGGTCACTCCAAAACGTGGTTTTGCCCTCTTTTCATCGTTGGCCCACTCCAGGTCAACGAAGTTTGTGCAGTCGTTAATGAATAAATATGCGGGCATCCAAGGTAGACACACATTGTAATTTTTTTAAATAAAAAGGTACTCCAGTTAAAAAGAAAACTTATAAAAACACATGCTAACACATGTTTTTTTTGTTGCTAAGATTGGTTACAACATCCAACAGAAGTTAGCAACTGGAGTATATTACTTACTTTGTCACGGTTCATAGTGAGAGTTCTACTGTCAATCTTTCACTTTTTTTTTGCGAAAAGTTCTACTGTCAATCAATATAGGAATTTCTATTATTCAAGATGTATGCGTGAATAAGTAATCGTGTGGACGAGCGGTGGTGTTTACTAGAAAAACAAATTATTTGGAATGTGCGCTCCAGGCCGCATAAAACAGGCGCACACGCGTGGGGATTAGCTAAGATGGTCGTCGTCCACGCGCATGAAAAACGACCGTGGCATCGCCACAGCCGCGCGTACGTAGGTGCGGATAACGAGGCGGCGGCGGCGCTAGCAGAACAAAGTGTCAACTCTAAGGGCATCTCCAGTCGTTGGAGACCCCTAGGTAGGGATGAAAACGGAGCGGATATGATTGAATAGTAGTGAAACCATGTCCGTAACCATATTTTTTACGGATACGGAGTCGGAGCGGATAGTGGCCAGATACGAATACGGAATCGGATCCTGCCGGTTACGAATATGGATCGAATATGGTTCGGTTGCGGATAAACATTTTGTCGGATGTATTTTTGAAAATAGGACTGACATATAGAGAATATTATGAATCAACTTATTCCACATTAACTTTATGTATTATGTAATTCGAAGACAAAGAATTTTGTAATAACTCATACTTTCATTTTCAAGTGGCTACTTAGTTTTGCCCTTGAATGGGCTAAGGGTGCCTCCAGCCAATGTGATTCACAAACATGGTAAGGCCTTGACAAGATTTTTATGGAGTTGTGTAAGTAATTAAGTTATATCTTGCCCAAGCCTCGGTCACCTCAGGTTTGAGGTATTATTTGCCGGATATTGCAGCGGATACTTGTCGGATATAACCGTGAAATATGGTATATCTTCGGATACGGACGGATATTAGTAAAACCACATCCTTTTCCGTATCCGTGGATTACTATCTGTATCCGTGACCGTATCTGTCAACTATCCGACCGAATCCGTATTTGCCTTTCGTGAGCCTCCGGTCGGTCGGTCGGTCGGAAATAATCCGTACCGTTTTCACCCCTACCCCTAGGATCCAAAACGGGCGCAAAATCCTTCCGCCAGCGCAAAATCGGCGCAAAATCAATTCCTGGGGAGGCCAGTTTACCAGCCGCACCCGCACCCAACCCCAGACGAGCAAGTCAAAAAAATATAAAAAAATCGGACGCAGGGCGGAGCTCGAGCCCGGCACCATGGCCTCCCGCACGGCCTCAACATGGACGCCGTCGGGATCCCGCGTCCCTCCTATTTCCTCGCCGCGCGGCCGCCTCTGCCTCCGCCCGGTCTACTTCCCCTCTCAGGTTGCAGCGTGGCTTCCCGCATCGGCATCGTCCCGAGCTACTCCACATCGGCAGCGTCCTCGCGACCTCGGCGGCCTGCTGCTCGCGAGCTGGGCGGAGGGCGGCGGCGCAAGCGGAGGGCGGGATGGGCTGAGGGCGGCCGACGCACCACGGCCATGGTCGCCGCGAGTACGACCGCGGGAGCCAGGCGGCGGCGCGAGGGCCGCGACCTCCGCTCCGGGCGCGAGCGCGAACGCCATGGGAGCCAGCGCCATGCGTCGCCGTTCCCCGGCCAACCCGCGTTCCGGCTTGTTCCCGGAGACAGCGCCCCGGCCGCGAGCGTCCCCGCCTCGGCCACGAGCCAGGCGCGAGCCCCGGCCTCGGACGCGAAGGTCCGCCACGGCCGCGAGCCAGCGGCGACGCCCGCGGCAACAACGACGAGGCAGAGCGCGGCGAGGTCGAGGAGATGTGAAAAAAAGTGGCAGTTCTCCCGGAGGCGGAGATGGGCGGGGGGGGCGGCGCGAGGGCACGGCGGCGAGGGGCGAGAACGGCGGCGAGGAGCGAGCACGGTGGAAGAAAGAGAAGAGAAAGAGCACGGTCTCACGTGGTGGGTTGGGAAAAATGAAAGGAGAGAGAGAGAGAGAGAGAGGGCGCTGAGACACTGACCGTGGGCCTGCTTGCATGCAATTGCCCCCCAGGCCGAACCCGGCGCTTTGGGTTTGTGCTGGGTGCGCCGGCGCTAAAACGGCGCTAAACGGCGCTATTTTAGATCCTGGGGGGCTGACTGGTAGAATTTCGGCGCTATTTCGGCGCTATTTGGCCAAAAAGTGGCCTGGGGGGCACGGCTGGAAATGCCCTAACTGGATCGCCTGGCGGAAGAGAACGCGCCAAACTGACGGCCTAAGGGCATCTCCAGCCGTCGTTGTACCCCCAGGCCCAAAAACGGCGCTATTTTGGCCCGCCTTGGGGCAATGGCGCTATTCTGGTTTCTGGGGTGGCCCGATTCCCAGCCGTGCCCAAATCCAAACCTCGGCGCAAATTCGGCCCGAATATTTTAAAAAGCGAAAATATGGCAAATTAGGCAAATTTCATTCATATAGGGCGAAAATTCGCGATTACATATTACAAACTTAAAATAAAAACATAAATAAAGATAACTAGGCGATCTACGCCGCTCTACATGCCCAACTGGCTGTAGAACACGGTGTAGTCGCCCCCGTCATCGTCGTCGCCGTCGGAGCCGCTCCCAGCGGTGTTGCTGGGGCCTTCGCCGGCGTCTCCGCCGTGCCACCTGCTCGGCCCGGGCGCGGTGGGGGCGTCCTCATCCTCGTCGCTCGGGTCGAGGATGTAGTACTCCCGCGGCGGCGGCGGAGGCGGAATGCGACGGCGGCCAGTAGCCGCCGCGCGCTCGCGCTCCAGCTGCTCGAGGATCTGCCGCTGGCGCTCCACCTCCTCCTCCGCGTGCATCCTCAACGACCATTCCTCGGCGATGTCGTCTGGCGCCGGGAGGACCTCGTTGAACGAGGCTTCCATGGCGAGCCGCTGGCCGGGGAACTCCTCCTCCGGCTCACCCACCGTTGCCGCCGCCCTGATGTAGTCCGGCGGCGCCTCCCACTCCACAGCCTTCTTCTCTGTGTTCGTACTGATGTGACTTGGCTGTCTCGTCGTTAGCGACAGAGCAAGAAAAGGTTGATTAATTACGCAATCGATCGACAAAACACTGTTATATATACGGCCGGTTTTGTTGTATGTTTGCCAAATAGTTTTCGGATCGGGACGCATACTGACCTTCTAGAAGTATTCCCTTTTCATTTAATCAGTTTGATTCTAATGAAGCTCGTTCCCTTAGATGACTTGTTGAGTACTCCCTCCGTTTCACAATATATGATGCTTTAGGTGCTACACATCTTATGTAAATTCATATCAAAATGAGTGGACATGTATACTAAATAAGAGCTAAAACATCTTATATTGTGAAACGGAGAGAGTACATTCATGCTCTCGTGCGTTCTACTTTCATTCAAACATTGTGATGAACCTGTGAATACGGATCCAAGTATTTGTGTCAGAAAAATAAGGATCTATGCAAAGTACTACGTACATGTTTTTTATTAGTTATGATTTTGTTTTTCCCGCACAGAGCACCATGAATGAAATTTCATAACGAAAATTTTCACATATATGTAAAACACTTACATATATTGTTGCCACTTATTTCAGATTATTTATTTGAAATATTTAACTATACTTTTTAATCCCCTACTCGGTCAGTAACACATGAGCAAGGAAGCCAATACTGCATTCCCATAGCTATCCATCTATCCATGCCACACAACTGAAGATCGAATCCAATTCACAACTTCGTAACCAGCTGAAAAAACACAAATTAAGGTTGTCAGACGAATCAAATTCATTTCTGAAATGCATACATAACATTCTCCTGACACATCATAGCAGACGGTTGTTTTCCTTTTCTTTTTTCTTGACTTGCCTGTTAACATTTCAGGAAATTTTGTGGCATGATGTGTATATTAGTATGAATGTTGCTATCTTCATCCATTTTTTAATGGTTTAAAAGATTGAACTCTAGGTTTAAATTGTGCACCCAACAAGCCTCGGCAATCAGCCATACATAAGCCTTTGAGAATTGGAGGAAACTGCATAAAGGGTCGCTGGATTACAAATATAAACATGTACTGTAATACATTGAGTTCAACACAGTCATTGCTTTCTTAAGTTTGTACTAGTATCAAAGATTTTAGATGAAAAGAGGACAATCGCAAATTGACAAGAACCTACATGTCACGTCACTGGTGACTGAGATGATCAGACTACCTTCATTATTTTTCTCCTCAATCGATCATCAACTTGTAGCATGACATGCGATAAAATTGAGTGAAACGCACGAGAGGTCACCAAGTTGCACGAAATGTAAACATTGGTCATCAGCTTGAAAAAGCTCAAAACGTGGTCACCAAGTTGTAGAATAGTGACACGTTGGTCACTCCGTCACGACGGATGTTAAATCGCTGACGTGGCGGACCGTTGTTTTACAAATACCCCCTTCGAATTTTATTTCTTCGAATGGTTAGGTCCTTTTTCGATTTTTTTGCAAATAACCCCACCTCACCGCGACGCTGGCAGACTCCTCGCGTGACGCCCCTTGGCTTCCCATATTACTTTCAGACAGGGCCACGCCATTTAAATTTCATTGTAGTACCGGTTTTAACCACGACAGGGCCATCGCATAATTAACATATGCGAGAGCAGTGAGCTGAGTGTCCTGCGTCACTAGGGGCGTGCTTGGTTCCTCGCATTATTTTTTGCCACTTTGCCTCCGTGACTCTAAAGGGGCTGACCCTGAAAAAACGAGACTTGCGCCATGTTGTGCATTTGGTTTGGTTGTCAACAATATTCTCGCCAGCCCTATATGAGAAGAAACGAGTTTTCAACCCCCGACGTTTGGTGTTTGTTTGTGTTTCATGTACTATTAACTCGTGTCTATGTGGTAGGCTTACCTCACACCATCACCACCATAATAAAGGGCGGAGACAGGACAACGGCGTGGCGCGGCGTCGGTGCCGGGTGGTGGCACTGAGGCGGCGGCGGTGCGCGGTCAGTTCACGCACATACACTAAGCGCGGCGTAAAAACCGCTGCAGCGACGACACGTTACATGGCTACGAGCGACGACGGCTGAGCAAAGACGATGTCAAGTAGCTGTTGTTGTGCCAGCATAGCCTAATAGCTGTTGTTGTGTCGGCGGGGGCAGATGTTGAAGAAGACACACGTTGGACACGGTGTAAACACGTAAATACGTATAGTACAACATCTGCTCGTATACGACCGGTGAAACAGAAAACTTACTACACGAAAATTGTGCGGAACTTTGAGATGAACCTACACGTTAAAGATATCTCAAACGATAGAATGAATACGATGAATTCGTCCAAAAAAAAGTAAACAGCGGTCCGAAATTGAGAAGGTACAGTCGACGAAATCCGAAACCGATCATGAGAATGGAACCTACTCGTCTACGCGCATTTTTTTAATGTATATTTTATTTTGAATTGAGCAATATTTGAGTAGATTATAGAGACACTAAATACATAAGTTTGAGATAAGCAGAACAAAGCTACAGGCACAGGTGAGCCACCATGCTTATCATAAACTCCAAGGTGACTAAATGGAAACGACCGAATCAGGACGTTCCTATCGGGCAAGCCCTAAGTATTTTGCGATTCGTGTTCAGGCGGAACGGGCCAGCTGACCAAACAGCGTAAAACTCGCATGCAACAGCGTGTTACTCGGAACCAAACACGGCCCTGGGTGGCTGGGTACCAACGTATAGCCGTCGCCCGTCGGCATCTGCATGATTAATTATCATCGTTTTTGGAGCAGTTTCACGGCACGATCGAATATACACACAGCTCCACGTCCAACTCATTACGTATGTGTGCAAAAAGCGAGGTTTTGATGAGGAAAAGTGATCGACGGCGACCTACGGCTTTTAGGCAGCCTGCAGAGTACGCGGAAATTGCTTTTGACTCCCGAGTTCCAGTGCTCCTGCCGATAAAAAAAATGAAAATCATATTTGTGAGTTTTTAAAAATTCTGAAAATTTTACGGGTGTAGCCAATAGAATATCCCACCAGCGTCTAAAATATCAACTTCAAATACTTTATATTTGAGCTACACAAAAATAACAAAAATATGATAAACTTGGGATTTGAAAATATGCATACTTAGATCCACACATTTGTCATTTTTGTGTAGCTCAGAATACAACGCTTTTGAATTGATATTTTGCATGTTCGTAGGATATACTATTGGCTACACGCGGATTTTTTATCAGAATTTTTTGAAACTCTTACATATAATTTTCGCTTTTTTTAAATCGGAGGGAGCACTGGAGCTCGGGAGTCACAAATCTTCACTCGCAGAGTACGTACGTAGACAATATTCACAACTGTGGAAAATTTATAGTGTGAGACTATATATATAAGAAGAAGCACCACTGTTCAGAAGTGGAGGACTGTTAGGACTTCAAAACTGACCAGCCACGAAAGGAGCACATAGCCAAATTGATCGTCGAATGCAATGCATGTATCAAGCAACGGCACCGATCATCCATCATTATTGATTTAACTGTGTGTAAATATTTAGATGTCCCCTGATGTGTACTGCACCTGCTGCAAGTATTGAGACGGTTAACTCGAGATATATTAACGTGAAGAAATATCAGAAATGAATCACATCAAGGGAAACGACAAGAAAATGTTTGTTGATCCCACAATTGTCTCTGTCAGAGGGACCACCATGTCACAAAATCGTTGCCGCGCTCCCTTTTTCTCATGCAATTGAAAAATAAAACAAAAAAGGGGTGGCAGCCGGACATCTGGCTTCGTCGCCTCACCGGGTTTTTGACTTTCATTAACAAGAAGAGAGTTGCAAGTGTACTAAGAAAAACTGAGCAAAAACACAAAGGGCGGCCGACGAAGCGACGAGAGCACAGAAAAAAAAACAAGCACAACACAACAGAAGCCATCGAAGAAAAACCACTGCAGTGTCGTGCCCTCGCCGCACCCACCATCGAGTAAGCAAGATCCGGCATGGCATGCTCAAAGAGGGGAGGCCCCGACGGACTCTTAGAAGAGCACGGTAGACGCATTGCGAAGCACCGCGCCACCAAAACCGCCGACTCCACCATCGCCAAAGCCCGCAAGGGAGAGGAACCAACCAGCTATGTGGAGTCGGGTAAGGCCGCCCCGACAAAGGAGGAGGAGGAAGCGGCACCACTAGACCCCACGTCCTTTGAAGCTCTGGCACTTCGAGGACCGCCGCAATCGAGACCGCCAACCACGTGTGGCGCAATCATTTGACACCAACTTCCAGGGCCGCCGGGCTGACATCCACCGTTCCAAGAAGAGTTGTAGCAGCGCGCAACTCGGATGTCGAGCATCGCAAGTTGCACCGACAAATCCACCTGCAGGCCACAACCGCCACACCAAAGCCCGAGGCCGCAGCCACAACATCCAGCCAACTGCACCAAGGCAGCAGTTGCCCGGGCTGCCAACCCCGTCACACCGCAGCACAGGCCGACACCGACACCAAGCACGACAGAGAACTCCACACCATTGAGCTTCCGCCGACTTGATTTCCGAGGCTACTGCCCCAACGTCCATTGACCTCCGCCAGCAAGACCACCACCACCACCGGTCGCCAAACGCCTCTCAACCCACCGCGGGACATAACCACGCCACTCCCAGCTGACTCAAGGAGAAGGCGAAACCGATATGGTGGTAAGGGAAGCTCACCCACCTCGAGGGCAAGAGTCCACGGCGCAGGGGGGGGCGAGAAGGGAGCCACTAGAAAAGACGAAGGGGAGACGGGGGTGAGTCGCCGGCGACCACCAACTGTGCAGCGCGCCACCGTGAGGCTCGGGATCCATCGCGCACACGACCAAGGGCCGCCAGCCGTAGTTCACACGACCAGCGACAGAATCTCGTCCCCTTGGGGTACTTAGGGCCGGTGGCAGCAGCGACAGGAGGGAGAGCAAGGGAGGGTGCTTGGCGGATAGGGTTCCCCCGAGTCGCCCTAGGTGACGCGGGGTCGGGGGGGGGGGGGGGAGGGGACTCAGTTCTTTCTAGGGCCCGTCTCTTCGGCGTTGATCTCCTCATTCTCGAGAGTTGTATCGTCTTATTCGATCTTATAATTCTTCCTTATAGAGGTATGTAGTAACAAACGGAGTAATTAACAAATCAAAATAACATTTATTGTAACTGTGGTACAGAGATAGCCATGTAGTAGGCTATTTCCAAGAACCAAAATACTAATCTGCAATATTTTTGGTAACTATGATACATAGATGGTCATGTAGGCTATTTCCAAGAACTTAACATCTAAGTAGCATTATATCGGAGGAGCAATATTTCGTTTTGGCCTTTGATTTTTCAGTATTCTTCTTGAAATGGTAAAGCTTTTGACACTTAGAAAAACAAAATGAAGAGACCCTACGCCTACGGTACAGCCGTCGATTCGTGCCGGTTTTAGCACGTTGAGCTACAGCCCAGCCGTCGATTCGTGTCGAGGGACGACAGGTTCTGCAACGGCAGCACCCAACCCAGGCCGCCATGTCTCCTCCGGTCTTCTTATGCTACTTTGATTCCTCCTTTTTTTAAGATGAACGCGTGACATGTCGTCTCTATCCCACATCATCACACGGAAGACTAGAAACTCCGTTGCCTTTTCTTTCTTTCTTTCTTTAGCAGGTGGAATCCCTGGCCGACACGTCAGTCCAAGGAGCTACCACGGCAACGGCAGGGCCCGCTTGTCAGTGACACATTCAACACAGAAACATCACTGCACATTTCTTTATAGTGAGTACTCGTATTTATCTGTTTGTTTATTCGGTCGGGGCTTTGCTTTTGGGCAACGCAAGCAAGCGAGTTCAGAGTTGATCAGTCACCCGACTGAACCTCTCGCTTTCAGACCGCGATCACTCACCTTCATCGCTATATATAAATAAAGTGATAAACATACACACACAAGCACATCATCATCATAACCGATTCGCAGGGCGCGCGCAGCACGAAAAGAATTGCACCGGTGCGAGCTTCTGTCGACCATGGCGCCAAGACCAAGTCGTACTACTCGTCTTCTCGAGGAGGAGAACGTGATGGACTGCTACGATTCTCCGGCCGCGTGCGGCGGCGTGGCGGAGACAGTTATCGACGACATCCCCGCGGACGTGCTGTCCCTCGTGCTCCGCCGCCTCGACGGCGCGTCCCTGGCCGCGCTCGGGTGCGCCAGCTCCAGCTTCCACGGCCTCGCCACCGACCCCGACACATGGCGAAGGCTCTGCCTCGCCCTGTGGCCGTCGGTCGCCAGCGTCCCGACCCTGCTTCTGCCGCGGCGGCTTCCACCGGGCGCTCTTCGCCGACGCGTTCCCGTTCCCAGCGACGACGACAACGCAACGGTGACGGTGGAGCCCCCGTTGCCCAGCCGGCTCGTCTCGGCCGTGGACCTGCACCACAAGGGGGTCTGCATCATGTCGCGCGTGGTGGAGACGGACGCCTCCTCGGCGTGGTTCCTGGGCTCGCCGTTCCGCGTCGACGCGCTCCTGCAGGAGGGCTTCACGGCGCCGTCGCCGATCGCGCCGGCGGAGCTCACGCTGAACTGGGTGCTGCTCGACCCGGCGTCCGGCCGCGCCGTCAACGCCTCCAGCCGGCGCCCGGTCTCCGTTGACCGGAGCTGGCTCACGGGCGAGACGGTGGCGCGGTTCACCGTGGTGCTCGGCGGCGTGGCCCTGGACGCGGCCGTCACGTGCGACGACCGGTATGGACACGTCCGGGAGGTCAGCCTGTGCGTCGAGGACGGCGACGGCGGCGGCGTCAGCGGGCGGGATGGGCTGGCCGCGCTCGCCGCGGCCATGGCCGCCCCGAGGCAGGGCCGGGGCGCCCAGGCGGAGTCACGGGCGGCACGGCGGTACGCGGAGTTCGTAAAGGGGAAGAGCGCGCGGAAGGAGTGGAAGGCCAGGCGCGAGGGCCTCGTCGACCTCTGCTGCTCCGGCGTCGGGGCCGCGGCGTTCGTCGGCTTCCTGGTGATGCTCACGTGCCGGTGAGGCGCTGACCGTGAGTAGCAGTACAGGTTTTGCTCGCGAGTGCGAGCAAATGTCAAATAGGTTCGTTGTAAGTCGCTGCCACAATGCAAATGTGTATAGCTTAGAACCAAGATTTTCATTTTTGCTATAGTATTAATTTTCAGATAGTGAACCTGAGAAGATACCGTTGAAAGTTGAGATATTGCTTCCAGGCTCAGTTTCTTGCTGATCTTTAGGCTATTCTTTTGGGTGCACAAAATACCTTTGTTTGACAGAAATCTAGAGCGAGATTTTACTGCAAGCCTCAGTAAAATATTGTTGGTACGCCACATAATGTAAGCAAAAGATACTCAGAATTTGATGCTAAGGTAAGTACTCAGTAAATCGGAACGAAACATTGTATTCCATGAACCCTGATCCTGAGGTAACTGCTCACGCACAAAAACAATGATACTGTAACATCCTTACAAAGTCCTGTTTCTTTTTCTCAATTACATAAGTGTAGTGACATTGACAATAGAGTTATTTGGAAATAAGGAAGATCATAAACATTACCAGCCATTGCTATAAGGAATCTACACCAACACATCAATACAAAGCTATACAGAAGTTCCAGGACCAGCAGCATACAAAACTCACAAAGAACAGAAGCACTCTCGTCGCAGCCAGCGACAAGACAACCTAGGAAGCAGTCTACATATGTGCATTCTGCAACTCCCGGTAAACTAAATCGATGAACTGCTCGCTCTGTTGGGAACATGAAAAGAGAGTTAAAAATATGTAGAGGATCTCTATCGTGAACAAGCACTTAATATTGTTATTTTCGATGTGAAACATACCTGAACAAGTCTCAGTAGGGCGTCCTTAACTTTATCCCGTGAAATCATAGGACCTTCATTGTGGGAAGGGGCAAAGGAAGGAGGCGGTGCAGGTGGAGGAAAAGGTTGGAGTAGAGGGGTGCCATGCCCATACTGAGGATGTTGAACCGATGATGAAGTTGGATGAAGAGGCGGTGCTGTGGGCATCATTGAGGAAACTGGCGGCGCTAGTGATGCAGAGGACGATGGGGGCGCAAAGAATGCCGGTGTTAAAAGATTTGTTGAATGGCTAGCATGGGTGTCCTGGAGGGGCAGTGGTGGAGCTGATGAACCCCCTAAAGGAGGGGGCATATGATGCGATGGAGCAGCAGACTGAATAATCATGTGGGAAGATGCAGTGCTCTCAGTGGATGGATGAGCTCTTCCAACCATTTGTGCATTTGATACACCCCCAATGCTTGCAGCACCCTGTATATTTGCATAAAAGAAAATTTCAGTAGAAATACCACATATATAGAACCAAAATGCAACCACGGCCTCGGAGCTCAGATCCAGACAAACAATTATTTATTTTATTATAGATAACCGTCTAAGAAATCGCAAATACCATCTGCTGAGAAGTGTGAAAATAGAAAATTATTGGAATGGAAAAAAAATTAAAGGGAACGTACCCCGAAGTAATTGGCAAGTGATTCATCAGGAGTATCAGAAATAAGAGTGGATGCTGGTGGAGGTTCAAGGGGGCCATCTATAGCAGCAGATGTAGGAACAGCCTCCAATTCCTCAAACTCGCTGTGCACATTAGAAGAATTCAGAATGAGTTAAGGAGAACATCACCCATGTATAGTTGAGAGGGAAAATACCTTTTGGCGGAAGGCACTTTTGCTTTTGGAGGCACTCTGGCATAAGCATTCAGTATCCTGCAAATAAAAATAGAAGTAACGCAACTTGAGGAAAGGTGTCCATCAATTTTCACAAAAACAATTACCCTGTATGTCAAGATATAATAGTCAAAACTCTAAAGATAGCTGCCCTTAACAGAACAAAGTTCAATTCAAGCTAAAGCAACCATAATCATGCACATATAATCTGCTAACAGAACTATACACAGTGTTGCTTTAAATTAAGCAAAAATAATGAAGCATGGTTTGCAGATACAGAACGAATTGTTCAAAATAAAATGCGAAACTTTCAAACCACTGATGGTAATCTACGAGTGTTTCCATCAGTGCCATCTACAAAATGCGATCTGGAGTCTGTACAAAACATTGCTCCGTTTGGTTAGACTGTCATTGATAATTCTATATTTCAGGACATGCACTTCTCGTTAGAATCCAAATTAGAGAACTAGATAAGATCATATAGTTTAGTTCTTTTACCATCTATAATGTGCCTCCAGTAACATTCATACGATTTCAATACACGTCCCAGCCAGTGAAAGGAGGCATCCAACATGAAAACAGGATACATGAAAAGCCTTACCTTCCAAAAAGATTTGCTACGGCATCGCAGTCTTGCTGATTGTAAAACCAAATACCATTTACTTCTTGTGCAGCATTCCGGTACAACAAATATGGAGGCTGAAGTTCGTATTCAAAATCACTTAATAAATCCTCCACCAGATTATCTGATAAGAAAAGCAATATTGAACGCCTCATAAGCAATTAAACAATGGCATTCAGAAACTTAGCTGTTAGTCCTAACCAGCTTATGTCATTTCGCTACAAAGAACGCGTTCTTTCCAACTGTTAGTCATAAATAACAATTGCAAGCTGATCTGCTAGTCATAGAGTTTTACGTTGTATCCACCTTTCCATCGCCACAGGCTCACATGAACAGCTAGAATTTTGCAATAATCACACAATTGTTATACAACTCCTAACATAAAAAGGTGATTACTACGTCAGTGCCTGGATAGACTACCCCAAGTCCACAAGAAAATCCATGGTCAAAATTGTTGCTCCACTCAGTGCCAGACCATTAAACAGCTATCTGGAATTCCTAGAACTAAGATTGGTTGATTGGCTAATCAGACAAAACATCAAGCTGACTGAAGCTAAGCCTATTTGAGGTGGTAATATGCATGAAAAAGAAGACCAGAACACCATTAATAGATCTTCAACATGGCTCAACCCGTAGAGTTTGGCGCTGTGTTCAGGCAATTATACCATGATAAAGAGGTATGTAACCATAGTTTTATATCATTAGTTCCGGGAACACTATATTGTAGTCACCCACCTCAGACAGCGCTTGGTGTAATTTAGTTTTTTAGTTTGCTGCGTCACATAGCATAGCGGACCAGGATCAGCCTCTGCACAATTTCTTTTGGTATCTACACGAGAAGTAGCTGGTCACTTTCTCTCTTCTCTTCAGTCTTCGCTTGTCTTTTGTGGCAAGGTTTGGTCACATGCAACAAATCTCTTTCAGAGTAAGTTCCGCCACATCAATGGTCATAGTTTTGCTTCTTTTGCTTCATAGTTTTTTTTTTTGCTGGGAACTTCTTCATCGTTGATTTCTATATTTTCAGTTAGGATTTTAAATTCTCACTGTGGAAAGCTTAAGGTGTTCTAGCCAGTAGAGTTTTTTACATTAGAGTTTGCGAATGGAAAGCATGTTGTTTTCTGATGGAAATATCAGGGTATTCAGGTAGGAAGATTGGAGTGCAGTTGTCAAATACTTGTATTCGTTTGATTAAAAAGCTCGTGGTATCCTAACTGAAAGCTCTTGTTGCACAAGTAGTGTTCTAGTTGAAAGCTCACGTTCTTTCTGCTTACAAAGCTTGCAGTGTCGGACTTGAAAGATCGGAGTGTTTAAGTGAAAAGCTTTGCATTGTCCAAGTAAGCTCGTCAAATTGGTAATCAACAATAAATCTGACCAGGATTATGGAAAAGTGACTGGCGAAACAGATGACGTGTGGCACAAAAAGGAAATGTGCATGGAAAACGAGTAGCAAATAGAATAGGGATTAGAATAGGTTTAACAGGCATGCATCCCTTAAATGGGGAAGTGAATGGACGGTTAGATCGGTCACTTGGAATGCAGGACGCTGGACAATTTGTCTAATCAATCGCACAGGTAGCGGGTCTCGGTCCAATTTGCATGAATTTAAGCAATGGTATTAGGGTTGTTTCAATGGCCAGTCAGGCCTTTGTGAGTAAGCCCCATTGCAGTGTCACCGAACTGTAATAGTTTTACTTCAAAACAGCATAGGTTAATCTTACTAATGATCTATCATGTGGAGACTTCACGTTTTAGAAGACCTGGAGACGAGTACTTTTTGTTTCTAATCGTGATCATCTCAACTCTAGCGTACCGCCCCAATGCCCAAGAGGCCAAGACAGACAGATGAACTGATGCAAATAGATCAGAGATTGACATACCCGTGTTCCGCCTGTTCATGACGATAAACTGAAACCTCGGTTGCGTGTTCCTACAACAACAGAAACCAATCAGATATTCAGATCCCAACCGCAGCCTGACACAATAGCAAAACCCCCACTTCGCCAGCCCTCGCTCACCTCTTCACGACGAACAGCGACCCCTCCACGTCCTTGCGGCTCTGCACAACACGAAGCAAGCAAATCGGATCGGATCAGTTTCATGTGAATCACGTCACGGGGGCAGGGGGGAGGGAGGGTGGGAGGTGGCTCACCCATTGGTTGAGGTCGATGTTGAAGTCGTAGAGGGTGACGTGGGCGGCGGTGATGAGGATGTCCTCGACGGCGGGGTCGAGGCGCTGCAGGACGGTGAGGTTGAGCAGGCGCGTGCCCTCGGCGTCCATCGAGAGGTTCGGGGTCACCTTTCCCCCGTTGGACGGCGGCGGCATGGGGGGTGGCGGCATCGATCGATCTCCAGGTGGGCGGGCGGCGGTGGATCTGAGGAGAGCTGCGGGCTGCAGCTATCGAGTAGGGGAGCTTGGGATTTGCTGCAGGCAGGGTGAGGGGACTGTAAAATTTCTGGGAGAGTCGCCGCAATTGACAGTAGCACTGTTCCGTGTACACCTCGGATGGGACGTGGATGGGCTGGTAGAGGAGAGAGACGGGGTTGGGTATTGTTACCGAGTATATAGGCCTTAAGGATATACATGCCCAACCGCTGTATGGGCCGGCCCAATAAACCTCACCTTCAAAAGAAAAAATCACTGAGCTCAAAAAATTGTTCATGGGTTGAAAAAAAGTTTCTTTTACATTTTAAAGTAGTTCATGTAGTTTGCAAAATGATCACCAGGTTCAAAAAATTGTTCATTGGTTCAAACAGATACGTTCACGGTATTTAAATATGTTCATGAATTCCAAAATAAGATTCAGGATTAGAAAGAAAATTAACGAGGTTAAAAAATTATTTATAAATTTAAAAACACGTCCATTAATTCAAAAAATGTCACAAGGTTCAAAATAATATTCATGGTTCCAAAGGTTGATGTATTCGGAATTCTTATACCAGTTCAAAAATGTTCATGTTACATTAAAAATAATTTTTAATCATAACAATATTGATGAAAAGAGACACATAAATTCAACATTATAAAAAAATCAACGATAATATACACATAAAACGAAGTTTCGGAAAAGAAAAAAATAAAGCTAAAGCCAAGAAAGAAAAAAGGAAGAAAAAGAGAGAAAAACATCTAACAGAAAACCAGTAAAAGGAAACGATGTGATGTACGCTAGTTTGTGTCACTGCGGCCCAGTGGTGGCCTCCGTTTTGCAGCGCGTGGCTATTTGACACAAAATGCGTCATGTAGGAGCTCTCACGGCGCAGGTAGTTCTGGTAATGGACTTTTTTGTGAAACACCGTACATTTTTAGATGCTCACATACACGCAAATGCTCACCTCTATGAACTCACGCACACTTTTAGAGTATGGCATGTACGGGTACGGCCCGTTACGGTAGTATAGAATAGTTAAGATCTATTTCCATCTATTTCCTAACTTGTCTTGTACACCAAGTCGGTCTCTTGTACGTCTTTATATACTCGCCCATGAGGCTCAATAATATATCATCATATTCCACCAATCTCAAAATTCTACATGGTATCAGAGCGGCACGATCTGACCTAGCCGCCGCCGCCGCTCTTCCGCCCCGCGCCGCCCATGGGAAGGTCGATCTCCATGATCTACGCCGGGGGCCGCGCCGCCCGTACCTATGGTTCGTCCGCCGATCGGTTGATCGGCTGCCCTAGCGTCTTTTTTTTCCGATCTTTAGATCGGTTTTCTTTTCTCCGCCGGTCACTCGATCGGCGTTTTCTTTTTTTGTTTGCCGATCATCGATCGGATTGCGTCGCCCGCCGCCCGTCGTCCTCGCGCCTCTACTCCGACAACGGCATCAACCTGCACCGGCCTGCTCCTCGACAGCAGGCTACCGCGGACGACTCGCCGGCGCCGACTCCGCACCGACCGGCTCGTCTTCACCGACCACGCAACAAGGCCGGACGCGCCGTCCAAGGGACGCCTCGACGCGTCGTAACCGGCTTCTCTCGCTTGCAAGGTCTCCATCGTCGGTTCGTCTTCGCCGTCATCGACCGGGACTTCACCGACAACTTCGCCATTGACTCCGATCTGCGTGTCGTCGTCGCCGCCATGGCGCGTACCGCGCTGCGTCGGTCTGATCAGCCGAATGTGCGCTTGTCTACGCCAAGCACGTCCCCGAGCACGCGCCTATCAGCGATCGAGCTACAGGCTGCCGTCGCCATTGGTCCATGTTGTCGGCAGCCAACGCGCCTTCCCAGGCGTATACGCGGCTGGCGACACCCGCCGTCGCCCCGACCCGCACACTGCTGTTGCGTCGCCTCTTCGGGCCGTAGCGCCGCGGCACGCGGTCCACTCCGCCGTCCCGCGTCTCGACTTCTACGTGGTATGCTGATAACCCCCAAGAGTAAGGGATCACTGTAGCACCTCTCAATGTGGAAGTAAGGTATCGATCCGTAGGAGTAAGAAGGAAAAGTTATCTATTCCCTACAACTAAAGTGTCACAAGTTTTAGTTGATTATGCACTAAACAAGTTTAGAGAACAAGATGGTTGGTTTGATGGATGTAAAAGTGTTCCAATCCTCTTCTTTGCAAGAGGACAAGACAAAGGTAATAGCAAGTGAAAGCTCTCAAAGAGAGAAAGCCCAATCCTCTATGTAGCAAGAGGACAACCTCAACTGTGTGTTTCTTATAGGAACAATGGACATGGTTCATGGGTTCACTTAATCCTCTCTCTTATCTACGGTGATCATCATGTTATAGATAAAGTACACACAATTGTCATGTTTTAATGGTAGCTTTTTATGACGGCTATATGTCCTAAAACACATAGTTGAAAGAAATACTCATTTGTGTTGCTAGGTCACCCCTCGTAAGGCTAGCATGGTTTCTCTCACTCCCACATCATACTCTTTCTTTTTACCCCCAGATAAAGGATGTTGGGCGGTACTATGTCACTCAATATTTATGCCGTGTCACATCGGCCATCCCGTACCCACATACATCATACTTCAAAGTATGACAAATCACAAAAGCTCCAACACAACGGTAAATGCATAACAAATCATCTCACACCACAATATTCACCACAAAGGTATTACATAGATAACCGTAATCATGTTTGGCAGCTCATACGGTACTAATTAGTGAAGCTCAAGAGAGAGGAGAGATACAAAAGTTACCACCACAAACCCTAGTCCAGGGGGTGGACTACTCCCCCTTCATTATGGTGATGATGGTGGAGAAGTTCTTGCTGTAGATGTTGACGATGAACACGCCGGAGGGGGGTGGAGCCCTCCGGAGGTGATTCCGGCGGTGTTTCCCCCCTCCGATCTTCTCCGGCGGCAGCCTTCTGACTCTCTGTTTCGGTGTTCTGTGTTTCTCCGCCGCCTCCTTTCGCGAAACGTCATGGGACCTTTTTATAGGCGTTTTTAGGTCAAGACGAAGGCGGTGGAGAAAGGATCGACGGTTGCGGAGCCACGAGGCCCAAACGGGGTAGTCCCACGCGGGCACTGTACCTGGCCGCGTGGGCCACCCCCTTTTTGCCTTGCGGGCTCCGTTTGCTTGATTCCTTCGCTCCTACGTCTTCTTCCTTTCAAAATAATGACCTCTGAATTTTTCCAGAATTTTATGACGACGTTTGGGTCCCTGAAACATAAAAATAAGAAAACGGGGTTTTCTGCCTGTGCAGGGTTAATTCCATAAAAATAGGAAATAAATGAATATTCCCAAAAATCATTATAAAACATTGATATAACCCTTATATGATGCAAATATGATTGTAATATAAGCAATTAAAGTGCAAAGTTCATGTATGCATTTTACATGCATCATATGCGCCGCGTCGCCTCCCTAGGCACGGGAACGCCACCGTCCACGCATGGTCTTCGTCAAGCCGCCGGGTTTCTTCCTCGCCTACTTCGAGTAAACGCCACCGCCTTCTACAGGTAACCTGCTGGCCACCTTAGGCCGTCGCAGGTCCTGCCGACCACTCCTTGTCTAGGCGTCCAACATGGCCACCCCAGGCCGCCGCTGCCTTCGCCGCCTTCTACGTCTTCGTCCACCACGACCACATCGCCAGCGTCATCATCCCCGTCCCCGACTACGTCTACTCTGACAACCGCGGACTGCATCGACATCTCTCCCTCTACGTCGCTCTGCGACTCGCAACCGTTCAGGAGGCCTCCTCTGCTAGTCCCTCCGACGCTGGCGTATGGTTCACGGTGGTCCCTGCCCCCGCACGCACGGTACTGGCAACACCGGTGCGTGCCTTCGTCCCCGACGTGTCCCCAGGTCTGGCAAGCCCGGTCGGTGCCTCGTCTACATCGGCTTCGACAACGTCTTCGGCATCGACTCCCTCCCCTACGACTGCCTCGACCGCATCACCGACTTCTTCTATGCGTACTCGGTTCTGGCAAAACCGAAGTATGCCTTCGTCCCCGACGTGCGCTTTGTTCCGGCAAAACAATTGCCGTACCTCGTCCTCGATGGCTCATACTGCGTCGTCTCCGGCATCGGCATCCTCGACGACTGCCTCGACGCATCCCCGTCAGTCTCCTCGCGTACTATGCGCATACGGCTTCTTCTGCGTCTACCCTCACACGGCTACCCCAACCAAGGTTGCACCGCCTAACGCTCTCGGCTCCCTCGACATCGGCAACAAAGGGCTATCACCTCGCTTGAGCTCCTCACCAGCCTCCTCTACAGTCCAAGCTCTGCGCCGCGACACCGTCCACGACGTTCCCGCTCCTACTGCGGGGGATGTCAGCCCACTGGATTCTACTTCGGCTTATCTCCAGTCTGACCGTCCGCGACGTTCCAGTTGTTCACGACGCTACCGCTACGACTGCGGGGGGATGTTAGAGTATGGCATGTACGGGTACGGCCCGTTACGGTAGTATAGGATAGTTAGGATCTATTTCCATCTATTCCCTAGCTTGTCTTGTACTCCAAGTCGGTCTCTTGTACGCCTTTATATACTCGCCCATGAGGCTCAATAATACATCCATTATATTCCGTCAATCTCATAATTCTACACACACACCCCACGCCCGAGAGATTGAGCCTGCAGAGTGGGTACTGAGATTGAACAAGTCACCACAGACGTCTCACTGTTGACGGGAACGTCGCCTCCAACTAAAAAATATTCTAGTTAATTGAGATATTTCAGCGTCAAAACTAGGGTTTGAAATCTGATGCGTTGAGGGTATAATCACCCTTCTAACCATCCAATCATCCAACCAAATGTTTCTACATTGCTAGCTTTTTCATTACTAATATGGTCACAACATGCAAAAAAAGGCAAAAAACATATTGGTAACAGAAACACATAGTTGTTTGTTTGCACTGAGGAGTCTAGAGTAAAACCTTTGTTGAGACCTTTACATAGCGATAGTGTTTGGGGCGAGGGATCACTTCTGTGTTGCCAAAGAGGGTTTTTGCCTATGCCTATAGTGTCTACTAGTGTCTTGTATACCTTGTAGTCTTTACTAGTACACGTGTGCGTTGCGCACGTCTCCTGTTGGAACTCCCCTATTAGGCGCACTCCTGCGACACCTTATGGAGTTATGGTCGATGAGAATCCATCAGGGCCACCTATTTCCTTGCCTTCCCCTTGTACATACTTTTCCTCACCCCGCCAGCACAACTCGTCTCTCTTGTCAGACTGTCAGTACATGCGGATGGAACTCGGGCTTGTGCCGGTGCCGGCTGAAAGCATTGCAGCAGAGAAGACTGCAACACACGACTCATAATGTATATTATATAGACATGTGTTTTGAAGATTATTTTGTTTCACCGAGATTTTTACCAGGCCACTTAAATACGTCTCATAGACAGTGCCCGTGCGTTTATGCGCTGGCCATGGCATCGATCTTTGCTCCCCGACGATGAAGGGGATAACTGCAAGGTTGAGTGTTGTCCCGACTCCCGACTGCACTATCTGTGCTTCTCCTGGTGACGAGAGACTGGCTTGCAAAGTTCAGACAGTTCACTATGCAAACGGAGCTGAGTCTGTCAGTGAGCCTCGTTGAATGAATTGTTGTATCAGATTGCCGATATATATATTTCTTATTTTGTCGTCGGTGAAGTTGTAAGTGTTGGATGTTAAGTTATTGGTGTGTCGAGATTTGGTCAACTATATGTTGCTGGAATGATATATGCTACACCCCCTTTGTTCCTAATTATAAGACGTTTTATAATTAGTAAGAGAGGTGGTATATATAATATGTTCGAAGTAATTTGTGGCATTCAGGTCTTCCCAGAATCTGTAGATGTTCTCTTTGCAAAATATAATAGGCAGAGAAGTGCTCTTATTTTGGTGAACAGACAGAGATACTACCAAGTTTCAGAACTCAACTATTAACAGCGAAAAATAAAGATCTGGTCTTCTAAGAAATAATGACCAACTTCAGCCTTATGTAACAGCCAGAGGATAAAGTTTGCAGCTTACTCCAGTCACTCACAGATTAACAATTGCTAGTTCATACACTTCCCAGGTACGATGAAAAAGTCAATCTACATTCAGATAACCTAGTGTCCCAAAACTGATCAAAGAATTAGCATGTTGTACAACTCTAATAAGCATATATAGCTGTTGGAAAATTGAGTCGAGGAGTCCAATACAATACGATCCCACCACGGTCGCTGCCGCCGCGACGTGAAGGACGGATGAGAAGCTGCCTGTGCTCGTGTACTTACACGGGGGCGGCTTCTGGGTCGGCTCCTGCTCTTGGCCCACGACACACGCCAACTGCCTCCGTCTCGCTGCCGAGCTCCCCGCGGTCGTGCTCTCCTTTGACTACCGCTGGCGCCAGAGCACGGCCTCCCCGCGGCCCTCCTCTGGCTCCGCGACCAGCTGATCGCCTCCTCCGACAACCTGTGGCTCGCCGAGTTCGCCGGCTCCCGCCGGGTGTTCGTCTCCGGCGTGTCCGCTGGCAGCAGCCTGGCGCACCACATGGCCGTCCGGTTCGGCACGGCAGGGCTCGTACCGGGGGCAAACGTCGTCGGATACATCCTGCTTATGTCGGGGTTGTTCTCGGCCGAGCCGACGCAGTCGGAGCTTGACATGCTGGACACCGCGTTCCTTCCAACGGGCTGGTGCAAACGGACAGCCTAAATGGTCCGTTTTTTTGTCCCTTTGGGGATGCACCGTAGACAGATTTTCGCCCTTTGTCCGTTTGGGGTGGAGGTGCCCCCAACGGCCTGGTGCAAAAAAAGGCCCCCCAACCCGAGTTAACCCTTTTTTGTACAATTCACAAATTAATCTCACAAACATAGTTTGATAGTAAATAATATCAAATTTATTACAACACAAAGTTCAAGTACTGAAATAAATAGGTCATTCAATCAAATTATTCTTGAGGTAGATTTGGAGCTGCATGGTTTCCGAAGTGAGCCCACACATGGTCCACCAAGTCATTCTGGAGCTGGAAGTGTGTTTCCTTGTCCTGCATCTCGTCAAGCACATGAATGTACTGCTGGAACGACGCTGCCCCTGGGATCGGCTAAATCAACTGCCCCTGAAATTCCCACCCTTGATCGAACAGCCTCGCGTCATCCCGCTCATCCTCTACTATCATGTTGTGCATGATTACACAACCTGTCATGACCTCTCACATCAACTCCTTGCTCCATGTTCTAGCAGGATGCCGCACAATGGCAAAACGAGATTGGAGCACATCAACTCCTTGCTCCATGTTCGGGGCGGTGGAGTTCGTGGCCGAGTCCGGGGCAGAGGACGCGGGCGGCCGGTGTTGGAGACGAGGGCGATGAGGCCGCGGATGCAGCACGTCTCGAGAGCGGCCGGGGCGGAAGAAGACGGCGAAGGCGACCGGTGTCGGAGACGAGGGCGATGAGGTCGCGGCTTCCCACGGCTCGAGGGCGGCTGGGGAGGAAGAAGATGGAGAAGGTGACCGGCGAAGAGATCCGGCCAGGGGGAGGCTAGACGGCGACGCGGCCGAGGATAGCTCGGTGGCCGAAGGGTAGGTCCATGGCGGGGGCGGCGAGGTCGCGGGGCCAAAGGAGGTGGGAGGTAGCAGGGTCTGTGTGGCTGGCCCTTGGGCCCGACGCGGACAGGGAGGACAAAGAGGAGGACAGAGTCCCTGTCCGTCCTGCCCCAAAGCCGCCCCAAACTTGGGCCAAGTTTGGGTCGGAAACTGGTGTCCGGGCGGACACCAGCCCGTATGCGCCTGGCCGTTGGAGCCCCTCTTTTGTCCAAGGGGACTGGTCTGATCCGTTTGCGCCAGCCCGTTGGAGGTGCCCTTAGGCAGGAGATGTTCGACCGGTTCTTTCGCCTCAGGATGCTGGCCGGAGCGACCAGGGACCACACGCTGGTGAGCCCGTTCGGCCCGGACAGCCCGAGCCTGGAGCCCACATGCGTCGGCCGCATGCTCGTCGTCGCCGGGGAGCGCGACTTCTTCAGGAACCGGAACCTAATTAGGTGTCAAAGTTTCTTTTAACGGTGGCAAATCCCGTAATTATCACGAAACGAAAAGATGTGTTGAGTTGTCAAACATTAGAGCAATCTGGACTGTTGGACAAATATTGAATGACTCAGATTTAATGTATCAACACAAGTTTGCTCTTTTAATAGTAGTATAGATTATCGCGTTGAACTATATATTGTTTTATTTCCGTCTATGTGCATCAGTGCATAGCGTTTAGACGGTGGGCATCTTCTCTATTGCCATTAGTATTAAAAAATATTACAGCCGGCGCACCGATTTTGGCTTTAGTGGCGCGCCATGAACATAAATATGACATCACTTGACATTGTTCCAGTGCGCCACCATTGCGAGTTATCTGTCCAACGCCACCAGAATAATTAGGTAATTTAAACTGAAATTTAACGGTAATTAAATAGGATGGAATTTAGTCGAAATTAAAAGTTTTAAACTCAAATTTCATTCAAACCGACGATAATTTATATATTTTCCGCCAAAAGACGGCTTACAGCATAAAACATAAATATAGATAAAAGACCGTCGGTGGTCGCCGCTACTCCTACTCGTCGTTGTCCTCGCGAGTGAAGTCGACGAACTCGGGCTGCGTCCACGGCCAATCTGCGAACGGTGGTTGCGGTGGACCGACGCGCAGTGGCAGCGGCCCGGACGACACCATCCCCTCAACTGGCTCCTCCTCCGGCTCGGGCGAAGGGCCGGTCCACGCCCACCTCTGTCCAACCAACTCTGGTGGGAAGTGCGACGCCAGTTCTGGTTCCGACTGCTGCTACACTTTGTCGTGGAGCAGCCATGAGAGACCTGGCTAGCAGAAGAGCTTGTCCAGCTCGACGGAGGCCGCCAAGGCCTTCTTGATGTTGGGGTCGTCCTCCTCCTTGACGACGGCGATGGTGGTGGTGGGTATGGCCGCATCGTGGAGGCAGTGTAATATGGCCGCGCCCCATGACGAAGTGGGGTTGTGCGGCGCACGACGTCACGATGCGCAAAGGGGCAACCTACGCGAGACGCTCCACGCAGTATGGCTTGCGTGTGGCCATCACAGAAATCCCACCGTCTTTTTGGTTCTTCTTCGTCGGAGCTTTCTAACCCTCCTCGTGACGCGCGACGTCGCGAGCCCGCTCCGCCGTCAACATGGACAACCGCCGCCATTGGTTATCGATGGAGTACTCCAGGAGTGTCGTACTCGGGGAGAGGCGGCATGGTGAGGCCCCCATGCTGATGTGCAAGTCGCCGGGCAGCCATGAGTCCAGGGGGGCGGGAAGCCTATAACGGGCAAACTCCTCCGCCATCGGCCACCTGAGGGTGTGAGGCCAGATGTATGCCCGCTGCCCGGAACTGCCACCCGCCATGTGGTTTTTCGCCATGGATGGGATAGAGGGGGAAAGGCTTCGTGGTCTGAATCTCAAGCGGCAAGAAGAAGAACGCGGCCAGAGATGCTCCACTCTCTGGCGAGGGTGCTTTTTAATACCGGTATGGATATGAAGCGGCGCCATTGGCATTAACGTCGCCGTGCGTCAATGGCCAACACACTGGCGCGGCGAGGACTTGAAGCGGCGACGTGGAAACCCGCAATGGAAAAGGCCGCCTCCACCTTCTCTGACGCGCGGGGTGAGTGTGGGGATTAATGGAGGAGCGGCTACCAAGCGGGGCATCCGCTGAGCCTGCGCGTCCACGCGTCGTCTACGCGTGAAGCGGTGAAAAGTGTTGGTGTGTCATTGACAGCGCACGCCACCACTCGCCAGCCACCTATGACGTGTCACCTGCACGAGCCGTGACGTACGATTCATAGTGGCGTGTCACATACACGACACGCCACCAATACTTCTCGCACCGGGTGGTCCCGTGGGTCCGGCATACTAGTGGGCTCCACACGCTGCTAGTACACGAAAACCAGTCGCTTCCCGAAATTCGACTGGCAGCTCAAAATATTAGTGGTGCGTGAAAAAAAAAGCACTTATACTAGGTCTATACTAAGTGTTTTCTAATCGTGTGCCTACGAGGGTTTCCTCGTCTACATAATTCATTTTCGCTTCTTCCCTTTACCAAACAATTTTTAGTTTTGTACTCCCTCCGTTCCAATTTAACTGACTTGCTATCCACATGTATCTGTTATGAACGGATGAAGTATATGTTATGAACCATTTGATAGGGATGCTTTTTTTCTCCGCGCGTGCAGGTGGTTTGAATCGGATGGCTAGAGCGACACTAAACCAACCAGGATCATAGTGCTCGTACGCTCGCGGGATATAAAGTCCGAAACGAATTGGTTATAGCTGGAATGGAATGAACGACAGCAAAAAAAAAAATACTTTGGTTTGCTGTAATGGAATGCACAACAGCAAAAAAAAAAATTGCAGCGATGAATATACGCATAGCTGATTAGGAGCAGTGTGAACTTGCGCGAATCTGCATCTGGCAGTAGTCCCCAGATGATCTGGCTGCGTCGATCAATCGTTGTCTCGAGAAGCAGAGTGCGTGTACTTGCTCGACCCGGTGATTAGATTCCATTGTGGAAGGTTTTCATGATTGACGCATATCCTGTGAAGGGCTAGTTTAAGAACGATATAAATTTTAAAAATACGGTGCGCAGCCGTAAAGTATCCCAAAAAGAACAGGTGGTGCATTATTTTTTCTTACTCAATGGCTATTGATTAAAAAAATCAGTGAGGCATGCCCTTGCTTGGTGGTCCCACCCAGCAGGCACCATGCAGATGCTCTCTGACCACGAACCACGTGTCGCCCATGGGATGCGTCAGTCGACATGGGTCGGGCCCACCTGGACCACCCCATCCTCTCATCCTGCTCCCGCCGGATCGACATCCCAGACCACACGAACGCCGTACTACGGCACAGCTCAGAACCGATGCTACAGAAGCTGCTGCACTGACAGGGTCACCAAGCACGAGGTGTGCACCCGAGCGCCAGGGAACAAAATCGCTAATCAACGGTCAGCACACGCCTCTGCTTCCCGGATCAGAATCCATCAGATCGGTGCACGCATCCATCACCATCCAGCACACAACAACACGGTTTGGTGACATGCAATTACATGATATTTGTTTAGGTTATATACTCCCTCCATTTTTATTTACTTCACGTTTTCAATGTCAAAATTTGACAAGTATGTACGAAAAATATCAGCATGTGTAATATTAAATATATATGATATGCAAATATACCTTATGAGGATTCTCATAATATTAAAATTTATTGTAGAGAAGTAACTACGCAACCTTGGAGCGTTCCCTTCCCCGTCCACAGTAGAAGGGCGATATTTGGATCTTCTCGCTCGCACCACCGCCGCGCCGTCAATCCGCTTGATTCCCCGCCCTCCGGCGGCCGCTCCGGCGGCGGGAGGACGGGGAATCACCGGATCTGTGCATAGCTATGTAGGGGTGAGTGGGTGTCCTGCCGGCGTCGCCATGGAGGAAGGGGCGGAGCTGGTGGTGTTTTTGCAGGTGGAAGGCTTCTTCTTCGTCGGCGGTGCTTCACGGAGTTCTGGCGACGACCTTCTGCCGCGCCCGCGCTCGCAGCTCTCTGGAGTTGTTGTGCGCGGTTTCCCCTTCGTCGGAGGCCGCGGGACGGCGGATCCGGCGTCGACGACTTTTGTGCAGGAGGACGGAGGATTCAGCGTGAGGTCGGCGGATTCCGATGGTGTAGGTTTGCTGCGGCGGCCGACGATCGGCGACTTCTCGTCCGCTCGGGGAAGCTCTTGTTCCAAGGTCAAGGAGAGCTGGAGCGGCGGCGCGCCACCGACGGCGCCTAGGAGGAAGACGAGCTCGACTTTGCAGGAGGGTTGGACTGTAGTTTTGACTTTCTGGAGGACCTTTCTGTAATTTGCTGAATTTCTTTTCAGCCCCTTGTACTCGCAAAAAAAAAATTATTGTAAATGATGAAGACGGTCGTTTGATGGTGCGGCGACTTTGTCCAGTGCCAGATACACTGAGCGAATTCACACCGGGCCTTCGGAAAACGTCCCTCGAGCGTGGCCCGATAGTAAGTGCAGTAATGAGTAATAGTATGAAGCCTAATTGAAAAGTGGTATTTTATGAACCATTTATCTAAACAGTTTTATATATGACCCTGAGTTTGTGGATGGTTCAAAATAAATTGTGATACCTAACTCTTCATGTTGTTATGTAACTGTTGTAGTGATCCAGACGGTCCATGCTCCAATGGTGGGTGTGTTGCAACGCCGGGCTAAGGACTTGATCCCATCTGGTGGCCAGGGCAGGGGACGACGGCGTTGTTGGCGCTGCTCCCTTCTTCAAGGTGTCGTTGAGGCGGTTGCATGCCTCTTCACTCGGGAGAACTTTAGGGAAAACCTGAACCCGTTTGGGATCGGACGAGGGTGACGTCACGCGTCACTCACCCTGACGCTGTCTGGTGTGATCTTGATCGGTGATGTTTGAAGTCTCCATCTGAAGTCGGGTTAGCGATTGTGCTCATCTTTGGTTCACATTGTTCCAGTGTGACGCCTCTCCATCTCTCTGAGAGATGTTGGCGAGTGGCAACCAGACGACCAAGCTCAAGGCGCTCGCCTTGCTTGGTTAGATGACGATGGAAGCCGAAGGCCGTCGATATCTCTAAAGTCTTGTGCTGTCTCGCTTGTTGTTGCACAAAGATGTGTTGTAATCTCCTCTTCCTTCCGGAGATGGAGGTGCTCTCCCCCCTTCCTTCTTTTTTTAGTTTTGAGTCATTTGTACTCTTTTACTCCTACTACATTAATGAAATCAGCACTTTTGGCTGCTTTTCGTCAAACAAAGTTGTATCGCGTTTCAAAGATTTTACCTAAATAACATATTACCAATTAATCGAGTTAAAGAAAAATAATACAAAGTGCTCAATAAATAAATTTGACAAGTATTGTCCTCGAGAACCAACCATAGGTAGGATTGTAATCAGAGTGGTTGTAACTTACACAAGTTTCAACAAATTCCAAGTTCGACTTCTCATTGTGTATATTTTTCGAAAGCATTTTCAATTTGAAACATACAAGCATGAGCTCACCTACATCTGAACGAAGCACAAACGAAAGCAACCACAGACAGCCAAAACTACTCACACGTACGACAGTTGCTTGAGCCGAGTAAGCCGACTACTCACATTTCAACGCGGTCTAGGAAACGAAACACATCTGTGCTTGCTTAATTAGGAAGCAATGCTTTGCACCGGCGCAGAAACCAGATTCGGACGGACTAACGAAAACGGATTCATCATGCACAGCGGAGCCAGGTAAATCCCCAATAGAAACAGATTAGTTTTGTTTGCACTCGCCGATGGAACGCATTGGCCATTTCGATGGAACTGACAGGCTTAATTTGGCTGCGCCCGTGCATGCAATGCAGCACTGACCGCAGCCAAAACGCCCAAGTTGCGTGGTTTTCTAGGCGCTTCTGGCTTCTGGCCACTCGCCGGCGTTGGTCCGTCCGGTTCCACACGCGGCGCCTCCTCCGGCGTGCTGACCTGCGGGCTCCTCCATCCCGGCGAGGAGTCACCGGACGGCCACCCTGCCCACGTGTACCGCCGCAGAATCCACGTCGACAGCCGCAGCCTCCCACTGGCTCCTGGGCCCCGCGCATCTCGGTTCACGAGCCGTTGCGCTGCATGCTGGGCACGGCACGCGGCGGCTTCCACGTGTCTCCGCGCCCGCCTCTGCGTGGAGGCGCCCCTGTGTGTACGCGCGACGTGGCCTCCGCGGACGGGCCAGATGCTCCCCATCCAGCCGCAGAGACGCTACGCAGGCGCCGGTGAAGGGTACCACCTGTCCGACGCCCTCGCGCCGCCTCCCCGGAGGGGATATTTAAAGGGCACGCAGGGCCCCGCTGTACTCTCGCTTGGCACCGCTCCCCGCCTTGTGTTGCTCGGCTCGACCGGCGGATGCGACTGCGAGATCTCATCCCATCCCATGCCTACCACCACTGATCGAGACGACGGGCAGCAGAGGCAATGTCGGCGGGGCGCCAGCGCCGACGTCGAGCTCCACGCGGCCATGGCGCTGGCAGACATGGCCGGAGTCGAGCACGCGCCCCTCCCTGCGCCCGCCGCCGCCGTACCTCAGGTAATCCATGGATTTCTTTGCTCTGCATCTCGATTACCTCGATCCATTCCAGCCAGCCCTGGGTCTTTTATCAAAGAAAGGAATCGGATTGATTTCTCGACGACGGTGCAGCAGCAGGCGGCGATGGAGCACGAGGTCGAGGAGCTGGCGAGCACGAGGCTGAGCCTCGAGCTGGGCAACGTCGCCATCCATTCCTCCCCTTGCTCCAGCAGCTCCAGCGGCGCGGGGCAGCAACCGCCCCACGCGGCGGCGACTACGTCCGCGGCCGTGCCGGGGTACGGTCCCAGCAGGCCGCGGACCATGCTCACCGAGGTAACCCACTCGCTTGCTTTATCCAGTTCTGCAAATTAAACTGGTGCGACACGACGTCGCTTGAATCGCCGACCGACGGAACATTGCAGGCTGAGAAGGAGGCGAAGCGGCTGCGGCTGCGGCGCGTGCTGGCCAACCGGGAGTCCGCCCGGCAGACCATCCTCCGCCGCCAGGTGATTGCTTGTTCCTTTAACTAACCCCCTGCTCCGCTCCCATTTGAACCGTAGTGTCTGAACTGAATTTGAATCTTGCTGCACGTAACGTGTCGTTCGTTCCAGGCGATCCGTGACGAATTGGCGAGAAAGGTCGCGGATTTGGCATCACAGAACGAGAGCATGAAGAAGGTATTTCAATTCATCAACAGCCCGATGCAGCTTTTGTAATTTTCATATGTCGAATTTCGGAATTACTACAGTACTGATCAGTGATCACCTGAATATAGTAACCTGGTGTTCGTGATTCAGGAGAAGGACATGGTTCTGGAGCAGTACCTGACGCTCAAGGAAACGAATAAGCAGCTGAAACAACAGGCACACCATCTTTCGCTTTCCTACCTTTAAATTTTGTCCATTATTAGTACCAATTTGAAGGGCAAAAAGAAAATAAGAAGAGAACCTAGTATGTTCTAATCCAGCTCCAGTTGTTCCTTCACGAGAGGAGGTCGCTTTACCAGTCATCGCTGAGGCCGTACACCTACTAATTATGGTCAAACCGGGAACCTGTTGCTGATGTTTGTATATTACAATCACACTTGCTCTGACAGTGATGTTTGGATAATAATATCTGTCTGTTATCTTTCTTTCCTCATTTGTCTTTGCTTCTTTGGGTATGTGTGCTTTCTACACATGCAAGCGAACGTGGGTGGTCGGTTCTGCAGGCGGGATCATCATCGAGTATAAGATTGCGGCACGCTCTTGTGTGTCGATCATTCAGGGAGGACAGGTGTCGGAACATTTTGAATTGTTTTGTCCAGAGCTGGGAGTAGTATATATATTTTCGGTTCGGATATAAACTCGATCCGAGACGGGCAGCTGGCGCCAAATTTTCATGGCCGCGGTGACGCGATGCCCAAAGATGCCAATAAAAGTTGCACATGCATGCTCGGATATACAAAATCTTGCAAAATTCGTTCGGGGATTTCAAAACCAAGATAACACAAGGGGGTCCATTTTTATTCGAAATCTGACCCTTCCAGCTCCAATGGAGCCAAATAAGATTAGTCAGATGACCGCCATGCTTCACGTCGGTGGTGGCATGGGTTGCTGAGCCACACGCTCATACGGAGTACAACCAAAATGGCCAATCTGAGCCAGATCTGAAAACGAGTTGCACCGACAGTAATATTCGATCGGGTTTTCTGTACGCACGAAGTTCATTGACATTGGTCGTTCACGTTGTCACTACTCAGTTTTTCCCCACGGTCGACAGACGTCTCGGAACGTTTTTTCGCGTCAATATACTGTATGCAAGATTTGATCGTGACTGACAAGTGCACGCGCTGACTGACAAGTGTTGTTTCTGTCTTTGCAGGTGGCCAAGACGACCAAGAAGAAGCCGCCGTCGTCGACGCCGGCGACCACGCCCATGGACATCTCGACGTCGGCGCATCAGCACGCGGAAGCGTCCCCGCCGCCCACGCCACCGCAGCCAAGCTTCCTGTACAGCGGGCCGCCGCCGACCATGCCGGTGCCCTACGTCTGGGGCTCCTGGCCGCCATGCGGGCCGGGACCGTACGAACACGGCGGTAACCCAGCCGGACACGCCCAGCCGCCCCTCTGCCTCCCCCCGGCATGCGCGTGGTACTACCCAGTCGTCACCGCCGCCGACCCCCGCGGGTCGCCGACCTCCTACGTGCAACCGTTCCAGGAGCTGGCGGGCAGCCCGGTGGGCGCCGGGGAGTGCACCGACGAAGACGACCCGTGCTCGCTCACCCTTGCCATCGACGCTGCCGACAAGAAGGGCACCGCCGCCGTAGCGAACGCTCACCAGAGCAGCAGCGTCGTGGTGGGGGCAGTGGGCCTGCAGGTCCCGCTGAGCGGCAGGGAGAAGGCCGCGACGGCAGCCGAGGCGAGGAAGAGGAGGAAGGAGCTGACTAAGATGAAGCATATGCACGCTGGCAACCGCCATGGCGCCGGCGACCACTGGTAGTAAAGCTGCTGGTGATCGATTACTAGGAGGAGAGGACGCATGCATGGCACTACTGCCGCTGAGTCACTGACAGGCCATTGGTGATGAACTGATGATGACGATTGGTTTCTTGGAGGCAAGCAAATACTGATATTAGTACAGTGAGTTCCTACCAATTTTTTCTATGTTTCTATCCCTTCGTTTAGGTTCGCAGGTTTTGCATTTTAATCATGGCCGAGGACACTGAAGAAATATGTTCGGTTTTGTGATTCTTCAGTGCAATCTGTAACGGGAGCAACAGCTGGTGGTCCGATGATGTATAGCACCCGAGTTGTGCGCAATGTAACGATTCTTTGCGTACTAGCTAGTGGCAGTTATTTACACCTTCAGCAATAAATCAACGGGAATGGATATCTACGTGTGATTGTGTGAATAGGCGCCCTACAATGGGTTTTGGCTTTGTTTTAAATCCCCCTCATCGATTTTCATTAAAAATAAACACCCCAGTTTTGTACAAGAAACAACAAAATAAACCTAGAAAGAAAGATTTTCCATCGAAACCTACTATCATCAACACTCCCTCTACCTCATAATATAAGACCAATATAGGATTATATGGTTGTAATAACATCTTATATTATGGGAGGAGGGGTACATCTAAATCAAGCAAAAAAAAAAAAAACAGTACCACGAGCAAACAGTTTTAAAATGAACAGAACACACGGAACACAATAAACCCATCAATCCGTTTGGCTAAGGTAACTGAAACAGAAGATGCTAAACAATCTCCTTCTACCCATAGAATTGACATTGTTCATTTCCTGTCCAACCCCAAATTACTTTTCGTAAGATTGCTAATCCTCAACATTATCTAGATGTAGATATTTTACTTGGCGCTATTTTATTCTCTTATAAGGGAACGTTTCATTTGATCTCTAATGCAAATATAGGCCTCTCACTGTAAACTGACCGAGATTCCAATTTACACTGAACCCTCTCAGGCTCATCATTCAGTTTCATGATTTTTCACGCTCTCCCATTGTGATGTTGTCTCTACGAGAGAGTTTTTCTTAACCTGATACATCTCCATCCTTGTCTTTAACTTTCGTAACGGTAATCAATTTGGGGTAATCAATTTGGAGAAGGTACTGTTACGTATTCTAGGGAGTTGTATTGAAAGTGGGGTATCAGTTATCACTAAGAGAAAGAATAAGGTTAGTAAACCTTAACTAAAACATGTCTAGATACATGTGTGCAGAAAAAGACTAGAAAGTCTTATATTTTGATACGGAGAGAGTATTATAGATGTTAGCTATATGATTAGCTATAATGACATGTAAATCTCTAGCCAGCTGTTAGCTGCATGTACTGTTGAACTTGCTCTAATATCTTCAAAAAAGGGTTTTGCTCCATTATTTATCGGTCCTTTCATAGATGTTGGAAGATATGAATATGATTAACCCAATTATCCCTCGCAAAAAAAGGAACTATCTTGCAAAGATCTGGCCTGAGATAGAAACCGATTCGACAAATGAGTGTGGATTTGCTACCACGGGGATAGCTACCTCATCCATTTACCATACTGTCGTGGTGGTAACACGGCAGATGCCATGGGAAGGCTTATGTTGGAGCCGATGGACGCTGGTGGAACCGGGGAGGGCTAGCGCGCTGAGGAGCGCACACGGAAGACACAAAGCACACCTCGATCTACCCAGGTTCAGGGTCCTCGTGAGGAGGTAAAACCCCTACTCCTGCCTGTCTCTATATCTCGGTATCTCACAAATACAAAGGTGCTCCTTGAGCTGTATCTCTGCAGCTATGGCACTGAGCTCTAAGGAAGAAGATGAAGCTTAAGTGGGGCAATGTCTCTCTCTAGGCGTTGCCTCTGGCCGTCTCTCACCGTCCCTCACGCAGGAGAGGGTAAGGGTCTATTTATACCCAGCACTAGCAACAGTCACATCACCGTACCGGCACTGCAGACGTGCACGTCTGCGCGTCATGATTGTACCCTGCACAGGAGACAAGACGTGGCTTGCCCATGCCCTGCCCCATGTCTCTGCTCCCAGGTACAGCCGAGGTCAGCGGCGGATGTGACCAGACACGCCTGGTACTCCTGCTCCCACGCCCGTCCTTGGTCAGCAGAGGTGAGCCCGGTTACCTCAGACATGCGCCGTACCGCACGCCGCGCTCCCGTGTCAGACGGGATGTGACAGCAGCGCTGACCTCCGTCCGACATAAGGTGCCTCCTCTGCACATAAGAAAACATACAGGATACCTACATATATATGTCGGTCAGCATGTCTCGGATCCCCTATCTCGGATCCATATCTCGGTCAGTATAACTCGGTGAGTATACATCGGTTCCCACCAACATCATAACTCGGCCTCCTCTGGGCCCGGGTATGTCGGTTTTTGTACCTCGGTCCATTCTTGGACACAACTTATACCATACCATGACCCTACCCGGGGGTAGCCCCCCGACATTAGTCCCCGAAGCTGATGCGGTCCTGCAGCCTCGATGAAGGGCCACACCAGGTTTACAAAATCAAACCAACTTGACCAAAGTATCCGACATAACTATGTCGGACCAAGTCAAATCAACAAGCATCGAATCTCCAACTCCTTCCGACATCCGCTCCTGTGTCGGTTTCTCCGACACAAGAACTCAGGTGAAGGACCATATCAAGCTTTCACAACCAACTCAACTTAAACCAATTATCCGACATAATCATGTCGGTCCACCTCAAACATCAGGATAAAACCTCCAACTGCTTTCGACATCTGCCCTTATGCCGGTTTCTCCGACACAAGAAGATTCCCTCGATCTCTTCCAAGACTTGGCCACAACACGTGGCAAGGAAACGCTGTGCGTCGCCTCGGTTCCCGCGCGTGGACAGACATGCCTCTGCACACGCCGCCCACGAGTTGTCACGTCATTTGGGCACTTGAGTGCTTTGACCGCAGCGCGCCTCCTCGATTTTCGCGCCATTAACTGCGCCACTAACCGCGCCACGGGCGGTTCCCACTTTGCGGCCCACCGTGTGGCCGATCGTGCGGCCGCGATTACCGCAACCGCGCAGATCGTGCGCGGTTAATCCGCGCGGCGGTTACGGGGAACGTGCGCGGTAAAAACGCTAACCGCACACCCTCCCCACACCCATAAATAGGGGAGCAGGGCAACCCTCATCGTCTTCTTCGCCGCTCTTCTTTCTCTTCTTCCTCTCCATCCCTCTGCGCAGAGCACCTCCACCGCGCCGTGCACTCCGCCACCGCACGACGTCGGACCTCGCGAGCCCCCAACGAACGGAGCACCTCGCGCCGCCGCCGGACCTGCTCAGCTCCGGCACGCCCTGCGCTTCTTCGCCTTGCATCGCCGCCGCAACTCCGGTGAGTTCTTCGTCGCAGCATTTCCCATGGCTAGCGCCCAGTTCTTTATTAGTTCTTCCTCAGATCTTTTCCGTATATTTTAGATCTTCTCCGTAGATCTTCTTGCTAGCTTCTTGTTTATAGATTCTTGTTTCTCTCCGTAGATTTTTGTTTCTCTAGCTTGCTTCTTTTCCTCCACCGCGCAAACACTGTGAGATGCTCACCGCCGGTGAACTTGTGTCCTTTTTTGCAGATTCCGCCGCCAGCACGGGCACCAGATTCTCACTCCCTCGCCGCACCGCCGATATGTCGGCTAGCAATACTCCGGAGCCTGCCGACATTCCCGCCGAGGAAAGCGAGAGCGTCGGATGGGAAGGCTCGGATGTCTCCCAAGCCGAGATAGATTGGCTGGTCCGGACCAAGCGAATCCCGGCACAAGTGATATGCCGGATTCCCAGCACAGAGGCCGAGCCGGATCTGCAAGCCAATGAACGCGTGGTCTTCGTCGCACACTTCGAGCACGGCTTCGGACTCCCGGCGAGCTCATTCTTTCGGGCTTTCCTCGACAAGTTTCATCTTCAACCCCACCATCTCCCAGCGAACGCCATCACCACCCTCTCGGCGTGCGTTTCTTTCTCCGAGGGATACCTCGGACTCTAGCCCACCGTTGAGCTTTGGGCCAAGTACTTCCAACTTCGGAAGCAGAGCGTCCCGAACCCAGATAAGACCCTCCCCAAAGAAATGACTCATTGCGGTGCCGCCACAATTATACCTCGGAAAGCCTCCATCTTTCCTCGGGTTCAAGGCCTGGAGTCATGCCGGAAGTGGCAGCGCACGTTCTTCTACGTGAAGAGCCCGGAAAATGTTGATCTTCTGAACCTGCCGACATTCAGTCTCGGTGCCCCCACAGAGCAGTTTAACTGATCATTCAACCCGAAGGAGACGAACCTCGAGATCAATCAAATTCACTATATCGTCAACCAGCTTGTGGAGGGAGGTTTAACGAGCGATGATCTCTTGAGGACCTTTATCAGCCGCCGAGTCTCCCCCCTCCAAGCCCGGTTCACAAGATTTGCCACATGAGTGGCCAGTACGATCCAACTCGGACCAGCACCCATGAGCTGACCAAACCCTAGGTCAGAAGACGCGTCAAGGCAATTGCCCGCACGACGATGACCGAGGAATGGGAATGGGGTCTAAAACCTCATGATAGAACTCGGCTTCCGGAGCAAGTAAGTAACTTGCAATCTAGACCGACATAATTTTTTCCTGCCGAGATAACTTTTATGTCGGCTCCATACTTGGCTCCTAAAATAACCCGGCTTTATTGCTTCTGACTTGCAGAGATTCGTTCGGCAAAGGGCTGAAGATGGAGCGGATCCCTCCGCCAAATGGGGCAAAGATCTGCCTGCCCCAGCCATCACCGAGGTAGATGACCCGGACGATGAGGATCAACTGCCGATTCCGGCTGCTGGCGCCCCTACCTCGGGTAAGCCTCGAGCCCGAGCCTCAATCCGAGATTGGTCAGACGACGATGATTGCGAAATGTTAGAGGTACTTGATGCTCGCCCTATCGCCTATGCTCACCCACTGTCCTCGGCATCATCTAACCCGGGCGGCCCTGCTCCGAGTACACGCCCTGCTACCACGGGCAAACAAGGCAGATCTCGCAAGCGTGCAGAGACCGGTACCTCGAATACCGGGACCTCCACATCCTCAGATCCAGCAGCGCCGAAAGCGAAGCGGCAGAAGAAATCAGCGGTTAGGCCGACACGGGCCAAGAGGACACCGCCAGTTACTCAAGGGTAAGATACTCTTTGCCGACATAAGCTCGTTTCCCTTTCTTCCTTTTCCCGGGATAATCTTTCCCCGAAATAACACTTTTTCTTGCTTGACGCAGTGCCGCCCTTGAAATTAACCAGAGTGCATCTTCTATGCGCTCACCTATTCCACCGCCAACGGTACCTCGGTCAACTGACTCCGGGGTACATATCACCCCATCCGTCATATTGCTGTCGGCTCCTGATGCCGCACTTGGAGGAGGCCAAGACGTCCCAGAAACCGAGGTCATGGACTCGGTTAACACCGATATCTCGGCCCCTGTTCGAGATTCTGACCTCGGCTCCGGCCACAAGGACTCGGCGCCGGAGCGAACCGACACTCCGAATGTGCCGGATCAACAACAACAGCAACAGCAGCAGCAACAACAGCCACAACCACAGCAGCAAGATCAGCAGCAACAGCAACAGCATTAACAACAACAACAACAACAACAACAACAACAACAACAACCACAGCAGCAGCAGCCATCGCCAACACCGACATCTCCCATACCGGCATCCCAGAAGCCAGCCTTAGTGCCAAATCCGGCACTGAGCCAATTGGCCACTAGAAAACTGCCGCTTATTCCGGATAAGCAACTGGTGGTGACTCCAACCCACTCCCCGAGCTACCAGCAATTAGTTGCCAGAGTATCCAAAGCCGGCACAGCTATCTCGGAGATTCCCCAGCTACGAACCCAAAGCGGTAACAGCCTGGGTTTGGTGGGGCACTATAGCATGGATTGGAATGCCGCTGATACCAGCGTGGTTTCCTCCCCTAACCCGGTTGGACCAAGCTACGTTGCGCAGTCCATACACGCGCTGCAAGTTGCAGTTCTCAATGCCAGCAAGATCACCGAGATAAACCTTCCTCAACTCAGTTCTTTTCTCTTTCTCAATAGAACATATATATACTATCCCTAGTCCCCGAGATTCGGGTTGAGTGATTTAAGCTCGACCAAGTAAAGAGCACTTGGCGCGAATCTTCCCAAAAAATTCAACATCCAGTCCACCTCAAAAAACTTCGATATCCAGTCCCCGAGATTCATGTCGAGTTTACTCGGCATGAATCTTCACAAATTTTTGACATGCAGTCCCTGAGACTCATGTCAAGCTTATTCGGCGTGAAATCTCACACTTTTCCGGCATTTTTTCTCTTTTCAGGATTGCACCAACACCCGGACTGACGTGTTCAAGAAGCTGCGCTTGGAGCACAGGAAACTCCGGAATTCCCACAAGCAGCTGCAGGAGGTGATGAAGAAACGCGACGATGCGCACAACGCTGCGCTTAAAAAGGAGAAAGATGAAGTGTCTCCTGTGCTCCCGAAGGAGCTTGAAGAGGTTCAGAACCAGAAAGCCGAGACAGAGAAAGTTGCTGCTGTGGAGAAGAAACAGCGGGAAGAGGACGCTCAGAAGCAGAAGGAGCTCCTTGATTAGACCGAGGTCCGCGCTACCTCGGCACAACAAGAACTGGATGCCCTCAAGGCTAAATGCGACATCTGGCTGGCCGAGCTCACCCGGATCAACCACGAGATGGACAGTAAGTTTCCTTTATCCTTTCTCTTTGTTCCCATTGCTTGTACCGACATTAAATATATGCCGGTATATAACTCAATTCGGTGATAGCTTTTCTGTCTTCAGATCACTTCTCCCATTCCAAGGCCGCTACAGTCAACACTACCCGCAGGGCACGAGCAAAAAGAGCAGAAGCTGGCCCAATCTCGGAGGAATGGGACATTGAAGATCATCTGACTGCTTTGAATGCTCGCATATCCCCTCTGAAGAGCATTGGTACTGAACTCCTTGATGCTGGTATCCGGGTTTACCGGATTCTATGGCCAAACTCTGCGACTCCAGCTTCCATCTCCGAGTTATCCAAGTGCCTGCTGGCTGCCGAGACAAGGCTCCGAGAGTGGAGATCCTCCTCAGCACGTGCCGGTGCAGATCAAGCTCTGACCTTCGTGCTCTCTTGGTACGAGTCAATCAACCTTGATGTCGTGCGGTCCCTGCGCCAAGGCTCAAAATGGACTTCAGATCCGACACTTATCGCAAGTCGCAAGGAGGCAGCCTCCTTCATGGCCAGCTATGCTCCCACTCGAAACTTCCTTCCTGGTCCAGCCTACTCGGAGGATGAAGAAGATGACGAGGATGATGAAGAGGGTGATGACGAGGAAGATGTCGTCGATGAGGAGATCAAGGTCGAAGCTCCCGACACTGCCACTGCCGGAGCAACCGACACTGCTACTGCGGAAGCAACTGACACTGCCACTGCCAGAGCAGCCGACACTGCTAAGCCCACCGCGACCGACACTTTGAGAAGCCGGCAACCGACACCTCGGTCGAGCCTATGACCGAGATATCTCCTGAAACTCACACTGCTTCTACTGCTCCGAGCTCCTCCGAGGCAGCTGCCTGAACTTATCATAAGCTGAACCATTAAATCCCCGGAATGCCGGGTGCAGATGTAAATATACTCTTTAAATTCTTATCAGTGCTACTTTATCATGCTAGCTTCAACGAGACCGGCTCAATGCCGGATCACTTTGCACCAAGTCCCCGAGTTTACTTTCTTGTTTACTATACTTAGTAATCTCTGCTCTTGTCTACCATTTTGGCGTTCGACAGTCGAGTCACAAGATCAAAATTATAGCATACAATACTTGTAAATTTTGAGGTAAGGTTTAGAGTCATCCGACACAAAGATAAGGAACGAAAAAACCAGGTTAGTAAACAACATATACCGAATCATTTTTGGACCGAGTCCCCGAGTCTGTTTTCATGTTTACTATATTCCATAACCTCTGCTCTTGACTGCCATTTTGGCGTTCGTCAGTCGAGTCACAAGATCACAACAAAATAGCATACATTACTTGAACTTTGAGACAAGGTTTAAAACCATTCGGCATAGGGACAACACAGATAAAACATAGATAAAACACATGCATATAGACAAAGGCAGTCCCCGAGTTTCTTTTCGGAGTGCCAACATTTCATTCAAAGGAAACCGAGATACATACATTGCGCCCTTAAGAGTAGAAGGGACGGAGTAGAGCTACATTCCAGGGTCGTTTGGTTTCCTCTCCGGATTTGTCCACCTTGTTCTTCATTGCTACCTGTGCATCTATAAGATAATATGCATCATTGTGCAGAGCCTTGCTCACAATGAACGGTCCCTCCCATGGAGGTGATAGCTTGTGCATGCCGGCTTTGCGCTGCACCAGCCTAAGCACCAAATCTCCTTCTCGAAAAACCCGAGGTTTTATCTTCCGGCTATGATAGCGTTGGAGATCTTGCTGATATATCGCTGACCGAGATAAGGCCAGCTCTCGTGCTTCTTCGAGCAAATCGACATCATCCTCTCGGGCTTCTTTTGCCTCGGTTTCTGTGTACAGAGTAACTCTTGGCGAGTCATACTGTATGTCGGTCGGCAGGACCGCTTCTGCTCCATAGACCAGAAAAAATGGCGTATAGCCGGTTGATCGATTCGGTGTGGTCCTAAGACCCCACAGTACTGCTGGTATCTCCTCTATCCAACAACCCGGAGTTCGCATCTGTGGTTCCATCAACCGAGCTTTTATGCCGGATAGCACCAATGCATTTGCTCTTTCCACCTGCCCATTGGACTCCGGATGCGCCACCGATGCAATGTCAAGTCGGATTCTGCTTTCAGCACAGAACCGAGCAAAGGCTCCCACAGCAAAGTTTGTGCCATTATCCGAGATAATGCTGTGTGGGTAACCATATCTCAAAATGATGTCTTTCAAAAAGACACAGCTGTGTGACCGTCACATTTGCGGATTGGCTTCACCTCGATCCACTTGGTAAACTTGTCCACCATTACCAGCATATGAGTCATGTTACCTCGGGCTGGTCTGAATTCTCCCACCATATCCAGACACCAGACAGCAAAAGGCCAAGTGATGGGAATAGTTTTGAGTGCCGAGGCTGGCATGTGGATCTTGTGAGCAAATCTCTGACATCCTTGACACTTCCTCACGATATCTTCTGCTTGTTGCAAAGCTGTGGGCCAGTAAAACCCATGCCGGAATGCCTTAGCAACCAATGCTCTTGAGCAAGCATGATGACCACATTCTCCTTGATGAATTTCCAAGAGCATCTCTTGCCCTTCCTCCGGTTCAATGCAACGCTGCAGCACTGTGGTTGCACTTCTCTTGTACAACTCTATGTTGATGATGGTATATGCTTTGGATTTTCTTTGCACTCGCCTGGCCTCGGCTTCATCACTTGGCAAACTCCCATCCATCATATAGGACATTATAGGTGTGCCCATCCTGGTACAGGACGCACAGGAAATATCGGTTCATCCACCTCCATTGCCTCAACCGACATTGCATCCTCCGACATATACTGGTCAGTCCCCGAGTTCTGCCAAGCAGTCCCCGGGTTCTCCCAAATGCATCCGACATCGACGTCCATGGGAACAGTATCAGACTCCGGTTTCTTCGGGATAAAGATTGACTCGGACTCGGGCGATGGTTTGATTGATGGCTTCCTCAAATGCTCCAAGGATATGCCGGGTGGGATTGGATCCCGAGATGAACCTAGCTTGGACAGTACATCGGCGGCTTCGTTTTCTCCGAGGTATATGCTTGTACTCGCAACCTTCAAAGAACCCCGAGATCTTCTGGACATGAAACCGATATAACGCCATGTTGGCGTCTAAAGCATCCCAATTTCCCGAGACTTGCTGCACCACCAGATCCGAGTCTCCGAAGCATTCTATCCGGCGAATTCCAATTTCCTTGGCCACATTGAGCCCATGCACAAGTGCCTCATACTCGGCCACATTGTTAGATGCCGCAAAATGAATCTGCAACACATATCTCAGTTGATCCTGTTTAGGCGAGGTAAGGACTACCCCGGCACCTAAACCAATTTTCGTCCTGGAACCATCAAAGTGCATTCTCCAGTAATTGGAGTCAGGCAATGGTGGCTCATATTGCATCTCGGCCCAATCCACAAAGAAATCAGGCAGTGCCTGAGATTTGATGGCATCTCTTCTTTCATAATGTGGCGTATAAGGAGCCAGCTCAATGGCCCATTTGGCTACTCGGCCACTTGCATCTTTGTTACCAATGATTTCCGAGATAGGAGCTTCACACACCACTGTGATTGGATGCTCTTGAAAGTAATGCTTTAATTTCTTGACCACCATATAGACCATATGTCATTTTCTGGTAGTGAGGATAATTTTGTTTGGATAACGAGATCACCTCGCTCAGGTAATACACCGGCCTTTGCACGGTTTTGCCATCTTCTTCTCGCTCCACTACTAATACGACACTCACAACCCGGTTTGTGGCTGCAATGTAGAGCAACATCGGCTCTTTGGGTAATGGTGAGGCCAATATCGGCGCAGTTGCCAACATCTTTTTTAGCTCAGTGAACGCCGCATCCGCTTGCGGGGTCCACACAAATGTGTTACTTTTCTTCATTAGTTGGTATAAAGGCAATGCCTTTTCTCCCAACCTACTAACAAACCGACTTAACGATGCCAAACAACCAGTGAACTTTTGCACATCCTTGAGATTATTCGGCAACCTCATGCTCTCAATAGCACGGATTTTTGTCGGATTTACCTCGATACCTCGGCTCGAGACAAGGAAACCGAGTAACTTGCCTGCCGGCACACCAAAGGTACATTTGTCCGGGTTAAGTTTTATCCGGAATCTCCTTAGATTCGCGAATGTTTCTCTGAGATCATCAATCAGAGTGGATTTCTCCTTAGTCTTGATGACGATGTCATCGACATACACCTGCACATTTTTGCCTATTTGATCATGCAAACACTTTTGCATACATCTTTGGTAAGTAGCACCAGCATTTCTCAAACCAAATGTCATGACACGATAGCAATAAGCCCCGTACGGGGTAATAAAAGCAGTTTTCATTTGATCAGCGGTATCTGGTGAAAACCAGAATACGCATCTACAAAGGATAACAGCTCACACCCGGCTGTGGAATCGATCACTTGATCAATCCGAGGCAGCGGGAATGGATCCTTGGGACATGCCTTGTTCAAGTTTGTGAAGTCAATACACATGCGCCACACAATGGCCACATTCGGGTCGTCCTTTTTCTTTTCCACCAGGACCGGGTTAGACAACCAGTCCGGGTGCAACACCTCCATGATGAAACCAGATGCAAGTAACCTGGCAAGTTCATCGCCTATCACCTTTCTCCTCTCATCCGAGAGACGTCGCATAGGTTGCTTCACGGTTTCATATCCGGTCTGACGAACAAAGAGTGCTCAGCCAACTCACTCGGAACACCTGGCAGGTCCTGATTTCACCATGCAAAGATATCCCGATTCTCACGGAGGAAGTGACTGAGCTCGCCTTCCTATTTCTCTGTTAACCCGGTTCCAATGATGACGTTGTGCTCTGGGAACACCGGGTCAACATTGATCTTCTTCGTCTCCTTCAGCACCTGGAATGCCGCATTCTGCTCCGGGTTACTCATACCCGGCATACCGAGTTGCGCGGACTGCGCCAACGCCACCACTTCATGGATCTTCTTCTTCTCTGCAGCAATGATTAATGACTCGACAAGACATGAGCCAGCCAAGGCACACTGCAAGGAACGCTTGTAATCACCCGAGTTGGTGATGATGCCATTAGGACCTGGCAACTTCATCTTGAGGTAAGCCACATGGGTAGAAATCATGAACTTGGCCATTGCCGGTCTGCCAAGCAAAGCATGATATGCACTCTCGAGGTCCACCACCTCAAACTGGATGCTCTCAGTTCGGCAGTTGTCCTTGGTGCCAAACAACATATCGACCCAAATCTTGCCCATAGGTGCACACGAGACACCCGGCACTATACCATGAAAGGTCGTAGAACTCGGCTGCAGCATGTTTGCCGAGATACCCATCTTCACCATGGTGTCTCGGTACATGATGTTGATGGCACTCCCATTGTCAATGAGAACTCGGGTGAACCTGACATTAATGGTGGGCCCAATGAATGTCGGATACACCACCAGAGCATAACCTCCCGGGCTTGGCATGATCTGGGGATGGTCCTTCATACTCCAGCTGATCTCCTGATCAGACCAGTGCATATACTTCGGCACAGCCGGCATAACTGCGTTTACCTCGAGTGCACGCCGGTTCAAGCTCTGCTTGTCAGTTGGCTCGGTCACAAACACCACATAGCTCTGGTGAGCCTATCTGTAATCACCCTGACGATACTCACCCTGGCCACCGGGACCAGCTTTGCCACTGTTGCCTCCGACATTCACTTGGTTGACAGGTTTCGGAGCTGGAGGCCTTTGTGCTGGTGCATTCACGGGAATTGTGTTTGCTCCGGTTAGCGGTAGTGCTTGCCTCTGTTGAGGATATGCCGCTGGAGGCCTCTGAGGTGTCCCCATCTGATTTCCTCCGGAGCCTCCCCCTTCCTTCAATGTGCGCTGATACCAGCTGCACTGCCGGGTTGAATGATTGGCCGGCCTGCGAGGATCATGCATGTGATAGCTGCTTGGCCCATCCAGCATTGCCTCATAGGTCAATGGCTTCTTCGGGTCACTCCACGGTTGATGGCTCCCAAGTGCAGGAGATCAATTGTAGTACCTTTCAATTAGAAAAGGTTGTCGAACCCACGAGGAGCTGAAGGTATTGGTTAGTAAGATTGATAAATAAAACAATAAAAGATGCAGGTGTTTTTGGTATTTTCAGTTGTATAATTGCAAGCAGATAACAGATAGTAGCAAGTGAAAGCTCTCAAAGAGAGAAAGCCCAATCCTCTTATGTGGCAAAAGGACAAGCTCAAGTGATGTGTAATGATGACCGACAAGTATAGGGGGTGTATCGCAGTACTTTCGATAAATAAGAGTGTCGAACCCAACGAGGAGCAGAAGGTGCTGGCAAGTAGTTTTGATCAAGAATTCACTGTAAAAGCTAGCAGACAGGTTTTCAGTAGTATTCGAAACAGCAGGTAAAAACAGTGCAAGTAAATAAACGAGCGCGGCAACAAATGCAGCGAGTGGCCCAATCCTTTTGAGTGCAAAGGACAAGCCGAGTGTGTTACTTATAAGAGACAAATGTTCCTGAGGACACATGGGAATTTCGTCAAGTGCTTTCGCTTCGTGCAACTGGTTAATCTTCATTGTTTTGATAAGTGTTGTGTGGGTGAATCTATGCTAACGCACCGCCCTTCCTAGGACTAATACGCACTTGTGATTATACCCCCTGCAAGCATCCGCGAATGCAGAAAAGTAATTAAGATAAATCTAACCACAGCTTTAAACTCTGAGACCCTACGCTCCCTCGTGCACTATCTTACTAACGGGGGTTCAGGTTTCTGTCACTCCGGCAACCCCTCAACTAGCAAGCTAGGTACACGATGCATTCCCCTAGGCCCATAAAGGTGAAGTGTCATGTAGTCGACGTTCACATGACACCACTAGAAGAATGACACCACAACTTAAATATCAAACCATTAAATATTAACGCAGCATTATTTCACTACTAACAACATGACTTCCCCATGTCCTCAAGAACTACAAACTACTCACAAGACATCATATGGATCATGATCAGAGATGATATGGCAATGAATAACAATCTGGACATGAACACTAATCCACCAAACAAACTCAATAGCATCAATAACAAGGAGTAATCAACACCGGGAGAGTCTCCCCAATGAACTAGACAAGGTACAGCCCTAGATGTTACAGCAAGATGGATGTGGAGTCGGTGGAGATGATGGTGATGGCGCAGTGGATGGTGGTGATGATGATCCCGATGAAGTCCAGCGTGATGACGATGGCGATGATTTCCCCTCTCCGGGAGGGAATTTCCCCGGCAGGATCTCCCTGCCAGAGAGCTCTTTCTCTCTCGGTGGTTTCCGTCCCGTGGAGGCGGCGGAATATTTCGTGGACGTCCCCCCGTGCTTAGGTTTTCGGGAGGCAGATATACGCGAAGAGGCAACCTGGGGGGTGGACCCAGGTGGCCACGCCATAGCTGGGCGCGGCCCACAGGCCAGCCGCGCCCAGGTGTGGCGTGGGGCCCACCTGGCCCACCTGGCTGCCTCCTTTTGGCTGCCTCCGGCATCTGACATTATAAGACCCCCAGAATTGGTTTCGTGATTTTTGGAGTTCCGCTGATATGCTGACTTGACGACGCTTTTTCCAGCAGAAACCTGACTCCGGAAGGATAATTCCCAATAATCATCAAACATGCAAAATAAGGCAAAATAACATAAGTATCATGTATTAATATGAAATATAAGGATAGATAATGACAAATTATGATATAAAATAGTGATGCAAAATGGACGTATCAACTCCCCCCAAGCTTAGACTCGCTTGTCCCCAAGCGAAAACTGAGCTCAGTAAACAAGTCCACATGTTTATGGAGTGAAGTGTCGATAATAAAGAATACGGACAAGAAGCATCAGTATTTACTCAGCTAAACAAGTCATTTTAAACAGCAGTCTCTACACATTCTACTTAACTTGGAACAAGTAATGGAACAACCACAAATAAAGGTACATTAAGCAAACCAATTGGATGTGGCAAACTGTGTTCTTGGTCAGAGAACAATCAACATTCTAACTTATCTTTCAAGAAGAGTCTTTATACTAGAGCTATATTGCAGAAATAGAGTTGCTCAATCATCACTGTTCCTTTCACATTCCAAAGAAAACTGTCAAAGTCATATTCTCAAAGATAAAACTTCATGTGCTCAAGCAAAGTAGACAAAACATGATAGGAAATATTATGAACTATAAATGATTGTATCTATAACAATTCGAGTGCTTGCTCGGGATAGAGGGAATAGGTTTACTGACTCAACAATAAATAAATGATAGGCCCTTCGCAGAGGGAAGCAGGGATTAAAACGTGTGCTAGAGCTTTTTAGTTCCCGAAGGCATAGAGAGTGTAAAAATATTGCTTTGAGAGGTGTATGCTATTGGTCAACAAATCAGTGGTAGAATCCTTGTCATCTTCCATACTAATTAACTTTTAGAGCGGTTCCGAGAGTTTATAGAACTGCACTTGTAACAAGCACTTATTGATGACACTCCTCCCAACCATTTCTTTCCACAAACCATGGCTTGACCGAATCCTCGGTTGCCGACCAACAATCACCGTGGAGGAGTGTCTATTTATTTATTTATTTATTTATAGGGTGGACTAACCAGCTCTTTTAATGCAAAATAAAAGGTGGAGAAGCAGATGAAGCTGCCAATCCTTGTAAATCAGTTAGCATGGAAGATGACACATCTGCTACCACGTCCTTATGAGCTTGGTGAACAGTGACACAAAAAGGGATATAATAATAGTTTTGAATAGTTAAAGGTAGCACACGAGAAAATGTACTTGGAGTAGTGCGAACACTACATGATAGGTAGTTATGGTGGACACGAATGGAGTGCTTTGGTTCAGGGTTTTGGATGCACGAGAAGTATCTCCTCTCAGTACAAGGTTTTAGGCTAGCAAGGTTTAGTAGCAAGCACAAGAATTGAGAGAGACAAACACTTATAGATCTAATAGAACAACCATGCTATCTACTTTGTGGGCACAAAACACTTTAATTCAAGAATAATAAACTCATTGGCCAACAAAGAGGAAAACAATAGGGATAATGTTATTGCAACCAGTTCCCTCTTTTCTACTTAAGTGTAAAAAGTATTGATACTACTGACCAGTCTAAGTTTGCCACAACCAACTAAATTTACTTGCTGCACCCAAAGTGATGCCAATACTAATGTAACAAGATCAGCATATGACAAAGGACTTGCTGGCTAAAATAAAGTGTGCAGAAAGTAAAGATAAAGCTTCTCATTAATATTCCATCACAATAAACCTCACACCAACGGATACAACGATAACCAACTAAGGAGTGATACTCCACATTGCAAACTATCTCATATGATAACTTCTCTACTCATGGTACTAAGCAAAAATATAAAGATAAAGATGGTGATACTGAAAACACCCCCCCCCAAGCTTGAAACAAGCTGGGAGTGTGTTGTTACCCATGGTGAATTACTCCCTGTCTGGTGATTGCGGTGATGATTGAGGCCCATTATTATAATTCTTCCACCAGAAAGGATTCCCATCAACAAAGGAGGACTTGGTTTCAAGGGTCCTGGCGCTGGCTCCCAGACTCATGCGATGAAACCTGGTTTCATACTCAAAATTTTGATTCTGCAGGTCATAAATTTGGGCCTGCAACTTTGTGGTGGACTGATGGAGCAGGAAGATATCATCCCATAACCTAGAGGTCTCCTCTTGGTGTTTATCCCTGAGCTCGGAGATGATCTTGTGATTGGCTTCTACACCACGCTCTATCATCTTCTGGTACCTAAAAACTTCATGTTCCACTTCTTCTAGCCTGGCCATGACATCTCCCTCCTTCTTCGGTCCTCGAACATCTTCTTGCACCATGACACCGTCAACCTTGCGCAACTCCTGTGGGTGCCTCTTCACCTCAGCCATGTATGGGTTGACGCTCCCCTTGAGAGGTTTGCCCTTCGGAGCTCCGGAAGAAGACATGGTGGATCTAAATCTTGATAGGAAACCTGACAGAAACTGCTCGAAAACAAACGCAACAAAAACACGAGATACGGACCTCGGGAGATCCGGGTAAATATATAGCGGAAAATAACGCGTGAAAAGGAAGCACAGGGCGAAGCGGAGTCGGAGGGGGTCTCCGAGGCGACCACGCCATAGCTGGGCGCGGCCCAGGTGGGGCCCGCGCCCTGCTGTGGCGTGGTGCCCTCGGGCACCTCCTCCGGCACTTATTCGTCTTGATATTTCCAAAATTGTATAAAAATAACTAATATAAAAGTTTCGAAGTAAAACGCGGACTTTTTCTTACCGAAACTCATACCTACTTCAAATCAGACTCTGCAGTTTCCTGTTTCTGAGTTTTAATAAATTCCTCCGGAGATACCATTTGAATAATATCAACATTTTCATTATAAGATTCTCCAGAAATATAATGTTTAAGTCTCTGCCCATTAACAACTTGAGGTTTGTCACCGTCAAGTGAATTAATTTTTATTGCACCAGAACGATAAACTTCTTCCACAATGTAAGGTCCTTCCCATTTTGAGAGTAATTTTCCTGCAAAAAATCTGAGACGAGACCTATACAATAAAACTTTATCACCTATGCAAAATTCTCTTTTTAAAATTCTCTTGTCATGCCATCTCTTAACTTTCTCTTTGAAAAGTTTAGCATTTTCATATGCTTCACTTCTCCATTCATCTAGAGAGCTTAACTCTAGCAACCTTTTCTCACCAGCTAATTTGAAATCTCTATTAAGCTCTTTGATTGCCCAATAGGCCTTGTGTTCTAATTCTAGAGGTAAATGACAAGCTTTTCCATAAACCATTTTATAAGGAGACATGCCCATAGGATTTTTATATGCTGTTCTATAAGCCCACAAAGCATCATTAAGCTTTCTAGCCCAATTCTTTCTAGACCTATTGACAGTCTTTTGCAAAATCAACTTAATTTCTCTATTTGATAACTCTACTTGACCACTAGTTTGAGGATGATACGGTGAAGCAATTCTGTGATTGACACCATATTTAGCAAGAGTTTTTCTAAAACCACCATGAATAAAGTGTGAACCACCATCAGTCATGAGATATCTAGGCACACCAAACCTCGAGAAAATAACATCCTTAAGCATTTTTAAGGAAGTCTTACCATCAGCACTAGAGGTTGGTATAGCCTCTACCCACTTAGTAACATAATCAACAGCAACTAGAATATGAGTATAACCATCTGAAGCGGGAAAAGGACCCATAAAGTCAAATCCCCAACAATCAAAAGGTTCAATAACAAGAGAATAATTCATAGGCATCTCATTACGTCTACTAATATTCCCAACTCTCTGACATTGATCACAGGTCAAAACAAATTTTCTTGCATCTTTAAAAAGAGTAGGCCAATAAAAACCTGATTGTAGAACCTTTTGTGCAGTTCTGTCTCCGGCGTGATGTCCTCCATAAGCACTACCATGGCATTTATCCAATATTTCCTTCTGCTCATGCTCTGGAACACATCTTCTCATAATACCATCAACTCCTTCTCTATATAAATGTGGGTCATCCCAAAAATAATGCCTCAAGTCACAGAAGAATTTCCTCCTTTGCTGATAAGTAAAAGTTGGAGGCAAATACTTGGCAACAATAAAGTTAGCATAATCAGCATACCAGGGACAATCATTCGAATTTACCTTTATAGAAGCCAACTGCTCATTTCGAAAATTGTCATCAACAGGAATAGGATCATGCATTATATTTTCTAATCTAGACAGATTATCAGCAACAGGATTTTCAGCACCTTTTCTATCAACAATATGCAAATCGAACTCTTGTAACAGGAGAACCCATCTAATAAGTCTAGGCTTAGCATCCTTCTTATCCATAAGGTATTTAATAGCAGCATGATCAGTATGAATAGTTACCTTAGAATCAACAATATAAGGTCTAAACTTATCACAAGCAAACACTACTGCTAAAAATTCCTTCTCAGTAGTAGCATAATTCTTTTGAGCTGCATCAAGAGTCTTACTAGCATAATGAATAACATTTAACTTTTTATCTACTCGCTGTCCTAAAACAGCACCTACAGCAAAATCACTAGCATCACACATAATTTCAAATGGTAAAGTCCAGTCTGGTGGTTGAACAATAGGAGCAGTTATTAAAGCCTTCTTCAAAATTTCGAATGCCTCTTTACACTCGTCATCAAAAACAAATGGAACATCCTTTTGAAGAAGATTGGTAAGTGGCTTTGAAATTTTAGAGAAATCTTTAATAAACCTTCTATAAAAACCAGCATGACCAAGAACACTACGAATACCTTTCACATCTCGGGGGCATGGCATTTTCTCAATTGCTTCCACTTTAGCTCTATCAACTTCAATACCTCTTTCAGAAATTTTATGCCCAAGAACAATGCCTTCATTAACCATAAAATGGCATTTCTCCCAATTAAGAACAAGATTGGTTTCTTCACATCTCTGCAAAACTTTGTCAAGATTGTGCAAACAGTTATCAAAAGAAGTTCCATAGACGGAGAAATCGTCCATGAAGACTTCCACAATTTCTTCACAAAAACCGTGAAAAATAGCAGACATGCATCTCTGAAAAGTAGCAGGAGCATTACATAAACCAAAAGGCATACGTCTATAAGCATAAGTACCATAAGGACAGGTAAAAGTGGTTTTCTCCTGATCTTCCTTTCTAACAGCTATTTGGGAAAAACCAGAATAACCATCAAGGAAACAAAAATGAGTTTTCTTAGACAACCTTTCTAACATCTGATCAATAAAAGGCAAAGGATAATGATCTTTCTTAGTAACCTTATTGACCTTACGAAAATCAATGCACATTCTATAACCAACTACAACTCTCTGAGGAATAAGCTCATCATTTTCATTAGGCACAACAGTTATTCCTCCTTTCTTAGGAACACAATGAACAGGACTAACCCATCTACTATCAGCAATAGGATAAATTATACCTGCTTCAAGAAGTTTTAATACCTCATTTCTTACCACTTCCTTCATCTTAGGAATTAAACGACGTTGATGCTCAACAACAGGCTTGGCATCAGGCTCAATATTAATAGCATGCTGACATATAGCAGGAGAAATCCCTTTTAAATCATCAAGAGTATAGCCCATTGCGCCTCTATGTTTCTTCAGAACTTGCAATAATTTTGCTTCTTCATCTCCTGAAAGTTTAGAACTAATAATAACAGGATATATTTTCTTATCATCAATATGAACATACTTAAGATTATCAGGTAAAGGCTTAAGATCAAAAACAGGGTCTTCTTTAGGAGGGGGCGCAATTCCCAGGTCCTCCACAGGTAAATCATGCCTAAGCATTTGAGGTTGACGCAGAAAGATGTCGTCAATCTCCCTTCTTTCTTCTGCAAAAACTTCACTTTCGTGGTCTTCCAAAAATTGCTGCAAAGCATTGTTAGGACCAACAGCAATAGAAGCAAGCTGTTCAACTTGAAAGTTCTCATTAGGCATTTCAGGTTCATAATGATTCTTAGCAAATTTTGAAAAATTAAACTCATAAGACTCTCCATCGAATCTAGTAAATTTTTTCTCTTTTTGACAGTCAATAATAGCACCACAAGTATTCAGGAAAGGTCTACCAAAAATAATAGGACAAGAGTCACTAGCAGCAGAACCGAGAACTAAGAAATCAGCAGGGTATTTAGTCTTACCACATAAAACTTCAACATCTCTGACAATGCCAACTGGACAGATAGTTTCCCTATTAGCAAGCTGAATAACCACATCAATATCTTCCAATTCGCAAGGATCAATTTCCTTCCTGATTTCCTTGTAGAGAGCATAAGGGATAGCGCTGGAACTAGCACCAATATCACAGAGACCATAATAACAATGCTCACCTATTTTAACAGAAAGCACAGGAACACTAGGCTTTCGAGCTCTTTTAGGATGTGTAACCATGTTAGAAGCTTCTTCACAAAACACAATATGACCTCCTTCTACATTTTCAGTTACAAGTTCCTTAACCATAGCTACTTCATGTTCTACACTAATTTGCTCATCAGGTTCCCTAGGTTTACGTTCACTTTTGCTAACCACACTAGCCAAAATAGAGTGTTCTTTTACTTTAACAGGAAAAGGTATTTTTTCAATATAGGGTTCTGGTATAATGCGATCAACAGTTTGAACTTCAACATTTTTAGCAAGAGCAAAATTAGCATTATCTTCATAAGGTTCATGATACTTTTCCCAACCTTGTCTAGGAATATCGAGATACGAGGCAAAGGCCTTAAAGTAATTAACAACAACTTGAGAATCAAGACCATAAGTAGCATTAAAATTACGAAAACTATCAGTCTCCATAAAGGATTTAATGCATTCGAAATCATAATTTATACCTGACTCCCTACCTTTGTCGTTCTCCCATCCTTCAGTATTTTCCTGGATACGATCAAGAAGATCCCATTTATCTTCATCCTTCATACGAGTGAATGACCAAGAACAAGAAGTGTCCAATAAATCTTTATCATGATAGGAAAGTCTTGCATAAAAGTTATTGATGACAATATTACTTGGAATCCCATGAACAGGGCATTTGAGCATTAATAATTTCAATCTCCCCCAAGCTTGGGCAATACTTTCTCCCTCATAAGGCCAAAAAGTGAATATAGAATTCCGATCCTTATGAATCTCACTTGGAGGATAAAACTTGTAATAAAAGAGAGGGACAATTTCAGCCCAGCTCAATGAAGGACCATTCTTCAGCAGACTATACCATTCAGCAGCTCTGCCATCCAGCGACAGAGTAAATAATTTCCTTTTAATAATGTCCATCGAAATACCTGCACACTTGAACAAACCGCATAGTTCATGTATATAAAGCAAATGATTACCAGGATGAACAGTTCCATCATAGCGGTTATCCATAATACGTCCAACAATTTTCGTAGGTATTTTAAATGGAACAATCTCAGCAGATGGAGGATCATCTACTACCGTAGCAGTGGTAGTAGTCCTCCCAAACAGCGAACCAAATGGATTTGACTCCATAACAGTCATTACAGTAAATAATTTCCTTACCAATTTCCTTACCAATAGCGCTTCACTCCCCGGCAACGGCGCCAGAAAATAGTCTTGATGACCCACAAGTATAGGGGGTGTATCGCAGTACTTTCGATAAATAAGAGTGTCGAACCCAACGAGGAGCAGAAGGTGCTGGCAAGTAGTTTTGATCAAGAATTCACTGTAAAAGCTAGCAGACAGGTTTTCAGTAGTATTCGAAACAGCAGGTAAAAACAGTGCAAGTAAATAAACGAGCGCGGCAACAAATGCAGCGAGTGGCCCAATCCTTTTGAGTGCAAAGGACAAGCCGAGTGTGTTACTTATAAGAGACAAATGTTCCTGAGGACACATGGGAATTTCGTCAAGTGCTTTCGCTTCGTGCAACTGGTTAATCTTCATTGTTTTGATAAGTGTTGTGTGGGTGAATCTATGCTAACGCACCGCCCTTCCTAGGACTAATACGCACTTGTGATTATACCCCCTGCAAGCATCCGCGAATGCAGAAAAGTAATTAAGATAAATCTAACCACAGCTTTAAACTCTGAGACCCTACGCTCCCTCGTGCACTATCTTACTAACGGGGGTTCAGGTTTCTGTCACTCCGGCAACCCCTCAACTAGCAAGCTAGGTACACGATGCATTCCCCTAGGCCCATAAAGGTGAAGTGTCATGTAGTCGACGTTCACATGACACCACTAGAAGAATGACACCACAACTTAAATATCAAACCATTAAATATTAACGCAGCATTATTTCACTACTAACAACATGACTTCCCCATGTCCTCAAGAACTACAAACTACTCACAAGACATCATATGGATCATGATCAGAGATGATATGGCAATGAATAACAATCTGGACATGAACACTAATCCACCAAACAAACTCAATAGCATCAATAACAAGGAGTAATCAACACCGGGAGAGTCTCCCCAATGAACTAGACAAGGTACAGCCCTAGATGTTACAGCAAGATGGATGTGGAGTCGGTGGAGATGATGGTGATGGCGCAGTGGATGGTGGTGATGATGATCCCGATGAAGTCCAGCGTGATGACGATGACGATGGCGATGATTTCCCCTCTCCGGGAGGGAATTTCCCCGGCAGGATCTCCCTGCCAGAGAGCTCTTTCTCTCTCGGTGGTTTCCGTCCCGTGGAGGCGGCGGAATATTTCGTGGACGTCCCCCCGTGCTTAGGTTTTCGGGAGGCAGATATACGCGAAGAGGCAACCTGGGGGGTGGACCCAGGTGGCCACGCCATAGCTGGGCGCGGCCCACAGGCCAGCCGCGCCCAGGTGTGGCGTGGGGCCCATTGATGTCTACGTGTGCTTCTATTCTTGTAGACAGTGTTGGGCCTCCAAGAGCAGAGGTTTGTAGAACAGCAGCAAGTTTCCCTTAAGTGAATCACCCAAGGTTTATCGAACTCAGGGAGGGTAGAGGTCAAAGATATCCCTCTCAAACAACCCTGCAATTAAGATACAAGAAGTCTCTTGTGTCCCCAACACACCCAATACACTTGTCAGATGTATAGGTGCACTAGTTCGGCGAAGAGATAGTGAAATACAAGTGATAGGGATGATTATAAGTAGTAACTGCAATCTGAAATAAAGATGGCAGCAAGCAAACATGTAGCAGAACTTGTTGTAAACAGTGTTTCAATGCTTAGAAACAAGGCCTAGGGACCATAATTTCACTAGTGGACACTCTCAACAATGATCTCATAACTGAATAAGTAAAAGCTACTCTTAAACACTCTCTTGTTGGATAACAAACACCATTCATTGTGTAGGGCTACAAAAGCACACCTCAAGCCGGAGTAAACAAGCGCCACAACGTCATAAAGGAGTCACACACGGTGCACACACTGTCACCTTTACAACGTGGAGAGTACCGGAGTTCATATTAAAGTAACCTCTAGAGTGCATAATAGATAAAGAGTAACATCTACATATTCAACTAGATTAGCACAACTGAACACAAGTAAATACTGCTCGGGATTATTCTCCTTCTTGATAACACAAGAGTACTACGTGTAGGGCTGCAAAAGCACTCCTCAAAGTCTGAGTAAACAAACACCACAGTTCCCAAGAACAAGCCATGATAGATATCTAAATTATTCATAGAGTCACACAAGTACCCACACTATCACCTTGATACCGTGTTGTCACAATGACTCCAGAAACTAGACAAAATCACTTTAGTAGTATAAACATTATTAATGTATTCAGCGATACTTGCAATACACATGATCACATAAAGATCACACCATGTGAGAGAGAGATGAACCACATAGCTACCGGTAGAGCCCTCAGCCTCGGGGGAGAACTACTCCCTCCTCATCATGGGAGTCAGTAGCGGCGATGAAGATGGCGGTGGAGTTGATGGAGATGACTTCGGGGGCAATTCCTCGTCCCGGCAGCGTGCCGGAACAGAGACTTCTGTCCCCCGAAACTTGTCGTCGATGGCGGCGGCGCTGCGGAACTCTTCTGGAAATATGACTTGGTTCTTTAGGGTTTTCGCGTCTGAGGCAATATATAGGTGAAGGGGCAACGTCGGTGGAGGCTCGAGGGGCCCACACCACCTGGTGGCGCGGCAGGGGGCCCACCCGCGCGAGCCTATGGTGTGGCCTCCTCGGAGCCCTCCTTCGTCTCTCCTTCGGGCTCCGTGACGGTGCTGGAAAAATAGGGACGTGGCCTTTTGTTTCGTGCAATTCCGAGAATATTCGCAGAAGTAACTTTCTGAAGCCAAAAACAGCAGAAAACAGGGAACTGGCACTGTGGCATCTTGTTAATAGGTTATTCCCGGAAAATGCATAAAAATGATATAAAGTGTATATAAAACATGTAGCAATTGGTATAATATAAGCATGGAACATCAGAAATTATGGATACGTTGGAGACGTATCAAGCATCCCCAAGCTTAGTTCTACTCGTCCTCGAGTAGGTAAAACGATAACAACAAATAATTTCTGAGGAGACATGCTTTCACACAATCTTGATCATAATATTGTAAGACATGTAAGCTGTGATCAAATCATTCAAGGCAAATGTATATAGTTGATATCAAAAGACAAAGCAAGAGTCAAACAAGCTAAAAGTTTTCATGAACTATTGCTTCAAAGACATGAAACCGTACAAGGTTCATTAAAGATGATTTAAGTATCCAGCATAGGAGTTCTATCCTTCAAACCAAGCATCAAGTAAATTTTCATAACATAGAAGGATTCAGCCAAGTAAACATAAACATGAACGTCATGAATCAACTGTTTCGAAGTCTACTCAACTGGTGAGCGCAAGCATTTGGTATTGGCACCAGGATGTTATGGCAAAGAGAACATTAATGGGGGCTTGGAAGGCCAATGGAAGAAAGTCTCACAAAGCTATAAGTGATCATTAGACAAGAGGAAGTCTTATAATCGAAGCTATGTAAGGAGTAGCGATTGCCATGCAACGGGTGCACATAGAGCTATATGTGTATGAAAGCTTTCCAATGGAACTAGTGGGGGTGCATCCAACTTGGTTGCTCATGAAGACCTAGAGCACTTTTGAGGAAGCTCATCATTGGAATATACAACCCAAGTTCTATAGTGTAAATTCCCCACATAGTTATACAAGTAGAACATGAAAACTCTCTCACATGGAGTATAGGTGCTAAACATGAGCACAAATGATGACTATGAATACTGCAGGTGCTAAACATGAGCACAACTTTGATAAAGGATAGTAGTGTTGCCCCCCTTTTCTTTATTCTTTTTTTTTTTCTTTTTTTCTTTTTCTGTTTCACTTTTCGATGGCCTCCATGGCTCTTTTCTAGCAGGGGCAACACTCTAATATGATTACAAACTTTTTGGTACAAATAACTCATAATGAACAAAACATGATGTATAAAACTGTATGCCTATGCCAGTGTAGCAGGATGTGCAATGATCTAGCGTAACATGGGTAAACCACACATCAGCTGTATAGAATCATGCAAAGCAATATATAAATGATAAATTACAACAAGTCATGTAATGTAAGATGGATGTTGCATGGCAATATATCTCGGAACAGCTATGGAAATGCTGTGGTGGGTAGGTATGGTGGCTGTTTTGAGGAAGATGTATAAGCTTATGTGTAGGAGAACAAGAGAAAGTCCTCCCACGGGTTTGGATGTACTGGCGAAGTATGCACAACTCTCAATGTGAGCAGAAGGCAATGCACAGCACCGAAGAGGCTAGCAAAATATGGATGGTGGAAGTGCCAAAAAACCGTAGCTTAACATTAGTCAAAAAGAACTCACAAGTTTATTGCAAACAACTAGCAGGTTCAACATTAAGAGCATGATTAAAATTCACTCCAAGAAGGGCCGTTCACGGCGGTACAAATACCCCGTTAGATCCCTCGACCTTCAGCACAACTTAGTTACTACGATGCACTTTCAGACATGGAAAGCTATCAAGTCCAAATACACCTTCAACAATTTTAGAGTAGTTTGTAGTACGGTACAAGCTCAAAGACAACAATCCACTAATGATTTTAACTTAATTAACTAGCAAGCTTTACCATCTAAATATCTCAAAACATTTGCAAAGAATCAAGTTATCAAAGTTCAATGATCTACAAGATTATGCAAGTTTTTCATTATACCACTACCACATGCAACATTTTCTTTTTCCAAGCAAACACCAATCAACTTATTTAAACATAAACTCTCCAAATGATAATATAATGCAGCAAGAGAGTATTTATAAACACGTGCTAACAGCTCGAAGAGATGCATGAAAAACAGGAGCTAAAAGCACTGCAGTAGCTAGTTAAGAATACTCAACAAATATAAGTGAAGAACATGAGTATTCATATGAAAAAGCGGAGCGTGTCTCTCTCCCACACAAGGATTGCTAGGATCCGAATTTATTCAAACAAAAACAAAATAAAAGCACACAGACGCTCCAAGTAAAGCGCATAAGATGTGAAAGAATTAAAATATAGTTTCACTAGAGATGACCTGATAAGTTGTTGATGAAGAAGGGGATGCCTTGGGCATCCCCAAGCTTAGACGCTTGAGTCTCTCCGAATATGGTTGGGATGAACCATGGGGGCATCCCCAAGCTTAAGCCTTTCACTCTTCTTGATCACATAATATCACCCTTCTTGCTTGATCCTTGAAAACTTCCTTCACACCAAACTCAAGACAATTCTCATTAGAGGGTTAGTGCATAAACAAAAATTATCATATTCTGTAATGAAACAATCATTCCCAAAGCTTCTGGACATTAGCTACAGCTACCAATGCTTTGTGGAGCAAAGAAATCCACACAAACATCAAAAAAGAGCGAATGCAAAATAAAATGCAGAATCTGTCAAAAACAGAACAGTCTGTAAGACGGAATTTTTCGAGCCACTTAAGTTTCTCAGATGGAGCTGGCCCAAAATAATGAAAGTTGCGTACATATCTCAGGAAGATGCATGATTTTTCGTAGAATTTTTCGAATTTTCTACAGGGAGAAAAGCTCAAATTCGTGACAGCCAAAAATCTGTTACTGCGCAGAAATCCAAATCTTGCATCAACTTTCAATATAGAACTTTACTTGGCACAACAATGCGATAAAATAAATATACAAAGGAGTTGCTACAGAAGTGACAAAACTCCTTGACTCAAAGAAAATAAAAATAACAGCAAATAAAAACGATGGGTTGTCTCCCATAAGCGCTTTTCTTTAAAGTCTTTTAGCTAGGCATAGTGATTTTGATAATGCTCTCATATGTATAAGAGTTGAATATAAGAGAGCATCAAAAAGCATATATAAAACATGTTTAAATCTAACACTCTTTCTATGCATAGGAGTCTTGTAAGAAAACAAGTCAATGAAGAACAAAGTGACTAGCATAGAAATGCAAAACAAGTGTAACTTCAAAAATTTCAACATAAAGAGAGAAGACTTAATATTATTGTGATATATGAAATCGTGTCTCCCTCTCTCATAAGGACCAGTAGGTCTTAAAGTACCTAGCAAATAAAAGCAAATCAAGAGAAAGCTCAAAACTTTCATCATAAAGAGAAGAAATTTAGTAACATGAAGATTTCTATAACCATACTTTCCTCTCTCAAAATAATTTTCAGTGGCATCATGAATAAACTCAACAATATAGCTATCACATAAAGCATTTTTATCATGATCCACATACATATAAGTATCATTACTCTCCACATAAGCATAATCAATTTTATTAGTAATAGTGAGAGTAAAACTATCACAACCATCATTGTATTCATCATAAATTGCAGGCATAGTATAATCATAATAAACTTTATCCTCCATAGTAGGTGGCATCAAAATACCATTATTATTATTATAATCATCATAAATTGGAGGCAAAGTATCATCAAAGAAAATTTTCTCCTCAAAACTTGGGGGACTAAAAATATAATATTCATCAAAACCAGCTTCCCCAAGCTTAGACTTTTACATAGCATTAGCAATAATGGTGTTCAAAGCATTTATAGTAATAACATTGCTACCATCATGCAAATAATTTTCCATAGGTTTTTTAATTTTCTCTTCAAAAGCATCATGTCCTAATTCAATATAAAGTTCATAAAGATCTCTAATTTTTTTGTTGTTTTCCATTAAGCCTAACTAGTGAAAATAAAAACAAGAAACAAAAAGAAATAATTGCAGAATCTAAAGGAGATACCTCCCCGGCAACGGCACCAGAAAATAGCTTGATGTCTACGTGTGCTTCTATTCTTGTAGACAGTGTTGGGCCTCCAAGAGCAGAGGTTTGTAGAACAGCAGCAAGTTTCCCTTAAGTGAATCACCCAAGATTTATCGAACTCAGGAGGTGGAGGTCAAAGATATCCCTCTCAAACAACCCTGCAATTAAGATACAAGAAGTCTCTTGTGTCCCCAACACACCCAATACACTTGTCAGATGTATATGTGCACTAGTTCGGCGAAGAGATAGTGAAATACAAGTGATAGGGATGATTATAAGTAGTAACTGCAATCTGAAATAAAGATGGCATCAAGCAAACATGTAGCAGAACTTGTTGTAAACGGTGTTTCAATGCTTAGAAACAAGGCCTAGGGATCATAATTTCACTAGTGGACACTCTCAACAATGATCTCATAACTGAATAAGTAAAAGCTACTCTTAAACACTCTCTTGTTGGATAACAAACACCATTCATTGTGTAGGGCTACAAAAGCACACCTCAAGCCGGAGTAAACAAGTGCCACAATGTCATAAAGGAGTCACACACGGTGCACACACTGTCACCTTTACACCGTGGAGAGTACCGGAGTTCATATTAAAGTAACCTCTAGAGTGCATAATAGATAAAGAGTAACATCTACATATTCAACTAGATTAGCACAACTGAACACAAGTAAATACTGCTCGGGATTATTCTCCTTCTTGATAACACAAGAGTACTACGTGTAGGGCTGCAAAAGCACTCCTCAAAGTCTGAGTAAACAAACACCACAGTTCCCAGAACAAGCCATGATAGATATCTAAATTATTCATAGAGTCACACAAGTACCCACACTGTCACCTTGATACCGTGTTGTCACAATGACTCCAGAAACTAGACAAAATCACTTGAGTAGCATAAACATTATTAATGTATTCAGCGATACTAGCAATACACATGATCACATAAAGATCACACCATGTGAGAGAGAGATGAACCACATAGCTACCGGTAGAGCCCTCAGCCTCGGGGGAGAACTACTCCCTCCTCATCATGGGAGTCAGCAGCGGCGATGAAGATGGCGGTGGAGTTGATGGAGATGACTCCGGGGGCAATTCCCCGTCCCGGCAGCATGCCGGAATAGAGACTTCTGTCCCCGAAACTTGTCGTCGATGGCGGCGGCGCTGCGGAACTCTTCTGGAAATATGACTTGGTTCTTTAGGGTTTTCGCGTCTGAGGCAATATATAGGCGAAGGGGCAACGTCGGTGGAGGCTCGAGGGGCCCACACCACCTGGTGGCGCGGTAGGGGGCCCACCCGCGCGAGCCTATGGTGTGGCCTCCTCGGAGCCCTCCTTCGTCTCTCCTTCGGGCTCCGTGACGGTGCTGGAAAAATAGGGACGTGGCCTTTGTTTCGTGCAATTCCGAGAATATTCGCAAAAGTAACTTTCTGAAACCAAAAACAGCAGAAAACAGGGAACTGACACTGTGGCATCTTGTTAATAGGTTAGTCCCGGAAAATGAATAAAAATGATATAAAGTGTATATAAAACATGTAGCAATTGGTATATATAAGCATGAAACATCAGAAATTATGGATACGTTGGAGACGTATCACCCACCTGGCCCACCTGGCTGCCTCCGGCATCTGACATTATAAGACCCCCAGAATTGGTTTCGTGATTTTTGGAGTTCCACTGATATGCTGACTTGACGACGCTTTTTCCAGCAGAAACCTGACTCCGGAAGGATAATTCCCAATAATCATCAAACATGCAAAATAAGGCAAAATAACTTAAGTATCATGTATTAATATGAAATATAAGGATAGATAATGACAAATTATGATATAAAATAGTGATGCAAAATGGACGTATCATGTAACTTATATGTGGCAAACGTTCCCGAGGGCGGCATGGATGATGCTAGGCATAGAGATTTATTAAACAACACGTTGAATATCTTGTCAAGTTTTAATCCTCTTTGGACGGAGCCATAATTAGGTATAGCTAAATAAATAAACTACAACCCCTTATGATGGATCATGTGGCCAAGCAAATGACTGCACAAGAATTATTAAGACCTAAAGTCCCACCATAGCATTACACTCTAAGGTCCCCGATACTAATACCCTCATAATATAACTTCATGACTCGGTCTCAGGTTTACGTGTCCTCCCAAGTCTCCATCAATTCATTACACTACGGTGTTCTCCTATGAGCCCATATAGGTGAAGTGTTGTGCAGTCGACGTTCGCACAACACCATCATAGAATCACATAAAAGATAAACTCTTGACAAAATACCAACACATGTCATATATAAATCAATGCCAATTCATCCTATGCCCTCAGGAACATACGGGAACTACTCACAACGTGCGAACATGATCATAATCAGTGGCATAAGTGGTACAACACAATCTGAAATTATAACTTCACCACCAAATAATGACAAGTACTCAATCACAAACATGAATAGTAGCACAAGACAAGTATCTAGGGTATAGCAACTCTCAAACTGCGAGGGGAACGGAGTGGATCACGGTGATGATGATGGTGATGGTGCTGGTCTTGATGGGGGTGATGATGTAGAGGCCTCCTCCCACGCCAAGGAGGAGAGGTGATGACGATGACGATGATTTCCCCCTTCTCCGGAGTTCCGGAGCAGCAGGATCTGACCCCCTCGGAAGGGATCAGGAGTTTCGCCGCCGCCGCGACCTCGGATGGACTTGGAAAAATTAGGGCGTTACTTTTCGGGCGAGACGAAGGCGTGCTAAAAAGCCCCAGGCGAGGAGGTGCCCGAGGCACCTTTGGTGGGTCCCACGCGGCCAGGTACATGGGCCGCGTGGGCCACCCCCATTTGGCCCTCGTGGCTCTCCTCTCTTCGGTCTTCTTCCCTCTGCCTTTCTCCCGATGAAAAACTGACGCAGTATTTTTCCTTTTATTATTTGAGGTCCTGTAGCTCCTGAAACATTAAAGACAAGAAAAAGGAGGTTTTCTGCCTCCCAGAAATTAAATACCAAAAATAGGGACTTTGTATGAAAGTCCCCAAAATCATCTAAAACATGTAGAAACAATCATATAATCATGCAAATAACATTCTAGTATGATACTAAAAGTTATATAAATGATGATATAAAATGCACGTATCAACTCCCCCAAGCTTAAACCTTTACTCGTCCTCGAGTAAGTAAGGACATAGATCATTACATGCATCAATGGACTTATGGTTGATAAATAAATACGGGCATTGTATCATCATCATATTCAATTGCAAGATAAGATTAATGATCTAAAACTCATACATATGAGGGCAACATAAGTAGAACTCTAGCAATCACCCCTTACTTTTGAAAGCAAATAACCATTGTATGTTGGACAATCGAATCATATTGTTTTTCACATGCTTTTGCTCTTCATGGCAAGCATTATAATCTTTTATACTTTGCTGAAATTCAAAGACAAGATAAACTCTCATTGGATAACAAGTTCAAAAGAAGACAAATGAAAAGACAGATAGATATAAAAATTGTTATCACTCTTGCTTGACTAGTAACTAGTGCAAACTTTAGTCATGGATATCTCAATCAAGTTCCCATGCTCTACACAACCCTTTTCTTACACTTTCCATGGCTAGCTGAAATTTCAGGTGCCTTCCTTTCATTCACATTCAAGAGCATAAGTATTGAAATATCCATGATCATTAATTTGCTCAAAAGATACTAGGTTGTAACAAGAGTGTTTTATATCCTTTTCATTAAGTCTTCTCAACTTCTTATCCTACAAGACTATATCTTAACCTCAAACTATTAATTCACAAGTCTTTTTACTTCTTCTATATTGAGATAATTCTATAATTGTCCAACATACTCAAGTTAATTAATTTCAAGGCAAGATGTGATTGAAATTCTAAATATGCCACGCTCATTTGCATGAGTGTTACCCATAAATCCCAAACAAGAGAATCATGGATGACACCATACTTTAATATTCATTGATAAACCATAAGATAGGGATACATGATAATGCTCCATGAGCTCACACACGCCTAAGAGATATTGATAACTAAACGATAAAAGCAAAACACACCATGACTAGATAGATATGATAAACTAGTGAGATAAAGACTAGGTGGAACTCCCCCAAGCTTGACGTTTGCAGGTCTTTCTTTGCTGCAGCTCCTCCTTCTCATATTCTTCTCCCACTCAGCCATCTTCCATGGAAAGGCCTTCCATCACGGAAAGATGTAGGTGGATCATTATACCTGAGGGTGGCAGCTGCTGCAATCTTCTTGAAGCGTTCTTCATATTCGCAGTTCTGGTTCTCCATCCCACATGAAGCATTGGAACTTTCCCACTTGTCGATGACGTCCTTGTATCTATCTTCCAGATCTTCAAGCCTTTTCTTGTACTCTTCAACCTTCTTTCCAGCTCCAGGTTCATGAAGTGGTGAGCATCAAGGCTGCGGTAAACCACAGTGCCATACCTGAAGGTCTTGTCCTCCAACTCATCCAGCCTTTCCTCCACCGTGCCGGTGGCCTTGGGAGCCTTCACCTCCTCCACGAGCATCACGCCCTCCTTGAAGCACACGGTCTTCGGTGGTGTCATCACGGAGTTGAGGTAGCGGTTCACAACACCCTCCTTGGGAGAGCTCTCCCCCTCTTGGTTGGATCCGGAGCAAGACATGGCTAAAACCTGACAGGCAGAAACAACAGAAACAAAGATCGCTCGAGAACGCTCGGTGCGAGATTAGATCGGCAGAGAGGGTATATATTGAGGGTTTTTAGGTCAAGACGAAGCGTCGGGATCGAAAACGAGACGAAAAAGGACTCCGAGGTGGAAAAGGGATAGCCCCACGCGGCCAGGTACATGGGCCGCGTGGGCCCCTCTCTTTTCTCCCTCGGGTCTCCGTTTCGTCCAGTTTTCTTGTCCCATACGATGATTTCCATAAAAATGACTCCGTAAAATTTTATGCAATTCCGAGAAACTTTCCAACACAAAAGTTACCTTCTATTGATTTAGGGTTTCTGAAACTGCACGGTTTCTCTCAATTACCTCTTCCGGTGTTTGTAAATTCAACTCCTCCACCCTTCCGATGAAGCTCTTTCCTGCAATATAAGGTTTAAGGCGTTGTCCATTGACTACATGAGGTTTACCTTTCATGTCACCGTGAAGACGGATAGCTCCTGAACGGTACACCTCCTGTATCACTAATGGTCCCTGCCACTTTGAAGCTAGCTTCCCTGCAGAAAACTTGAAACGAGAGTTGTACAATAAAACTTGATCACCTACTTTGAATTCCTTTTTCTTAATTTTCTTGTCATGCCAAATCTTAACTTTTTCTTTAAACATCCTGGCACTTTCATAAGCTTCATTTCTCCATTCGTCAAGTAGGTTTAGGTCAAGAATTCTCTTTTCTCCCGCAGTTTTAAAATCAAAGTTCAGTTGTTTAATAGCCCATCTAGCTTTATGTTCTAGTTCAACAGGTAAGTGACAAGCTTTTCCATAAACCATTTTATAAGGAGACATTCCCATAGGATTTTTAAAAGCAGTTCTATAAGCCCACAAAGCATCATTAATCTTAATTGGCCAATCAGATCTAGACTTATTCACTGTCTTTTCCAAAATGAGTTTAATTTCCCTATTGCTTAATTCAACTTGCCCACTTGTTTGAGGATGATAAGGAGATGCAATTCTATGGTTAACATCATATTTTGCCAAAGTTTTTCTAAGAACACCATGCAAGAAATGAGAACCACCATCAGTAATTAAGAACCTAGGAACACCAAACCTGGGGAAAATGATGTCCTTGAGCATCTTCATTGCTGTGGCATGATCTGCACTTTTGGTTGGAATTGCTTCCACCCACTTTGTAACATAGTCAACTGCAACCAAAATGTGAGTATGCTTTGTCTTTGATTCTGGGAAAGGACCCATAAAGTCAAAACCCCACACATCAAATGGTTCAAGTGGCAATGAATAATTCATAGGCATTTCATTCCTCCTACCAATGTTTCCTACTCTTTGACATTTATCACAAGATTTAACATATTCAGCACAGTCCTTAAATAAAGTAGGCCAATAGAAACCAGATTGTAATACCTTTGCTCCTGTGCGATCTCCTGCATGATGCCCTCCATAGGGACTGTCATGACAATCTCTTATAATAGCCTGTTGTTCATGCTCAGGTACACAACGTCTAATAATACCATCCACACTTTTCTTATAGAGGAAAGGATCATCCCAAAAATAATGTCTAAGATCATAAAAGAATTTCTTTCTTTGTTGAGAAGTGAAGTGTGGAGGCAAAACTTTACCAACAATAAAATTTGCATAGTTGGCAAACCAAGGAGATGCAACTTTAGCACTAGAAACATTAACAATTGCAAGTTGTTCATTAACAAAGCTATCATTAATAGGAATAGGATCATCAGGTATGCTTTCCATCCTAGAGAGATGATCAGCAACTTGATTATCCTCCCCTTTCCTATCAACAATGTGTAAATCAAATTCTTGCAATAGAAGTACCCATCTTATTAGTCTAGGCTTAGCATCTTTCTTATTCATCAAGTATTTAATAGCAGAATGATCAGTATGTATTGTGACTTTTGAATCAGTAATATAAGGTCTAAACTTGTCACAAGCAAACAGTACTGCTAAAAATTCTTTCTCAGTTGTAGCATAATTCTTTTGAGCAGCATCAAGTGTTCTACTAGCATAATAAATAACATTCAGTTTCTTATCAACACGTTGGCCCAAAACAGCCCCAACTGCATAATCACTAGCATCACACATAATTTCAAAAGGCAAGTTCCAATCAGGAGGTTGAATAATGGGAGCAGTGATTAAAGCATTCTTCAAAATATTAAAGGACTCAATGCAATCATCATTAAAAGAGAAAGGAACATCCTTTTGCAGAAGATTGGTTAGAGGTTTTGATATTTTGGAGAAATCCTTAATGAACCTACGGTAAAAACCTGCATGCCCAAGAAAACTTCTTATACCTTTGAGGTCCCTTGGATATGGTAGTTTTTCAATAGCTTCAATCTTTGCTGGATCAACTTCTATTCCTTCTCCAGAAATCTTATGCCCAAGAACTATACCCTCAGTAACCATGAAGTGACACTTCTCCCAATTAAGAACCAAGTGTTGGTCTTCACAACGCTGTAAAACTTTGTTAAGGTTGAACAAGCAATTATCGAAGGAAGTACCATACACAGAAAAATCATCCATAAAAACCTCCATTATCTTTTCAATATAATCAGCAAATATAGCATTCATGCATCTTTGAAAAGTAGCAGGAGCATTACATAAACCGAATGGCATTCTCCTGTAAGCAAAAGTACCATATGGGCAAGTAAAAGTGGTCTTTTCTTGATCATCCTTATGGACAGGAATTTGCGAGAAACCTGAATAACCATCTAGATAGCAAAAGTGAGAGTGTTTAGATAACCTTTCTAGCATTTGATCAATAAATGGCAATGGATAATGATCTTTTCGAGTTGCTTTATTCAATTTTCTGAAATCAATAACCATCCTATAACCAACTACAGTACGTTGAGCCACAAGTTCATCCTTTTCATTTGGAACAACAGTCATTCCACCCTTTTTAGGAACACAATGAACAGGACTAACCCACTTACTGTCAGCTATAGGATAAATGATACCAGCTTCAATAAGTCTTATTACCTCTTTCTTACCACTTCTTTCATTTTTGGATGGAGGCGGCGTTGAAAATCAACAACAGGTTTTGCATCTTCCTCCAGATTAATTTTATGCATACATAGAGCGGGGCTTATACCTTTAAGATCATCAAGAGAGTATCCAATGGCTGGTCGGTGAGCTTTTAGCACATCAAGTAATTTCTCTTCCTCTTCAGCTGAAAGGTTAGCACTAATAATGACAGGATATATGCTCTTCTCATCCAAATATGCATATTTCAGATTTGCAGGCAAAGGTTTCAATTCAAAACTAGGATCCCCTTTAGGTGGTGGTAGCACTCCTAAATTATCAGGTGGGATATGCAATTGTAATTGTGGTGGTTGTTGCCATAATATTTGTTCCAAAGCCTCTTTTTCCTCATCATTAAATGGTTCATCTTGATTAAGCATATAACGTTCTACAACATCAGTTGAAGCTACAGCTATATGAGCAAGAGTTTCAATTAAATTATTAGGAATTGGCTCTTTCTCAACATGTTTATCAGCAAATTTGGAAAAGTTAAATTCAAGTTTCTCACCAGCACATTTAATAAACACTTTCTCTTTAGGCAAATTAATTTCAGCACCAACAGTATGTAAGAAAGGTCTACCAAAAATGATAGGACAAAATGAATCTTGAGGACAACCAAGCACAATAAAATCAGCAGGGTATTTTATTTTGCCAATCAATACTTCAACATCTCTAACAATTCCAAATGGACTAATATAATCTTTATTAGCAAGTTGAATTGTCATACCTGTCTCTTCCATAACAATGGGATCAATATCAGGCTTGATCTCAAGATAAAGAGAATATGGAATGACACTAATACTTGCTCCAATATCACATAGACCATGATAACTTGAAGTCCCAATAGAGCATGATATAACAGGTTTCCCAACTTTGGCCGAATTACCTTTGATGACTTTGGTAGCATCTTCACATAGATAAACATCCACTGGGTCTTCTTCATTTAGTTGCTTGATAACAGAAATTTGAGTGTTGACTTCCACCTGTTCATAAGGCTGAGAACATCTTTTGTTACTCTTGTTAGTAACAGCTTTAAGTAAATTCTCCTTAACTTGGTTTGGAAATGGAGGTGGTTCAACATACTCCTCAATTGTCACAGATGACATTGGTTCAACCTGTTTAATAACTTTAGGAACAACAATAGATTGTTTAACAGGTTCAACATAAACTTCAAATCCACTTTTTGGAACACAGATATGATCAGCAAAACCTTTAGCTATTTCAATTATAACATAAGGATCAAGACCAAAAGTATCACTCAGATTTTTAAACAGAATAGAAGTAGAGAAATTCTCTACACATGAATATTCATAATCAAAATATGGCTCATTACCTTTATCAAGATCCCAGTGGCTAGTATTTTCAGAAATAGTCTCCAATAAATTCCATGCTTCTTCTTCAGTGTTATTAGTAAAACTTCCACCAGATGAATTATCCAGAATCTCCTTGTGCTTCATAGGTAGTCTCACATAAAAGTTTATCAATATAAGTTTCCTTGTAAGATCATGACATGGATTCTTGCGAAGGAGTTCCTTTAACCTCCCCCAAGCTTGAGTAATACTCTCTCCCAGATGTGGCCAGAAATTGAATATATAGCAGCGGTTATCATAAGCTTCTTTAGGAGTAAAATATTTAAGAAAGAAAACCTTCCTCAAGATACTCCATTCATTCTGGACCTCTTCATCCAAGACCTGTACCAATCACGAGCATTACCAGATAAAGACAAATACAATAGCTTCCTTTTTACCTGATCCTCTGAAATACCAGGTAGTCTGAATAAGCCACATATGTCCTCAATTATTTCCATGTGCTCGCGTGCCGACTTAGTTCCATCTCCTGTAAATGGATTTTTCATAACTCTTTTAACATGACCATGGGAATTTTAAATCCCACTTTAGGTACCTCAGACACAGTAGTTTCAACCACCTTTGCAGTAGTGGCATAAGCACTTTCATATAGAGCAAGATGCAGCGAGGCACGATTCATAAATGCCATAGTAACAATGAGATAAACAGCTTTCAAGTTTCCTTACCAAACTTCTTACCAATAGCGCTACGCTCCCCGGCAACGGCGCCAGAAAAGTATCTTGATGGCTCCCAAGTGCAGGAGATCAATTGTAGTACCTTTCAATTAGAAAAGGTTGTCGAACCCACGAGGAGCTGAAGGTATTGGTTAGTAAGATTGATAAATAAAACAATAAAAGATGCAGTGTTTTTGGTATTTTCAGTTGTATAATTGCAAGCAGATAACAGATAGTAGCAAGTGAAAGCTCTCAAAGAGAGAAAGCCCAATCCTCTTATGTGGCAAAGGACAAGCTCAAGTGATGTGTAACTTATATGTGGCAAACGTTCCCGAGGGCGGCATGGATGATGCTAGGCATAGAGATTTATTAAACAACACGTTGAATATCTTGTCAAGTTTTAATCTCTTTGGACGGAGCCATAATTAGGTATAGCTAAATAAATAAACTACAACCCCTTATGATGGATCATGTGGCCAAGCAAATGACTGCACAAGAATTATTAAGACATAAAGTCCCACCATAGCATTACACTCTAAGGTCCCCGATACTAATACCCTCATAATATAACTTCATGACTCGGTCTCAGGTTTACGTGTCCTCCCAAGTCTCCATCAATTCATTACACTACGGTGTTCTCCTATGAGCCCATATAGGTGAAGTGTTGTGCAGTCGACGTTCGCACAACACCATCATAGAATCACATAAAAGATAAACTCTTGACAAAATACCAACACATGTCATATATAAATCAATGCCAATTCATCCTATGCCCTCAGGAACATACGGGAACTACTCACAACGTGCGAACATGATCATAATCAGTGGCATAAGTGGTACAACACAATCTGAAATTATAACTTCACCACCAAATAATGACAAGTACTCAATCACAAACATGAATAGTAGCACAAGACAAGTATCTAGGGTATAGCAACTCTCAAACTGCGAGGGGAACGGAGTGGATCACGGTGATGATGATGGTGATGGTGCTGGTCTTGATGGGGGTGATGATGTAGAGGCCTCCTCCCACGCCAAGGAGGAGAGGTGATGACGATGACGATGATTTCCCCCTTCTCCGGAGTTCCGGAGCAGCAGGATCTGACCCCCCTCGGAAGGGATCAGGAGTTTCGCCGCCGCCGCGACCTCGGATGGACTTGGAAAAATTAGGGCGTTACTTTTCGGGCGAGACGAAGGCGTTGCTAAAAAGCCCCAGGCGAGGAGGTGCCCGAGGCACCTTTTGGTGGGTCCCACGCGGCCAGGTACATGGGCCGCGTGGGCCACCCCCATTTGGCCCTCGTGGCTCTCCTCTCTTCGGTCTTCTTCCCTCTGCCTTTCTCCCGATGAAAAACTGACGCAGTATTTTTCCTTTTATTATTTGAGGTCCTGTAGCTCCTGAAACATTAAAGACAAGAAAAAGGAGGTTTTCTGCCTCCCAGAAATTAAATACCAAAAATAGGGACTTTGTATGAAAGTCCCCAAAATCATCTAAAACATGTAGAAACAATCATATAATCATGCAAATAACATTCTAGTATGATACTAAAAGTTATATAAATGATGATATAAAATGCACGTATCAACGGTCTCTTTCCTTCTTGATTTTGGCCCCAAGCAGGACCACTGGTCCTCTGACGCTGGCTAGCGCCGGCATCTGGCGGGTTTTGCTCCGCTATCACAACTTGATTCGAACCGTACCGGTAATCCGGACGGTCATCTCTCCTTTTGTTTCCGAAGTCCCCGCGGCCACCTCGGTTGGCTGGTCCGGGGCCATGGTTACCCTGATATTTTCCACTCGGCTCTACCGAGTTCAGCTGAGGCTGCATCGGATCGCCCAACGCATAGCTATCCGCAATTCGGATTGTCTCGGCCAAGGTGGTCGGCATTTCCCTCTGCAACTTCTGCCATAGCATGGAGCCATGTTGGCACCCCTGGGCAAACCAAGAAATGGCCTGCGCCTCCACAACTCCTTCACAGGAATTGCGAATAGTACTCCACCGGTTCAAGTAATCCCGGTCAGTTTCATTATCCCTCTGCTTGCACATCGCAAGCTGCTGAGGACGATTCGGTCTCTTGTATGTGCTGGAGAAGTTGCTAACAAATGCTTCTTCAAAGTCCAGCCAGCAGTCAACGCTGCCCTCTCGCAGATTGTTCAGCCAGATCCGGGCTGGCCCTTCCAACATTTGCGGGATATACCTCACCGCCCATCGGCGGTTTCCTCCCACGATATGCACTGCCGACACATAATCTGTCAGCCAGTCATCCGGCTTGGTGCTGCCATCATACGTCTTCGCGCCTCGGTTCAACTGAAAGTGTGGCACCGGTGGCTCCCTCATGATCCGAGGTCCAAAGCATGCAGGACCAGGTGGGCCTTGCTCTTCCAGCATCTCGGACATATATATCATGTCCAGCTTATAGCGTGCATCATTCGGTGACAACTGGCGAGGTCCCAGCCGGGATCCCAATGCACCTTCATATCTTTGATACCCGGCTTTCTCCATAGCCGAGTAACCATCATCGTAACGGTTGACCACCTGATCAACACCTCGCAGCTGCTGAACATGCTCGATATTCTGCTGCTGCAGGGCGGGATTTCACGTCGGATACCGAGGTGGATTGCCTCGGCCAACCAAGTTAACTACTCCGGTATCTGGACCGCCCGGACCGGGATTGCTTTTACCCCGGCAGGCACTGCCTCGCCCGACTAACTGTTTTCCGGCATACGCCAGATCATATGCCTGTATCTGCTTGTTCTTACCGGAGTTTACACTCCGGTCCCGATCTCCACCGACATGCGGTGATGATGCTTGCCCCTTAGATCCTCCACTGGCTGCCTTACCGAGTGAACAATCTGGGACCCACCTGCAACTGTGTTAACCTTAAGATAGGCCTCATTCTGCCGGGTAACCACAGCTATCAACTCATTAACTCGGTTTTGCTGCCTACGGAGAGCTTCTCCGGATAAGCCAGATAACTCGGCTTTTGCTGCCTCGGCGGCTCTAAGAGTCTTAGCAGGGCAACTGTACTTTGGTTTCTCGACCGACAAGTGGCTAGGAGTCTTACTGGAACTAGATCTACCATCTCTAGCAATCTCGGCATTGAGGCCTTTACCCCTCTTACGCACATCCTCTATGCGACTAGGGCGAGCAGCTACCGGGGTTAAACCATGTGCTTGGTTATACTCACGGAGAGTTATCCCGAACTCTCTCCTCACCTCGGCCATCTCGAGAGCCTCCTGATGTAATCTCTGACGACGTGACTCCAACTCTGCCTCCATTTGGGCAGCATCTGTACCGGTAGCTACCGGCACAGCCAGTTTCTCGATTATCTCCTCGAGATGAGCCGGCCTAACCGGTACCTCGGATGTACCGGCCTGGTCGCGGAGGTTCTCCCTCCTCTCCAGCGGCACTTTTGCCGATCTGGTGGTCTTGGGGCAGGATTGCCGGCATCTCCTTTCCCGGGTTCTCCTTTGCCGGTTTCTCCTTTACCGGCACCACCCGCAGAGCCGGTCATCATGACCTCTGCGCAGCTCCCGGGGCGAGCGCTACGCCGGCCGCGAGCCGCACAGACATCAGGAGGATCCTCGGCTACAAGCACCTGCTCCGGGTACTTGCAGACGAACTCAGTGGCGACGTAGATCTCGAACGCCCCGAAGAGGACGAGGCAGCCGTTCCTCGGCATCGGCCTGCTACCGAAGCAGCCCACGTTGTCGCTGATGAAGTTCAGCGTGCCGAGTCTGTGGACAAGGCCACTGACCACGTGCTCGCCGGAGGCGATGATGAAACCCGTCCGGATGAACACACCAGCCAGCGCCGCTGCTGGCCCCACGGTGGGCGCCAACTGTCGTGGTGGTAACACGGCAGATGCCATGGGATGGCTTATGTTGGGGCCGATGGACGCAGGTGGAACCGAGGAGGGCTAGCGCGCTGAGGAGCGCACACGGAAGACACAAAGCACACCTCGATCTACCCAGGTTCAGGGCCCTCGTGAGGAGGTAAAACCCCTACTCCTGCATGTATCTATATCTCGGTATCTCACAAATACAAGGGTGCTCCTTGAGCTGTATCTCTGCAGCTATGGCACTGAGCTCTAAGGAAGAAGATGAAGCTTAAGTGGGGCAATGTCTCTCTCTGGGCGTTGCCTCTGGCCGTCTCTCACCGTCCCTCACGCAGGAGGGGGTGAGGGTCTATTTATACCCAGCACTAGCAACGGTCACATCACCATACCGGCACTGTAGACATGCACGCCTGCGCGTCATGATTGTACCCTGCACAGGAGACAAGACGTGGCTTGCCCATGCCCTGCCCCATGTCTCTGCTCCCAGGTACAGCCGAGGTCAGCGGGCGGATGTGACCCGACACGCCTGGTACTCCTGCTCCCACGCCCGTCCTTGGTCAGCAGAGGTGAGCCCGGTCACCTCAGACATGCGCCGTACCGCACGCCGCGCTCCCGTGTCAGGCGGGATGTGACAGCAGCGCTGACCTCCGTCCGACATAAGGTGCCTCCTCTGCACATAAGAAAACATACAGGATACCGACATATATATGTCGGTCAGCATGTCTCGGATCCCCTATCTCGGATCCATATCTCGGTCAGTATAACTCGGTGAGTATACATCGGTTCCCACCAACATCATAACTCGACCTCCTCTGGGCCCGGGTATGTCGGTTTTTTGTACCTCGGTCCATTCTTGGACATAGCTTATACCATACCATGACCCTACCCGGGGGTAGCCCCCGACACGTACATTCCGCCTAAAAATATGAGTCTGGGTCTAGCACAACGTGTTGTATAAAACAAAGACATTGTTGGTAGTGACGATTAGTGATGGTGTATGACTACCATTGTGTATATGTCGCAGTAGTTTGCCTCGATTATAGTAGCTAAATTCAGACTACAAGACAGACCACGAATAACAGAGACAACAACACGCCTTGTAGACGGTACTTTGTAATAACATATGGTATATACTAAGTTGCAGGAACACAACTTAGTTATACAAAGTGGTAGTGAAAATGTTGTGGGGCCTTGTTAATGCATGGCTAATGTATGGTTAAGGTGTCACTAGTGGACAAAAGATAAGACCCTACCACGCATTAATGCTAAACTTGTCACATGCATGTTGGTTTTCATGTGGGCGATGACAATGTCCAGCTTTATTTCACAAGGCTAATCATGCATAGGCATTTGTTGCACCCCTGATATGGTTAGGCACGTATCTCAACGTCGATGGTTGTGTGGTTGGCAAAGGAGGACATCCATCCCCTAGTCACGAGACTATTATCCTTCGACAAATACTTTATAAAAAGCAGCTCCTGCCATGTCCCTTCAACATTTTAAAGTTTCCATGACTATTTACACAACAAACTTATTTTCGTAGTTTTCAAATCCGAGACATCAATACCTTCACAAAGCTGGGCAGACACTCTGCAAGTTCACCAAATTATATGGTTTACTAAGGTCCAACTCATACTAAATCATCATTTTCATGTAAATGTACCACTTCTTGAGAACACCTTTAGGAGTGTGTAGAAAAGATAGCATACGCAAAGGAATACTTCTTAGAGAGGCATTAACCAGATTCTCTCTCTCGCGCGTGCTCCTGTAGAGAGGAAATTTCCTTTCCACCCAGATAATTCCTTCGCAATTTTTTCATCTAGTGGCCCCTACTTAGACATTGCAAGCATTCTTTTCATCAATAGACATTAGAGCATTGATACTTCTTAGGAAGCTTGGCAAATGGGCAAGTGAGAATCTCAGTGTATTGCTTTCCCGTGTAACAAATTCATCTCTAAGATAATAAATTCACTTTTGCTGAAATTTGTTTGGAGCAAAGAGGTTTTAAACTTCAAATTTCTTGCATTTTCCAATTTTTCATCTAGCAAGAGAATGTCATCATCTGCATATTACAAAATGGTAAGACCACCTTCCGCTAATGAGGTATCATACCAGCAATCACATCTTGTTCGTTGGCGTTTCTTTTTCATCAAGGACAAGCCATTCCCCAACAATGTAAAACGGAGCAGGGGACATAGGATCTCCTTGCATAACTCATGTGAAGTTGGAAAAGATTTGATCACCCTTAACTTTAACGTGTAAGTTGGAAAGTAGCGACGGCTGAATTGCATAATGTGAGATGGCTACACTGCAAAACAACTGAAGAGATAAGGCTGGTCTCTGCCGAACGGTTTCGTAGGCAGTGTTTTTTTTCTTCCAAGTTCCAAATCGTCGCCGTCGGGAGGATTGAGGCCGCTCGCGTGCCGGCGTTGGATCGCCGCCGATACTGCTTGAGCCGCTCTCGGGGCCGTCATGACGAGGCTGCGCAGGGAGGGCCGACGCGCCGGAGGCCGGCTCCGTTCCGGGGCTGACGACCGGGAGTCGAGGGCCGCCGGAGCTCCACGTCGTCTTGCTGGAGCCGTAGACGCAGCCCCAAGGAGGCGCGCATCCCCGCGTCGTTCTGCCGCTGCCTTCGTCGCCGCCGTGGTCCTCCGGCCTCCCTGGCCTGGGCGCCGCCACTCTCCCGCGCGCCCTCTGCCGCGCTCAGGATGAGCAGCACGGCGGAGCGCGCGTTGGCTTCCTCATTGATGCGAAATAGTCGTGCTCCCAGTTGAGAGGGATTGACTGAATACAATCCAGCTTCTTCGGGAGGACAGTAGCACGATTAAGTTTTCAGGTAACAGTAAAGATAATGGCCTATCCAATCCAAAAACTTACATTGTACTACTACCTCCGATCCATATTAGTGGGCACAACTTTGTCTAGATACACATGTATCTAGTCTAAATACTTAACTAGATACATATGAATTTAGACAAAGATATGCCCACTAATATGGATCGGAGGGAGTACGTGAATAAAAAGCAGTTTTTTTTGTTTGCAAAAGGTAGCAATTTTGATTGTAAGCAATTATTGTAAATAAGTACCACATATTTATATTGTTCAAGCTAATTTAAATCATATTTGGATTAATCATATAGGTGTGAAGGAGGGAAGTTAGAGTACTGTAGCTTACCTGACTTCTCTTCTTAATGTTAGAGGATCTGGTTCCAGCAAAGGTGGCCAAGCAAATCATCGTCAGCTTCCACCTTCCTTTACAGCCGGCAGTGCTAATCTAACAAAGCCATCCACCGTAGATTCTACTATTTTTTTAATTTGTATTCTCTTTCGGTGCAACGGCAAATCGATCGCAATGCCTTGCGTGCTAGCTCCAATCTCCTAGCCGCCCCTCCCTCCTCTCCAATCCGGCTCCATCTCCAACAGCAAATCCCACCTCGTGATAATAATCTACCCCGATTCTTCCGAGTTCAGTTACTGCCACGGTGCCACCTCTGCTACTTGTACCCACCATCGTCAATCTGCGTGCGGTTTCACAGCTCGGCTCCTTCCCAAGGTCCGCCTTTTTTCCTACCAAGAACTCGTAGTACTCACTGGCGCCGCACGCTGGCCGTCGCCGAAGTTTCCAACATCTTTCTTATTGACCCGCGGCGGCGGAGAGCCTAATTTTGCGGGTTGTTTCGCAGATACGACGGCGGAGAGGAAGGAAGGAAAGAAGGCTGCCCGGATTCAAAGCGGACGAATCGGATTCCACCCTTGTTGGATAATAAATTACCACCGATCGATCGGCGGGTGCGGCGGCCAGAGGAGTCCGAGGATAGGAGGAACTGGAAGGCTGGCACTGCAACTGGTTTCCTCCGTTTAGTTTGCAGGGGAAAAGACTGAGTTTAGATGGGGGCCTGTTGCTCGTGTCTCCCATGGCCTTTCTTAAACAACAATCACGACTCGGTACGTATGATCCTACCCATCTGTTTGTTTTGCCAGTCCCGTTTGGCCGTTTGGGTTTGACGATATTCCAATGCCATTAGTGGAGTTGCGGTGATGAGATAGAGATATGTGATCAATTCAGTCACGGCTGGTGGTGATTGAATTTTCTGATCTACGCATGCGTTAGTCATGTTCCAGGATCAAATTGCTGTAACTGGGCGCTACCGGGATGATGGCGTTAGTCATGTTCCAGGGAAGGGAGTGATGGTGGTTCACTTTAATTCTGCGACTTGTTACATTACTGGCTGCTCCTCCAGGACCGGGTTTGGTGTGCTGATCACCTCATTCGCAGAGGGTGGCCAAACGGCTACTTCTGTCCAATGTGTATGCGAGAGCTGGAATCGTCGATTCACCTGTTCAGCAGTTGCCCTGTCTCCGGGTTTCTCGATGGGAAGGTTGTGCGGCCGTAAACCCTGCCTCCTGGGAACCACATCAAGGCATCTCTGATCTCTGGGTGGTGCTCTGCTCCTGCATTGTCATCCTTAACTCATGGGGGAGATGGCTTGAACGAAACAGACGAACCTCTCTGCAAAAGATCATGGCTGTAAAAGATATCATGTCAGCTATTCGCAGCCCCTGGCCATTCGTCGATCATTAGAGTTATGGCGCCTTGCAGGTGCAAAAGGGTTAGCTGCTGCGGTCGGGGACCCTTTGCGAGGAGTAGGTTAACTGGTCAACTTTTAAACACACCTTTTTCTTTTATTTTGTATCAGTCACCTAATGGTGATTTGTAAACTCCTTCTATCTGCACGAGCTTCATGCTGGATCTTTCAAAAAAAAAATCAGTTCAGAGCTGCTATTTTTAGAAGCTGGAACTGGACAACTTGGTACTGAATATAGAATTACAAATGGCCAGGCATGTTTTAAGCTGAATATTATCAAACAACTGTTCTTCAGAAGTATTCTTCATCTTGTCACTTTTGTTCACACTTGCATGTTTGCTCTCAGCCTTATGTTTCAGAAGTATTCAATCAGCTGCCACTCAATTTCATCACTGCTTTCTCCACAGGGCACCGCTGCTCGTCAAAGAGCGGATACACGGGTTGCACCTGTTCAGGGAAGGGTTACTCTTGCTCGTTCCACTGGTTCAGAGCAGGAGGATTCAATGAATACTTTCCGCTTCCCTCCAAGGCCTTTACCTTATGATGATCCTCAGTTCATCCGTCAGGCGGAGCAGCACCCGCTAGTGGCAGGACATGACAAAGCTTCAACGAAGTTCCAGAAATCTAATCAATTTGAAGAAAGCAACAGTGCTGATATCATCTCAGCTCGCACTGCTGAGAAGGGTGACGGGTCATCCCTTAAAGCTCAATCAGAAGGTCAAAAGATTGGGGGAACACAAGTCGATGTTCCATCTGATTGTCAGGATGACTGTCCAATTTGCCTAGAAGGTCAGTGAACACAAGTACCACTCCAGTTCTATTTACAAATCTGACATCTTGTCTTTCTGTTCGAATGAGCTTTATAATGTACAGTTCTTCACCATATGTCAGTTGCAGAATAGGACACACGTTTATTCATTTTAACCATTATCGATAATGGAAGTAATCAGTTCTGATGGATAGTCACTTTTCTACATTTCTACAAAATTTGCTGTCATGTATCTATATTCTGGCATGCGAAAGAAAGACATATGTAGCAGTCCATCAGTCTGAATTTACTTTCATAGTGTATTGGTGCTTCTCGTCTCTGATTTTTTCTTGATTTTTTCTTACTTACAGAGTATGATTACGAGAATCCGAAGATAAAGTTGCAGTGTGACCACAATTTCCATCTTGGTTGCATTTACGAGTGGATGGAAAGAAGTCAATCTTGTCCTCTATGCGCCAAGGTATTTAGCTTTTTGACCAGTAATTCTATCACCTGAAAGGGAAGCATTAATAGCTGGCATTTGCTTGAATCTGGCAAAACCCATGTCTAACGTTTTGACTATTGAACTGCCGCGTTGCAGGTAATGCTGTTCAACGAGGACCAATAATGATGCCGCGCAAGTCTTTTGCGATTGCAGAAGACCTGAATTGTGTAGGTTTTGTACATGGGGATGATGAAATCAAGTCGCTAGATTGTTTGCTGGAACTAACAGCGGCACAGAGATTCGGATCTTCTTTCTAGAGCAGATAACTTAGGTTTCTCTTTCCTCCACAAAGTTGACCGATTTGTGCTAATGCTGCAATGCACACCTGACATTTCAAACCGATGATGGTCTGAGGAACGGTGGGTGATTGCATTCGCTTGGCATACTGAAGTACCTTTCTCTGGGAACTTCACCAGTTACTGCTACTTCCTTGCCAATGGTTTGCATCATGAACTGTGCTGTTATTATTGAATGTTTTACTGCATGATTTATCACAAGTTTCATAAAGATACGAAAATTCATGTTTCAAAGGTGTCTAGCAACTATAGAACACGAATTTTGATAGGATTGGTTAACAGGTAGACACAGATGTTAGTGTTTCTGAGATTTGCATTTGCCATCATATGGAGAATTCTGTAGTTTCCAACTCATTTTGCGACCTCAACGGATGAGGTCAAACATAGAGATTTTTTGGGTTTCTGTAAGGACGACCGACCTATCTATTCCCGAGGTTGCTCCATCAGACCATCACCGATCATCATCTATTCCAAATTAATAAAGGACTCTTCATTATTCAAAATATTTAATCATTACACCCGCCGGTGTGGCTGTGTGTAACAAGATGCACACGGTCGAACACAAGACCGGGCAAAGGGCGATGGAAATCCATATTGGACTCGAATAGGTAACGAATCGGAAGCCCCTCCTGTATTTGTAACTTGTCCGCGGTCGGTGAGACCTACGCTCGTAGATCGGCCCTACTCGACCAATCTTCTATCGATGGGCGCCAGCGCAAGCAAAGGCGAAGAAGTGGCTAGGCAATGGACTGCGGGACTGCCGTACTCGATCTGGTCGGACCTCCCGCCGGAGGTCGCGGCCCTCGTGATCCAACGGCTGCCCTCCTACGCCGACCGCGCCCGCTTCGGCTCCGTGTGCCGCCACTGGCGCTACGCAGCGAGCTCCTGCAACAGGACCCGCGCACCGCCACTATCTCAAGAACCCTCTCTCCGGCGCCGTCATAAGGCTCCCGGGCCACTGCAAGGCGCCTACTTTGCGCCATGCAGACAGTCACCACGACAGCAGCAATGTACCTTCTTCCTCCTCCGACTCGGAAAACTTCAACATCCGAAAGGTGATCGTGTGCACGAGCACGAGTGACGTGATCGCTGCCAAGATCAGCTACGACCACCTCCCGGCCGTCGTGGCGTGCTGCCGGCCAGGTGCGCGCGCGTGGTCCACTGGCCCGTGCAACGGCACGTGGTACGAGGACATGGCCCTCTACAAGGGCAAGGTATCACTGCTAGAAAAATGGTCTATGGTCCATTCGGCTGAGCCATCAGTCCCGGACTCCCGGTTGCCAAACCGGGATTAGCCAATCGGGACTAATGCTAGTCTCGGTTGGGCCACGAACCGGGGCCAATGGGTGCCCACGTGGCCAGTTATTGCTGGGCGTGGGGGAGACTCATTGGTCTCGGTTCGTGTTACGAACCGGGACCAATGAGTATTTTTTTTTGTATTTAGGGTTTAGGGTCTCCCTCTCGCCGGTGCCCCCTCTCGCTGGTGCCCCCTCTCCCTCTCGCCGGTGCCTCCGTCGTCTCCCCCTTCTTGGCATCGCCGACGTGCTCTCCATCTCTCACTCGCCGGCATATCGAGGCCAAGCTTCGATATTTCTGTGCAGGTACTACTCGTCGGCTCATCTCTCACTCGCCAGCTCTCCATCTCGCACTCAATTTGATGGTACTACATACAGAATGAAGGAACCACTATTACACATCATCGTCATGAATATTCGATCTCTTGCGAGAATACAACTATTTAAATACATGGAGATAGATCACATATGTAGTTCATCGTCCGAAGCATAATGTTCTCCCCTTTCATCGATGACCTCCCTAACCAGAAATCCCGCAATTCCTCTTGAATTGCTCGTATGCGCCGTTCTGGGTCGAGCTCCTCCCGCATTTTGCTCAAATAAGTTGTTCTCCGCCCAGTGGTCAACTCGCGAATGAACTCGCAAACGTAGAATCCACATAAATTACTCCCCGGTGGCTGCTGCGGACTTTTCACCGATATATAAGTTAGCTCATCTTTGAATGGACCTTCTACATTTTGTTTGAATACTGTCCAACACCTGCTTTGGCAAAGAAAATGAACAAAGGAGTTATTAATTACTTGATATCAGGAAACGAACGAAAGAGGCCGATATAATGCGATAATGATTGAAATTACTTATTGAGCATTTCTTTCATTTCGGTCCACGTCGCTTGGTCCCAACTTAATGAGTCGTGGACTTCAACTATGGACTTGTCAATTTGAATGCTTAGCAGAATCCAGTGAAACCTGCGGACGTTTACATAAAGCAGACATGCATAGCTCATCAATTACACTTAACATCGAGAAAGCCAAATAAAAATATGTACAAGACAGAAACACTCACTTGAAATTGTAAGGAAATAGTATTTCCGTACAGAAGTTTTGCTTGATTAAAAGGTGATCAGGTCATGCTCCACGTCTTTCGGGTGATTGCGTAAATTATGTTCATTAACGATATATGGGTCAGCGAACCCAACCTCATAAACTCTAGATGTTTTGCATTCAATCATCTTCATTCTACATAATAGCGTACAAAAGATATATATATAGCCAGGATAATATAATACATGCAATGAACGAGGTGAGCTAGAGACTTAATTACGAAAATAAATCACTTACAGACAATAGCAACTGAGAATAGATTTGTCGAGGGCGCGCTGATACGTCTCAAACATATCTATAATTTTTGATGTTCCATGCTTGTTTTATACCAATTGCAACATGTTTTGCATCTACTTTATATCACTTTTATACATTTTTTGGGACTAACCTATTAACAAGATGCCGAAGTGTCAGTTCCTGTTTTCTGCTGTTTTTGTATTCCAGAGAAGCTAGTCTGGAAATATTCTCGGAATTGGACGAAACTACACGGGGGTCCCTATTTTTCCAGAACACGCCTGACGGAGCGAAGGAGCAGCAGAGGAGGGCCACCAGGAGGCCACACGCACCTAGGGAACGGGCCCCCCTCTGCCGCGCCCTAGGGTGGTGTGGGCCTGTCGTGGTGGGAACACGCAGATGCCTAGGGGTAGGCTTATTCTGGGGCCGAACGTACGCTTGAGGATTCGGGGAGGGATTGCGCGATGGCGTTGCACACGAAGAACACTGCAAACACAAAGATCTACCCTGCTTCGGGGCCCTCGTGAGGAGGTAAAACCCCTACTGCAGCACTATCCTATTATGTGTATTTTCCTATGTATATGCGGTCTGTACAAACGCTCCTCGAGCTGTGAGGAGCTCACCATGGAGAGGAGCTCCAGGAGGAGGAGGAAGAAGAAGAAGCTAAGGCCAAGGGGGAAAATGAGACAGCGTGGGTGTCCGGCCGTCTCCCATCTCCTCCCCCTGGAGCTCTTTATATAGAGAGAGCCCAGGGGACACGCAGGGGACAAGGGGACAAACATCACTGTACAATGTACACTGTAGCAGAGGTGACTACTGGGGTCTTGTCACACTGTTCACGCGTCACTGTAGCTGTACTGTTGTCACATCAGTGGCACTGTAGCCACGCTGCCTGTGTACTCTAGTCACACCAGGAGCACTGTAGCCACGCTGGCTGTGTCAGCGTCTTTGTCCTCTAGCGTCTGTCTCCTGGATCTTGGGGATCATGGCAGAGGTATCTCGTACTTGACGAGGTAGAGGTGCCGGAGGTTGAAGCATCGTCGATGTAGTGGCAGCAATCCGTTCTGGTCGTCACTGCCGAGGTAGAGGATATGCCATCCCAAGGAGCTGCCGAGGCTGAAGATGGCAGCCGGGTGTCGAAGCGCTGGACCAGCCGAGGTGTTGAAGTAGCGATGCTGGAGTGAAGGTCGAAGTACCGGAGTAGCCCATGGAAGCGTCGCCCAGCCGAATCACGGCCCAACCGAGGTGTGCATTGGAGAAGCTAGTGAGCCGAGGTAATGAGGCCTTGGCCCATCCGAACTGGGTAGTGTCGGTACACCTGGGGATGGAGAAGTACCGACCTGGGAGTGGTGAAGCCGGACGTCGGCCCGTCCGAGCTGGACAGACCTCGGTCCGCTCCGAACTCTGGAGGAGGCCGGCCTGCTAAGCTGCTGTCGGCCCAACCGAGGCTGGGAGGCCTCAGCCAGTCGGGATAGGGGAGCTCAGCCCAATTGAGCCTCGGCACTGCAGCCCGAACCGAGGTGAGCACGGCCTGCTCCGGGACTGTCCAGCTCCGGCCTGCCTGAGACAAGCAAGGCTCGGCCCAACGCCGGGGTGCGGCGGGTAGCTCGGAACCGCCCCGAGGCTGGAGTGGAGAGCTTGGCCTCCTGGACTGAACGGACCTCGGCCCAGCTGAAGTGAAGAGATGCCTACCCGAGGTAAAAAAGCACCTCGGCCCATCGAGCTCAGCATATTTCGGTCAGGGCACTCCCAGATTCGGCCCAGGACGCTCCTTTCCCCTTTTTCTTTATCTTTAACTTGTTTATCTCCTGTTTCTCTCTTCTAGTGACTCAAACGAACCAACAACTTTGGGGTACCCGGGGTTACATCCCCGACATTAGTCCCCGAGGCTGCGGGGGACTCGTAGAGTCGCGCGCAGTCTTACAAAAAATAAATTGCCACCATCGAAACGTCCACGTACACGAGCTCCTGCGTGTAAGGGCGCCACTGTAATCCGGTTGTCTTAGCCATGCCCTCCAGGCCAATTGCGACATCCGGTCGACCGAGCTCACCCGAATCAACAACGAGATGGACAGTTTGCACTGGAAATATGTTGCCGGAATGGTCACCATTATATGCTAGTTCTTAGCCCTCCTGGCTTTTACCGAACTCGGATGCCGCCAGCGTCGGTTAGCCCTCCTGGCTTTTACCGAACTCGGATGCCGCCAGCGTCGGTTAGCCCTCCTGGCTTTTACCGAATTGAGATGCCGCCAGCGTCGGTTAGCCCTCCTGGCTTTTACCGAATTGGGATGCCGCCAGCGTCGGTTAGCCCTCCTGACTTTTACCGAACTGGGATGCCGCCAGCGTCGGTTAGCCCTCCTGGCTTTTACCGAATTGGGATGCCGCCAGCGTCGGTTAGCCCTCCTGGCTTTTACCGAACTGGGATGCCGCCAGCGTCGGTTAACCCTCCTGGCTTTTACCGAATTGAGATGCCGCCAGCGTCGGCTAGACCGACATAAACCTGCATGTTAGTATCTCATAAGTCTTGGTATCTCGGCCTCTCAGGCATAACTCGCATGTCTCAGTACCTCGGCCACTCTGGGCATAACTCACATGTCTCAGTACCTCGGCCACTCTGGGCATAACTCACATGTCTCAGTACCTCGGCCACTCTGGGCATAACTCACATATTTCTCGGTACCTCGGCCGCTCTGGGCATAACTCACATGTCTCAGTACCTCGGCCACTCTGGGCATAACTCACATATTTCTCGGTACCTCGGCCACTCTGGGCATAACTCACATATTTCTCAGTACCTCGGGTGTCTGGTAGCCACTCTGGGCGCTTACCGACATAGATGTCTCCAGCCACTGCTGGTTTGACATAAACATATCTCGAATGCTGGTTTTAGCCACTTCGGGCGTATACCGACATAGATGTCTCCAGCCACTGCTGGTTTGACATATAACCTGCAAAAACATATCTCAAAGGTTGCCTCTGATTAACCAACATAGACACTGATCTGGTACACAGGTAATGCCATGATACACTGGCAAACAGAACAAACGATGATTTGGGATATGGAGTGATGCCAGGAGACTGTGACAAACCGGAATAAACAACGATTTGTGATGTGGAAAGATGCCGTGATGCTATGGCAAATCGAAACAAACGGCGATCTAGAGAATACCGATAATGCCAGGGTACCTTGGGTAATTTGAGATAACCACTATAACCATGATATCTCGGATTTCCATTATACCTCGGATTTCCACCATACCTCGGAATTCCATTACACCTCGGAATTCCGTTATAACCCGGATTTCCAATATGACCCGGATTTCCAATATACCTCGGATTACAAATATGACCCGGATTTCCAATGTACCTCGGATTACCAATATGAGCCGGATTTTCAATATACCTCGGATCACCAATATACCTCGGGTTTCCACCATACCCCGGAATTCCAATATACCTCGGATTACCAATATACCTCGGGTTTCCACTATACCTCGGAATTCCAATATACCTCGGATTACCAATATACCTCGGATTTCCAGGATACCTCAGTAACGGACATTCTCAACAAAACCGATGTCACCTTTCAACGTTAGTTCAACATACATATCATGAAGAATATTTGACGGGAACAACAACTATACTAACCGAGGCAAACCAGCTATAGCACTTGACAGAAAACGAATCTAACAACAGATATTAAGCACAAAGAACTAGACTCGGTTTCAACCTAGTCCCCGAGTCACTTTTCTTATCTAGGAGGAGGTGCAAAACAGACTGGCCATCCAGTCCCCGGGTCAAGACATCTTTCCCGGGTAAAACAACTAATCAAAGCAAGGTAGAAACGAGGGGCCAGTCCCCGAGTACTGTTTGAGATTATCTAGAAGCATGAGCAGACATATAAATGATACTTACATGATCAGGCTGAAGGAGAAGTCTTAACTCGGATTTCCAAGTCTTAACTCGGATTCTCCCAGGATACCTCGGACTTCAGAACACCTTGGATTCAGAACAACTCGGATTACAGAACACCTCGGATTCCATAATCAGCTCGGATTCCAGAACACCTCGGATTCCAAATCAGCTCGGATTCCAGAACACCCCGGATTCCAGAATCAGCTCGGATTCCAGAACACCCCGGATTCCAGAATCAGCTTGGATTTCAGAACACCTCGGATTCCAGAACACCTCGGATTCCATAATCAGCTCAGATTCCAGAACACCCCGGATTCCAGAATCAGCTCGGATTCGCACTGTAGCCAACTCGAAAAATGAGTCAACACACGGGGACGATGTCGAAGCTGAGTCCCCGCATTGATGACGAAGGTCCCATCCGAATTAATCCAGCAAGCGCCACTATGAGCCCCACGGTGGGGGCCAACTGTCGTGGTGGGAACACGCAGATGCCTAGGGGTAGGCTTATTCTGGGGCCGAACGTACGCTTGAGGATTCGGGGAGGGATTGCGCGATGGCGTCGCACACGAAGAACACTGCAAACACAAAGATCTACCCTGCTTCGGGGCCCTCGTGAGGAGGTAAAACCCCTACTGCAGCACTATCCTATTCTGTGTATTTTCCTCTGTATATGCGGTCTGTACAAATGCTCCTCGAGCTGTGAGGAGCTCACCATGGAGAGGAGCTCCAGGAGGAGGAGGAAGAAGAAGAAGCTAAGGCCAAGGGGGAAAATGAGACAGCGTGGGTGTCCGGCCGTCTCCCATCTCCTCCCCCTGGAGCTCTTTATATAGAGAGAGCCCAGGGGACACGCAGGGGATAAGGGGACAAACATCACTGTACAATGTACACTGTAGCAGAGGTGACTACTGGGGTCTTGTCACACTGTTCACGCGTATATGTAGCTGTACTGTTGTCACATCAGTGGCACTGTAGCCACGCTGCCTGTGTACTCTAGTCACACCAGGAGCACTGTAGCCACGCTGGCTGTGTCAGCGTCTTTGTCCTCTAGCGTCTGTCTCCTGGATCTTGGGGATCATGGCAGAGGTATCTCATACTTGACGAGGTAGAGTGCCGGAGGTTGAAGCATCGTCGATGTAGTGGCAGCAATCCGTTCTGGTCGTCACTGCCGAGGTAGAGGGATATGCCATCCCAAGGAGCTGCCGAGGCTGAAGATGGAGCCGGGGTGTCGAAGCGCTGGACCAGCCGAGGTGTTGAAGTAGCGATGCTGGAGTGAAGGTCGAAGTACCGGAGTAGCCCATGGAAGCGTCGCCCAGCCGAATCACGGCCCAACCGAGGTGTGCATTGGAGAAGCTAGTGAGCCGAGGTAATGAGGCCTTGGCCCATCCGAACTGGGTAGTGTCGGTCCACCTGGGGATGGAGAAGTACCGACCTGGGAGTGGTGAAGCCGGACGTCGGCCCGTCCGAGCTGAACAGACCTCGGTACGCTCCGAACTCTGGAGGAGGCCGACCTGCTAAGCTGTTGTCGGCCCAACCGAGGCTGGGAGGCCTCAGCCAGTCGGGATAGGGGAGCTCAGCCCAATTGAGCCTCGGCACTGCGGCCCGAACCGAGGTGAGCACGGCCTGCTCCGGACTGTCCAGCTCCGCCTGCCTGAGACAAGCAAGGCTCGGCCCAACGCCGGGGTGCGGCGGGTAGCTCGGAACCGCCCCGAGGCTGGAGTGGAGAGCTTGGCCTCCTGGACTGAACGGACCTCGGCCCAGCCGAAGTGAAGAGATGCCTACCCGAGGTAAAAAAGCACCTCGGCCCACCGAGCTCATCATATTTCGGTCAGGGCACTCCCAGATTTGGCCCAGGACGCTCCTTTCCCTTTTTTCTTTATCTTTAACTTGTTTATCTCCTGTTTCTCTCTTCTAGTGACTCAAACGAACCAACAACTTTGGGGTACCCGGGGTTACATCCCCGACAGGGCCCCTCGGGGGTCCGCAGCCGCCGCCCTTTCGCCTACTTATTCCCCCCGACGCGAAAACCTAGGTACCTGAGCAAATATCCACGAAAAGATCCAGAGACACCGCCGTCGTCAACCCTAGCTCGGGAGGGTTCATAACCTCTTCCGGCACCCTGCCGGAGAGGGGAATCGTCACCGGAGGCTTCTACATCGCCATGCCTGCCTCCGGAGTGATGCGTGAGTAGTTCATCCTTGGACTACGGGTCCATAGCAGTAGCTAGATGGTTGTCTCTCCACTTTGTGCCATCATGTTTAGATCTTGTGAGCTGCCCTACATGATCAAGATCATATTATTGTAATGCTACATGTTGTGTTTGCTGGGATCCGATGAATATTGAATATTATGTCAAGTTGATTATCAATCTATCTCATATGTTATTTATCTTGCATGCTTTCCGTTACTCGTAGATGCTTTGGCCAAGTAGATGCTTGTAACTCCAAGAGAGAGTATTTATGCTAGATAGTGGGTTCATGTCTCCGTTTAACCTGGGACAGTGACAGAAAGTTCTAAGGTTGTGGATGTGCTGTTGCCACTAGGGATAACCTAACGATGCTATGTCCACGGGCATATGTGTTTGTTTACATTACACACTTTACTTAATGCAATTATCCGTTGCTTGCAACTTAATACCAACGGGGGACTCGGATGACAACCCGGCGGTGGATTATTAGTCATAGATGTTGTTGGATAACGGTCTATGTATTATGTCGTAATGCCCAATTAAATATCATAGTAGTCAACATGTCATGTATATGCATTGTCATGCGCTCACTATTCGTCAATTGCCCAGCTGTAATTTGTTCACCCAACATGTTAGTTATCTTTTATGGAGAGACACCACTAGTGAACTGTGGACCCCGGTCCATTCTTTTACACTGATTAAACAACCACAAACTGCAAACTGTTCCTTTTTCATTCTCTGCAATTTAATACTCATTTTCCACACCATACGTTTAATCCTTTGTTTTCAGCAAGCCAGTGAGATTGACAACCTCACTGTTTCGTTGGGGCAAAGTAGTTTGATTGTGTTGTGTGCAGATTCCACGTCAACAGTCAGACTCCCTGCGACAGCTATTTTTCTGGCGCCGTTGACAACCTTCTGAAGAGTTGCTGCTCCTACTGGTTCGATAACCTTGGTTTCTTTCTGAGGGAAAACTTGCTGCTGACTACATCATACCTTCCTCTTGGGGTCTCCCAACGAACGTGTGTTTCACGTCATCAAGCTATTTTTCTGGCGCCGTTGCCGGGGAGACAGCAGTCTTCTGCAAGGGGAGTTTCACGCTTCCAATCTCTTTACTTTGTTTTTGTCTTGCTTAGTTTATTTTATTTTATCTTGTTTGCTTTCAATTATCAAAAACACAAAAAATTAGTTACTTGCATTTAGTTTATTTTCAGTTTTGTTTTCTGTTAGTTATCATGTCTAGCTCTGCTCCTTTTCCGTAGTGCCACCTGTGGGAGAAATTATTACTTTTAGGCAGAAAGGTGGGGAATCCTTTAGGAATGCCTGGGCGAGAATTTTGGAATTGCACAAGAAGGTGCAACCTAAGATGGATTGAGAGTTCTGATAAAAAATTCTACCATGGTTTATTTTCTGTCTATCAACTTGCTCTAGATACCATGGTAGGGGAAACCTTTTCTGAGATTGATTCAATGAAAGCTCATAATATTTTGAGTGGTTTGGGAATTTTTCCAATGGTGGATGAAACTGGGTATTCGCTAAGCTTGATAAAATAGAAAAGTCAATTGATGATTTAACTCTGAGCCATAATTTAAAGAACAACCTTTAGTTGAGTTAAAAAATGATTGGGAACCATTCATTGAGATTAATATTGGTAATGAAAAGTTCCGTGCCTACTGTGATCTTGGTTCTACAATGTCCATCATGCCAAAAATGGTTTATGATTTATTAAAATATGATAATATGGTTAGTTACCCTGTTTTTCATTTTCATGCGGATGGAACAATCATAAAAAGTATAGGGATTATTAACGATGTTAAGGTTACTATTCAGAATAAGACTGTCCCTGTTAATTTTATGATTCTTGCAAAATCTCCTGTAATATTGTCCTTGGAAGACCCTTTTTAAAGAACAATGGAGTTTTTATTAATGCAAAGTATGGGTTTATGAAATTCAATACTCCTATTAATCGAAGGTTCTTCTTTCCAATTAAGAAGGATGATCCCACCGAAAGGTTGGGAGATTTCAATGTCTTTGGTAATACTTGATGCATGCTTTGTGCCTAGCTAAAAGGCGTTAAAGAAAAGCGCTTATGGGAGGCAACCCATTTTATTTTTCTGCAATTTTTCTTTTATTGAGTCAAGGAGTTTGTTTACTTCTGTAGCAACTCCTTTGTATCTTTATTTTCTCGCATTGTTGTGCCAAGAGTAGCCTCTAATGATAAGATGATGCTTAATTTTGATTGCTGCGCAGAAACAGATTTTTGCTGTTCACTGTACGAAATTCCTAAAATCACCAGATTGTTAATTAAATCTGAAATTTTTGTGCGTAATCTTTATGAATGTCTGAAACTTTCATTAGTTCAGAGTTTCTCGATCTGAGCGTCGTAAGTGCCTCGAAAAAATTCGTCTTTGCGGACTGTTCTGTTTTAGACAGATTATGCCTTTTTATTTTTGCATTCTCTCTTTTACTAGTGTTGAGTGAAATTCTTTTTTGGGTGGAAGAGCTTCACATAACATCAGTGGCTGTAGCTAATGTTTAAAGTAACAAATCATATTGCGTCTTTATAGAACATGTGAATTTTTGATTATGCACTAACCCTCTAATGAGATCTACTTTGAGTTTGGTGTGACGGAAGTTTTCAAGGGTCAAGAGAGAAGGATGATATAATAGGATCAAGAAGAGTGAAGAGCTTAAGCTTGGGGAGGCTCCCATGGATCTCCCCAGCATATTTCAAGAAGACTCAAGCGTCTAAGCTTGGGGATGCCCAAGGCATCCCCTTCTTCATCGTCAAAATTATCAGGTCATCTCTAGTGAAACTATATTTTAATTCTTTCACATCATATGTGCTTTTCTTGGAGCGTCTGTGTGCTTTTTATTTTCAGTATTGCACTTTTATTTTCAATAAAGCTTGACTGGACCCTAGCATTCTTGATTGGGAGAGAGACACGCTCCGCTTTTTCATGAGAATACTCCTATTCTTCACTTATATTTGTTGAGTATTCATATCTAGCGCTGTTCAGCTTTTAGCTCTTGTTTTCATGTATCTCTTGTCAGAGCTATTAGCTTTCTTTTGTAGAAAGTACTCTCTTGCTTCACTTATATTTGTTTGGAGAGTTGATGAAATAAATTGATTGGTGTTTGGTTGGTTCAGAAAATGTTGCATGTGGTAATTGGTATAAGGAAAAACTTGCTTAATCTTGTAGATCACTAAAATGGATAACTTGATGCTTGTCAATTGTTTTGAGTTAACAAGTAGATCATGATTAAATTGTGCATCATGAGTTAAGCCTATTAGTGAAGAACTACCGTAAAGCTTGTTGAAAATTTGGTTTGCATCGGTGGTACCTCTAAGGTCTAGATATTTTCTAATAACAGGGTTTGGTTAACAAGGAAGACGGTATGAAGTCTTATAACGTTTGCAATATGTTTGTCATATAAAACTTGGTGTACGGGTTGATATTCTTGTTTGCTTACATAACCTTGCTAGCCTAAACTCTGTACTGAGAGGGAATGCTTCTCGTGCATCCAAATCCTTGAGCCAAAATCCATGCCATTTGTGTCCACCATAACTACCTATATGTGGTATTTCCTTGCCACTCCAAGTAAATTTTTCATGTGCTACCTTTAAATTATTCAAAATGTTATTATTCCCTTTTTGTGTCAATGTTTACTAGCTCATGAGGAATTAGTGTGGTTATTCTTTATTCTATTTGTCGAGTGGACTTTTACACCTGGACTAGTGGCATATACATCCGCTTATCCAATAACTTGCAAAAAGAGCTGGCAACGGGGTGCCCAGTCCCAATTAATTACAACTTTAACCAATTAATTCTCTTCACACTTTTGCCCTGATTCATCAGTAAGCAATGACAAACAGTGAAATACCTGAATGTGTGTAAACCAAAGAGAAAGAGGGATGATCTGCCTTGCTGGTAGAAATAACGTCCTTCATGGGAGCCGCTCTTAAAAGTCCGTTCGACAGGTAGAATACTGTTCTCACCCGCTACCATTCGTTGACAATTAACAAACACCTCTCAAAAATAGATACTCCTCCATGGTATGTGATTGATGGAAGGCACCCGAGGATTCGGTTAGCCATGGCTTGTGTTAGCAAGGTTGGGAGGAGTATCAAATATTTTATGCAATCTCTATATGCTTTCAAAAACCTAAAAGCTCTAGCACATGATTTAATCCCTGCTTCCCTCTGCGAAGGGCCTTTCTTTTACTTTTATGTTGAGTCAGTTTTCCTATTCTTTCTGTCTTCCACAAGCAAACACTAGTGTCAACTTTGTTACAACATGCGTTATATGCAATGTATTGGACTTGTTATACTACTTTGTGTTGACAATATCCATGAGATAAATATGTTGAAAGTTGAAGCAAATGCTGAAACTAAATTCTTCCTTTGTGTTGATTAAATACCTTTTGTTAGAAACTATTGCTTTATGAGTTAACACTTATGCAAAACTGTTTGATGCTTGTCTCGAAAGTACTATTCATGAAAACGTTTAGCTTGTGTGATTCATTGTTTACTCATTATCTATTTGGTAGCAAATTATAGACCATTGACTTGGATCACTTCATTCATTTACATGTGCCTTGCAATATTATATGATCAAGATTATGATAGTAGCATGTCACCTCAAAAATTATTTGTTTTTATCGTTTACCTACTCGAGGACGAGTAGGAACTAAGCTTGGGGATGCTGATACGTCTCAAACGTATCTATAATTTTTGATGTTCCATGCTTGTTTTATACCAATTGCTACATGTTTTGCATCTACTTTATATCACTTTTATACATTTTTTGGGACTAACCTATTAACAAGATGCCGAAGTGCCAGTTCCTGTTTTCTGCTGTTTTTGTATTCCAGAAAAGCTAGTCTGGAAATATTCTCGGAATTGGACGAAACTACACGGGGGTCCCTATTTTTCCAGAACACGCCTGACGGAGCGAAGGAGCAGCAGAGGAGGGCCACCAGGAGGCCACACGCACCTAGGGCGCGGGCCCCCCTCTGCCGCGCCCTAGGGTGGTGTGGGCCCCTCGGGGGTCCGCAGCCGCCGCCCTTTCGCCTACTTATTCCCCCCGACGCGAAAACCCTAAGTACCTGAGCAAATATCCACGAAAAGATCCAGAGACGCCGCCGTCGTCAACCCTAGCTCGGGAGGGTTCAGAACCTCTTCCCGGCACCCTGCCGGAGAGGGGAATCGTCACCGGAGGCTTCTACATCGCCATGCCTGCCTCCGGAGTGATGCGTGAGTAGTTCATCCTTGGACTACGGGTCCATAGCAGTAGCTAGATGGTTGTCTCTCCACTTTGTGCCATCATGTTTAGATCTTGTGAGCTGCCCTACATGATCAAGATCATATTATTGTAATGCTACATGTTGTGTTTGCTGGGATCCGATGAATATTGAATATTATGTCAAGTTGATTATCAATCTATCTTATATGTTATTTAAGATCTTGCATGCTTTCCGTTACTCGTAGATGCTTTGGCCAAGTAGATGCTTGTAACTCCAAGAGAGAGTATTTATGCTAGATAGTGGGTTCATGTCTCCGTTTAACCTGGGACAGTGACAGAAAGTTCTAAGGTTGTGGATGTGCTGTTGCCACTAGGGATAACCTAACGATGCTATGTCCACGGGCATATGTGTTTGTTTACATTACGCACTTTACTTAATGCAATTATCCGTTGCTTGCAACTTAATACCAACGGGGACTCGGATGACAACCCGGCGGTGGATTATTAGTCATAGATGCTGTTGGATAACGGTCTATGTATTATGTCGTAATGCCCAATTAAATATCATAGTAGTCAACATGTCATGTATATGCATTGTCATGCGCTCACTATTCGTCAATTGCCCAGCTGTAATTTGTTCACCCAACATGTTAGTTATCTTTTATGGAGAGACACCACTAGTGAACTGTGGACCCCGGTCCATTCTTTTACACTGATTAAACAACCACAAACTGCAAACTGTTCCTTTTTCATTCTCTGCAATTTAATACTCATTTTCCACACCATACGTTTAATCCTTTGTTTTCAGCAAGCCAGTGAGATTGACAACCTCACTGTTTCGTTGGGGCAAAGTAGTTTGATTGTGTTGTGTGCAGATTCCACGTCAACAGTCCAGACTCCCTGCGACAGCTATTTTTCTGGCGCCGTTGACAACCTTCTGAAGAGTTGCTGCTCCTACTGGTTCGATAACCTTGGTTTCTTTCTGAGGGAAAACTTGCTGCTGACTACATCATACCTTCCTCTTGGGGTCTCCCAACGAACGTGTGTTTCACGTCATCACGCGCTGATTGAATAACTGAAACAGTTCAGTCATTTGAATCTGTATACTGTAACGTTTGAAGAAATGCTCCACTCTAACGTCCACCGCAATCCACTCTTTCGCGTCCTTCTTTGATGTGTGCACAATGTACCAGTTGTGCAGATTTCGCATATGTTGATAGACGCGTGAGCTCCTCATTACTGACCATAGACTCCCCTTTGACATATTTCCGTGCTATCTCTAACATTGGCTGATCTTCATAGCCTAAAAGTTGACCAAGAGTCATACCCATGGCGGTAGCATTTTCCATGGCCGGCGATACAGTGATACCATGTTCTCTAGCAGCAGCTATGGCTCTGGGGTCTAATAATTCTAGGTCCTTATCCATATTGGCTCTGAAGTCCTTGTCGATATCGGAACACACTATGAGCGGGGAGACCGATTGATTTTTCTGCTGTCCGAGCTGGCAATTTGTTTCCCGCTTTTTGCACTTCTTTTCTTGTCCTACTCAGACTGGGCACGTGCCTGCTAACTAAGTTCACGACCATAGTCAGATTGCAGATTCATCGATATTTGAGATGGCTGCGCAAGGAAGGACTTAGCCCAATTTTTGGATTTTTCATTGTATACCGGCTTTTGCTCGGGCTTTTTTGGTGCAAAAAAATTCTTATTGTAGGCAGCCACCTCCGCGGCGTTTTCCGCTTCAGTCCTGTCATAAGGTCTAATGGGAAAATTCTTATGAGATACTTTTGGGAGGGGCGACCTTTTACGTTTCGGTGATCGCTTACCCCTCATAGTACGAGCGGTGGGCAGAGACGGCTGACGCGGCGGCGGAGACGGCTGCGCTGGAGACTGGTGAGGCGGTGAAGAGGACTATTGCGCTAGAGAATGCTGAGGCGGTGAAGAGGACTGTTGCGCTGGAGACTGGTGAGGAGTCGATGGCCTTGGCTGCCAGTTCGGAAGCACGATGAATTCCTTTGGCCATAGAATGGTCGCTTTCTTGGCTTCTCCAAGTTCAAGCACCTCCCCATCTTCACTTGCAGGGTGTTCCAGCTTTAGCTCCTCAAAATCTTTCATCATTTCATCCACCGCGACAACAGCGTAGCCATTTGGAACTGGAGAGAAATGGTAAGTTGGATTAGGTCCGATTGGTACGACATAGCCGACCGCCACCTTCATGGTTAAGTTAAAAACTTTCACATGCATCTCACAAGGTGTGCTCTCCGTGATATCATCCACTGGGTAGCGACGAAGTGGAGCCACCGTCACTGCATCATCAGTACCATCCTGGAGCTCTGTGGAAGCCACGCTGCTTTTCCGATCCGATGGGCCGCCGGTACCATCGCATGCAGCTTCTACCATGTGCCGCTGAGATTGGCCGCTAGTACCTTGCTGGCTAAGTGCGGCAATTTGATCCTTCTGCCGCTTTAATTCTCCTTCTATATTACTTAGCCGGTCTGCAGCAGCGCGTGCTTCCATTGCCTCCCTTTCCTTTTGATACGTCCAAAACGTATCTATAATTTTTGATTGTTTCATGTCATTTTTATGCTTTTAGCACTTGTTTTATATTAAATTTATTATTTATTTGGACTAACCTACTAATAGTTGCAAAAGTGCATAATGTTCTTGTTTTACTCTTTGATGTGTAGAAATTATCAAGAATACAAGAGGAAACCTTGTTGGAGTCGAATTGGGACTTTCCTGAAATCTGTCTGAGAACTTTTAACGAAGTTTGCCAGTTTGACCCTCGAAGATGACGTTATATGGAGACCTGGCTGTTACGAAAGTTGTCACAATTTTCCATACGAAGATTTTAAGCCCGAGATCAGCCGAATCGGAGTTCGAACGCGGCCTGTAGGCCCGTTTTGGTGGAACCCTAAAAGGGGGTGACGGAAATCCGAGAAGATATATAAAGGGAGGAAACCTAATTCGTGGAGGACTCCTCCACCCACGAATTTCAGCCACCAAAAGCCACGTTTTTGCCTCCCCCATGGATCCCATCTCCATGGGGAGGGCTCCCAAGAAGCCATGAAGGAGGGAGGCTAAGGGTGGCGCTCCCCAAGCTTGCCGGCGGCGGGGAAAGGAGTTCCCCGCACCGCCGGCGCCGCCGCCGCCCTGCGCCGCCGCGCTGCCCCTCTCCGCCGTCTTCACCGCCATCTCCATCACCATCTCCTCCTTGTATTCAGTGGTTCATCCTCTCACAAACCTCTGTACCGTCCTATGTAAACATGGTGTTTGATGCTATAATATTTATCCTATGATTTACATCATGTTTTCGTAGTTTATTTGTCTTTTGATTGCTTAATTGAATGCATGAGGTTCATTAGAATTGTATGTCTATATGGTGCTATCCTTTGGTGTCCATTATACTTGTGCGCGAATGGATCAACACCCTAGTGTTGGTAGTATTTGTAACGAAGCGGGGAAGTTCTGCCGGAGTGACAGAAACCTGAGAACGCGAACCGATTAGTTGCACGTATGGGAATAAGAGGACCTTGAACTTAAGGCTATGGTTGGGGAAACCTTAATGCATTATTAGTATTTGCGGATGCTTTCTAACAATCCAATCATATAGTACTTGTAATCCCAAGTAGTGGATGCGGATGCTTTCTAACAATCCAATCATATAGTACTTGTAATCCCAAGTAGTGGAGTGCATGTATATTTAGCCTCTCCCACATAGAAAACTGCATCGAAGACAATGAACCAAGTACCTTCACTAATTAATCTTGGACAAAGCCACCACAATTACCACCACTTTTCCACACTCATGGTACTGTTAGTATATGGTTACTTAGTGTATTTTATTGCTGCAGCACTAACATTTACTTTCTTGTATTTATTATCTTGCAAAACTACCTCTCATACCCGTATTGCTACCGTAGTTTTATTTCTAGATAATGCAAACGTTTAGTGTGCGTAGAGTTGTATCAGTGGTTGATAGAACTTGAGAGAATACTTATCCTACCTTTAGCTCCTCGTTGGGTTCGACACTCTTACTTATCGAAAAGGCTACACGCGATCCCCTATACTTGTGGGTTATCAAGACCTTTTCTGGCGCCGTTGCCGGGGAGCCATAGCGTAGGTTAATGTTCTTGTGTGCACTTGTTTGCTTTATCTCTAAGTAGTTTTTATTTTCAGTATTAAGTTGTTCTTTATCTTACTATGGATAGGGAATGCGAATTACAAAAAAAATTAGGTGTAGTTGTTATCTAAAAACGTTTTCAAAAAGAAAAGTGATTGGAAAGATGAGTAATGGTTAAATGGGGGTCGACCTTGAACACTTGTGTTCATGCCTATGAAACCAAAACAAATCTTTCCATGGAAGCTTTTCATTAAAAACATGTAAATATTGTAAATGTATATACCTCTGTACATAAAAATAAAATGCTAATTATAGTCTTTAGTTAATTGAAAGTTGATAGTTTTACTTTGCTGTCCAGAAACAGATTTTCTGTGCTCCACCGTATTAAATGTTTAAAATCACCAGAACGTGATCTTGATCTGAAATTTCTTGAGTGCAAAGTGATGCTTATTAGCTTTCTTTCATTAGACTAACTTTTTCTGATTTAAGGTACGTAGATAGGTCGAAAAATTCGATCTTTACTGACTGTTCTGTTTAGACAGATTTTGTGCTTCTCTGTAAATAAAATCGTGATAAATCTCAGAATAGTATTTTGACTTGAAATTTTTGTGCATAAACCTGAGATTATTATCTTTCTTTCATTAGACTAAAGTTTTTCGATTTGAGCTACTTAACTATCTCGTTGAATGCCATCTTTACGGACTGTTCAGTTTTGACAGATTTCTTTGTTTATTCAATATTGTACTTGGTGTTGTTAGTTTCATTAGTTTTTCGACGGACAACGGAAATCATGAACACCTTAGTATATACAGTGGCTAATGTTGAGTAAAAATTATAAAACTTGTCAATGCTTGAACATGAGTGGATTTTATTTAATGAGTACTAACCCTACTAATGAGTTTTGTGAAGTTTTATGTGGATGTAGCTTATAAGATCTAATCAATATGGTGATATGAGATGAATAAGAAGACGCAAGAGCTCAAGCTTGGGGATGTGTAGGTGCATCCCAAGAACATATTCAAGAAGATACAATCATCTAAGCTTGGGGATGCCCGAGTCATCCCCCTATTCATCAACTAACATGAGGTTGTCTCGTTCATACTCTATATTACCCGTCCACATGATATGTATTGTCTTAACTTGTATTATAATTGCTTTTATATGTCTTGGTTTTACCTTCTTTAGTTTTATTAGGCTCCTTATTTGGTTTCGATTGCTTCTTTACTTTCACTTATAAATTCAAAATAACAAAAATATTTTCTTTTGTTTTGCTTCTTTGTTTGGTTCTTTATTTTAATTTTATTTGGGTTTTACTTTTGATTTTTATTTAGAGTTTTCCTTGCTGTAGCTAGCATGTTTAGGTCTTGCTTAGCCTCTGGTTTCTTAGTTTATCAAAAATAAAGTACCAAGTTTTATCCATTTAGCTTAGTTGATACATATGTAAAAAGTGATTTTCTGTTTTCGGTATCTACTGCTTATTGCGCGATTTTTCATATTTTACTGGAAGCTCTAAAAATCACGAAAAAATTACTGATGTTGTAGCACCTAATCCTCTGCATGTACAAAAATTGGCTAAAATTTCGGGCATGTTTAAGTGCACCTAAAAATTGCGTTTTCCAGCTGCTGTTTTTCTGGACAGATTCTGACTTTTGTTGCAAGAGTGGCCTCTTTTCGTTTTCATTTGATTTTTAATGGTTCTTACCTTTCATTTATAAGTTGGCCATTTAAGCAACCTTTCTGTAACTTAAAAACAAAATTTTATTTGGTTTAATAGTAGCACTTGGGAAATATTATCTATTGTACTAATGTCTAACCGCAGAAAAGAATGGGAAAGTTTTTGTGTTGAAGTTTTTTCACAGAGAATGAAGGAACACCAAACTATGGAATATTGAAGAATTACCAAAGTCATAAGCTTGGGGATGTCCCCGCATCCCTCTTCATCAATAACCCCACGGTTTGCAAACCTTTAAACTTTGTTTTTTGAGCAACATAGGAACTTAACTAAACTTGAAGCGGCTGTATTTTATTATCTATTTATCTTAGCATCAAACACCAGTTACATTAATAAGTGGATCGTCACATATTTTATTTATCCTCTGTTTTCAATGTTTACTTGGTTAATGGATTACTTGTTGAAACTTAAAAATGATGTGTGAATAATACTGTTTAGTAGTTTATGTTTTCTTATGGTTAGTCTCAACTAGCTAATAGTGCATATTATGTTATTTTGATATCAACATGCATTGTCCTGTTCATAAGATGGTATGGTATTGTGGTATCCTCCTCTGAATAATTCACTTGAATCGACTTGGCACATGCTCACACATGTTATGACTGAAAAATAAAAGTCAATTAAGCCTTGATGATCTATTTTGCCTCAGAGTTTTAGTATCGTTTTTATGCCTCCGTTAATTTTATTTTGTCGCAAGCATGATTATGACCGTTATCGCTCTCGTGGTTGTCGCTTCCCAGTCTATTGCTAGCCTTCACTTGTACTGAGCGGGAATGCTGCTCGTGCATCCAAATCCTTAAAACCAAGTTATCCCAAAGAGTCCACCAAAAAATTCCTATGCATGGTATTTCAAGCCATTCCAAGTAAATTTGCATGTGCTACCTTTAAAACCTTCAAAATATTTCTCTTTTTGTGTCAATGTTTACTAGCTCATGAGGAATTAGTGTGGTTATTCTTTATTCTATTTGTCAAATGGACTTTTACACCTGGACTAGTGGCATATACATCCGCTTATCCAATAACTTGCAAAAAGAGCTGGCAACGGGGTGCCCAGTCCCAATTAATTACAACTTTAACCAATTAATTCTCTTCACACTTTTGCCCTGATTCATCAGTAAGCAATGACAAACAGTGAAATACCTGAATGTGTGTAAACCAAAGAGAAAGAGGGATGATCTGCCTTGCTGGTAGAAATAACGTCCTTCATGGGAGCCGCTCTTAAAAGTCCGTTTGACAGGTAGAATACTGTTCTCACCCGCTACCATTCGTTGACAATTAACAAACACCTCTCAAAACATTTTTACCTCTGTTTTTAAAAAAAAAGCTCTAGCACGTGTTAATCCCTGCTTCCCTCTGCGAAGGGCCAATCTTTTATTTTTATGTTGAGTCACCATCCTTTCTTTGAGCACTTCTTCGAGAGCATAGCTGTCGTTCTTAGTGTAATGTGCTTGTCCCAGAATACGATTAATTGAGGTATAACCATGATGCTTTTATCTTTGATATCTCTATATCTAGTCTTCACTTGAACTTCAGAGGTGCCTTGGCATTTATGTTTTGCTCCACAATTAAGGGCAAGCGAGATACCACTCTATCATGCTTTATTATGGTCATTACAATCTTGTTGATGTTTATAAATTTCATGTTATAAGCTCTTAGTTCGTTGATACTTTTCATTAGGAAACATGATTGCTAAGTTTTATTATCCATACATCATGCAATTGTTAAAGACCTGATCATAGCATTTACAATCAAAAATTATTTTGTTATCATTTACCTACTCGAGGACGAGCAGGAATTAAGCTTGGGGATGTTGATACGTCCAAAACGTATCTATAATTTTTGATTGTTTCATGCCATTTTTATGCTTTTAGCACTTGTTTTATATTAAGTTTATTATTTATTTGGACTAACCTACTAATAGTTGCAAAAGTGCACAATGTTCTTGTTTTACTCTTTGATGTGTAGAAATTATCAAGAATACAAGAGGAAACCTTGTTGGAGTCGAATTGGGACTTTCCTGAAATCTGTCTGAGAACTTTTTACGAAGATTGCCAGTTTGACCCTCGAAGATGACGTTATATGGAGACCTGGCTGTTACGAAAGTTGTCACAATTTTCCATACGAAGATTTTAAGCCCGAGATCAGCCCAATCGGAGTTCGGACGCGGCCTGTAGGCCCGTTTTGGTGGAACCCTAAAAGGGGTGACGGAAATCCGAGAAGATATATAAAGGGAGGAAACCTAATTCGTGGAGGACTCCTCCACCCACGAATTTCAGCCACCAAAAGCCACGTTTTTGCCTCCCCCATGGATCCCATCTCCATGGGGGAGGGCTCCCAAGAAGCCATGAAGGAGGGAGGCTAAGGGGCGGCGCTCCCCAAGCTTGCCGGCGGCGGGGAAAGGAGTTCCCCGCACCGCCGGCGCCGCCGCCGCCCTGCGCCGCCGCGCTGCCCCTCTCCGCCGTCTTCACCGCCATCTCCATCACCATCTCCTCCTTGTATTCAGTGGTTCATCCTCCCACAAACCTCTGTACCGTCCTATGTAAACATGGTGTTTGATGCTATAATATTTATCCTATGATTTACATCATGTTTCCGTAGTTTATTTGTCTTTTGATTGCTTAATTGAATGCATGAGGTTCATTAGAGTTGTATGTCTATATGGTGCTGTCCTTTGGTGTCCATTATACTTGTGCGCGCATGGATCAAACACCCTAGGGTTGGTAGTATTTGTAACGAAGCGGGGGAAGTTCTGCCGGAGTGACAGAAACCTGAGAACGCGAACCGATTAGTTGCACGTATGGGAGTAAGAGGACCTTGAACTTAAGGCTATGGTTGGGGAAACCTTAATGCATTGTTAGTATTTGCGGATGCTTTCTAACAATCCAATCATATAGTACTTGTAATCCCAAGTAGTGGAGTGCATGTATATTTAGCCTCTCCCACATAGAAAACTGCATCGAAGACAATGAACCAAGTACCTTCACTAATTAATCTTGGACAAAGCCACCACAATTACCACCACTTTTCCACACTCATGGTACTGTTAGTATATGGTTACTTAGTGTATTTTATTGCTGCAGCACTAACATTTACTTTCTTGTATTTATTATCTTGCAAAACTACCTCTCATACCCGTATTGCTACCGTAGTTTTATTTTCTAGATAATGCAAACGTTTAGTGTGCGTAGAGTTGTATCAGTGGTTGATAGAACTTGAGAGAATACTTATCCTACCTTTAGCTCCTCGTTGGGTTCGACACTCTTACTTATCGAAAAGGCTACACGCGATCCCCTATACTTGTGGGTTATCACCTTTCTCCTCTGATGGCTTCTATCAGGAAATTTCTTCCTGTGCTCGGGAATCGCAATTGTCTTGGGCTTGGAGCCTGGTACGCCTCGTAACCATCCGTCATGTTCCTTATTCCCAAGGGGGCGCGTGAGCTCGTCATCCTCTCTATCGGGAATGAACCGTCCCTCTGCAACATCCTTTATTGCATTTCTAATGCCTTCGATGGGTAGTAGGGGATTATCTTTGTGTCTTCTGTTATATATGCACTTCCCTTCTGCGTCCAACGTGCCCCCATGCCCGTAAAACCAATTTCTTGCCCGTTCGATCCATGCGAGTGGCTCTGGAGTGATCCCTTTAGCCAGCAGGTCCGCCTCAAGTTTCTCCCACTTAGGCATGCTAAAAGCGTAGCCACTAGCCCCCATAGTATGGTGGTAGATCTTTTTAGTAGCATTTGCCTTATTTTTTGCAGACTTTTTCTGAGCTTCCTCCGATTTCTTGTACGCCACAAATTCTTTCCAGTAATCCCTTATCTTCTCATACCCTTTATCGAAGTCCGGAGTCTTATTTTTCTGGACAAACTCGCTGTTCAATCTTTTCTTCCAGTTCTTGAATAGCTCGGCCATCTTCTTAAGAGCCCAGTCCCTGACTTTTTGCTCCATGTTTTTCCGGGTAATCTTTTATGTCTCATTTGGATCCTCCTCATCTGGATCCACCTCTGGCGCCAGGGTGAAATTAAGCATGAGCTTTCTCCAAAGTCTTTCTTTGCCCTCCTCGCCGACATATCTTACTCCTCCCTCCTTTGGCTGATGCCATTCTCGAACGGTGATCGGGATGTAGTCCCTAACAAGAACTCCGCATTGTTTTACCATTTTATTTTTAACACCAGGGGAGCAGCCGGTGTGCCGTCTTCAGCGACTTTTTCGATCCTGTACCTTTCTTGGTCGCCCAACTTTTTGGCTGGGACTCGTTTTGTCCTTACAGAAGATTTGCTCGATCCAGAGGGCTAAAAGAAGAAAGAGCGTTAATATATGTATATAGACAGCAGAGGCTCAATTAATACAATCTTCGGCTTCATTAATATATGTATATGCACCTCGCCAGAGTTTGCAACATTTAATGTTCCACCGGAGCCTTCGGCTTCTCCCTCGTCGACTTCTTCCTCGCCGACTTCTCCCTCACCCCAGTCGTCGGGTTCTACCTCACCGGAGCCGTCTCTTCGGTTGAGAGACTCATCTCCCTCACCGGAGTTGTTCAAAAACTGCGAGGTGACATCGCCAACATCTTCCGGCCCGCGGATTATATCCTCGAGGATGTTTTCCTGATTTTCGTCTCGTTTCATAGTTTCTGCAAATTAAGAACAATGCACAAAACTTTAGTTGGGTAACTTGTTCCATATGTCAAGATACATCTACCCACAAAAATGTGAATCAGATATGTGAATGCATATGTGAATACAAAGTTAAATTTACTAATTTTGCTAACACCTTAATTTGCTAATTTTGCTAACACATAATTTTTGCTAACACTTTAAATATTCTTAAACAAGCTATTTCTTAATTTTTCCTAACACAGTACTAACAATTCCTAACATAATTTTTTATGTTGCTCACAAAAATACAATCTAAAATTCTACAAACATCTACTGCCATATAGAAGACAAAACAATTGAAGTTTAATTCAATTCAAATTAGTATCAAATTCAAATACTTTTATTTATTTCAGGAACTAGTCACACACCATTTAATTCATCAATTATTTTCTATTGCTCACAAAAATATAATCTAAAATTCTACAGATAGCTACTGGTATCTAGAAGGCAACACAATTGGATTTGACTCAAAATGATCTACCAAATTCTCTACACATTTGTTTTAGTCCAGAAGCTTAATAACCAAGTTTTAGCTAATGACTAAGTTCTTTTAATCTAAAAATTAAATCCTTTTAGGGTTACACAGTGTTGATTATTTGTGACCTAACCCAATTGGATTCAACTAAATTAGATTAACCAAATGACAATTAAAATTGTTATAGTACAGAAGTGGCTACAATCTTTATTTGAATACCTAATTAATTCTGTTGCCTAATTAATTCTACAAAAATTAGGGGTGCTAGGCTACTGCAATACAAAGTTAACACAATTACATTCATAATTTTTGGATTATCAGAGTATCAGAAACAAACAAATTTACATAATTAATGTTCTGTACTATTTTAAATACCCAGCAATTAATATTCATCTAAACAGGGTGAAACTAGTTTAGTTGCATAGACATTTTCATAAGCTATCCAGAAAATTTTGGTTTGAATTATTTGGATGTATAAATCTCGAGTTACTGATTTTCAAAGTTGACAGATGATTTTAAATTGCGCACGCATGGATAAGTTTAAAAATCTGACGAGCGGGGCCGCTCGTCAGTGACCTATCTACTGCATGCGAAGTGTTCGAGCGGCGCCGCCGCGGCCGCGATGGTGACGGCGATTCGAAGACCTACCTAGGGGGTACGGGAGGTGGCGGAGATGGTCAGGGTCCGGCGAACGTCGGCGGCGCGGCTGTACGGCTCGGGGTACGGCAGGTGGCGGAGATGGTCACGAGTTCCTCCGCTTCCACGGCTCCGCCGTGCGGGCGGCGCGGCGCGGGCGTCGAGGACACGCCGAACGTCGACGGCTGTGGCGGAGCGCGGCGTGGAGCGGCGCGGGCGCCGGGCAGCCTGACGGCGTCGATTCTGCTCCGGCACCGCGCTTCGTTTTCCTTGGTCGATTTGGGGATGAATGGGGAAGGAGAAGGCGCGACAGTTTATACCAGGCCTCATTGGAACCGGGACCAATGAGTTGGCAACTTAATGTCAGATTGGCTCGCGCCTCCATGGACTCATTGGTCCCGGTTCTTCGTATAAACCGGGACCAATGAGTCCTTTTTCAAAATTATTTCAAACTTTTCAGTTCTGAATGTTGTTCCCGCTTTTTTTCTTATTTAGATGTTTGAATATGAATTTCAAATGGTTTTGAATCTGAAAAGACTTTCAACATGAAAAGTGTTTAAATTTGAATAAACAATCCAAAACCATTTTCTGTTTTCTAAAATAATTATTCTAACTATACAAACTATTAACCATTTGCCATTTTCAATTAAAAATGCATTAACTTTATTGCATATTTTGAATTGACAAAACTTTCAACGTGAAAAGTGTTTGAATTTGTATAAATAATCCAAAATCAATTTTACATTATTATTGTCATTTTCAATTTAATATGGATAAATTCATATCTTTAAATCCAGAATGTTTGGTGTTGTAAAATGCAGAAGAAACCAGATAAAAATTATTTAATTCATTTATCTTTTGCATAACTAACCCAAAACCAAATTACTTATTCAGATGCTAAAGATCATTAGTTGGTAATGCAGAGATAAAGAATACATTTTACACGATCGTCGTCGTAGATAGACAAACATTTTACACGATCGTCGTCATACATAGACGAACCATTTGTCCTAACTAACGATGTGGCTCAGGTTAGTCATACTCCTGCCTAGGCCTATAATACTCGTCCTCGTAGTCGTCGTAGTCGCCGCCGTCGTCGTCGCTGTCGTCGGGCGGCGCTCGCCTGGACTGGAAGCGAGGGTAGCATAGGCGGGGGTTATCGCCGGCCGTGATGTAGTTCATGACGCTCTGGAGAGTCCGGCCGCTCCACCACAGCCGACGGCCGGCCTCGTTGAAGTTTGAAGGAGGCGGGCCGTCCTCCTCGTACCTGGCGAGCGCCCTCTCACGCCGATTGATGAAGAAGGCGTCCCAAGTCGGGCGGTAGTTGGGATGCCAGCGGGGATCCATCCGCTGTGCCGGAGTGAGCTCGAGATAGTAGTGGTTCGTGATGGCCGCCCGGCGCGCCAAACCTTGAGGGACAGGAGGGACCGGCACGCCTCCGGTGCTCAGCCTCCAGCCGGCGGGGACGTCGTAGCCGGGCGGGCAGGGGTAGTTCGAGGCGCAAAGCGCCTCCGCCTCTGAGTAGGTTAGAGTGGGTACGGTGGAAGCCATGGGAGAGTGATGAGGTTGCAGATATGAGTTTAGATGTGCTATGCCAATGGAGGCCATGCATGACTACATATATATAGTAAGAATCCCACCAATAAGGAAGAAGTACACGGATCGTGTGTTTCTTTCGAGCGCTTGTGAGCCGTTGGATCAGGGGTGTGTTTCTTTTGAGAAATTGTGAGCTGTTGGATCAGCAGTATCACGACTACTTCGTGAGCCACATGACCCGGTTGGTGTTACCAACCGGGACTAAAAAAGCATGCGGATCGTGTGTTTCTTTCAAGCGCTTGTGAGACGTTGGCTCAGGGGTGTGTTTCTTTTGAGGGATTGTGAGCTGTTGGATCAGCAGTATCACGACCACTTCGTGAGCCACATGACCCGGTTGGTGTTACCAACCGGGAATAAAGAAGCACACGTACCCTATATATAGCCCCCCTCCCGGAATTTCACGGGAACAATGTATTAGCGGCAAATATAACGACGCCTATAAATTGGCCACTCCTCAGACAGGTTACTCACTCACACAAAACATTCCAGCGTCACTCGGAGAGGCATCTTTGGGCAACCAACGGCAAGACGTCTCTGATGACCTGCGACCGTTCCAAACGGTTGCAGATCATCAGATATGTCTTGCCGGACGGTTGTAGATCATCAGAGACGCCTTACCGCTGCTTGGATCGAAGTGGCGCTCAAACACAAAACATTCGGGTTCCCTAGCTACGTCCTACGGTGCATTTGATATGCGGGCACTCACGAGCCACCGTCGGGCTGTATGCAGGGGGAACCGTGTGTTTTGTTCCAACTTTTTCGAGCGCGTGTAAGACGTTGGAGTTTTCTTCTGAAGGCTGTACCTAACGAAGCTGAGGTTTGAGAGGTTCCCACGGGAGGTGTGGGAGCCGACAACCACCTACCACGCGTGTTTCACCGGTCGTCATGCAATTAATTAACAGAAAACAAAAAAGAAAACTCACATGTGATATAACCCATTTCTTCTAGGTGGAAACTCCAATTTCGTGTATTATGGTTTTCACCACATAAAGGTTTAATACATTACTACACATCACATAAAGGTTTAATACATTACATTGATTTACATAAATGCCATGAACCCTTCTTCGCGTATGTCCCTGGCCTATGATCGCTTCGGCCATAACCATAGAGCATCTTCATTATTTAACGGGATGCTTGGGTCAGTTTTCACTGTGAAGGGCGGAATTTCATCAAACTTATCATAATCTGCTGACATGTCTGTCTTGTCCTCGACTCCCACGATGTTTCTTTTCCCTAAAAGAACTATGTGACACTTTGGCTCATCGTCTGATGTATTCGTTTGCTTTTTTTTCTTTTTTTCGGTCTAGAGGACATGTCCTTCACATAGAAAACCTGAGCCACATCATTGGCTAGGACGAATGGTTCGTTCCTGTAACAACCAAGATTCTTGAGATCCACTGTTGTCATTCCGTACAGCTGGTCTACCTTTATCCCTTCTCCCTTCATGTTGACCCAACTGCACCGAAACAAAGGGACCTTAAAAGTAGGTCCATAGTCAAGTTCCCATATCTCCTCTATGTAACCATAGTATGTGTCCTTTTGCCCATTCTCGTCTGTTGCATCAAAGCGGACACCACTGTTTTGGTTGGTGCTCTTTTTATCTTGGGCGATCGTGTAAAATGTATTCCCATTTATCTCGTACCCTTGGAAATTCAATACAGTCGAAGATGGTGACGTGGCCAACAAGTAGAGCTGATCTCCAACAGTGGTGTCATTCATGAGCTGTAATCGCAACCAACTGCCGAAAGTCTCCATGTGTTTTTCTTTAATCTAGGAGTCAGCCTCCCCCGGGTTCTTGGAGCGTACATAATTCTTGTGTTCCTCGATATACGGAGCCACGAAGGTGGAACTTTGTAGAACTGTGTAGTGTGCTTGAGTTAAAGAATGTCTGTCCCTACATATCAGTGCTTTCTTTCCTAGTGTGCCTTTTCTACTCAGTCTCCCCTCATGCCGCGATTCAGGAACACCAATCGGCTTAAGGTCAGGAATAAAGTCAACACAGAACTCAATGACCTCCTCTGTTCCATAGCCCTTTGAGATGCTTCCTTCTGGCCTAGCACGGTTATGAACATATTTCTTCAATACTCCCATGAACCTCTCGAAGGGGAACATATTGTGTAGAAATACAGGACCGAGAATGGCAATCTCGTCGACTAGGTGAACCAGGAGATGCGTCATAATATTGAAGAATGATGGGGGGAACACCAACTCGAAGCTGACAAGACATTGGACCACAGCCTTCTGTAAACTTGGTAGAGTTACTGGATCGATGACCTTCTGAGATATTGCATTGAGGAATGCACATAGCTTCACAATGGGTACTCGAACATTTTCCGGTAGAAGCCCCCTCAATGCAACCGGAAGCAACTGCGTCATAATCACGTGGCAATCATGAGACTTCAGGTTCTGGAATTTTTTCTCTGCCATATTTATTATTCCCTTTATATTTGACGAGAAGCCAGCCGGGACCTTGATACTGCTCAGGCATTCAAAAAAATTTCCTTCTCTGCTTTGGTAAGAGCGTAGCTGCTTAAGTATTGACGCCCTTTATCCGTCTGCTTGTTCTATGGGTCTTTCATACGTTGCTGGTCCTCCCGTGCTTCTGGTGTATCTTTTGTCTTCCCATACACGCCCAGGAAGCCTAGCAGGTTCACGCAAAGATTCTTCGTCACGTGCATCACGTCGATTGAAGACCGGACCTCTAGGACTTTCCAATAGGGTAGCTCCCAAAATATAGATTTCTTCTTCCATATGGGTACGTGGTTGTCAGCGTCATTCGGAACAGATAGACTGCCAGGACCCTTTCCAAAGATTAAATCCTTGACCATGTCATATATAACATCACCATCAGGGAGGTTAGGCTTCTTCCGGCGATCTGCCTCACCGTTGAAATGCTTGCCTTTCTTTCTTACGGCATGACTGTTCGGAAGAAATCGACGATGCCCCAGGTACACGTTCTTGTTTCCCAAATGTATACTTTCAGTCTTATCTAAACAGTGCGTGCATGCATTGTATCCCTTGTTTGACTGTCCTGAAATGTTACTAAGAGTAGACCAATCATTGATGGTTACGAACAACAACGCTCGTAGGTCAAATTCCTGTTGTTTGTGCTCATCCCACACACGTACACCTGGTTCGGACCACAACTGCAAAAGTTCATCAACTAATGGCCTTAGGTACACATCAATGTCGTTGCCGGGTTGCTTCGGGCCTTGGATGAGCACTGGCATCATAATGAACTTTCGCTTCATGCACAACCAAGGAGGAAGGTTGTAGATACATAGAGTCACGGGCCAAGTGCTATGACTGGAGCTCTGCTCCCCAAAAGGATTAAAACCATCTGTACTTAGATCAAATCTTAAGTTCCTTGCGTCATCTGAAAATGTCGGGAACTCTCTGTCGATTTTTTCACTGGGACCCATCGGCGGGGTGTCTCAACTTCCCGTCTTTCTTACGCTCTTCTTTGTGCCATCGCAACAACCTGGCATGCTCTTTGTTTCTGAACAGACGTTTCAACCGTGGTATTATAGGAGCATACCACATCACCTTAGCAGGAACCCTCTTCCGGGGGGGCTCGTCATCGCACTCAACATCACCAGGGTCATCTTGTCTGATCTTGTACCGCAGTGCATTGCATACCGGGCATTTATCCATATTCTCGTACTCCTCACCGCGGTACAGGATGCAGTCATTAATGCATGCATGTATCTTCTGCACATCTAATCCTAGAGGGCAGATAGCCTTCTTTGCTTCATATGTAGTCTCGGGCAATTCGTTATCCTTTGGAAGCTTCGGCTTCATTATTTTCAGTAACTTCTCAAATCCCTTGTCAGAACAACCAGTCTCTGCCTTCCATTTCAGCAGTTCCAGTGTGGTACCGAGCTTTGTTCTGCCATCTTCGCAATTTGGGTACAACTTTTTGTGATCCTCTAGCATGGCCTCCAACTTTAGCTTCTCATTTTCTGTATCGCATTCTCGCTTTGCATCAGAAATGACCCCACCAAGACCATCAGCGGGCTCATCTGATGCCCGATGTTCACCTCCTTCTTCTTCAACGTCTTCCATTACAGTATCACCGCATTCCTCAGGGAACATAGGATAGTTGTCATCATCCTCCTCTTCTTCATTGTCTTCCATCCTAACCCCTCTTTCTCCGTACTTGGTCCAACAATTATAGCTGGGCATGAAACCTCTCCAAATCACGTGGTCTTGAATGGTTCTCGGGTCAGAGTACTCCCTGACGTTCCGACACTTCTCACATGGACAAGGCATAAAATTATCCACTTTGTTTGCCTCAGCCACTTCGAGAAATTTATGCAGGCCTGCAATAAACTCGGAACTGCGTCGTTCGCCGTACATCCATCGCATCCGTGCATCCATCTGCATCATATAATTAAGTTTATCGAATACCATTACAATAACATCTTGAATAGTGAAATGACCACCATACATCGACACGTGCAATATTTCTGTATCAATTACAGATGAAAAAGATAAATTTGCTAACCTCGGCCGAGGATATCATCTTGTGTGAACTTAAGTGTGGTTCGGGCATTTCATCGAACACATCTTGTGCGTGTCAAAGGAAAAAAACTAGCACCCACTTCCCACCAATCCAACAAGAAAAAAAAGAGGAGAGAAGAGAGGAGGTGGGTTATTTATAGGCAGGGGAGGGGTATTGGTCCCGGTTCGTGCCACGAACCGGGACCAAAGCTCCGCGGCACGCCACGTGTCTGGCACTGGAGCATTGGTCCCGGTTCGTGTCGTGGCACGAACCGGGACCAATGTCCCCAACCAAACGGGACCAATGCCCTGGCAGCTCGAACCGGGACCAGTGCCAGGCATTGGTCCCAGTTTTTCACTGAACCGGGATTAATGGCCGATTCGGCTCTGGACGAAAGGTAGTTTTTCTACTAGTGTATACACCGTGTGCAAGAGGGGCGGCCTTTTCTCGCACGAGCTCACGCAGGTCAGGAGGACCGGGGAACCGCGCGTCGAGCCGCCGGTTGAGCAGATCGTCATGGCACCGTCGGACGAGCCTTACACAAATCTCACGGTCTCCGCCAGGAAATCCTACCTCGTTATATCTTCACGCGAGATAAGTTGCGTCAGGCCTGCCATGGCGTTCAAGGTGTTCCAGGCAGATTTGGAGATGGCCCGGTGGGTAGATGTGGAGAGCTTGGACGATGAGCGCTCTTCATTAGCGCGCACTGCTCCAAGGCCATTAGCTCATCTAGCCATGGCGGCCAAGGGAGAGGAGGTCAAATATATTTCGCCGACTATGGCCTTAGGCTCGCCAACCGGACCGGATGCATTACTCGTTTTTTTTTTTGCGTTTACATTACTCGTACCTGTGGTGTATATGACATGAGAAGCAAGGCTGTCTCTCCAATTTCGAGTAAATGGCCAATCAGTGATCAATCAAAGGCGTCATGGTTCTTCCCTTGGGTTGAGTATGGTGACCCCAACCGTAATTGTAAGACTCGGAGACGAGGATTGTTTACATGGATGTGAACTTTTCCATTATTCAGCCCTCGGCTTGTAGAAATAATATAAGCCTCCCATGGGGTATACATAAAGTACACTGGAGAAGTGAGGAGAGGGACTTGTAGTGCAAAACAATCTGTACATGGTTTAACCTATTCTATCTCCATCTATTTAGCATTTTGTGGATGTACTTTGTTATGTGCCTGTCATGTAGGGCATGGTGTATACTGTATTAATTAATATTTTAGCGTGGCTTGATTCCCAAGTAGTATATCTTAACGGTTTTGCTAATTCTCAGTCGCCGCATTCACCTCGTTCACCGTTGGATTTGGTGCACAGATTCATGTGGGTTTTTCTTTTTTGCGAGCGAAGCCTATAGTAGTCTGCCTGCGTACGATCGTACGAAGCGGGAAACCTTATACGACGCCCGTTGCGTCTACGCCCGCGCAAAGCGCAAATCCACTGGACGCGATGATTGAGCCGGCCCATACATCCTTCCGTTCGGTTTTCTGGTTTTGGGAAGGTTCTAGAACATTCCGGTTTGGTTTCTTACTGCTTTTTTTTTGTAGTTTTCGATTGTTTTTCTTTTCGATTTTTTACTCTTTTTGAATTCATGTTTTTTTCATTTTCATGAAAAATGTTAAATTTTAAAATTGTTCAGATTTCATTTTTTCATATTTTTTGAAAAATGTTCATTTTTTAAAATATTTCAGATTAAAAAATTGGTTCATTTTTGGACAATGGTGAACTTTGAAAATGGTTCACGTTTTGAAAATTGTTCATTTTTTAAAATGTTTCATACTTTTTGAAATTTTCATTTTTAAAAAGGTTCATATTTTGAAACTTGTTCATTTTTTAAATGGTTCATAATTTGAAATTTGTTCATATTTTAAAATGGTCAGATTCAAAAAATGTTCATTTCTTAAAATGGTCCAAATTTTGAAATTTGTTCATATTTTAAATGGTTCGGATTTTTTTAAATGGTACAAATTACAAAAAATTACATTTTTTAAATTTAATGAACCATTTTCAAAATTTACAAATTCGGATGTCAAACGAAAAAAACAAAACCGATGCTACCTAGGTAGGCCCACGCGGGGAGCTCTTCAGGCGTTTGCGCGCGGAACCGACGCTTGAGGCGTCGTATAGGGGCACCCCGTACGAAGCAATATGGCTTCTTCTCGTGGCGAGTTTGGGCTGCTGTTGTTGCCGTACGGGTGTGGGCTAGCTACCGCGGATTGTCTTTGGCTTTATGATGCTTGTTGTTGTTTTTGTTTTTCCAAAGTATGGTGGACTTTTGTTTGTTTTTTCAAGGTCAGCCAAGGTCGACGTTGGATACTTGGATAGTTTAATTCCGCTGCACAATCTTTTTGTGTTTTTTTTTCTTTTCCGTTGTACATTGGTTTGTTAGTATTCGATGCATACCGTACGACTATGCTCTCTCTCTTCTAAGTGATAATTACTTCATTTTAAAATATGGCATGATAATTATTTTCTTATCCTCTCTTTTCAACTCTTTTTTTGTCACTGGTTGTAGCAAGTCAATTTTACATGATAATTATGTTTCAGTTGCATTGGGGGTTGCAATTGTAATTTGTCCAATTGCAGAATGGCCGCAACGATATTTTTCCTAATTACTTGCCAAATTCTTGAGATTGGTTCAAGCTTTCCTTTTCCTAAAACCTCTCTCTCTATTTATTTTTTGAACATAAAAAACCTCTATATATCGAGAGCCCTAGATGTAAACGATATCATCTACTCCTCCGTCCAAAAATAAGTGTCTCAAGTTTGCCTCAAAAGTGGATGTATCTATACATGAAATATGTCTAGATACATCCAGTTTTTTATAAATTTGAGACACTTATTTTGTGACTGAGGAAGTATCAATAAACTATCGAGAGATTATACTCCAACTAAGACTTGTGACAGTGCCACGTTGCACGCTGTCGACCGTTGTTGAGCCATGCTAACATGAGCCTGCACGATAAGCTCCACGGCGGCAGCAAGGCCGTGGGAGCGATGCTGTTAGTTGACATCCAACTTTTTCGTAGATTCGCCACTGCTAGTGGCCATAGTGTCGGTTGGTACCTAAACTTCTCAGACTTATACTCCCTCCATTTCAAATTAGATAACTTTCATTTGTCTACATGCGGTTGTATCTAGATGTCTAACAAGTCTAAATACATCCGTATCTTGATAAATGAAAGTCATCTATTTTGGAACGGAGTAAGTACATTGTAATTTTGTTCTTTCTATAACTGAATCGAGGCAAGACAAGTTTCATAGAGGTTTCAGTACAACTTTTTCAGTACAGCTTCATTCGTTTCAAAGTAGTCCAGGCGCTCCTCCTTTATTTAGGCCGCTATAACCGTACGCGCTATTGCGTACAGGAATGATCATTAGAAGCAAGTCTGACACGTAGAAACACTTGGTTGCTTCGATGCTTTTTTTTGTTATCAAGTTCGTGGTCTCCATACATAGAGTACGGTTCACGAGCATTCCAGAAAATTATGCTTCAGTTCACACCCAAATTAAGATCAGCTGCAACTGTCACTTCTGCAAACTTCTGTCGCAAGCAACCTATATTTCAGAATCCTAATGATCTGACCAAAAGAACACGCACACACCAGTGGGAAATCTAGTAATTGTTCACTTGCACTTCACAGAGCCAACGAAATGAACTACTGAGGTGGTTGTCCGTCAATAGTTTGTTCTCGCTTACATTTCTGCAGTGGGACGCAAGATCAAAACTAGCTGCTTTTCCAGCTTGCTCCCCAGGAAAATTTTTCTCTCGATGCAAGACCAGTACACTTATCCACGAGCTCCTTCCTACATTACCTGTATCATTTACAGTAACTCTGAATACCTGCAACTCCCATAACACTATATGGTCAGTAAGACTTGTACAAATTTACTGCTTCCAGTCAGTGTTATGAACATATTCAGTGAAGCAGCTATTCTGCACAATTAAAGATTCAGGGCTGTTTTACGGTAGGGATTACTAGCACAATGGGCTAGTAGTATTGAGTCAATATCCACCGTTGATTACAGGGTTGGGAAATTCAGCTTTGTCCATTTACTTTTTACTTTTTACTTTTGCAAGTGTAAATTGGTCCATAATTAAAAGCTAATCTCTCCGGTGCGCCCAGGGGCATCTCATTGTGCGTCTCCTAGACAGGAGAGCTGCTCTTTTTTATTGCGATAGAAGAGGTGTTACAGAGAGTTGGCGTAGTGGCCAAAAAAACTTACAAGTGAGGAAAATAGTCAGCCAATGATGGCGGGAAGTTGCAGGAGCAACGTCGCTGCCGGAGGGAGTGAATGGTGAAATAGTTTTTTTTATCGGTGCCGTATTCATATAAATTATATTTATCATCTGCCAAATTTGGCCCATCGGTGAAAAAATACTACTCGTCTTGGTTAGTAGTATTGATTACTTAGAGCCGTTAGATCTACATTCTTGGACGGCTCGTATTATCCCGTCCCTACCGTAAAAGAGCCCCTTCTCAGCCACGCAACTTTCTCTCCTACCTCCCGACCTGGACCAGAAACAGTAAAGTTGAGGATGCCGGCCACCCATCTCACCGGAGTCAGGGCCGACGCGGCTGGCCGCGGCGGTGTCGACGACGTCGAGCCTGGACCGAGCCAGGCAGGGCCGACGCAGCTAGCCGCAGCGGGCCGGACTCCGGCGAGGAAGAAACTTAACGGTGGGGGTGCGGGGTCTTCGGCACCGGAGAAGAATGACGGGGTTAGAGGGATGGTCTGGGTGGCGGCGGACCGACGGAGGAGGAGCTCGGGGCAGGGCGGGGCGGCAAGGCGTCGCGGCAGCGCGTCGGCCGCGGGCGGGGTGGACGGCGGTTCGGCCGGCGGTGGTTGCGGGGGAGGCCGTCTCGCCGGAAGATGGAGAGGAGCGGCGCTTGCCGGAGACGAAGAAGAAGACCAGGAGGAAGACGCAGTGACGTCAGTCGACCGAGAACTAAACTAGTTCTCAGTCAGACTGTGCCTTAGTCAGACCCTTTCTTAAACCACAATCAAATTAACCGAACCAAATGTGAGGCAAGCTGGACAAACAAGAATCTGAAGATTGTAGAATAGTTGTCATTTATGGAAAACTTTCGTGAGCATTTTGGGCATTACCGCATTATTCATTCCAGCAAATTCAGTGTAAGCTGTGAGTTCGACCCACACTTGATGAGCAGCTAATCTGCGGTTCTGAAAAAAGTTAGCGCTGGTTACATTTGAGTGGGCTTAAAGCTCTCTGTATTTTAGAAAATTTCAGTAAATTTCAATGTATATCTGAAACTCACCCTGCAGTTAATCAGTGACCTTTTTTTTGTAGAATCGTTAATGAGTGAACAGATGATCTGCAGTTTTCAGAAGACACGAGCCACTTTTTTTAGATAGAAGGCACCAAGTGCCCAGGTTTCAATTAATAAAGCTCCGAACGGCCAGAGTTTACAGAATGCTGTCGAACAGCTTACAAAAGTTTACAGAAAATATAAGGATGCAGCACAACTTGAGTCTCGAGGACCTTGTTGAGTTCCGCGTGATCCGAACGGAGAGGAAGTAGAGTCGGTGAAGAGACGCCGCAGAGGAAATCCATGTCATCGTCAACCACCAGGGCCAAACCTTCTCGCAATATCGTATGTGTCCACCTCCAGAGAAAAAAGCACATTGCCTTCTCGCTCTGGATCGAAGGGTGCCGCACCATCGTGAGATAGATAACCTGATCACCCTGAGCACACATGGACAATGACAAACAAGTATGTCAGGGGTGAGGGAGGGGGATAGAGCATTGCTGCCTCGTCAAGCCGCCACCCACCAACAACACCGCTCCGCAATACTAACCACAACACATGACATGAACTGCCAGGAGAGATCGTCACCAAAGATGCGGTGAAAGAAAGGCTACGGTGACCACGAAATACCAAGACAAGTCGGCTCTCCATACCACCAGAAGCTGCTGACAAACCGGAGAGGGGAACAGTTCCCCTCTCGCCCAGGTTCGAGGGCGGCGTCGACCCGCCGGCGATCAGACATTTCGGGGAGGCAGAGCACCATGTCGCTTTATCAGTCACAATGCCACAACACCACAGAGGAAAAATAACCGCTACTAGCCAGCAACAAACCAACGCCACACTCGATCCCCATGCTCATCATCTTAAGGTGACGTCTCCATGCAGGGAACGACGTCGAAACGCCGCCGCCGCCCAAGTTTTCACTCGAGACATGCAGGAAGGGGAGGAGGGGAGGACCTTCACCGATGTCAGCTTTAGGAAGGAGAACGCCGCCTGCAACAACGTTGACGTTGTGGCCACCGTCGTCGGCCAAGGGTTTCCCTGAGTCAAGCGCCCCTCCTCCAGTCACCTCCACAAACCACCAGAAGGATCCAAGGTCAGGGAGATGCGACGAGCAGCGCAGTGACGTGCAACCATCTTCAGATCTTGAGAACGGAGGCCCAACATGACGACCTTCGCACCGTGAGCACATCCGCCGCCCGTGCAACCGAGACTCACCTCCTGCATCACCGACTCCCGCCACCCACCGCCAGGTCGACGTCAACCTCACCACGGGAGGCTGCCACATCAGATTCAGGAGCCCCCCACCACAGGTATCACCGACGGAAGCAGCGACAGCCCCGCGGGCTTGCCCGTCGGCTATCTCCGATGGCGGTGAGACGGAGGGAGGGGAAGGGAGGGTGGGGGCGGCACTAGGGTTTGGACCCTCGAGTCGCATCCGAAGGGGCGACGTGTGGGGTGGGGGATTTATTTACTATTCTTTCTTCTTCTTCTGACCCGAGCCACTTTCTCTGGTGATGCCTTTATAGGCCCACTTTTAAAACGCATGCCATTGATACCCACTCACGCGGCTTGCTCACACATGCGATGGACTGCACACTAGTATCAGTGTAGTGGAATGCGAATAAACAAACGAGCGCATCAAAGCATGCTTAATCCTTTTAGTATGTGTCGATAATCCATCTCCAATGTGCCTAATCATTCCTACTGTCGCAACAGTGGAACATGGGGTTCCCCTAGTACTGCCAAAGTGGGTCCACCCCATGTGGGCTCAAGATGAAGATGGACAAGACCAAGACTCAAGTCAAGCTGGCGGGTTCACCATCAAGACATGCATGGCCTACGACGACTAAGGGCTCCGGTCCTGGGGACCTTCCGGGTCCCCGAATCAAGCAAGAAGGCCAGGAAGGACCCGAGAGCCCGAGTTCCCGGCAGGAGGCCAGGCTCCCTCTCGGGTACTTCCTACGTCCCTGTGGATAAGCACTCCACCTCACCGCGGAAGACTTGGGAAGCAAGGCGAAGGCAGCGCAGGCGGGAAGCACGTCCCGTGGTGGTGTCAGCTCTTGTCCACCCCCAAGGCGGACGCTCCCACCTAACCCAGGGGAGACGCTAGGCTGAGGAGAGGCCACGTCTCCCCCTAAGCTAGATGAGGAGGGTCCTTCACCCCGAAGGTCCCTCATGCTCCTCACGTGACCCTGTGGCAACCCCTTAGCCTATAAAAGGAGGACCAAGGCACGGGAGGAGGGGGAGAAAAAAAAGGACAAGATAGAACGAGGACGAACACCAGCTAGAACCAAAGCAAGACTAGACTAGGGCTGCGGAGGTAGAGAGGAAGGTGATCTCCTCCGGGCCAGGATCTGTCCTTCTTCTACCTCGAGCCAAAACCCTTCCGGGTACCCTGTCCGGGAGGTTCCATTGTAAGCCACACTATGAAGAACTCATCAATCCAGACATGCAGGAGTAGGGCTTTTAGCCTCCGGGCGGCCTGAACCTGGGTACCTCCTTGTGTCCCTTTGGTTGCATGCTTTGATCGTGGAGAGGAGAGCTTGATCTAGACTCCGCTCAAGAAGACGATTCTCAGCCTCCTTCGCGCCCCGTGCCGAACCTAAAAGGGGGTATCCTATACTCCCGGTGTCCGTGCAACGAGACACGACATCTGGCGCGCCAGGTAGGGGCGCAAGTGCTGGATTCATCTTCATCAAGTTCATCGGCAAGTTCTTCGTCAAGCATGCCTCCAAGGAAGAAGGGAGATCCTGGAGCGTCCAAGCCGGTCTCTCCCTCACGCACCCAAGCTTCAGTTGAACGTCGTGCTGCTGGCGCACGGCGGAGCGCCTCTCCGTCCCCACCTCCCATGGAGAGGGTGGCGCCAGACGAAGTGGACGGTCGCGACAAGGACAACGGCCCTGGCGGAGCGGCGGCTCCAAAGGGCACCACCATGCCTCCTCCTCGCTCAAGGGAGAAGAGCGTCTGCAACGGCACCGGCAAGGAGCCCACCGCTGGAGGAGGGAACCACGGCGTTCGCCCCAGCGGGGATCCACGAGCATCCAAGAGCAAGACCTCCGCGCACTCGCCTTCAGACATGCAAGCTCGCCATGATGCTCTAGTCGCTGCCAAGGCACTGATGCAGTTCCCTCCAAGCAGCGGCGACCCCAAGGTCTACCAAGAATGGAGGACTCGCATCGAGAGGCTCCTCGACTTCACCGATGGTGGTCCGTGGGTCGAACCCACTCAAGCTCCCACCGTCGACAACCCCGGAGCAGCACAAGACAAAACACGTGATCCGCGAGGCCAGCCTCGTGGTGAACGTCAAGCCAAGACGGCGCCTTGATGTCTACGCACGCTTCTATTCTTGTAGACAGTGTTGGGCCTCCAAGTATAGAGGTTTGTAGAACAGCAGCAAGTTTCCCTCAAGTGAATCACCCAAGGTTTATCGAACTCAGGGAGGTAGAGGTCAAAGATATCCCTCTCAAGCAACCCTGCAATTAAGATACAAGAAGTCTCTTGTGTCCCCAACACACCTAATACACTTGTCAGATGTATAAGTGCACTAGTTCGGCGAAGAGATATTAAAACACAAGTGATATGGATGATTATAAGTGGTAATTGCAATCTGAAATAAAAATGGCAGCAAGCAAACATGTAGCAGAACTTGTTGTAAACAGTGTTTCAATGGTTAGAAACAAGGCCTAGGGATCATACTTTCACTAGTGGACACTCTCAACAATAATAATATAATTGAATACATAGATATTTCCTCTTCACTATGCTACTCTGAGTTATTCTCTCGTTGGATAACGAACACCAATCCACCGCGTAGGGCTATAAAAGCACACCTTAAAGTCGTATTCCCATATCTAGTTAACCCCACACTGTCAACTTGAGCGTCCTAGAAGGTACTAGACAAACACCGCAATTTCATAGAGACATCCAACGCAAATAATAACTCATGATAAGTATTCCTGTTATCTTTAGCCTAAGAGCCACACACGGGCGCACACTGTCAACTTCGCACCGTGGGACAAAGGTGACTCTGGAGATTACATTAATAAAACTACTTGAGTAGCATATAAGATAATGAAGAGTACATCTATGGATTCAACTAGATTACAAAGCTCATGATCACATAAAGATCACACCATGGGAGAGAGAGATAAACCATATAGCTACCGGTAGAGCCCTCAGCCTCGGGGGAGAACTACTCCCTCCTCATCATGGGAGGCAGCAACAGCGATGAAGATGGCGGTGGCATCGATGGAGATGGCTTGCCCCGGCAAGGTGCCGGAACAGAGACTTATGTCACTACACCATGACACCACATTCCCTACCCTAAAATCGGTAGGGAAAACGACTTTCGCCGACAGAAAGTCGGTCGGGGATCGGTATTTCCGACCGACCTTGTTGGTCACCGTAAGTCCAGTCAGAAAATCCCTTTCCCGACCGACATTTTTTTGCCGACCGACGGTTCGATGGCTATTCAAAAGCTTTACCGACCGACGTTTTCTTTCCCGACCAACGTTTCTTTCCCGACCAACCTTTTATGCCGACTGACTTGTGGACAGCATTTTCTTTGCCGACCAACATTTTGTTGGCCATACTATTGACTTTTCCCGACCAACTATCTGACAGTTTTGTTTCACCGACCAACAATCAGATGGTATTTTGTCATACAGGATAACATTAATTTAGCAATTGCCTGATCACAATGACAGTAGTATCCAATACAGTATTAATCAAGTTGCACTAACGAACACAAAGCAAACAATATAGATGCTCCATTAAACCAAATAAATAGGTTTACATAATACTTTGGTGACCAACACCAGACAGGTTTACACAAAATAAAGGCTAAAAATTGCATCTCCAACAATTCATAATGCTCCATTGCACTATCAAGTTGACAAGAGACATTAGATAGGTTTACAAAACGATAGCTAAACCGCACGGCAGTTCTGCTCCAATACACAAAATAGTCACTTGCCGCTAATCACCAGTTTCTGGTTGCTTGTCCTCTTGAATGTCTTTCCTACAAAGGGTAATTAACCAAGTCCATTACTTTCTTGCATTCATGACATGAATACTTACACTTCACACTTCATAGTTCATCAGGACATGCAACTGTAGTTGAACTATATTAGAATTCTGTCCATGCCTGCAGTAATGGAATAGATTGCCAGTATGCATGTGTTCCTAGTAAGAAATATAGGCTGCACTAAAGTTTGATGATTAATGTGTGTTCATGGGGTTGCATGCATACCTACTGATTTTCACAAGTCGATATTTATTTAGATGGTGGTTAAAATAGTATCAGTTTCTTTTTTTGGGACTGAAAAAAATAAGTATCAGCTATCTACGTAACTAAAGGCTAAAGTCTCATTTGATGAAACGACATACAAAATTCACCTAACAAAAGGAAAGTCTGTGAATGCATTGTATCTTTGCCAATCATTTATATGCGCAACATTTTGAGTCAAAGAATACAATAGATAGTACTGTCATTGGCAACAAATCAATGACTCAAAGTTAGCAATTTTTTTAATAAAATAGAAACAAACTTATGCTGACTATGTGATGACAACCGAGGCAGACTCATATGCTTGCTTCGTAGTAAGTACCTCGCTGGCAAGAAGGAGAAGCATACTGAAAAACCAGTCTCCTAGATTAATGGCTGCACTGGTGTTCCCAGTTCCCACAACAGTCATCGCCGTGTGCAGAACAAAACTAAACTACTGCCCAAATTAGCCTACGAAAAAGAACCATACAAGTCAGTATGCCACAATACACAATATAGATGAAGAGTACGTACTGAACCATCCTATGGCAAAGCTATCAATTACGACAAGCTAGCAATTTAAGTATTACAACAAAAATAACTTGTCATCTAAAAAAACTTGTAATGAATGGACACTATTGAATGTTCTTTCTTCAAAATCACTGCAAAGTAATAAGTGGTTAAAAACTACGCTCAAATCTGCACCCTTATGAATCTCTTAACTGAGTTCAACTAAATCGTGAAGTAGAATGACCAATGGCTAACAAGAGAACTTCCATGAGAAGAGAAATGATTTCAGCCAACAAGATATATAATGGCAGATAATCTTGGTACTTTGAGAATATCCCTATCTAGCATCAGTGCGCTGCACCTGACCAAATTTATCAGATACAAAACATAACAGTTTGTTTATGAAGGAATGAGACAAACTTTTAGTGGGTAAATCCTACTTAAAGTAAAACCATCTAGTAATTAAGTCATAACTCTGCAAATTGCTCCAGGTATGCATGTTCATTTGGATATACATTTAAAAAAACTGATCTTAATAGAAGATAAGCATCCAGATTTTAATTGCTGAACTGTTGGACACCCATCTGCGATTGCTCGCAACACTCATGTCAAAGATAAAAGAAAACACATGCTAGGGACTGAACCCAGAGATAAATAGACAGCTAGCACACTCGGAATGCACTCCACTAGATCTCCAATCACAAGAAAATCAAATATAAAATCTCCAGTGGCACACCAACCCCTGGATGCAATATACAGAACAACAATAACTAGTGGGGCAAGAGAGGAAGGGGACGCGCCATCGTGGACCTGCAGCGGCTGATGCTCCAAGGCATCTGATTGGGCAGGGTGTTGCTGGGCACTGCCGCTGGGAGGTCGTGAGCACGTCTAAAAAACACGTCGGTGCCAAGGAAGAATCCTACAAACCAAACAGTTTAGACGATTTCGCTTTGTATTGCAATCAGAAAGCTACTGGAAGCATATAATTATTTGCAATATCCATTAAGAAACTAACCACGCTATAATCCAACCTTTAATCGTAAACTAAATGGGATCACCATCAAGCTGACCTAACTTCAAAGGGATTTCTTCATTGTAAGCCTGGGCCTCAGCCCCAGTGTTATCTTTATTGGACAACGTGACTATATTTGCCATCAGTTCACAGGATTTATCTTCAGGGACTGCAATTAAATATGCAACGGAACAGTCAGCGATCAAGAAATCTGATACATATGGTCTCTACAGAATACTTACATCAATAAAAAATATCTTGGCAATAGCATGATAGAAACAGAGGTACCAAGAGGTTTAATGTACTCTTGCAACTATATGAATTTCAACTAAACCACAAGGGGAAGGTGTCTATAACAGGATGGATGCAAACTCAAGGCAGGACCATTTGGGCGTGTGCCTTTGGTATTTAGGGTAAGATGCATGAAACACATGCGTTATCTCAAGTTATGAAGTTCGATTAGAACATTGTTTTCAATTATTCCAGACTTCTAATTCCTCTCCATTAATTCTGATGCTTATACATATGACCTAATATATAAAAAATAACTAATTCAGCAACAGAAAAGAGACCTAGATTCAAACAGAGGAAATTAAACAGGGGGAAGCAACTGGTTTGACACCAAGGAAAACAAGGTCAAAATAGCTTGCATACCTGGAGAACTGTAAGGAGGTGCAGATGATGGTGCTGGCGGCACGGGCGCCACTGGAGATGCATACGGCGCAGATGCAGGTACGCCTGCACCTACATCTACCTTCTGTTCAACGCCATCTGGGCTCCCATCAGCAGAAGGTTTAGCAGGATCTGCACAACCAGGCGTCTGCCGCTTCTCATACTTGGCCAAGCCTTGCCCCCACCCAAGGCGGGGCTTCTTCTTTGGTGCCTCGTCCTCGGCCGCCTGCTGAGTTGCCGCATCCACAGACTGCTCTGCGGCGTTCTTCTCTGAAGCCGCTCTTGCTGCAGCGCTCGGACCAGCAGATAGAGGTCCAGCAGCAGCCGCGTCCGCATCATCAGATCTGTTCTCCCTCTGACGCAGGGGTCACCAGGGGGTGGTGCTCCCTATCCTCCCTGTCAAGTGGATTGCCTGATGTACTGAAGAAGAACACACAAGCTGTAAAAATCTGAATAAAACAAGAAGGTCATCACAGAGCGGTGTAGTGGCGACCAAAGAGCGCACCTGGGAGGCGGAGAGCAAGCACGTAGGGGGCGGCGGTAGCAGGACAGGGACCGGCAGCCATGATGGACGCGCCACCGCAGGCCGGGGGGAGCACTTGAGGTGAGAGCGAGCACACGGGGAGCTCCAGGGTGTAGTGGGGCGGCGGTGGAGAGGTGAAGGGGCGAGCGGCGGGGCAGCAACCTCGCCGGACGCGGAGAGGCGCTGCCGGCCGGGGAGGGCATCTGGGAGCCGGATCGATGGGAGAGAGGCGGCGCTAGATCTGAAAGGAGGGAGACGGGGCTGAGTGGATAAGGGCGGTCAGTTTTGGCCTTTTGGGGACCGATTGAAAGAAAAGGAGGGAAGTTTCGCGGGTCTGGCTAAAATTTTGGCGCTCTTCTGATTTCGGCCGCACCCGCTTGCCAGCTTGCAGTCGGTCGGTATTACTTGCCGACCGATGGTTTGATGGAAGTGGGAGCAATCCCGACCAACAAATCGATGGAAATTGTTCAGTCATCGCCGACCGATAGTTCGTTGCTATACTGCCTATTGCCGACCAACAGTCCGATGATAGTTTTCCCGACCAATTGTTTGTCGGCATACATGGACTTTTCCCGACCCATGTCGGTAGGGAATGTGGTGTCGTGGTGTAGTGTGTCCCCCGAAACGGAGTTTCGTGGCGACGGAGCACGGAGATGTATTCGGGAGTTTCGTCAATTGTGTTAGGGTTTGCTCCGCGGGGGCTATTTATGGTCCAAAGGGCAGCTTCAGAAGGTCCCCGAGGCAGCCACACGTGGCCTCGGCGCGGGTCAGGGTTTTCCTGACCGAGCCGACTTGTCGGGCCTGCACAGGCCGCATACGAACTCGGATGGAGATTAACTTTTTGTATAAATCGTGCGGCGGAAAATTTCCAGCAACTTTCGCGACTAGACTTTTTCCATTTGACGTCATGTTCAAGCCCGAACGTGACGATCTTTGAAAATAGTTTTCAGACAGATTTCTGGAAAGTCCCAATTTGACTCCAACAAGGTTTCCTTTGCCCAATTTTGATAATTTCTACACATTAAAGTGTAAAACAAGAACATTGTGTACTTTGGCAAATATTAGTAGGTTAGTCCAATAAATGTCATAATATGATATAAAGTGCATATAAAACATGTGACAATTGATATAAAACATGCATGGAATATCAAAAATCTATTATATAATTAAAACACAGGATAACCAACGGTGGAGATTTGTCACCGTAAAACTATAATGTATAGACGGTTCAGATTTAAAAATCAGCGGCAAGGCATGTCCGGCCTCAACACCTACGTGAAACAACCAAAAAGCTACGGAAGCTAAGAGGCCAGGATGCATCGATCCGTTGGCATGTCTGGCCTCAACACCTACGTCTACGTGAAACAACCAAAAAGCTACGGAAGCTAGGAGGCCAGGATGCATCCGTTTTAGGACTCTGTGCAATTTGTATGAGATATGGACTCTTATCCCTACCTAAAATACGAGAGTACACGTTCCGTTCTGCCCATATATGCCGTGATTGGTACGTGCTGCTTCGCTAGGATAAACACACGCTAGCGATTTCGACGCGTGAGTATCACGATGGGACGTTGTGTGGATCTGAAGACGACACCTAGCATCCCCGGCCCAGCACCTCCGATCGATGCGCTCGAAGCGACAACGTCGATCTCACTCCGATGAAGCTAGCTGATGTGCCATCTCGCGTCATCTGCTGGCTGGTGTGCCGGCCATGCTTTTCGATTAGATAGATCGATCTATGATGCAGTTGCAGGGAGTTCATGACCTGTCCCGGATAGATATGCGTTTGTGTATTGCAAAGGAGGTTGATCGCTTGACGCCGGCGGTGATGTGCCAACCTAAGGAGCAAGCGATTATATATTATGCACATAAGCAGAACTGCAGATGCGTGAAGGGCAATGATCAAGCTTGCTGGATGATGAACTCGAAGCAACAATCTCTCTCTCTCTCTCTCTGATGAAGCTAGCTCTAGGGACGGATGACACGATCTCACGTCATCAGCTGGCTGGTGTGCCGGCCATGCGGAAGATCACATCGGTCGATCTATGTTTCTGGGAGTTCATGACCTGTCTCGGAGAGACATGCGTTCATGTATTGCAAAGGAGCTTGATCGCTTGACGCCGGCGGAAGATCACATTTGATCGATCTATGTTGCTGGGAGTTGATGATCTGTCCCGGATAGACATGCGTTCATGTATTGCAAAGGAGCTTGATATATCGCTTCATGCCGGCGGCGATATGAAAAGCTATGGAGCAGCGATTATATACTATGCACATATGCAGAACTGCAGATGCACACATAGGGCAATGATCGAGCTTGCTGGAAGTAGCTGCAAGAAAGGCCAGCGTCCTTATACGATCTTGCCAACAAGGCGCAAAGAGCTTTCTAGGAGATGCACCAAAATTATTTATCATCAGAATACGTCGTCGACCACGTACTGCTCCCCGACGGTCACACATGGTGCAGTCAGCACTGAACTTCACAGCCGGGCCAGCGAGATACAGCCTCGCCGGCAGCTTCAACAAGTATCACCTCCAAGAGAATGACATAGCATAAATCTGACAAATGTGAACTGTACCGTACCAGTACAGTCAATGGATTGGATACGTACGTCAAAGAGAAGAAAACGGGTATTTTACTTCCTCAAATATAGATTCTGGACCATGATTTATCCCCAAATATGAAGTGAGAAGATTAGTGGTTGGACAAAAAACAACTAATTGTATGGCAAATTATTCCGATTGATCCCGCTCAGTGAGAGGACATGATGCCAATTGTAGAAGTATCATCAAGCTAGCAAGGCTAGCTGGCATGCTACCTCCAAGCAGAGATAAACATCTTACGAATGGGCATTTGCCGACATGTTTAACATTACACGAGTTTACATAGCAGTAGAGATGTTAAGAATTGTTTAGCATTTGATTTTGGATGTGTTGATTTTGTTTCCTCTTGGGAAGAAAAACTCATATTTCTAGCCTGTTGGATTGGGATAGAGCAGTCACGTTCGTATTAGAATTATTTTGTGAGTCGGAATTCTCCATAGAAAAGGATAGGGCATTCATGGTTTGAGTTGGAGGATATACATGCCTAATTGTATTCGGTGGTCACTGGAATTTGTGGTTTTAATCAGTTCTATTAATCCCCTGTAAGTTAGAAATCTTGGCTGATTTTTTGTATCTTAATTTATGGGAAAATTGTTGAGGTTAAGGAGAAGGAACGGAGGACTACCGAGGAGATACTGTAAGCGCTGGTTGTTCAGAAGTTTCCTGAAGCTGGCGTCTCTTTAGTCCCAGCTCTCTCACACTCTATTCATGCTTCTGGTAGATCAGTTGATCAGTGGGCAGAACATGTGGAAGGGAAGCTTGAACGTTTGCACTCACATGAGGCATATGAAATGATCGAGAACCACCTAAACCTCATACTGGAGCAGCGGCAAGCTGATGCCACGGTCGCCGCCATAAGTAAGCTCCGAGTTGGCCAAGTCTACGCTGCATCAATGATGTATATGGTTATTTCCACAAGAGAGTTGATCAGAGGTTTCAGCTCGAGAAGTCAATGAAGAGCCTCCCTTGGGGATCAAGGTATGACGGCTGACTCGGCTCTCAGGTCAGACTTAGAGTTCTCATCCATAGGTGGAGTCCTGGACTTCCTTTGATCTTAGCGTGGAAGGGCTTGGCCAATCTGTCAAGCCTTGCCATCTCAAATCGTATGTCATGTCGTTTGATCCAGCACGTTACAAACTTATTCGACAATTCGGTTCAATGTGGCATTATAGAAAAGCGCAGTACATATGCGCTATTTGGGAAACCGGAGATTGTCATCACTCCAGAAGGAACTGTCGATTCATCCAAGGATGAGCATGTCAGGATAAGCTTCTCAGGGTTGAGGAGGCTGATCTTAGAGGTTGTTACTACGGATCCTTCCTCTGGGATGTCGAGAGCCATGTGGATTCCAGGTACCATTTTATCCAGCACGTTAAACACATGATCGTCACCGAGTTTAGAACCCTGAACAGACCGCCGGTGTTATGCCGGAGGAAGGAGAAGATGAGTCCAAGTCATTATGCCCCTTATGCCCTAGGCAAGACACGTGCTACAATGGGCGGGAGAAGGGTCGTGATCTCACGAGGTTGAGCTAACACCAAAACCCCGTCCTTAGTTCGGAATGCAGGCTGCTCCCAATAGTGTAGATTCGTGGCATGTGTATTTGGTCTGAAGGTCACTGAAGACTGTTATACAATGGTAATTTATCGGTGCCGTATGCCCGAGAAACCTTTGATTCTGGCATCACATCATTGTAAAGTGGAAATGTCATTAGACGGGCACTCAGCATATTTTTTAAATTGAGACCATAGCAACCTTCTTTTTCCGTAATTCTTAGAGATTACTCAATTGTTCCAAAGAATTATTATCTTATATATTTGATACCAAATCAGTGTACATATCAAGTTTAGTTCTCCTCACAGCATAAATCTTTGTGGAGGTAGAACGGTTCAACCTTTTGTACTTAATGTTCCACGTGCAAATTATTTATTGCTCCTCCGATTAAACATGAAAGAATTTTAAAATTTTCAGGTTTTGTTGGTGCGGTTGCATCATCAAAGATGTCTAATAATAAAGGTAATATTCCCACTGTTTTAGGGATGCAACATTTACTATTTTTTAAAAACAGCCTTAATTAGTCATCTAATTAGAAAATGTGTGCATGCTAGCAAAGAACAAGTTATAATGTAAGCCAAAGAAATGTTTTAGAAAATTTTAATGAACATATACGGATAACTGCACTGTCTTACATTCTAAGCTATTATTAAAACTACTTGCTATATAGTCAATAATAAAATTGCAGTGCGGTCAATGAAAAAAGTTTATGTAAAATAAGACATGCACGATTTTTTTCATGGACATATTCAAGAAATCAACTTTTCTATGATTCTAAATAACTATAATCAGAAAAACATCTTATCATTATAATTCTTTAATGTGTTAGATAATCCAAGAAACTAGGTGAAGGATAAAATATATGTCTCTAGCGCCGCGCAAATGCGCGAAAAATTATAGATATGTTTGAGACGTATCAGCATCCCCAAGCTTAGTTCCTACTCGTCCTCGAGTAGGTAAACGATAAAACAATAATTTTTGAAGTGACATGCTACCAACATAATCTTGATCTAATAATGATGTAATGGTAAGTGAGCTGAGATCAAATCATTCAAAGCAAATGTCTATAATTGATATTAAATAAGAGATAATAAAGCAAGATAGTTAAACAAGCTAAAAGTTTTCATGAATGACGGCCTTTAAGACATGAAACCGTACAAGGTTCATTATAGATGTTTTAAGTATCCAGTGTAGGAGTTCTATCCTTCAATTCCAAGCATCAAGCAATTTTTCATAACATAGAGAACGGATCCAGTCAAGTAAAAGTAAACATGAACGTCATGAATCCACTGTTTCGAGGTCTACTCAACCGGTGAGCGTAAGCATTTAGTATTGGCACCAGGATGTTATGGCAAAGAGAACGTTAATGGGGGTTTGGAAGGCCAATGGAAGAAAGTCTCACAAAGCTATAAGTGATCATTAGACAAGAGGAAGTCTTATAATCGAAGCTATGCAAGGAGTAGTGATTGCCATGCAACGGATGCACATAGAGCTATATGTGTATGAAAGCTCTCCAATGGAACTAGTGGGGGTGCATCCAACTCGGTTGCTCACGAAGACCTAGAGCACTTTTGAGGAAGCTCATCAATGGAATATACAACCCAAGTTCTATAACGTAATATTCCCCACATAGTTATACTAGTAAAGCATGAAAACTCTCTCAAATGGAGCATAGGTGCTAAACATGAGCACAAATGATAACTATGAATACTGCAAGTGCTAAACATGAGCACAACTTTGATAAAGGATAGTAGTGTTGCCCCCCTTTTCTTTATTCTTTTTTTTTTTTTTATTTTTCTGTTTCTCTTTTCAATGGCCTCCATGGCTGTTTTCAAGAAGGGGCAACACTCTAATATGATTACAAACTTTTTGGTACAAATAACTCATAATGAACAAAACATGATGTATAAAACTGCATGCCTCTGCCAGTGTAGCAGGATGTGCAATGATCTAGCGTAACATGGGTAAACCACACATCAGCTGTATAGAATCATGCAAAGCAATATATAAATGATAAATGACAACAAGTCATGTAATGTAAAATGAAGTTGCATGGCAATATATCTCGGAACAGCTATGGAAATGCTGTGGTAGGTAGGTATGGTGGCTGTTTTGAGGAAGATGTATGGGCTTATGTGTAGGAGAACAAGAGGAAGTCCTCCCACGGGTTTTGGATGTACTGACGAAGTTTGCACAACTCTCAATGTGAGAAAAGGACAATGCACAGTACCGAAGAGGCTAGCAAATTTGGATGGTGGAAGTGCCAAAACCGTAGCTTAACATTAGTCAAAAAGAACTCACAAGTTTATTGCAAACAACTAGCAGGTTCAACATTAAGCGCATAGTTAACATTTACCCCAAGGAGGGCCGTTCACGGCGGCACAAGTACCCCGTTAGATCCCTCGACCTTCACACACAACCTAGTTATTACGAACCACTTTTCAGACATGGAAAGCTATCAAGTCCAACTACACCTTCAACAATTTTAGTGTTTGTAGTACGGTGCAAGCTTAAAGACAATAATCCACTAATGATATTAACTTAATTAACCAGCAAGCTTTACCATCTATTACTTAATACCTCAAAACGTTTGCAAGGAATCAGGTTATCAAAGTTCAATGATCTACAAAATTATGCAAGTTTTTCATTATACCACTACCACACGCAACATTTTCTGAACCAACATATTAACCAAGCAACTCTCCAAACAAATAAAGTGAAGCAAGAGAGTACTTTCTACAAAAGAACTAATAGCTCTGACAAGATGTACATGAAAACCAAGAGCTAGAAGCTAAACAGCGCGAAAATTGAATACTCAACAGATATAAGTGAAGAACAAGAGTATTCCAAGAAAAAGCGGAGCGTGTCTCTCTCCCAATCAAGAATGTTGTGATCAAGCTTATTGCAAAAATAAAAGTACAATACTGAAAATAAAAAGCACACAGACGCTCCAAGAACAGCACATATGATGTGAAAGAATTAAAATATAGTTTCACTAGAGATGACCTGATAATTTTGCCGATGAAGAAGGGGATGCCTTGGGCATCCCCAAGCTTAGACGCTTGAGTCTTCTTGAAATATGCTGGGGAGATCCATGGGAGCCTCCCCAAGCTTAAGCTCTTCACTCTTCTTGATCCTATTATATCATCTTTCTCTCTTGACCCTTGAAAACTTCCGTCACACCAAACTCAAAGTAAATCTCATTAGAGGGTTAGTGCATAATCAAAAACTCACATGTTCTATAAAGACGCAATATGACTTGGTACTTTAAACATTAGTTACAGCCACTGATGTTATGTGAAGCTCTTCCACCCAAAAAAGAATTTCACTCAACACTAGTAAAAGAGAGAATGCAAAATAAAAAGGCATAATCTGTCTAAAACAGAACAGTCCGCAAAGACGAATTTTTTCAAGGCACTTATGACACTCAGATCGAAAAACTTTGAACTAACGAAAGATGCGTACATATCTGAGGATCACGCACAAACAATTTCAGATTTAAATAATTTTTCTGTGATTTTACAGAATTAAAACGGTGAACAGCAGAAATCTGTTCCTGCGCAGAAATCCAAATCTAGCATCATCTTCCTATTAGAGGCAATACTTGGCACAACAATGCAAGAAAATAAAGATACAAAGGAGTTGCTACAGAAGTAAACAAGCTCCTTGACTCAAATAAAGAAAAATTGCAGAAAATAAAAATAATGGGTTGCCTCCCATAAGCGCTTTTCTTTAACGCCTTTTAGCTAGACATGATAATTTTGATGATGCTCTCATATGTATAAGAGGTGAAAATGAAAGCGCATCAAAAAGCAAATATCAAACACATTTAATCCTAACCCACTTCCTATGCAAAGGAATCTTGTAAGAAAATAAATCAACGAACCACAAAGTGACTAGCATAGGAAGGCAAAACAATTGCAACTTCAAGGCTTTCAACATAAAGAGAGGAGACTTAATATTATTGTGATATGTGAAGCCATGTCTCCCTCTCTCATAATGACCAGTAGGTTTTAAAGTACCCATCAAATAAAAGCAAATCAAGAGAAAGCTCAAAACCTTTGTCATAAAGAGAGTGTTTTAGTAACATGAAAATTTCTACAACCATATTTTCCTCTCTCATAATAATTTTTAGTAGCATCATGAATAAACTTGTTGGCACGCAAAATTGCAGCGCAGCACCACGATACCCGTCGTACTTTCGTGACGACGAACCGATTGCTTTCTGAGCAAAGCAACAAAGATCCCCTCGCTTTCGTGGAGGAGAAACGACCGCTTTTCAGTGCAAAGCGGCAAAGATTAACCAAACCCTAGGGCTGCTAGGGCTCGGCAGGGAAGAACTATGAATAAAAAGACATGTAAAAAAGATACTCCCTCTGTCCTAAAATAACTGTCTTAGATTTGTCAAAAAGTAGACGTATCTAGACATGAAACAAGTATAGATACATTCACTTTTGAACAACTTTGAGACACTTATTTTGGAACGGAGGGAGTAGATTGGTTTTTGGTTGAATAACGATTGGGGGGTTTCAATCGGCCGTATATACCTATATATATAGGTACGCCTGGACTATGGCTTAGGCACGGATCTGTTTCCTTGGCATGCAAGCCAAATAAAATATTCCTAATCTCTAATTGATCCGGCCGTGCATGCTATAAGGTATAGAATATTATGTTGATGCATGCTAATACTAGTACGACTCCTTGTCCTGGCTTGATACGTACACAAACTGAGAAACTCTTTCCATACGTGCTTTGATAGCCTTTGCAATCCACATCGGTCTCAGCCTGGCCCCGGGCATCTGAAGCCTGGTAGGAGTTGTCTTATGCAGCCGCATTTTAATTCAATCCATCTCTGAATCTGTCCAAGACTTGTTCTCCGTAGTCTCTTTTTCTGAAAATAATCAATACATTTGTCTTGGCCAAATAGCTTGCTACACTTGATATGCCGCTGCAACATCTGTAGTGAAATACGACCAAAGCTGCAATTTGAACTAAACAGCAAATTCAAATGTATATGTCAAGTAATAATCTAACCACAATCATTAAAACTAATTTGGCATATACAACACCTAGCAGCCAAATTACACCTTCAACACATGCCCCCCTGTTTTTGGTACAATAGTATATATATCAAAAACAATATAAATGTACCTCAGAAGGATTTCGTCGCTTCACCAACGATATTATTACTTAGGACGATGTCTAAAGAACACATCGGCCAAATTTTCTTGGGGCGATAGCTCAAGTAACATATCGGCCAAATTTTCTTCAAGCTTCGGGCGCACGAAATTCAGCGGGCAATACGAACACCATATTAACATCCATATTAGTAGATATTTCCTTGTTGCTTCCTGAATCCTCATCATCAATTATGTCATCTGCGGGATCAGCAACTGTGTCATATGTGACTCTACTCTCCTTCCCCGTAATGCGCTTCTCCCTCCATATCATCTTCGGCGATATAGGTTTTTCTCGTTTGAACAATTCATCGCTCTTCTTTTTGGCTATTTCTTCCTTTATGTCCAAAGCTCGCAGTCGCTGTACACGCCGTTTCTGAGTGTGTGTAAGTCCCGTCGGGCACCAACGAGGTCCTGGTTTGGTACCTGGTGCAACTGATTTAATTTTGCTGCTCCCCAAGTCTCTCGGCCTGTAGCGTCGTGCTGTTGTTCTTGGGATAAATATTCTATCCTTGACCGAAGTAACTCTCAGCTGATCACATGTACTACCGATCTCAAATATTTGTTGCCTCTCGCATGTCGATCAGTAGACGCATCAGCTGACTCACTAGTACTAGCACGTACATCTGCCTTCTCTGAACGTGTGTGCACATTAGGCTTCAAGGTAGCATATACGCTCATGTCTCCTGCTGCATTATCTTTGGTGCAGCTATGTTCAGATTCAACACCTGTGACAATATGCTCTGTATGGCTTTCACGGTTTACCGGCATCCACTTAAATTTCTGACCACCTCTGTTTACTGTGCCAAAACCATTTGGAGACAAACTCGTTGATGCTCCTGGGCTACCATTTCTCATGACTGAATTGGTACGTGTGCTAGCTGAACCAAATTTCATACTAGTAGTAGTAGAAGATGCAGCAACGGTATTACCGAAACATTTATCCTTTGCTTTTTTGTGCACCGATCCACTCCATACAGTCTCAGCGTACGTTGTCTCTGTACCATTATCAATACTTGTAGCTGATTGGCCTTCTCCAAGTTTCAGAGCATGAGCAGTATTTAAATCATCTGAAATTCTTATAGTCTGAGGTCCAGCACACTTCACCGGCACCCAAGTGAGCTTGCAGCCACCATTATATTTCCTGCCATCTGTATTGCGACCCGGTGATCGGTTAGCTCGAATGACAATTGCATCACGTGGTTGAGATTTCTCATTGAACCGAGCCCTTTTCTCATGTGAGTATGGTCTGAACATAGGCCTCGGTGAATCCCATTGTGCTTGAAAATAACATGCTGGACCTGTAGGGCATGGCGCCCGAGGATTAAAACCCCACGGAGCAAACTGTGGATATATAAGAGGTGCACCGCACCAATAAGCCGACTTCATTGGATAGTACGGCTGCTGATCATATGAATTTGTTCTCCATAGCTCATAACCACCAGGTTCATAAGGAGACCTAGGATGCCTAACACTTCGAAACCGATTAAACACATTGCTGGTCTTGCGTGAAGTATATTTGTCCAACAACATGCTAACTGTCGGTTTTGGTTTTGGAGCTGGTCTTTTATTTCCGTTAACTTTCCTCACCTCTACTTCTGAACTTTTTGGTTTGATCATCCTCGGTGCAGCACTATCATCGACGACAACATTTTTACCTCTAGTAGATTCGGTTTGATCCGACCGAATAAGAACTTTCTTGCTCTCAAACTCAATCACATTGATAGGAGAAGAATCACTATCGAGTTTCATGTTAGTATTCTTTGTAAATGCTAATCGTCCATCATTAATGGCCGATTGCACCTGTCGTCGAAACACATCACAATCATTAGTAGAGTGAGAAAACGAATTGTGCAACTTACAGTAAGCTCCTTTTCCCAATTCTCCTTGAGGTGAAATAATATGACCTTCTCTCACTCTAATTAATTTTTCTTGCAGCAATATGTCAAAAATTATATCACACTTGCTGGCATCGAAAGTATACTTAATTATCTCTTTTCTAGCAGGTGTGTGCTTTAGAGCAGAAGATGCAAAATGATTTGACTTTGGCGTTTGAACCCATTCGGCTACACATATTTCAACGTCATCTTCACTAGCCGAACCACAACCATAATCTAAAGGATTAACCGCCTTGTTCTCCTTCTCTTTATCATAAAACCGGTTGTGTTGTTTAATTTCCTTAACCCGGTTTTCTTGCACCAAAGCATTCTGCAACACTTGATTAATATCTAAAAATTCTTGCCCTTCTAATTTATCTCTAATATGAGCAAGCAAACCCGAAAAGGCAAGATCGGCTAAATCTTTTTCGGTTATGGTCAAGCTAAAACATTGGCTTTTGACATCTCTAAACCTCTTAATATAATCATCGACATGCTCATTATATTTCTGTCTAACCATAGTCAAATCTGAAAGCCGAAGTTCAGTTTCACCTCGATAAAAATACTCATGGAATTTTTGCTCCAATTGTGCCCATGTTGAAAGAGAATTGGGAGCAAGCGATGTAAACCAATTAAATGCAGTACCAGACAATGACAACGGAAATAATTTAACTCTATAAACATCCGATGTCCTAGCTTCACTACATTGTGATAAAAATAGCCCTACGTGCTCCAAAGTTGATCTACCATCTTCCCCTGTGAACTTAACAAAATCAGGAATTTTAAAACCAGGAGGATATGGCGTCGAGTCAAAGTAATCAGGGTATGGTTTTTGATTTGCATGTGTTCTACCCTTAGGTTCTAAACCAAATTCTCTAAGTATACTATTAAGCTGATCCTTAAAACTACCATTGGGCTGTGGAGAATTGGTTTGTCGTGTAGATGAAACACAAGCATGCGGTTGAATCTCCGGCAAAGAAATTTGAGCATGTGACGTTTGCAACGGAGACCCACTGGAATAGAAATCGTGTACCGACCTGCACGGAACCCCGATACCGACAGGCGGCAAAGATGTTGTATTGTATGCTACTGACTGATAACTAGTTTGCTGCAAATTAGAATTAAAGGCTGCACTTCAGTTACTGTTGTGACAATTTTTTGGCACCGAAGTTGAGATAATAGGAGCAGCTACACTAGGCATATAATTATTAGCCGGACTGCTCACAAAATTCCAGCCACCTTGATTGTTATCTAAAGGGACCTGAGTCTGGGCAACATGAGCCGATGCATCGGATATATATGTATAGGTAGGAACATTATTAAATTTGCTACTATCCGGATCCATCAGACCTTTTTCATGATATGTATCGTTGCTTTGGAGCAATAATGAGCGAACATGAGGAGCTAGACTATTTTCAAGATTAGCCGAACTGCTTACATAATTTCGGCCACTTTGATAATAATCATGTAAAGGAACGTGAGGCAGGACAACATTAGCCGACGCGCTGGAAGTTTGATTAGTAAAACTAATTAACATATTGCTTTCGGCCGGAAGCATCGGCTTTCTACCAGAATTTTCATCGCTGCTTTGCATCACTGTCGAACGAACATGACGAGGTATACTAGCTTCAAGCTGCTCCTTAAATTCTTCAAATTTACTTGCTACAGCTCTAAGTGTGCGTGACATGTCTGTTATGTCGGAACCATGTTTACTAGCTACGGACAAATCAATTAGATGAGTAATTTCTTTGGTTGGCCTTTTTACCTCAGCGCCGAGTGGATCAGAAGGAGTTGGCGCAGCTACCTTCTTGACGACGCCGTTTCTTGTCTTCCGGTATCCAGCCAACATCAGTTTCATCTTCTCAGCTTGCTCTTTCTCAATCTCCCGTTCAAGTTCGCGCCGATCATCTTCTGACATATCATCGAGAGTAACGGCGATGGCGTGGTCCACGCCGACGTCAATCCTGTTCTTGAGGTCGGTGTTCATCATATGTGTCTTTGTTCTTCGTCCCCAGCGGAGTCGCCAATTGTGTTGCCACGCAAAACTGCCGCGCGACACCACGATAACCGTCGTACTTTCGTGACGACGAAACGATTGCTTTCCAGGCAAAGCAACAAAGATCCCCTCGCTTTCGTGGAGGAGGAACGACCGCTTTTCAGCGCAAAACGGCAAAGATAAGCCAAACCCTAAGGTTGCTAGAGCTTGGCAGGAGAAAAACTATGAAGAAAACATAAGTAAAAAGATACGTAAAAAATAGATATGTTGTTTGTTGAATAACGATTGGGGGGTTTCAATCGGCCGGGGTCGGGACCCTGCCGCTGATCGTGTTGCCCGTCATCCACAACTACAAGGTCACCAAGATGCTGGTCGACGGAGGCTCCAGCCTCAACTTGCTGACGGCGAAGGTCCTGGCTGTCCTTCAAATCCCCCTGTCTCGCCTACAAGATACTGGGGTGTTCCAAGGCGTGAACGGAAGTGTTACTCGACCCCTCAGGAAGATCACCCTTCCGGTCACCTTCGGCGACCCGAAGAACTTCCGCACCGAGGAAATCGTCTTCGACATCGCCGACACTCCGCTACCGTACAACGGCATTCTTGGCAGACCTGCTCTGGCCAAGTTCATGGCCATCTCCCACTTCGCCTACAACATGCTGAAGATTCTGGCGCCGTGGGGCGTGATCAAGGTCAGGGCCGACATCGACGATGCTATCTACTGCGTTCACCAGCTGAACCAGACGGTGGCGACCACGGCGGACATCCCTCAAGGTGTACAGGAGGATGATGATGGGGCTCTCCCCGGGGGCGAAGGGCACCCCGGGGGCTCCACATCTACTCCACCCAAGAAGGCGCCATTCCATGGCGATCCGCGGCAGACCAAGAAGGTGGCGCTAACCAGTGACGGAGTTCGCTCCATCACCATCGGCGCCCGCCTCACCGACAAATAGGAAAGCACGCTCGTCGCCTTCCTTCGGGAAAACTCTGACGTCTTCGCGTGGGAGGCGTCAGGTTTACCTGGCGTACCAAGGGAGGTGATCGAGCACAAATTGGCGGTCAATCCGGGGCTCGTCCCGTGAAGCAGGTTCTCCGGAACCAGAGCAAGGAAAAGCTGGAATTCATCATCGCCGAGGTGGACAAGTTGATAGAAGCTGGTGTCATCCGGTCGGTTCCCCACCCAAGCTGGGTGGCCAACCCCGTGGTGATACCGAAACCCATGACCTTCAAGTGGAGACTCTGCATCGACTTCACAGACCTGAATAAGGCCTGTCCCAAGGACCCTTTCCCCCTGTCGCGGATCGACATGATCGTGGATTCCACGGCCGGGTGCAAGCTGCTGTGTTTCCTGGATGCCTTTTCCGGGTACCACCAGATCATGATGTCACTCAAGGACCAAGAGAAGACGGCCTTCATCACTCCCAAGGGCTGCTACTGCTACACCCGGATGCCTTTTGGCCTCCGAAACACCGGCGCTACCTTCCAGCGCGCAATGCAAGCGTGCCTTGGGTCGCAGCTGGGTCGCAACGTCGAAGCGTACATCGACGACATCATGGTCAAGACCCGGTACAAGGACTCCCTCATCCAAGACCTGCACGAGACCTTCGAGAACCTCCGCCGGGTCAACTTCAAGCTCAACCCCGACAAGTGCGTGTTCGGGGTCCCCTTCGGCAAGCTGCTGGGTTTCCTGGTCTCTCACCGAGGGATCGAGGCGAATCCGTACAAGATCAAGGCAATCGAGCGCATGGAGGCGGCCCGGCGGATCAAGGACGTACGGCGCCTCAACGGGTGCATCACCGCACTTGGGCGTTTCATCTCAAGGCTTGGGGAGCAGGCCTTACCGTTCTTCAGGCTGCTCAAGAAGTCAGGCCCCGTGGAGTGGACCTCCGAGGCCGAGGAAGCCCTGTAGTCGCTCAAGCGCTACCTCGCCTCGCCACCAATCCTCGTGGCACCAGAGAGAAGGAGCCCCTACTACTGTACATTGCTGCCACCAACCAGGTGATCAGCGATGTGCTCGTAGTAGAGCGTGACGCTCCTCCGAAGAAGTCAAGCAATATCAAGGGCAAGCGACCCGGGAACTCTCTTCCGGGGCAACCGTGCAAGAAAAGGCTGCCGGGTGACTAGGGGTCTCATGATCCTGGCGTCACTGCAACTTCACCAGGCGACGCTCCCTCCGACGAGACTTTGTCGGGGGCTACATCATCCCCACCCAAGACATCGACGTGGGGGAAGCCGAGCCCTCTCGGGACTCGGCGACCTGCAAGGTGCAGCACCCGGTCTACTTCGTCAGCGCAGTGATGCGCGACGCCTGGGAGCGGTACCCCATGATGCAGAAGTTGCTGCTGGCAATCCTCATTGCCTCCCGCAAGATGAGTCCGTACTTCCAAAGCCATCCCATCACGGTGGTGTCCAAGTACAACCTAAGAAACCCCTGGAGAACCCACTTGCCACTGGTCACATATCATGGTGGGCCATGGAGCTTCAAGGTTTCGGTCTCAAGTTTGAGCACACGGACAACATCAAGAGTCAGGCGCTGGCGGATTTCACGGCCGAGTGGACCGAGACGACGTTCGACTACCCGAAAGAGGAAACCTGTTGTCGTGTCTCATCGCACGGACACGAGGAGTATAGGATACCCCCTTTTAGGTTCGGCACGGGGCGTCAAGGAGGCCGAGAATCGTCTTCTTGGGCGGAGTCTAGATCAAGCTCTCCTCTCCACGATCAAAGCATGCAACCAAAGGGACACAAGGAGCTACCCAGGTTCAGGCTGCCCGGAGGCTAAAAGCCCTACTCCTGCATGTCTGGATTGATGAGTTCTTCATAGTGTGGCTTACAATGGAACCTCCGGACAGGGTACCCGGAAGGGTTTTGGCTCGAGGTAGAAGAAGGACAGATCCTGGCCCGGAGGAGATCACCTTCCTCTCTACCTCCGCAGCCCTAGTCTAGTCTTGCTTTGGTTCTAGCTTGTGTTCGTCCTCGTTCTATCTTGTCCTTCCTCCTCGTTCTCATTCACACGGACGCGACATGAAGACAAGGAGGAAAACAAGATCCTCTTCATTTACAAGGACTACAAGGGGACGATCTTTTTTACAACAAAAAGGTTGGCTCCCGCCGAACAAGGAGCACCGCCGTACAATGGAAGACGCTACTTCCAGAAGTACGGTGTCAAGGCCGCCAAGGAGGAGGTCAACGAGATCTCCATGGCGCCCGTCCGAAGCTCCTCGCCTTCAGGAAGATGAGCTCCCCTCGACCTTGATGTCAGATGAGTTTTCCTCATCTTCATCCTCGTCGTAGGAGCTAGAGCTGCCGCTGCTGCTCTCCATGCAGCACTCCACGCGTCCGCCATCGACACCGAAGATCTTCACGGAGAGCGTAGCATCTCCGTCGTACCGGAACACCAAGCACTGCCCCCTGGACAGGCGGCGGGCGCGGGAGAACGACTTCCACCCCGGACCCAGAAGCATGGCGCCTTCAGTGGTGCGCTCCGCCATGGCCTAGGAGGGGCCATTGGGGCAGCCTTCAACCTGCAGCCAGAAGCCGAAGGGTCTGATATCCTCCGTCGCCATCGCGAAGGAATCCGGCAGGAGAAGCCGGCTGCGAGGCCTGCGGTTCAGATCCACGGCGAACTCGAACGGCGCGAAGCTGGTATGAACCATGCTCCTAGAAAGAGGGGCAGCGGTGCCGCGCCTCCACGGCCGCCGCGACCTTGAATCCCACGACCTCGCGAAACAGCTCGACCACGAGTGGAGGGGCCACTCTCCGCAGCAGCTGAAGAAGTACGAGGGCACCCAACTCCTCTCTTCGCTCTCGCCATTGGCACTGGCAGCTTGTGGGGAGACCTGGAGTTGGACCAAGGAAGAAGATGACCGAAAAGGCCAGGGGTGCGCCTCGCTTTTATAGCCGTGGCAGTGCCTCTGCCAAGCGTCTCCTCGGTTCTTCCGTTAGTGGGAATCGAGGGGGCCCTCGCAGTTATTCCCCCGAGCGGAGTAACTCCAAGACCTTCAAGGCCATCAGTGAAGCGAAGCTGAGAAGACCAGGTGCCCGGGACCCACTTTGACCTATCTTTAGGCCATGGCCCCGGCAGCTGGAGCAAGAGCCGTCGGGACCACGCCCGGGGGCTACTGTCGCAACAGTGGAACATGGTGTTCCCCTAGTACTGCCAAAGTGGGTCCACCCTATGTGGGCACAAGATGAAGATGGACAAGACCAAGACTCAAGTCAAGCTAGCGGGTTCACCGTCAAGACACGCATGGCCTACGACGACTAAGGGCTTCGGTCCTGGGGACCTTCTAGGTCCCCGAATCAAGCAAGAAGGCCAGGAAGGACCCGAGAGCCCGAGTTCCCGGCAGGAGGCCAGGCTCCCTCTCGGGTACTTCCTACGTCCCTGTGGATAAGCACTCCACCTCACCGCGGAAGACTTGGGAAGCAAGGCGAAGGCCGCGCGGGCGGGAAGCACGTCCCGTGGTGGTGTCAGCTCCTGTCCACCCCAAGGCGGACGCTCCCACCTAACCCAGGGGAGACGCTAGGCTGAGGAGAGGCCACGTCTCCCCCTAAGCTAGATGAGGAGGGTCCTTCACCCCGAAGGTCCCTCATGCTCCTCACGTGACCCTGTGGCAACCCCTTAGCCTATAAAAGGAGGACCAAGTCACGGGAGGAGGGGGAGAAAAAAAAGGACAAGATAGAACGAGGACGAACACAAGCTAGAACCAAAGCAAGACTAGACTAGGGCTGCGGAGGTAGAAAGGAAGGTGATCTCCTCCGGGCCAGGATCTATCCTTCTTCTACCTCGAGCCAAAACCCTTCCGGGTACCCTGTCCGGGAGGTTCCATTGTAAGCCACACTATGAAGAACTCATCAATCCAGACATGCAGGAGTAGGGCTTTTAGCCTCCGGGCGGTCTGAACCTGGGTAGCTCCTTGTGTCCCTTTGGTTGCATGCTTTGATCGTGGAGAGGAGAGCTTGATCTAGACTCCGCCCAAGAAGACGATTCTCAGCCTCCTTCGCGCCCCGTGCAGAACCTAAAAGGGGGTATCCTATATTCCCGGTGTCCGTGCAACGAGACACGACACCTAGTGACAACACATTCCTACCTTCGATGGGCTCTCGAGATTTGGGAGGGAGAATTTCCCAGTTGCAGATCTGAAAATTCAACCAAAGGGAATAGTCCGTTTGGAGAATTCTAACACTCAAGGTGCTTGGTTCGCAAGGAATGAGCTACACTTGAAAGGTCGGGAGTACCAAATAAAAAAGTACCAAAATCATGAAAACAAAGACCACCTAGATGTAATTAAACAAATTCATGTCATGGAAACAAAGACTACCTAGATGTGTGAACAATTTTTTTTGACTTTTTTAACAATTATTTTGAATCAGTGAGAAATTATTTTTAAGTATGCGAATACTTTTAAAACCTATGAAAAAAATTGAACTGTGCGAACATATTTTTAAACTTATGAACAAATATTTTGAACTGTGTGAACATAATTTGAACTTGTGAGCAACTAGTTTGAACATACTGCCTCCTCACAAACCAAGTCATTCTACACCTGACGGGTATTGTCCGAGTAGAGCCGTCAGGAAATGATAGGCCGACGGTTTCCCCGATGAGAACAAACACAAGCAAACAGAAAATAGAGAGAAGAATGATGGTGTTAGGCCGGGCCAGGAGTAGTAGAGGGGGATTCGTGTTGGGCCTTTACTGCATTTCGGACCGTATCCCCAACTGCCGCGTCTCCTTGATTCGAAACCGAGCCCATGCTCCAGGCGGTAGTAGTAGTACTTGACCGATTTCCAATTTCCGTTTGCATCGCTCTGCTCACTCCGACTTCGACTCAAGATCGACTCCGACAGTCCGACTCCATTACACGCACAAGGCAGCGAGATCCGTGTCGTGCCAGTCCTATAAATATGCACTCGACGGCCGTCCCATCAATCATCTTTTCTCCTTGGTTTTCCTTGTCTCTGACCGTGCGCTTCCCTAGCGTTGCTTTGGGGCATTCCTTGAGGTTGATCTGCAAGCATCCATGGTGATGGTGGCATCTTCGCTTCACCCGCCACTACTGCTCCCGTCGCCATCGAAGAGCTATATGCTGCCAATCCTCCCGACGCCGCCCAGGAGCATGATGCTTCCGCTGCTGCCGACGCCGTCCGGCCATGAACTGCTGTTGGCCCTCTCCGCCATGCCCGGCCGCGCGGACTTCGTCCAGAGGTGGGACACGTATAAGATTCCCTGCAGCACGGCGTCGCCATCATCGTCCTCCGACAACGGCGTGAACCCTGGCCGCGTCGATACCGTCGAGACGTGGAACGCGCACAAGAAGTACAAGATTCCCGGCTGCGTAAGAGCAAGATCGCGGTCGTCGTCTTCATCGTCGGACAGCGGTGGGAGCCAAGGACGCGCCGACTCCGTCGAACGCTGGGACAGCAAGAAGCTCGTCGGCATGCCCCTGCCGACACATCGTGGGCGCCTGCAGGACGGCAGCAACAAGCGCCCGCCTAGCCGCGCGTCCTCGGCCAAGCGCTGGGACTTGCACAAGAAGCATCGCCCCGAGGAGAAGGACAGTCTGCCTCAGGCCGAAGAGACGACAACGGCGGCGCGCAAAGAAATGGCTGGGATGCACCAGGACGCGTTCGCTGGGCCCAACTTCTACGTCTCGCCGGAGCCGAGCATGCTCCCAATGCCTTCGTTCTTGCTGCGGGTGCACTAGCAGCAACCTAGCTTTGCTTATTCCATTGCGTTTACGATTGTCAGATAGGTAGCTTGTCAGATAGCCAAACTTCTTGTACATTCAGTTCCAAATTATGTCTAGTTTGTGTTTGTAATTAGATATCAGCAACCATTTCACTGTATGCAGTTTATTTCTTCAATGTAAGCGACTGGTTCTTCACTTGAATACGGTGAATTTAGGGACTCCCTGCAATCAAATTGTACATGTGTCCTCAGCCTATTATTTCTTCGATTCGATGGGGAAAGTTGTGATCAACCAGATTCAGTAAGCGCAATGCAATTTTCTTTTAGTATAGTTCTGTTTTTTGAAAATGATTATACGTAGTTTGGAAAACCAAACATTTAGATTTCGTAAACCACAATCAATTAACCGAACCAAATGTGAGGTAAGCTGGACAAACAAGAATCTCAAGATTGTACAATTGTGGTCATTCATGAAAAAAAAATCGTGGGCATTTTCGGCATATATTCATTCCAGCAAATTCAATGTAAGAGTTCGACCCACACTTGATGAGCAGTTAATCTGCAGTTTTGAAAAGTGTCGCCGGGTAGGCTTGGGACGACAGGAATTGATGGCAGTGGAGCTAGCTAGCTTGTCAGATAGCCAAATTTCTTGTACATTCAGTTCCAAATTATGTCTAGTTTGTAGTTAGATATCAGCAAGCATTTCACTGTATGCAGTTTAGTTCTACAATGTAAGCGACTGATTCTTCACTCGATACGGTGAATTTAGGGATTCCCTAACTTCGAATTGTATATGTATCCTCTGCCTTTTATTTCTTCGTTAGGGAAAGTTGTGATCGACCAGATTCAGTTTTTCATACATCGCGACTCGAGCGCAATGCACTTTCCTTTTAGCATTTCTCTTCTCTGAAAATGATTGCTGGATAAAGAACACCAGACATTTACATTTCGTAAACCACGATCAATTAATCGAACAGAATTTGTCGAAGACCAAGACCGGCCAAATAAGAATCTGAAGATTGCAACCGTCCTTATCCCCTCCCCGTCGTGTGCAGGAGGAGAGAGGCGACTTTTTGGGCGAACTCCGTCGATCCGCCGTGCTCGCCGCCGAGCCGCGGGATTCTCCTCCTCCGTCGGCCACTCCGGCGGCGGGAGGGTGGGGATCCGCGGCTTCGGCTTGTAAATACGGTAGGGTAGGGTGGGGATCCCGCCGTCGGCGCCGTGGAGAAGATGGAGCTGGTGGCGGGCGGTTTGGTGTCGGGGAGGCCTTCTCCGGCGGTGCAGCTCCTGGGAGCTCGCCGTCATCGTCCCCGACTTGCGGAGGCTCGAGGCCCGGCGTGGCGCTCGAATCCTTCGGGTTCTCGTCAGATCCGTGCCGGCGGCGGGTCTGGAGCCTGGAACTCAGAGCTGGGCGAGCTCGGCGGTTCTTCTCTGCGTCGACGTCGAAGGCAGCTGCGGCAAGGTGGAGAAGCTGGAGAGAGGGGGCACTCGTATCGGCATAAGCTCCGTCGCTGCGCGGCGGACGAGCTCTGCGGCGATCTTCATCAAGAACGGTGCTCTCGGGGCGAGGTAAGAAGGAGGACGGCGGCCTTCGTCTTCGATGCCGGTGGAGCTGCTGCGATCTGCTCTGGCTCTGTTCCCCTACGTATGGTGTGCTGTATTTTGTTCCTGTACTTTGTACTTTGTACTCTGTACGTCGTATCCTGTTGAATGTACGTAGGCTTTCAAAAAAAAAAAAAATCTGAAGATTGCAGAATTGGTGTCATCTATAGAAAACTTTCTTTGGCATTGTTCTGCTTCTGCATCTCCTCATTCAGCCAAATTCAATGTAAACTGTGAGTTCAACGGGCACCTGATGAGCAGTTAATCTCCTGTTCTGAAAAATGTTACCGCTGATTGCAGTTTAGTGGGCTTGAAGCTGTATCTGTAGTTCAGTAAACTTCAGTCAATTTCAATGGATATGTGATCGTCCACCCAGCGGTTGCAGTTAATGAATAGCTGATCTGCAGTTTTCAGAAGACTTTAGCGTTAATTCTTGTTTGGCGCGCTTGATTGAAGCTGCGCATGTATTCGTCTGACATGTACCCTGACCATAAAAAAAGGGGACATGTACCCCAAAATGGCAGGTCACGTCGATCCGTGCCACTTTTTTTCTTAGAAGACACGAGCCACTTTCTCCTGTGAATGCCTTTGTTGGCCCAATTTTAAAACGCATGCCCTATTGCTATCCCTGCATGCGGCCTGCTAGGCGCTCACCCATGCAATGGACTGGACTCTGGAGACTGGTAGCAGTACAATGGAATAGGGCCGAATTTGTAACCGTAAGATGAAAAACAAACAGAATGCTGCTAAGAAAACCCTGTTATTTTTACATATAAATATGTTTGTTAATAAAAGATGGATATTTTTTTGCGAATAAAAGATGGATATTAAATTGAACGAATTGAAAAACATCATTTATTTCCATCGTGCCACCACATAGTGGAAGTAAGAATCAAGCTTTATGTAAAAAGAAAAGGACAACATTTGGTTGTCATTTTGAAAAGGCATTTACGAGCTGTTCTGAACCAACATGAAGACCACGACGAGTAATCCCGATACGTAGTATCAAGACTAGAATGCGCAGCCTCAGGTTCATTAGCTTTTTAAGGTGCAAACTGTTGAGAATTCAGGTATTCGGGGTCAATGCAAGCAATGGAAAGCTTCAACCAGAGTGCATCTTGACCCCAAAATTTTCTTTTCGATCTACTGTTTTTTTCTCACCAAACAGCCTAGTTCTACGATCGTGCACAGATTTCTTCCAAACCGTAATTTACCCAGGATGCATTTGCAGGGTTTATAGGCTGATAGGCATCAGCCCGATTCGTTGCCATGCATCTTAATTAGAGGAATAATTAGCATACCCCGAGTTAAACACTGTCCTGCAAAGCTTGGGCGACAGAAGATTTCTGAATCTTGAAGCCATCGAGAACTCGAGAGTGCCCAATAAGGCAAGATCGAACTCTCTCTCTTGTGTGTGCGCGCGCGCGTTGAAAGCTAGCCAGTACCAGTTTCCAGGCGAGAACATGATGTGAGCACGTGACGGGTAGAAGGATCCTATGTTCTCTCATGTTAATGAAGTGGCAGATCTTGTCTCGGAATGGATCGGATAGCTTTTAGCCCTACTGACTTAGTGACTGTATTCTCTTCAATTCTTTGTCACCTGAAAAACTCCCATGCTTTCAGTGTCTCGAAATAGGTCGTATTCCCAGTATATTAATATAGCAACCACCTGGTACAACCAACTATCTCGAAATGCTTGGGCGGCAGCAAATATAAACCCAAAGAAAGAAAAGAAAACAGAAACAAAATCGAGACAAACGCGGATTGACTAAACGACGGTGACCCGCAACCGTTGCGCCCTTTCTGAGAAGTACCACCACGCTCCTACAGTGTCTGTCCCCAACAAAACCGTTACTACATCAGAGAATACCAAAATGCCTCACGGTGTGAACCTGTACTCTATCTAACTTATCTAGTCAGACTGCCGTGTGATCCATGTTGATTTAACCTGAATAGTTCAAGAGAAGCGTGGTTGATTTGCGCACACCAAGTTCCGCGGAAAACCGACATTTTATGTCATGTCTAAAAATTAAAATTAAATCTTGTGAAAAGCCTTTTCATCCTCGAATTTTGTCTTCTTACACATGATACAAAAATGACGGTTTTTTGTTAAACAAATTTGTGAGCACATCGAATGTCGAGGTGTATGCACTAAGTTTTGTTAGGGATTTTTTAACATTTCAAAAAGTGTTTCAGGAAAATTTAAAAACCGGGAGCATGTGTTCTCGAGAGCCTAAAGGCCTCCCATGTTGATTTGTCAACCGAATGATTCCTGAAAATCCAGATGAGATGCAACCTTGTACTTTAAGTTAAAAGGTATGTTACCGTGATCGACAACACATTTCCACTACGAAAGCTCGGTCCAAGAACTGACTCGCATAAGTTGCTCAAGGCGGGCGGTCAGGCAAAACCCTAGCTGCCGCCGCCGCCTCCACCTCTACCCATGGCTGTCGCAAGAGGGAGAATTGATTTTGACCCCTCTATTCACTTGCCTTTGCTCTTAAACCCCCTTGTTCGCACGGCTTGCTCTGAACCCCCAGTGGCCTGGTTTCTTGTAGATTGCCACCCTGGCGTTATTATCTGTTCACTTAGAGAATAATTAGAGAAAATTGGTGAGTTGACAAATCTGCCCCCGTGCACAGAGTCTAGACGAGACAGAGAGGACGGCCTGGGCCGACCGAGGTGCCTGTAGCCGCTGCGCCCCCCGTCGCCTTTTGCTGCTCCGTCCGCCGCCCTCCATTGTTGCCTCCAGCCGAGCTTCTCCCCCCGTCCTCCAACCTCAATTGCTGCCCCAAGATGGCGAAGGAGTTGTGCATGGTGAGTCAGGAGTAGTTGTTGAACAATTCAGAAGATCATGCCAGAGGAAGAGCACGAAATCCGCGAAAATTGAAGGAGAGTGGGCAGCAATGGACGGCGGCGGATGAGGGAGACAAGTTGGAGGTGCCGGGTGCAACGGAGGCGGGATGCAGACGCTTCGGCGGCTGCTCAAGAACGAGCAAAAGAAAGAAAAATAAAGAATAGGCCAATAGCCTCTCTTGGTATATGGGGGAGTTGCGACTTGGAGAAACCAGACGAGGGCATAGTAGTCTTTTACGGAGGAATTAGTCTAATCTTTTCTGTTAATAGCTTAATGAATGGATAACAATACCAAAGGGGGTCCTCAGCAAGAGAGAAGCTGAAGTGGGGGCTTAAAATAGAGGCGGATGAAGAGAGGGGTTTAAGATCAAAGGCACGCCAACAGGGGGGTTATAATAAAATCGTCCATCGCCACAGGGGGCCGATAGGAAAAACCTATCTGACAGATGGTGGTGGCGTCCGGCTTATCTCCTTGCATATCCCTCCCGGCCGGCGTCTTGCGATGGCTCATTTTTTATAACTTTTATTGATACATCACACATACAGAAATGAAAGAAGATTACCAAAAAGAAAGATAAACCCCTAATGTAATCTTGATTATCTCCTTAGTCTTGTGATTACATGCAAAACAAATAACAAAGACAAGGACACATTTTGATATGTTAAAATGTTTGCCTTCACCTTTGGGTGAGGCATTTTTTATGATAGGTCTTGATCTCCAAATGGTAACTAGAGGGATATTCATCTCCCTGGGTAACTTGGGATCAATTGAATCATAAAGAGTCAAATGGATCATTTGGATCATGAGGCATCAATCATTAAGGAAATAAGGGACAAAGGCAACACTGAATGATCCATTTCGTAGGGACAGTAAGACAACATTGGATGATCAACCAATAACTAGTAACAAGGCAGGATTGTATTGCCATCTAATCTATCTAGGATCCTTAAAGCCCACAATTTTTTATGTCTGGATCTACATTTACATAGAGGGGTAAATCTGATTCCTAAGCCAACTATTTAAGCCCATATCTGCAAATCCCACAGGTTGATAGCCCATAAGGCAACCACATTGCACATTCAACCTAAATAAAACACAAAGTGGTAAGTGCCACTTGAATGATATCAAAAACAAATCTCAGCACTAGATAATGTCCAAGCAACCAATATCATCCTCCAGGGGAGGACCCCATGCATTGAGCATGGTAACTTGTAGCTATGAGAGGAGGCCAGCAAGAAGCTCAGAGAACATGCAAGAGGGAGCCATCAACATGGGTGTAGAAAAGACAACAACAAACCTAGTATATAAAAGAGACTCCAGAAAGAGAATCCACACCACCACCACCATTTTTCACCACCACAATATCAGGAAGAACAACTCAAGAAAAACAACGTAGATCTTTGGAAATTAAAGAAGCTAGGAGGAGCAGGTAAAACCTAAAGAAGAAGAAGGTTATTAGGATCACTAAAAAAACAAGCCACATCCACAAGCTATAGTGTCTCGTACCTAACGCCATGGGAAAAAAGAAGTTGCTGATCTGACGCCCATCGACCGCCTCAGGGAAGCGTCAGAGAAGCTTATCTAGTTTAGTCTGCTCTATTTTAGTCGTTTATGTTGGAATGTATGAACTCGTTTGAATGTTGCTGTAGTTTGCATATATGGACTGATGATCAAAATGTGATAAGTGTCTTCTTTTTTTAATTATACGGTAGCGTTTTAAGTTATCTATCCTGGCCGATCAGATTCATACCGCAAAACACTATTGATGTAATCTGCTAGAGTTGTCTGAGCCATGACAAGGTTTCTCAACATTTCGGGCACGTTTGGTTCTGAGCCGATGCTAGCCTGACCAAATTATTGGCACGCCCGTGACATCTGGCCGCTGTTTGGTTTGATTCCAAAAAATTGCGAACCCAGCCCAGCCCGCTGGATGCAGTGCAATTTCACGCCAACCGCGGGCGAACCGTGGGCGCAGGAATTGCTCGCCAAAATTTTGGTCATGCCCAGAATTTGGTGGGGCTTACCCCGGCGTGAACCAAACGTGCCCTTCATGCTCGACTATTTAGTGTACCCATAACAATGCAACGCACTAACACGAAAGAAAACCAACATGTGAGTAGATAGTTAATTAGAAGGGTGGTTATACCCTTAACCCAGCAGAGTTCAAATCTTCTTAGTTTTTGATGTTTCTCATTATAAGACGCAATATTCTTCACTTCGAATCGATCGTTCCGATCATATCGAGACACATGTGACGATTTCATCCATCTAGAGACCAGACTTATCGGCTCAGTCTTTGAATAGGGGTAGGTGTGAGCGTTGTGTTCATAGTAGTGAGTATATGTGATCGTTTGTGTTTCGAAAAAAAAGGCGTGAACACCAAACCCGGTAAAGGGCAGTAGGAAAATCTACCATAGTCGTCAAAGCTCTGCCAACAAAAAAGCGCGAGTCATGGTTGAAAAGGGGAAAACACTACCTACCTGACAGCCATAGTTGAATCTTGAATCAATCGAAAGTACCACGAGGCGGTTAGTTAATTTGCACATGACCACATCGCATCACCCATTTCTTCCCTCGTACGCTTAAGTAGAGAAGGAAGAACCGCACCGCACGCGTGAACGGGGGAAGCGGTAGGAGACGACGAAGCATGATGATCATCATCACATCATCATCGTCTTCGTCGTCGAGCAGGCACTGACCCTCCCTTCAATCCAACTCTACCTCCACACAGATCCTATCCACCATTACCCACCAAACACACCACTAGAACAATTTCTCGTCTTAAAAATCCCCTCTCTAATCAAAGATCTCTCTCCTCTTTGTTGTCCATCCACTTGGATTTATTATATCTTCTTGTCCCATTTTGCTGTGGATTTGGACCACGCGCATGCAGCAACAAAATCCCCTTCCAATCTCCGGTGGAGGGCGAGCAGAGGAGAAATCAATCCTAAATTAGCGTTCCGCCACCAAGAACTCCACTACCAGGCGAGCGAGGATCCCCCGATCCAATCATTCCTCTCGCCGCAGGCATTTGGCCCACTCCACCACCACCACCCAGGAAAGAAATCCCAAGAAAATCACACCTCCGAACAGAAATTGGCCCTACGCCGCACCAGATTACAGCCTTGTAATCATTCCCTGAGAAGAAGAGAAAGAGCTCGGGCCGAGAAAAGGAGGACGCAATGACGGAGGTGGCGCTGTTCCGGGGCCCGGCCAACCTCGCTTCCTCCGCAAGCCGCGGCTCCTCCTCCTCCCCGCGCTATTTAGCCGATAGCGACGTGCTCCAGAGGAGAAGCAGCAGCACCACCAACGCGGAGAGACCTGCAGGATCCGCGGAAATACAGGCCGGGGGATCGGAGGAGGAGGGAGAGCGGTGGTCGTTCTTGGCGCTGCTCTTCGAGCTGCTGCGGAAGTCGTTGCTCGGCTGCAGGGTGGAGGGCGGCGCCGGCGAAGACGGGATGGAGATAGGGCTGCCGACGGACGTCCAGCACGTGGCGCACGTCACCTTCGACAGGTTCCATGGCTTCCTGGGCCTCCCCGTCGAGTTCGAGCCCGAGGTGCCCCGCCGCGCTCCCAGTGCGAGGTCCGTCACTCTCTCTCTGTCTCTCTTCTCATGCTCATCAATTGGCATTAGGTTGAATGTGGTTCCTGTTGTTCTGAACTCGGAATGTTTCTTAATATCCAGCATTCAGTTCCAAATTGATTTTCAACTGCATCCTCTGTTTGTTTTGATCTGAAACTTGGTAGGCAGATAAATTATAGTGAAATTTATATTCAGTTTTAATCATTTGTATATTGATAATCCGTTTGGACTTATTACTCCCCGTTGCTGGAACGCACTTGGCTGCCTGAGCTGGAATTGATCTACTATGGTAGATAGACTGTCTATGATGATGGGCACGCTTTGGACCACCACCCTGTCCAGAAGCAGTTTGTGTTGAGTTCTCCCCATGGTTCATTAATAATTGGCCAATCATGGCTCTCGACGCCTGTTATGGATAGAGTTACATAATGTTTCTGTAGCTAGTTACCTCATAGAGAAATCAATACTTACAACTTTTAATGAGGTTTGAAATGGAATAGAACACTCACAAATGAATCTTCATTAGTTTTAATTAGAGAAAAAACAGACAATGGTAAATTTGAAAATTATAGAGCTTCTACATTTAGTAGTAGCAACCATTTTATTCACTTCAGTAATTTCCTATCCTCGGCGGCGATGGTACTCTATCTATGTTGCTTAGTCTTCCCAACTTTCCATCAACCCCAATCTTGTTTTGACTTGTAAGCAAACCCACCAAATAAACATATTTTTGTTCAATATTGGTGTGTTAGAAAGAGTATGGTTATTTAAACCGGGTTCCCAAAATTAAAAGGAAGTATTTAATTGGCACAAACATGTCGTTTGTTTAGACTGAATTCGTGCAATTCAGCTGTACCACGTCTTGGCTTTGTTTGGTAGGGGTGCTTATCCTTGCTATGCAAATATTAAACTACTGGGGAATTTCATTCAGTGCAAAGTTTTGTCTACGGTAGGTCGCTAGCTGTATTGTTGCATTGTTCATTATTTTTATCCTATGCTCCTTCTGTATGCACAGTTGCACACGCATTGCCTGGCACATAATTTTTAAATCAGATGCAAAGAGGAAGAAAATGACACCATTTAACAAAGTTGATTGACCTAGGAATACCAAGAAGTAGATTATTGCACGCTCTGTCGTGTAGGAAGGATAAAAAAAAGAACTGTTGGGAATTTCGTCATTTACTGATGACATATTTTGTCTTCATTAGATGACTCCCTCACCTTGCTCGTCATTATTTATCTGCATTTGGTTGTTGTGTTTTGTAGACTTTATTCGCTTGAGTAACTGTTTTTTTTTGGTTTGCGGTCCTCTCGGGCTTATTATACTAAAAAAAGAGCAGAAAGGATAAGAAACATACATAGGTACTATATTATACTCCCTCCGTTCCATATTAATTGACTTGTTATGCATCACATGTGGATGTATCTAGATTTGTTACATGTCTATATACATCCATATTTGGTGCATAGCAAATCAATTAAATTAGAACGGAGGGAGTACTTTGTTCTGTATTGGGAATCCCAGGAGGTGTTTTTGTTTAGACAATCTAAAAAGAATAGGCTAAACGATTCTCTATTAAAAGGATGGAATCGTTTTGCCTCCAAAAGAAGATAAAGTGGCACAAACACCTAGAACCCATCTTCATAGTTCAAACTGGAGGATTGTAGCATTCGATAAATACAAAACTGGAGCATATGAATTGTGCTCATCAATAGTTGGGAAGCTTTTGGAACGAGCATAAGTCCTGAAAGTAAATGAAAAATAGTTTCCAGGATAGTTCACGCATCTGAGTTAGTAAACCACTAGATTCAGCACCAAATACAGTGTGTTCTTGCATACCATCTTATTGTTGAAATCTGCTTCTTTTAAAGGTGCCTTGACTTGTCTTTAAAAACAAAAAGTGAAACATGCCTTGACCTTAATGACTATGTGCTCTTATTTTTATATGGTAAGGTATATTTTGGAGCATCACATATTCCAGTTCATGTTTCCTTGTGCTGTTCGGGTTCCTCAGCTGATTTAAACTTCAAATGCAGTGCTAGTGTCTTCGGGGTCTCAACACAATCAATGCAGTGTTCATATGATTCTAGGGGAAACAGTGTTCCGACGATTCTCTTGATGATGCAAAGATGTCTTTATGAACAAGGCGGTCTTCGGGTATGATGTTTTAACATTTTAAGTGATGGTTTTACTTGCTTGTTTTATCAATGTCCTGTAGCTTTTAATGAGTTCTGACCACATTAATGTTGTTTTGTCTTTACTTTGCAGACAGAAGGTATTTTTCGTATAAATGCGGAGAATAGCCAGGAAGAATTTGTTAGAGATCAGTTAAATAGTGGAACCGTGCCAGATGGCATTGATGTTCATTCTTTGGCAGGTCTAATCAAAGTAAGCTTCCTTCTGTCATGTAGCTTATGACATTCAAGAGATTTATTAATGATGTGCTTATCTTCAATAGTCGGATCCTGTATCAGCACTTGTCAGAGAATCCAGATTTCTTTCTGATGAAAACCAATCTTCCTTTTCAAAAAAAAAACCAAAGTTGTGGCTCTTAAGTTCAACAAATTATTGTTTTCAGAATCTAATCTTGCTTTTCAGTGTAGTTATGTAGTGTAGTTAACTGATTTGACACCACAGCTTTGTGTCCTCGAGTCAGTCAGCTTTCTTTGGCAAAACAGTACTCAATGACAAAAATTACTCATTTCTGTTCGACAAAAAATTATAGTCATTTCATATATTTTTGATCTTTTCAGGCCTGGTTTAGGGAATTGCCAAGTGGGGTGCTGGACTCTATCCCACCTGAACAGGTGATGCAGTGCCAATCTGAAGAGGACTGTGCTCGGGTTGCAAATGCCTTCCACCAACTGAAGCAGCCTTACTTGACTGGGCCGTTAATTTGATGGCTGATGTTGTCCAAGAAGAACAGATAAACAAGATGAACGATCGCAATGTTGCTATGGTTTTCGCACCAAATATGACCCAGGTAACGTGTTGTCCTAACAGAATACTTGACACGGACATTCAGGTGGATGCTAACTCTTGCACACATGTAAATGCAGATGGCAGATCCTTTGACTGCACTGATGTATGCGGTGCAAGTGATGAATTTCCTCAAGATGCTAATACAGAAGACCCTCAAGGATAGAGAAGAGTCCAACCTGGAGGATGCTTCTTTGCCACAAAAGGACCCATCTGATGAAAACGGGCATCAGAACCCTAGCCTCGCCATTGATTCTCAACCTGAAGAAGTATCCGCCCGCCCTTCTTTTGTCAGGGAGGAGCCCCTTCTGTATAGTCCTACACACGGTGGTGAAGACAAGCCTAGTGGGATTAATCCTGCTGAAGGCGATCCCGTAGCTTGCATTGTCCAGACAAGTAATGTCCTGACGAGCATGGAGAGCTCCGCCAGTTGCTCACAGCCTCTTGCTGCTTCATCCACCATCGATGATGCTACCTGTGCTACAGCTGTGAACTCACTTCAGGGCAGAGGGAGCCGTAGCCTGACTAGCAGGAGGACTAGAAAGGGCAAGCGGCAGTGTGGAACACCCACTGTACCCCCAGCTGAGAAATCAAGGGGCACGAGCATCGTGAGCCGGATAAACTCCAAGGTCGAACGGATTGAAGCGTGGAGGTAGAAATCCGGACGTCATTGCCTTCTGTTTGTTGTGTAATAGATGACTGACCCAGTGTTTTCCTTGCACATTTTGAATTTCCGACGTGCTTATCATTTCGTGTTTGGACCATGGGTCCATGATCATGTTTTCAGACTCATCGCCCCGCCTTCACTAACTTACGTATCTTGCTTGTGAGTAATTTGTGACTGTTCGAGTGAATGAAACAGAAGGCCGTTGCTTCCTTTGTACATGGACTTCTGAACTTCCTGGGCAATTTCTCTTAAGATTTTACTACCCTGAACTTTCTGAAGTGAGCTCTCAACCATCGTATTCATGTCCTATCATTGCATCAGATAGCGTTATTCTGCATTCTCTCCTTCATTCTTTTCGTTTGCTGAATCCGTCCCAAGATTTTTCCAATTTTTACAAAAAGAGTTATTCTACCTTTTCGTTGTTCATTCTTTTTCATTCGTAGAATCCACCACATATTTTTTCCAGTTTTCATGGAGAGAGAGAAATGTCTGGAAAATAAATCACTGTGAGAGAAATTGAGATGCATCATCCTCCACCTAGCTTTCTGCCAGTTCAGCTAAGAACGGAACATATTCCTGTCTCCAGGAGCACTTGACACCAGTGTGATGCTCAGTGACAAGTGCATCACTGGTCGGAGAAAATCGTCCCGTTTTCTCCAAGGGTTTATACCATTGTGAAATGTCTGAATTCTGTTTGCGGTGCACGGCATTATCGATCTGTTCCCGCGTCAGTTGGAACCGGAATTCATTCACGAAAATCGACCTGGAATGCCAACCTAATCAGATATTCCATTTTGTCAGTGCAAGACCACCATCAAATTTGTTCGAGCAGCAAATGCTTGCATTATTCCGAACTTTTTAGCTGTAGCTGCAGATTTCCATGCATTTTCTGACATGTCATACAGAAGAACACACACATACACTACAGGAATGGCCACCTGTGCCGACGGCCGCAGCCTGTCGGCAAAGGTCCCAATGCCGTCGGCACACACCTATGCCGACGGCCACCGTCGGCACAGGGTGGTCGGCATAGGGCCATGTAGGCACATGCCACCTGGCCGTCGGCACAGATATACACCGTCGGCACAGCTTTTCCCGACGGCCAGAAACGCACCGTCGGCAGCTAGGTTGTCGGCACAGCGGCGGGTGGGGCCCACATTGGCCGGTCGAGGTGGATGGGCCTGTGCCGACGGTCAAGCCGTCGGCACCGCGTTGCCACGTGGAGGCAGCTGGGCGCTCCTGGGAGGGGCTACCGTCGGCACATGTTTGACCATTTTGTCACATTAAGGAGTCTGTGCCGACGGCAATGCCATCGGCACAGGTTTGACCAGATTTTTTGATCCAGCAGCTCGTTTTTTGCAGAAAAAATAGCAGAAAAAATAATCAAAAATCACGACAAATTCACAACAAACAAGATCACATAATGGCTCCATATATCATCAAGCAAAATGCTATATCATCAAGTAGATACACACATAGGACCATCATCAAGTAGATACATACATAGCTAGATGTCTACCCAAAGCCCTACATCTATTGCGCGACGGCGACGGGGTGAACCCCATATCTCCCCGGCTGATAATAGGTGAGCGTCGGATCGGCGCAGCAGAAGCACCGGAAGAAGGCGAAGCACCAGGAGAAGCTGAAACACCGGGAGAAGGACCACCAGAAGCGCTTTCCTTGCCCTGGCTCATATTGTTCAATCAACTGCATTGAGAAAGAGAAAACAAGTAAGCATCAAGACATAATAAAATGTAGACACTAAGCATAAAGACATATGCAATGAAGAAGCATGTCGAAAAATAAATACTAAAGAATAAAAGACATAATAACATGTAGATACCAAGCATAAAGACGTAATGCAATTAAGAAGCATGTTGGAAAATAATTACTAAAGCATAAAGACATTATAGACCGTCACCTATCGTCATCACTCTCCTCATCAGGGTGTTGGTTCTCATTCTCACTATCACTATCACTATCACGTGAGTAGTAGGGCGGAAGCTCATCGCCAGGCTCGTCATCGTCGTCATTTTCCGCATGAAACTTCGAGAGCACATCTATGTCCTTCAGATCCACCACTGACTCACCACGAGTGTGTGCATTGTTCTCGAGGTCCTCGAGACCACCTATTTGTAAGTCAAAGTGCCCGAAGTCCTCTTGCTCTTGATAGAAAATTCCCTCGTATGTTTTAGGGTCAATGTTGTTGTAATCGTCGTCGGAGGGCCTGGGTAGCTTACCATGTGGGGATACCCGGAACACGACTTCCCAGCCCTTGAGGTTCTCTTTCTGGCATGGGTAGGGCAAATAATAAACTTGCTTGGCTTGGTGAGCCACAATATAGACATCGGCTCCGGTATAGGTGGTTGAAGGCTTAACTTCAACTAACCCAATGGAAGGCTCACTTCTCTGTCCACCATGTGGTCCAGTGCATGGGTCGAACCAGTGGCACTTGAACACAACGAGCTTGAGTTCTATGTTCGTACGATTGAACGTCAGCTCGTATACGTTTTGTAACCTTCCGTAGTAATCTACGTAATTGGCTCCATCGGCTCCTCTGGATCCTTTGGTGAAGACCCCAGTATTTACAGTTTTTGCTCCAGGACGATTATTCTGGTGATACTCTGTATGGAAGCGGAACCCATTCACATCATACTTCTCATACTTAATGACGGTACGGTTAAATCCTTGGGAAACACATCTCAGCTCATTGTCATCTCAACGTTGGGATCAGCTCCCTACAAGTACGGTTCAAATTGTTTTGTGCATTAGTTACGTGTAATAAGAGGGACAAGTCACATATTGCAAGGTAAGAGGGACACGTTAGAAATTACTTTTCCCATGAACCAAGACACAAATTTTTTTCCTCCGTGAGCACCCTCTTTCAGAAGAGTGTCCAGCTCCGCGGGATCGGGATCCACCGTTCCCAACCAGTATTCATCTTGGAATTGTCTAAAAGGAGAAAATACGTATTAGACCGAAACTGAGTTACTAGTTGCAAAGTAATTTGTTCACCATTTACCTCATGAAATCGAGTACTTCCGTCATGTTTATAAGCACATAGAGCATTATGCAATCCTTCTCTTCCTTGGTCAATTTACATTTTTCACCGGCACCGGCCTTGCCACCGGGACATTGGAAGAGGAGGAGCTTGGGGTCATTCTTGGGCTCGTCGACATTGTACCGAGTGACCGGGTTATGCATAGTGGCAACTTCATCGGGAAAGTACGTTGTCACGGCGTCTGCCATCTCCTGAGTATTGTTGCCTCAGCTATGCATGCTTCAATCCTAGCTTTGTTTCCAGTTATGTTTCGAATGTACTTAAACTCTCTCTCAATACAAAACTGCCAACGAAACTGCACCGGTCCACCCAAGAGTGCCTCGTTCGCGAGATGCACAACGAGATGTGCCATCGGAACAAAGAAGCCTGGCGGAAAGATCATCTCTAACTTGCATAGCAACTCCGGCACAAGATCACGCAGCTTCGCAATAATCAGGGGACATATCTGTTTCGCACAGAGCGTGCGGAAGAAATGGCTCAACTCCGCAAGCACTCGCCAGATACTATCGGGGAGATACCCTCGAAGCATCACCGGCATCAACCGCTCAATCCATATGTGATAGTCGTGACTCTTGAGCCCAGTGACTTTTCCTGTAAGAAGATTGACTCCATTACTTATATTGGAACAGTAACCATCAGGGAACATCACGGCGATGTTTTTGAGCCACTTGAATGCCTCCTTCTTTTGGATATTATCAAGGCAGTAGTCGGCATTTGGCTTAAACCAATTTTTTGACGAGGGTTAGGAGGCTTCATGTGTAATCTCTCCCTATCACAGAGCTTCTGAACATCAACTCTAGCCTTCACATTGTCCTTTGTCTTCTTAGGAATGTTCAGGACTGTGTGAAAGATCATCTCTCCAACATTCTTTTCGGTGTGCATCACATCGATGTTATGGGGAAGTTCGAGGTCCTTGTAATACTCTAGCTGCGTTAAGCCTGCCACATGAGTCCAGTTGTGCGTTACACCATACCCCTCAAATTTTTGGATAGATCCCTCAGCAGGCACGAGAGCACGTAGCTCGGCATCAACTTTTGCACCATCGAACTTCGGTATCGCTTTTTCTTCACGCACAACTATGCCCTTCGTGAAGTTTTTTTGGTCTTCTCGATAAGGATGCCTTCCTTCGAGGAACTGTCGATGCTTGTCAAACGCGACATACTTGCGACCTGACTTTAGCCAAAGGAACTCAAGTTGGTTCCTGCACACTGGGCATGGCCATTTACCAGCTGTACACCATCCGCAGAATAGGGCATACCCGGGTAGGTCGTGCATGGAATAGTGGAACCAAATTTTCATCGAGAAGTTTTTCTTTGATGCTCGGTCGTATGTCCACGTCCCATTGTGCCATGAGTGGTGCAAATCATCCACAAGCGGTTGCATGTAGACACTCAAATTCTTCCCCGGGTATTCGGGCCCTGGAATGATCAGCGACAGAAACATGTGCTTCCTTTGCATTAGTACCCCAGGAGGGAGATTGAGCGGAATAACAAACACGGGCCAGCAGCTGTACGACGCAGTCGACATCCCAAATGGATTGAACCCATCTGTTGCTATTGCAATTCTGACATTCCGAGCATCTGCTGAATTAAGGGGTGTTTCAAGTCGAAGTTCTTCCATGCCTCACCATCAGATGGATGTCCCATCTTTTCCCGTCCTAACTCGTCGACGTATCTCTTCCCTTTCCTGTGCCAAGTCATTTGTTTGGCAGACTCCTCGGACATGAAAAGCCGCTGCATTCTTTTTATGAATGAGAGGTACCGAAGAACCTTCACAGGGGTTTTTCCCTGCGTCTTCCGACCATCAGGCAGCGTTTTCTCCTCATACCTAGAGGCCCCACAAAGGCTACAGTACTTGTCATTCGCATATTGTTTCCGGAACAACAGGCATCCTTTTGGACAACAATGAATCTTTTCATAATCCATGCTGAGCGATCCCAATAGTTTCCTCGTCTCGTGCATGGATTTTGGCAGACAATGCCCTTTGGGCAACATGTTACCAGATGTTGTCAGATTAGCTTCAAAGCCTGCACGGGTGGTGGAGAACTGACACTTGTCACTTAGTAGTTGAGCTACGGCATCGAGCTGAGAAATGTTTGCACCCTCGTATAGAGGCTTCGTAGCCGAGGCCATCGTCTCATAGAAAGCCTTCGCGGTTGGCTCTGGTTCCTCCGGTTCATCCGGTGCCTCCGGTTCACCCGGTTCCTCCTGTTCCTCCTGTGGAGGTGGCGAATCCGGCATGTAAGCAGCATGGTGATCATCTAGCATGTTTCTCAACCCATCGTACTCATTGCCATCGATCCGCTGCCGCATCACCCCAACTCTGAGACGTTCGTACTGATCAAATTTGACATGCGTGACGTAGTTAGGCGTATACCCATACAACCAAAGATGTTTAGTCATATCTTCCTTTCCTTGACGGTCACGATTCTTGCAATGAGTGCAAGGGCACCTTCCACGAACTCCTTTTGCCTTTGAACCACGCCCTAACTCCTTCACTAATATATTGGTCTTCATCTCCCACTCCTCTGTTCTTTTAATCTTATCGACACGGCCACTGTACATCCACCCATTATCAGCCATCCTCTGCTTTATTGGGAGCGAAACAACCACGCAGTCTTTTAATATGCACCAAGTAATAATAAAATGATTTAGTGTCACCAGATTAATTACGGTCAAATTTTAATCTTTACAGCATGCAAGGGTTCACCTACACTTCTAATAGGAGGGCCTATCCCGCCCGAGTACGTGTAGATCGAGCCGTGTTCCATGTTCTACCCCGACCCGAGACGGAATTTCGGCAGCACCTCCCCGCTGTTCTTCAGAATACACGTCTCGAGCTTGTCAAGCCGAGAGGGTGTGCATCCGAAGAACAACAGGGAGGTGCTGCCGAAATTCCGTCTCAGGAAGGGGTAGAACATGGAACACGACCCGATCTACACGTACTCGGACTGTCCAACAGGACAACCCGGAAGTGTTACGGTTATAAATATGCAAAGATGGACAATCCTGCATATTTATAAATTTGTAACCCTTCCGGATGGGATCTGACTCGGGTTACGCGACTGACTGGGTGATCTAGTGACATGGGTATGCTATTGGGTACCCTACCATGAGGGTACCTGGTGCACGTATCGACTAGGCCCAACTATCAGAGCCTACATGAAGCCCATGAAGGGAGGCCCACGAAGATGGAGTATCCTCCAAGTTTGGCGAAGCAATAGTCGGTTTAGAGTTTCCTTACTTGTAAATTGAGTCGGTCACGAACACCCGAGACCCAGCCTATTATTTAAGGACTGGGAGGCCATCGAACCAGACAACGAACGACCAGAGCCACAAACCCTAGCGAGATCGACATCTCGCCGGATCCTTGTAACCCTCATATTCACAAATCAATAACAGACAGGCAGGACGTAGGGGTGTTACCTCCACACGAGGGCCCTGAACCTGGGTAAAATCTTTGCCCTGCTTGTCAACCGACGATACTTCCAGCTCTACCACGTTCTCTCCCCCATATTCATAACCTAGGGACCTTAACCATGGGTCTTGATGAGTCTACCCCTCGTCATCTAGGCAGAAGAGAGGAGAAATATGTATACCCTCGGAGCGTGATCGGTGGCCGGAGAAGGTCGAGGGCGTGCTCCGGAAGCGGGGCGAGGAAATAGGGGTACCGAGGCGGCCCCTCCTAAGCTGGAGAAGAAGCTCAAAACGACGCGCGGGACCGACGGTGCTGGCTGGCGGGAATCTACGTCATCTGAAAAAGGAAAAAAAAAATAAACATTAGCATGCTAGCTAAACATATAAACAAAATTTAAATATATAAACAAAAAGTTGACGTTGGTAGAATGCTAGCTAATTTGAAACTTGTCAGTAGTTTAAAAGATTCGCTAGTCCCCCGTGAGTCAATTGCTAACTAACCTAATTTTCTCAAACTCTAGTTAGTCAATTGCTAACTAACCTAATTTTCTCAAGATTTTCTTTTCGGCCACTCCTAACTAACCTAATTACTGAAAATTAAAAAAAACACTACATCAGAGAGGAGGAGGACCTCATGAGGGGAGCTGGCGAGCTTGGTCGAGAGGAGCAGGCCGTGGATTAGGAGCTTCGCCGGGAGGAGCAGCTGGTCGGGAGGACGGCACCGACGGAGGAGGGCGGCGCAAGGAGGTTCGGGCAGATGGCGCCGACGGGGGAGGGTGGCACGAAGACGGAGGAGGAGGCGTGGCGTGGTGGATCAGGCGGGGGCGTGGTGGCGGCGGTCTCGACGGCGGACGGCCGAGGCGTGGCGGGGAGTGGCGGGGCGTGGCGGCGGTGGCCTTGACGGCGGACGGCAGCAGCGTGGCGGGGCGGACAGCCGGGGCTTGCCGGGGCGTGGCGGCGGCGTCGGGTAGGTGCGGGAGGGAGGTTGGTGGCGATAGGGTGTGTGTGGTTGGTGCGGGCCGGGGCCGGGGTCATTTCTTTTTTTACTGGTCCAAGCCCTATGCCGACGGCAAAGCCGTCGGCACAGCGTAGATGTTTTTTTTAGAAATCCTTTTCTTTTATTCTATTATCTGTAGAAATGTTAAGATAAAAAATAAATAGCTGTATTTGTGATGTAATATTTTGAATTAATTTGTGAGTATTTGAATATGATCAATTCTGACGCACTTGAGCCACTCTCCGGCGAAACCCTAGACAGTTGACCGAAAGTCAACCGTGTCATCTACCCCTTCCACGGGCGTCGAAGGGGGTAGCTCAGTGGACTTTTATACTTGGTTGTGTTACGGTGTGTCATATGATCATTTTAAACCCACTTTGGGCCCATGTTATCACATGAGTCCATCCGTTGCACCTGAAATGGAGTTCCGACTTAGAAGAGCAGAAACTTTGTGCGGGATAAGTGTGGTGTGTGAAGCTGGACACACCTAGGAGTTTGGTGTTGGCTATTCCAATGTCCCAACACACTCTTACACATATGTTAGGACACCACCTAGGTTTTGGCGTGATTCGGACGCTCCGGAGCACTTCTCCGTCGAAACCCTAGACCCGCTGGAGAAAAGACCAGCTTTTCTCGTCTACCCCATAGACGTGCGTCGAAAGGGGGTAGCAAAGAGAAAAATTTTTCTTGGTTGTGCTAGGTTAGGCCATGGGAAGGTGAGAAACCAAAGTCTACCCCAAATCAACACAAGATTCCATCCGGTTCGCCCAAAACGGGAGTTTTCACCTCTAAGTGCAGAAACTCACTAGAGAGAAAGTGAAGCCGGTCACACCCCGGAGTAGGATATTGCACATTTACAACACACAACACACTTGTATACATATGGTATGGCACAACCTAGGTTTGGGTGGGGTTTCGACGCTACGGGGCCCCGCTTCGGCGAAACCCTGAATCCGCTGGAAAAACCCTAACGTTTTCATCTACCCCCATAGACGTGCGTCGAAAGGGGGTAGGCCAGTGGACTTTTTTGCTTGGTTGTGTTAGGTTAGGCCATAGGAAGGTGAGAAACCAAAGTCTACCTCAAATCAACACAAGATTCCTTCCGGTTCGCCCGAAAGGGGAGTTTTCACCTCTAAGTGCAGGAACTCACTAGAGAGAAAGTGAAGCCGGTGAAGCCGGTCACACCCCGGAGTAGGATACCGGACATTTACAACACACAACACACTTGTATACATATGGTATGGTGATGACGTGAAACACACGTTCGTTGGGAGACCCCAAGAGGAAGGTATGATGTAGTCAGCAGCAAGTTTTCCCTCAGAAAGAAACCAAGGTTATCGAACCAGTAGGAGCAGCAACTCTTCAGAAGGTTGTCAACGGCGCCAGAAAAATAGCTGTCGCAGGGAGTCTGGACTGTTGACGTGGAATCTGCACACAACACAATCAAACTACTTTGCCCCAACGAAACAGTGAGGTTGTCAATCTCACTGGCTTGCTGAAAACAAAGGATTAAACGTATGGTGTGGAAAATGAGTATTAAATTGCAGAGAATGAAAAAGGAACAGTTTGCAGTTTGTGGTTGTTTAATCAGTGTAAAAGAATGGACCGGGGTCCACAGTTCACTAGTGGTGTCTCTCCATAAAAGATAACTAACATGTTGGGTGAACAAATTACAGCTGGGCAATTGACGAATAGTGAGCGCATGACAATGCATATACATGACATGTTGACTACTATGATATTTAATTGGGCATTACGACATAATACATAGATCGTTATCCAACAGCATCTATGACTAATAATCCACCGCCGGGTTGTCATCCGAGTCCCCCGTTGGTATTAAGTTGCAAGCAACGGATAATTGCATTAAGTAAAGTGCGTAATGTAAACAAACACATATGCCGTGGACATAGCATCGTTAGGTTATCCCTAGTGGCAACAGCACATCCACAACCTTAGAACTTTCTGTCACTGTCCCAGGTTAAACGGAGACATGAACCCACTATCTAGCATAAATACTCTCTCTTGGAGTTACAAGCATCTACTTGGCCAAAGCATCTACGAGTAACGGAAAGCATGCAAGATCTTAAATAACATATAAGATAGATTGATAATCAACTTGACATAATATTCAATATTCATCGGATCCCAGCAAACACAACATGTAGCATTACAATAATATGATCTTGATCATGTAGGGCAGCTCACAAGATCTAAACATGATGGCACAAAGTGGAGAGACAACCATCTAGCTACTGCTATGGACCCGTAGTCCAAGGATGAACTACTCACGCATCACTCCGGAGGCAGGCATGGCGATGTAGAAGCCTCCGGTGACGATTCCCCTCTCCGGCAGGGTGCCGGGAAGAGGTTCTGAACCCTCCCGAGCTAGGGTTGACGACGGCGGCGTCTCTGGAACTTTTCGTGGATATTTGCTCAGGTACTTAGGGTTTTCGCGTCGGGGGGAATAAGTAGGCGAAAGGGCGGCGGCTGCGGACCCCCGAGGGGCCCACACCACCCCAGGGCGCGGCAGAGGGGGGCCGCGCCCTGTGCGTGTGGCCCTGGTGGCCCTCCTCTGCTGCTCCTTCGCTCCGTCAGGTGTGTTCTGGAAAAATAGGCACCCCGTGTAGTTTCGTCCAATTCCGAGAATATTTCCAGACTAGCTTTTCTGGAATACAAAAACAGCAGAAAACAGGAACTGGCACTTCGGCATCTTGTTAATAGGTTAGTCCCAAAAAATGTATAAAAGTGATATAAAGTAGATGCAAAACATGTAGCAATTGGTATAAAACAAGCATGGAACATCAAAAATTATAGATACGTTTGAGACGTATCAGCATCCCCAAGCTTAGTTCCTACTCGTCCTCGAGTAGGTAAACGATAAAAACAAATAATTTTTGAGGTGACATGCTACTATCATAATCTTGATCATATAATATTGCAAGGCACATGTAAATGAATGAAGTGATCCAAGTCAATGGTCTATAATTTGCTACCAAATAGATAATGAGTAAACAATGAATCACACAAGCTAAACGTTTTCATGAATAGTACTTTCGAGACAAGCATCAAACAGTTTTGCATAAGTGTTAACTCATAAAGCAATAGTTTCTAACAAAAGGTATTTAATCAACACAAAGGAAGAATTTAGTTTCAGCATTTGCTTCAACTTTCAACATATTTATCTCATGGATATTGTCAACACAAAGTAGTATAACAAGTCCAATACATTGCATATAACGCATGTTGTAACAAAGTTGACACTAGTGTTTGCTTGTGGAAGACAGAAAGAATAGGAAAACTGACTCAACATAAAAGTAAAAGAAAGGCCCTTCGCAGAGGGAAGCAGGGATTAAATCATGTGCTAGAGCTTTTAGGTTTTTGAAAGCATATAGAGATTGCATAAAATATTTGATACTCCTCCCAACCTTGCTAACACAAGCCATGGCTAACCGAATCCTCGGGTGCCTTCCATCAATCACATACCATGGAGGAGTATCTATTTTTGAGAGGTGTTTGTTAATTGTCAACGAATGGTAGCGGGTGAGAACAGTATTCTACCTGTCGAACGGACTTTTAAGAGCGGCTCCCATGAAGGACGTTATTTCTACCAGCAAGGCAGATCATCCCTCTTTCTCTTTGGTTTACACACATTCAGGTATTTCACTGTTTGTCATTGCTTACTGATGAATCAGGGCAAAAGTGTGAAGAGAATTAATTGGTTAAAGTTGTAATTAATTGGGACTGGGCACCCCGTTGCCAGCTCTTTTTGCAAGTTATTGGATAAGCGGATGTATATGCCACTAGTCCAGGTGTAAAAGTCCACTCGACAAATAGAATAAAGAATAACCACACTAATTCCTCATGAGCTAGTAAACATTGACACAAAAAGGGAATAATAACATTTTGAATAATTTAAAGGTAGCACATGAAAAATTTACTTGGAGTGGCAAGGAAATACCACATATAGGTAGTTATGGTGGACACAAATGGCATGGATTTTGGCTCAAGGATTTGGATGCACGAGAAGCATTCCCTCTCAGTACAGAGTTTAGGCTAGCAAGGTTATGTAAGCAAACAAGAATATCAACCCGTACACCAAGTTTTATATGACAAACATATTGCAAACGTTATAAGACTTCATACCGTCTTCCTTGTTAACCAAACCCTGTTATTAGAAAATATCTAGACCTTAGAGGTACCACCGATGCAAACCAAATTTTCAACAAGCTTTACGGTAGTTCTTCACTAATAGGCTTAACTCATGTGATGCACAATTTAATCATGATCTACTTGTTAACTCAAAACAATTGACAAGCATCAAGTTATCCATTTTAGTGATCTACAAGATTAAGCAAGTTTTTCCTTATACCAATTACCACATGCAACATTTTCTGAACCAACCAAACACCAATCAATTTATTTCATCAACTCTCCAAACAAATATAAGTGAAGCAAGAGAGTACTTTCTACAAAAGAAAGCTAATAGCTCTGACAAGAGATACATGAAAACAAGAGCTAAAAGCTGAACAGCGCTAGATATGAATACTCAACAAATATAAGTGAAGAATAGGAGTATTCTCATGAAAAAGCGGAGCGTGTCTCTCTCCCAATCAAGAATGCTAGGGTCCAGTCAAGCTTTATTGAAAATAAAAGTGCAATACTGAAAATAAAAAGCACACAGACGCTCCAAGAAAAGCACATATGATGTGAAAGAATTAAAATATAGTTTCACTAGAGATGACCTGATAATTTTGACGATGAAGAAGGGGATGCCTTGGGCATCCCCAAGCTTAGACGCTTGAGTCTTCTTGAAATATGCTGGGGAGATCCATGGGAGCCTCCCCAAGCTTAAGCTCTTCACTCTTCTTGATCCTATTATATCATCCTTCTCTCTTGACCCTTGAAAACTTCCGTCACACCAAACTCAAAGTAGATCTCATTAGAGGGTTAGTGCATAATCAAAAATTCACATGTTCTGTAAAGACGCAATATGATTTGTTACTTTAAACATTAGCTACAGCCACTGATGTTATGTGAAGCTCTTCCACCCAAAAAAGAATTTCACTCAACACTAGTAAAAGAGAGAATGCGAAAAATAAAAAGGCATAATCTGTCTAAAACAGAACAGTCCGCAAAGACGAATTTTTTCGAGGCACTTACGACGCTCAGATCGAGAAACTCTGAACTAATGAAAGTTTCAGACATTCATAAAGATTACGCACAAAAATTTCAGATTTAATTAACAATCTGGTGATTTTAGGAATTTCGTACAGTGAACAGCAAAAATCTGTTTCTGCGCAGCAATCAAAATTAAGCATCATCTTATCATTAGAGGCTACTCTTGGCACAACAATGCGAGAAAATAAAGATACAAAGGAGTTGCTACAGAAGTAAACAAACTCCTTGACTCAATAAAAGAAAAATTGCAGAAAAATAAAATGGGTTGCCTCCCATAAGCGCTTTTCTTTAACGCCTTTTAGCTAGGCACAAAGCATGCATCAAGTATTACCAAGTGAAGAAAGGTCTAATTCATCAAAAGCTTCATCAAGAACAGGGTTTGTCACATTAGGACTTTTCAGTTTACGTAATTCTTGGGAAGAAAATTTAAATAGACCATTATGTGACTTACCCTCAAGCTCATTGAACACGTTATCCGTTTTAAACGCACCCGTGGGTTTTGGTTTAGAAATTTTTGGAACATACATAAATTTTTGCTTTCTCCCCACAAAAGCCTTTTGCCTTTTAGTTTTAATAGAGGTAAAAGTAGAACTTATTACATCCATAGCCTCCTCTAATTCACCAATCCTAAGATTTTGATTATCTTGAATAGTACTAGTTTCTAAAACAGCAATTCTTTCATTAATGGTTCCCAGTGATTCATCAACTTTGCTAGTACTATCAAGGAGATTTGGCAAATTTTTCTCTATAGACTCCAATTTCTTTATAACATCTTCCAAGGTGATCTCATTTTTAATGTTACTAACAGGTGGTGTTCCTACTAGGCTCTCAATAATATAACTAGCTTCCAACGCAGGGGTACCAAGAAAGTTACCTCCCGTCAAAGTGTCCAAGACATATCTATACCAGCTAGTTATGCCAACATAAAAATTTCTAAGCAGGATCATAGTGGAATATTTTTTAGCACACCTACGATGAGCATCGCTGATTCTATACCAAGCATCTTTCAAACTTTCTCCACTTTGTTGCTTAAAAGATCGAACCTCAACTTCAGGAACCAAAACATGATGAGCCGAACCAGACATGATAACTAACAGAAAACAAAACTGAAAATAAACTAAATGCAAGTAACTAATTTTTTTGTGTTTTTGATAATTGAAAGCAAACAAGATAAAATAAAATAAACTAAGCAAGACAAAAACAAAGTAAAGAGATTGGAAGCGTGAAACTCCCCTTGCAGAAGACTGCTGTCTCCCCGGCAACGGCGCCAGAAAAATAGCTTGATGACGTGAAACACACGTTCGTTGGGAGACCCCAAGAGGAAGGTATGATGTAGTCAGCAGCAAGTTTTCCCTCAGAAAGAAACCAAGGTTATCGAACCAGTAGGAGCAGCAACTCTTCAGAAGGTTGTCAACGGCGCCAGAAAAATAGCTGTCGCAGGGAGTCTGGACTGTTGACGTGGAATCTGCACACAACACAATCAAACTACTTTGCCCCAACGAAACAGTGAGGTTGTCAATCTCACTGGCTTGCTGAAAACAAAGGATTAAACGTATGGTGTGGAAAATGAGTATTAAATTGCAGAGAATGAAAAAGGAACAGTTTGCAGTTTGTGGTTGTTTAATCAGTGTAAAAGAATGGACCGGGGTCCACAGTTCACTAGTGGTGTCTCTCCATAAAAGATAACTAACATGTTGGGTGAACAAATTACAGCTGGGCAATTGACGAATAGTGAGCGCATGACAATGCATATACATGACATGTTGACTACTATGATATTTAATTGGGCATTACGACATAATACATAGATCGTTATCCAACAGCATCTATGACTAATAATCCACCGCCGGGTTGTCATCCGAGTCCCCCGTTGGTATTAAGTTGCAAGCAACGGATAATTGCATTAAGTAAAGTGCGTAATGTAAACAAACACATATGCCCGTGGACATAGCATCGTTAGGTTATCCCTAGTGGCAACAGCACATCCACAACCTTAGAACTTTCTGTCACTGTCCCAGGTTAAACGGAGACATGAACCCACTATCTAGCATAAATACTCTCTCTTGGAGTTACAAGCATCTACTTGGCCAAAGCATCTACGAGTAACGGAAAGCATGCAAGATCTTAAATAACATATAAGATAGATTGATAATCAACTTGACATAATATTCAATATTCATCGGATCCCAGCAAACACAACATGTAGCATTACAATAATATGATCTTGATCATGTAGGGCAGCTCACAAGATCTAAACATGATGGCACAAAGTGGAGAGACAACCATCTAGCTACTGCTATGGACCCGTAGTCCAAGGATGAACTACTCACGCATCACTCCGGAGGCAGGCATGGCGATGTAGAAGCCTCCGGTGACGATTCCCCTCTCCGGCAGGGTGCCGGGAAGAGGTTCTGAACCCTCCCGAGCTAGGGTTGACGACGGCGGCGTCTCTGGAACTTTTCGTGGATATTTGCTCAGGTACTTAGGGTTTTCGCGTCGGGGGGAATAAGTAGGCGAAAGGGCGGCGGCTGCGGACCCCCGAGGGGCCCACACCACCCAGGGCGCGGCAGAGGGGGGCCCGCGCCCTGGGCGTGTGGCCCTGGTGGCCCTCCTCTGCTGCTCCTTCGCTCCGTCAGGTGTGTTCTGGAAAAATAGGCACCCCCGTGTAGTTTCGTCCAATTCCGAGAATATTTCCAGACTAGCTTTTCTGGAATACAAAAACAGCAGAAAACAGGAACTGGCACTTCGGCATCTTGTTAATAGGTTAGTCCCAAAAAATGTATAAAAGTGATATAAAGTAGATGCAAAACATGTAGCAATTGGTATAAAACAAGCATGGAACATCAAAAATTATAGATACGTTTGAGACGTATCATATGGCACAACCTAGGTTTGGGTGGGGTTCCGACGCTCCGAGGCCCCGCTTCGGCGAAACCCTGAATCCGTTGGAAAAAACCCTAACGTTTTCGTCTACACCCATATACGTGCGTCGAAAGGGGGTAGGCCAGTGGACTTTTTTGCTTGGTTGTGTTAGGTTAGGCCATGGGAAGGTGAGAAACCAAAGTCTACCCCAAATCAACACAAGATTCCATCCGGTTCGCCCGAAAGGGGAGTTTTCACCTCTAAGTGCAGAAACTCACTAGAGAGAAAGTGAAGCCGGTGAAGCCGGTCACACCTAGGAGTAGGATATTGCACATTTATAACACACAACACACTTGTATACATATGGTATGGCGCAACCTAGGTTTGGGTGGGGTTCCGACGCTCCGGGGCCCCGCTTCGGCGAAACCCTGAATCCGCTGGAAAAACCCTAACGTTTTCGTCTACCCCCATAGACGTGCGTCGAAAGGGGGTAGGCCAGTGGACTTTTTTGCTTGGTTGTGTTAGGTTAGGCCATGGGAAGGTGAGAAACCAAAGTCTACCCCAAATCAACACAAGATTCCTTCCGGTTCGCCCATGCATGCGGCACCGAGGTGTCGACCCTGTTATCGAAAGGCAACACACGGCCTTGTTGGATATTTAAAACAAAAAACACACTTGTATACATATGGTATGGAACAACCTAGGTTTGGGATGGGTTCCGACGCTCCGGGGCCCCGCTTCGGCGAAACCCTAGATCCGCTGGAAAACCCTAATGTTTACGTCTACCCCCGTGAACGGCGTCGAAAGGGGTAGGCCAGTGGACTTTTTTGCTTTATTGTGTTTGGTTGGGACATAGGCACATGGGAAACCTACTTTTATCACAAGTTTTTACAAGATTGCCCCCGTTTCGTCCGAAGTGGGAGTTTTCACCTCTAAGTCCACACACTTGGTAGAGAGAAAGTGAAGCCGGTGAAGCCGGTCACACACCGGGGTAGATTCTTGGACATTTGAATCACCCAAAACACTTGTACACATATGGTATGCATCAACCTAGGTTTTGGTGGGGTTCCGACGCTCCGGTATAGACAATTATTCGCGACGTTATTTTATGTGGGTGGAAACCGCTATTCGGCGTAGCTATGTACATAGAATATGAATAAAACATATTAAACTTAATTGAGAGTAATAAATAGATACATAAAAAAAGAAGATTAGGGTAAAACACATTATGACTATTTTCGGCGAATCTGTATATATACATATAGCTATTCGGTGTATCAATATACATAAAAATGAATAAAAATGGTAGAGGCCTCCGTCGGCACAGATTGCCGTCGACGTCACCTGATTTTCTGTGCCGACGGCTGCCTGTGTCCCGACGGTGGCCGTCGGGATAGAATATCTGTGCCGACGGCCGTTTCTGTGCCGACGGCCTTGTCGACGGCTGGTCCTGATACCCCCTGTGCCGACGGCCCCGATAAATAGCCGTCGGCACAGTTCGCCATTCCTGTAGTGATACACACTTGTGCAAGATGCACATTTCCATATCCTCCCAAGTTGCTTGCAGCTGGAGTAGTATATACCGCCTCCACTTGTGAAAAGGAGGAAAAATCCAAAATTCCAATTCCATAGCCAGATAGACGCCTCTATCTTTCCTGGCTCTCACCAATTCTCTCACTATATATACCTCTCTTCCTCAGAGTTTACATAACAAGTTTCGACGGCCACAAAAAAAAAACTATTGCAGCTTTCTACATCCGAGGAGCAGAGTAGCGTTAATTTGGTGGATGGCGCACATGGCGACGGCGTCAGCGGACGGCGTGCTGCGGACGCTGTTCGAGAAACCGTTGCCGGAGAACCCGAGTCTTCTGGATGTGCTGGCGGCTTGCGGCAACCACATCCACCACAAGAAGCAGTTGTTGCCGCCCGTCGACCCGGCGTCCTTCACCGAGATCTTCGGCGAGCTCCACTTCCACGAAAAGCCCGACGCCCGAGTCGTCTTCCTACCGCCACCACCACCAACACGCCCGAGTGGTCCGACGGCGTCGTGGCTAGACGTCGCCGATCATCAGGCTGCCGAGAAGAGCAAGGACGACTCGTCGTTGGACGCGCTCCTCAGGCCGCCGAAGCCCGCGAGCTTCAGTATGAAGAAAAGCGCGAGTTTCTGCCTGAAGAAGAGCTCGGCGTCGCTGCTACTGTGCACGGAGGGGCTCGGGTCCGAGAGCACCGTGGACGCCGACGACATGGTGAAGGGCGACGTCGGTGACGCCGCTCTGAGCCCCGGGAAGGAGGCGATGCCGGAGGAAACGACGCTCGGAGACGCGGGGGCAGGGCTGCTGGGAGGCAGCCAGGAAAAGGAGCCGCCGTCGTTCCCGCCGCCGATACGGTCGATCGGACGCGGTGGGAAGCCATGCGTGTGCTTCCGGACGTTCCGCGAGGATGGGCGGTTCGTGCTTACGCAGGTGGTCATCCCCGGGAAGGAGCTGCTGCACGCGTCCCGCGAGGGCGGCCGCCTCAGGCTCCAGTTCGCCAAGGCCGCAGACGACGAGGATGACGAGGAGCTGGAGCTCGGAGACCAAGAAGATCGCGGACACGAAGCCAACACCAGATGCATGATCGGCGCATGCGCTTAATTCGTTACTAGCTTGTTGGTTACTTGGTTAACACGGGTTCACGCGTGACAATCCGAAGCTGATGTTTGGTACTTTGGTATTGCTATGGATTGTATTCGTAGAACTACTATATGGAGTAGTAATTTTATTTCTTAACGAGCTACTACACGTACGGAGTACTATTGTTTATTCCTCTTATTGGGATGTTATCATTTGTTATGCAATATAATATCTTTACCTTTTTTTCTTTCTTTTGGACACAACTCTTGCAAAGCCCGGTTTTAAATTAATAAAATCTCACCCACTAGCGCCCAACTCCTCTTAACATTGGTAGCTAGGCAGCAGAGCCTTGCCATACTACCGCCAAGCTACCGCTCCGGTCAGAGAAGCCAGTCAGAGAAGCGGTACTACCGTTGGTTTCACTGGTACTATCGGTGACGAGGGCGGTACGACCGGCGGAGCTACTGCTGGTGGTACCGGTCAAACAACCCGAAAAGTACCACCGCTTCCTAAGGAGCATGTCATAGGTCGCTCTCAGAAAGCGGTACTACCGTTGCTGTTGACAGTACTACCACTGACAGACGAGTGCCAGCCACGCTCGGTCCCTAGGAGTGGTATTACCATGTGTGGTATCGCTGATGGTACCGGCCCAACGACCTGAGGCCATTTTGGGCGGTACCTCCGGCTGTACTACCGTTGGCTGTTTTGCTGCTAGGGAGCGAGTGCTTGTGACGGTACTACCGCTGGGAACAACGTTACTACCGCCACCTGAAGCAGAAGCTGCACAGGACAAAAAGAGGTGACCTCTCAACACAAATAGGATGGCTTTGGGGGTGCATATGAGGTTTGTGCGCGGTAAAACGAAACCCCCATACCTTTCCAAGACGGATTCCCCTCTTGATAATACAAATCCTACCAATCGGAGATTGACGATCTTCAGAACGCCGTCTTTGATACGATCCGAAAATGAGGGACACCATTTCCACGTGTGTTTTCATTATAAGAAAACTTATCAAGCTCAAACGCACAATTAGATCAATAATTGCGCTGTCATTAACACCAAAAACACTTAGAGAATGAGATGCACTTGCACTGGAGCTGGAACAACTATCCATTTGCTTGATAATGGTTGTAAAAAGGCCATCATGGATATTGCAGTGTCTTACTTAAAACTATGGCCGATCAAGAACTATTTATTTGGCACACTTTATTTTGCCATGGCATGATCTCACAATGATATCAACATGTTGTAGCGCTCTCGGGTGTTTGTGTTAAAGGTCATGCCGAGGCAGTCAGCTATGAGATTAATGGCCACACGTATAACCAAAGGGTACTACCTAGCCGATGGCATCTATCCAAGGTTGTCGACATTTGTGAAGACAATCTCCGATCCTCTAGGCAATAAAATCTCTTGGCTTGCCTTCCAACAAGAGAGCGTCAGGAAGGATGTCGAGCGAGCATTTGAAGTGCTTCAATTTCGGTTTGCTATTGTTCGGTACCCTGCTCTGACATAGTTGAATAATCAGATGTGGGAGGTCATGAATCCATTGGCGATCATGCACATCATGATCATCGAGAGTGAGTGCGTAAATCTAACAACTGATCAATATTCGTATGATTACCAGGTTTCTGTCGCCACTGTGATCACCAGGTGCCGACAGATTTTCCTGATTTTCTCGCCATGCATATGGAGATCCGTGATGAAGTTATTCACACTCAATTTCAAACTGATATAGTGGAGCATTTGTGTGCGCGTAAAGGATTGGCCACTGAGTTCTAGTTGAACTTCAATTTATTTGAATTGTACGAATGATTTTATCTTTATTTTTATTACCGTGGAACTAAATTAATGTGTTGAAACCTATGGAACATTCAAATATTTGATTTGTAATTTTCAAAATGTTTGTATATGTACAATAAAAAAACTATTAGGAGGACGTATTGGGCTGCGACTGGGAAGTGGCGCCCCCATAGGCGGCATCTCGTCCGGAAGGTCCCAATAGCGGCCGTCCGGCGCTGCTTCGGACGGGATATGGGGGATGGAGATGCTCTTAATTAGAAGGTCGACACCCTCTCTCTCGGTTGCGCATCCACATCATCACTATCCATCTACGCTATTACATATATGGAATGAGCACGTAATACCATCGATCGATCTATGTGATGTTGCACATATGAAGATTCTATCAAGGCTGGGTTGTGCGGTTGTGCCATTCGTTCCCTGCAGAAAAAAGAAGCTTTGGCCGGCCACTTAGATATGGAATCGTTTCGGTGCATGTCAACATAGCCGTCCATCTTGGTTGGGTACATATATTGGAACTTTCTTTAACCTTTTCGAAGGAAAGCCCTATTCAACGAAAAGAAGAAGGACGAACATGAAACTTTCTCATATGCTTCTTGCTCCTAGATGACCTTTTGATCCCTGGTCCAGTCTAGCTAGCCGGCTGCATCGTCACAAGACTTGATAGATGAATCCAGGGACCAGACTGGCATGGGAAATGGAACGGATCTTTAGATGGACGTAGACATGTAGCTAAGCTAGCCAGTTACTGTTAGCGTTCTATTATAGGAGCTACTCCCTCCGTTCAGAATTAGTTGACATAAATTCAGACCGGCATGGGAAATGGGAACTGATCTTTAGATGGACGTAGCATGTAGCTAAGCTAGCTAGTTAGCGTTCTATTACATGAGCTACACCTCCGTTCGGAATTAGTTGACACAAATTTGTCTAAATAAGTATGTATCTACATACTAAAAAATGTATAGATAGACAAATATATGCAACTAATTCGGAATGGAGAGAGTATGAGACAAATGTCACCGTATCAATATAACAATCCAGAAGGTGGTTGGCAAACATTGTCCCGGTGGAGAAAAAGAGTGGGCAAGTTCGAGTTTGCGTGGATTTCCGCGACTTGAACCACGCATGTTTGAAGGATGATTTTCCCATTAATTGCCAATCACAGAGCTAACTGTAGACGCCACCATGGTCTATGAGGCGTTGCCCTTCATGCACGGATACTCAGATCAAGATGAACCCAATCGACGCCTTGGATACTTTTTTTTTCAAGAACATGCAAGACTTGCATGTCATGACATTAAGGTTGGAAAGAGTTGTTACAGCTTACAGATTACAAACCTGCACACACCGCGAGGACACACTGAAAACTACTCCTCACGTCTCTCTGCTACCCGCATGGCCAAGCACCAGATCTGCACTTCTTCTTTAATTCTACCTATGATAGCATCTTCTGAAGTAAACTTTCCTTCAAAGTTCCGAGAATTCCTCTCGAGCCAAATAACCCTGCAGCAAGCAATGGCCACGGTGGCTAAGAATTTCCTTCTCGGTTTTGGTTGACATCGAGCTAACTGACTCCACCAAACCTGCAGCGTACTGTCTTGTTGTGGCGTGAATTGCCCAAGTCCCTCCTCCGACAGCACTCGGAACCAAATTGATCTAGCACAAGGGCATTGCACCATAAGGTGATCCATCGTTTCTGCATGCTGATCACAGAATAAATAGAGCAGGGGACCTTGTAATCCTTTTGCAATCAGCCTCGAACCTGTCCAGCATCGATTTCTGATCGCTAGCCACATAAACAGCTTCTCTTTCAACGGAGCCCTACTGCTCCAGATCAAATCTGCATAGTCTGCTTGCTCTTGTCCAAGGAAGAAGCCAAGATATGCTGACTTAGCGGAGTACTGTCCATTCTCCGAAAGTAACCATTTAAATTGGTCTGGATCGGCTATAAGCGCGGGAACGGACTGAACTTCTTGCCAAAGTCTGACGAACTGAACAATGGCATGGACTGAAAGTGTTCCCCTGATGTTCTTGATCCAAGCCTCCTCCTCGAGAGCTTGATTCACTGTCATGCGCAAGGCACTAAGTGGTGAGACAAATGGGATTAAGTCTGGTGCTATATCCTTGACACACTTGCCATTGATACCCGATGACGTAGTTACCTGCGTCAAAAGAATATGGGTTAGGTTGAGACTCCAAGTGCAGAGTGTGTAGTAAGTGGAAGCCGTGTTTTCCCCACGAGGGGTGACTCGAGGGTTTAATATCGAACTCTCGGGTAATCAGTAGTGAAGATTTATCTTTCATATCCTTCTTTTGGTTACCTACAAAACAAAGTAAATGTTTTGGTCCCCAACCTCACCTAGTGGTTGTCAAGCACATGGTGTGAGAATGATATCAAGATAATATGCAATGCAAACAAGAAATAAATATGCAATGGTGGTAAATAAATATGCAAGGATATTGGTAGCAATGATAAATGATATTTTTGAGTTTTATATGATGAATGCAAGATGTAAAAGTGTTTTTGTATTTTCGGATTTTTAAATGGCAGAAAATGGAAAAGTGGTAAAAGTCGTTGGAAAGGTGTTTCTTATGATTAAAAATTGACTGGGGTTCATGGTTTCACAAATGCACTCTCTCTTTAATAAAGTGGTAGACAATGGAACACTAGAGTTGATATATGAGATTGCAACACAACAGTTTAATGACAAGTTATAATTATATGGGCATCTGATAATCCCCAAGAGCAAGGAATCACTGTAGCATAATTCGATAAGTATTTGAGTGTCAAACCCACGAGGAGCTGAAGGTAAAGTATCTATTCTCTAAAGCCCTATAACCCTCTTATATGGCCTTTTATGCAAAGCAATAAATTTAAATATGAAAGGAACTAACTAATGGAAGCAAGTGATGTGGAATGGGTTTATCTAGTAACAAGTTTCTCAATCAAGTTTCAAACGCAAGTTTCTTAGAGCAAGTTTCTCTCAGCAGTTTTCTCAAGCAAGTTTCTCAAAGTAGCAAGTATCAAATATCTCAAGTAGCAAATATCTCAAGGGAGCAAATGTTCTAGCAATTGTTATTTCATTCGTGTGGTTGTCACAATTAGTGAAGCACATATTTCAGTCTTAATTGTTTCTTCTAGGAAGGAGCCATAAATAGGTGTAGCCAAGTAAATGAGCAAATTACACAACTCTTATGATGGATCTCATGGCCAAGTAAATGTGCAGCACAAGAATTATTAAGACATAATTGTCCCACCATAGCCTTAAGTTCTAGGGTCCCCCATATATATCCCCCATAATGTAACTTCAAGTCTCAGACCACGGTTTCTGTCTTAGTACTCCGACCCGTCCTACTCAATCCATTACACTACGGTGATCACCTTACATGCATTCCCCAATATATGTGTGCACTCATACATTGTATATCAAGACAATCATAAAAGATAACAAAACTTGTATGCAACCAATCAGCGAACTATTTCACTATTGTCATGAACAAATCACTTCTCAAACATAGATGGTGAGACACAATAGATCAAGGGAATAGTATATTGCATCATATATCATGTTTGCCAAGAGTTTACAGTGGAGAGATGGAGATGATCTTGCTGTAGATGTTGATGATGAACACGCCGGAGGGGGGTGGAGCCCTCCGGAGGTGATTCTGGCGGCGTTTCCCCCCTCCGATCTTCTCCGGCGGCAGCCTTCTGACTCTCTGTTTCGTAGTTTTGTGTTTCTCCGCCGCCTCCTCGCGAAACTCCTCGGGGGACTATTTTTATAGACGTTTTTAGGTCAAGACGAAGCCACGGAGACGAAAACGGACGGCATCGGAGCCACGAGGAATAAAAGAGGTGGTCCCACACGGCCAAGGAATCTGGCCGCGTGGGACCATCTATTTTCTTCCTCGGACTTCCTTTTTCGCGGATCCTTGGCTCGTACGTCTTCTTATTTCCAAATATTGGGCCCCGTAAAATATTAGGTCATTTGGACGTCGTTTGGTCCCTGAAAGTCAAAAACATGGAAAAAGGGGTTTTCTGTTTCTGCAGGGTTAATTTCAAATAAATGGGGAAATTGTGAATTATCCCCTAAAATCATTATAAAACATAAATATAACCCATATATGATGCAAATAAGTTGGAATATCAAGTAATAAAATGTAAAGTTCATGTATGTATTTTACATGCATCAGCATCACGTCCTAACATAGAGACCTTTTGGTTATTAGTCTCTCTTATACTGCACCAAGATGCGAACTAAATCATAACACCTCAGTAATTAAGATAACTCAGAGTATAGCAATAAGTATCATGACATGAAGTTAAAATAAGAACATGCTAGATCTAGTCATGGAGGAAGTGGCAATGGTCACACCCACACCTCCGGTAGCATGGTATTTCTTTTTATCCCTAGTGAGGCAACAAAGTAAGGTAAAAACACCCAAGTGGATCGCAGAACTTTCTCTCACGTTCACTGCACTAGCCACCCCCCGTTACTCCAACTAATGCACACGTTCCCCCTCACACGCTCTCATAAACATGCTTGATCATGACAAGTAAATAAGAACGGGGTACATAATATGCATCTACTTTCATAACTGAAACAAAACCATTGCAATCTCAAACATATATTAACTCATAAAAAGATCCACCGCAAAGGTATTACATAGATGACCATAATCATGTTCAGCAGCTCATACGGTACTAATTAGTGAAGCTCAAGAGAGAGGAGAGATACATAAGTTACTTCCACAAACCCATAGTCCAGAGGTGGACTACTCCCTCTTCATCATGGAGACGGTGGAGAAGTCGTTGGAGAAGATGGAGACCACGCCGGCAGCGCCCCGCCGGAGTTTTCCCCCTCCAATCTGCAACTCTAGGTCTCTGTTTCGGTGTTTCTGTGTTTCTGCGGCGCTCCTTCCAGAGAACGTCGGGGGGCTATTTTTATAGGCGGTTTTAGGTCAAAACCGAGTCGGTGGAGGAAAGATCGACGGCAACGGAGCTCCGAGGCCCAAAAGGAGGGGTCCCACGCGGCCCATGTACCTGGCCGCGTGGGCCCACCTATATTGGCCCTCGGGTCTTCGCTTGTTTGCTTCCTTCGCTCCCAAGTCTTCTTCCTTTCAAAAATTGACGCTCGTAAATTTGCAGGTCATTTGGGTTAATTCCATAAAAATAGGAAACATACCAAATATTCCCAAAATCGCCACATCGTCTGCCTGAAACATTAAAATATAGAAATAGGGTTTTCTGCCTGTGCAGGGTTAATTCCATAAAAATAGGAAACATACCAAATATTCCCAAAATCATTATAAAACAGTGATATAACCCTTATATGATGCAAATATGACTGGAATATAAGTAAAATAATGCAAAGTTCATGTATGCATTTTACATGCATCAGCCATCAATCCATCGATCTCGCCAAAACAAAGTAAGTTCTCCATTACCGACTGGACATTCTGTCGCCGCTAGGAACATAGCTTCTGCCTTTTCTGATAATTTGAACTGCAGTCCACTCCATGCACGCAAAGGACCGACCTTTTCCAGCCAGTACCATCTGATACGCAAGGCATCGTTGAGCTTCTGTAGGTTATGAACGCCCAACCCTCCCAGAGCCTTTGGCTTGCAAACCTGCTCCCAGGCCACCTTACAATGTCCCCCTCTGACATCTTCAGATCCCTTCCAAAAGAACCGTCTACAAATCTTATTGATCGTTAAGATAACCCATGGTGGCAGGTCGAGTGATAGCATATGATAAATGGATATCATCATTAGCACGGAAGTAACCAACACCAGGCGCCCCCTTCGGTCAGCATAGCAGTACGCCACGTAGACAGACGACGAGCCAATTCATCAAGAAGTGGTTGCCAGTCCATTTTCCTTAGACTTTTGGGCGATAGCGGCAATCCCAAATACTTGCAAGGGAATTCAGCAATCTGACATGGAAACACCGGCAGGATCTCCGTTAGCGCCACCGTATCACATTTGATTGGCATGATGGCGCTTTTGGCCAAATTGGTTATTAGCCCTGATGCATCTCCAAAGCATCTCAGCAGTGCATGTGCAGCTGAGAGTTCCCCTTCACTAGGCCTGATGAACATCGCCACATCGTCTGCGTAGATAGAAATCCGGTGTCTGATGCCCCATCTAGTCAGCGGTTCGAATATCCCAACCTCCTCTGCTTTATTAAACACCGCTGTCAGCACATCCATAATTAATATGAAGAATTGTGGCGACGCTGGGTCACCCTGCCGCAAACCACGGGCATGAAAGATTTGCTCTCCAGGAAACCCATTCACCACAACCCTCGTATTTGCAGTGGCAAGCATCAGCACAACCCAAGAGCAAAACCTTGGTCCAAACCCTCGTCTCCGCAACACTTCCAAAAGGAATGGCCAAGATAGCGAGTCGAACGCCCTTGCGATATACAGTTTCAGAAAAAGAGCAGGTGTATTTCGGCGAAAGAAGGTCTTGAGCGATTGATTAACCAACATGAAATTATCTTGTATTGTGCGCCCACGGATATATGCACTTTGATTGGACGCTACCAACTCCTGCAATTTTGGAGCCAGTCTTATCGCCAAAGCAAAGAAAACTTTTACTATACATCAACACCCTTCAGCCATAGAAACGCCGGCACTACATACTAGCGCGCCATAACGCTCATCTTTGGTGATCTCATAGGATGCTATATTCATGACGTAGTGGTCAAAACCAGAATCCGTCAACACCACCAGGCAGATCTCCGAGTCGTCTTCAAGCGACAGTGACTGCATCGACTCAGAATGAAACCCCTGAAGTACGCTTATGAAGTGCAAACAGTCATATTTCTTGGTTTCTATTTGAGCCGCACTACGGTAGGAGCTGAGTGTAACTATTCCCAGATAGAAATTAAGCCTCATTTGCTCTCTCAAAAAGCCTAGACATTACATGCTATCCCACCAAGTCCAGCTCGATCCTAGAACAGAGGACCCTGTACTCACTGGGCGACTTGGGAAGTGGGCTCTGCTTATGATGGAATTCGACATCACCTGAGTGACGTTTTAGCTTTCTAGAAAACAATGTGATGAACTAACCTGTGTGTATCCTTTGGGTACACAAGCCGGGGGAACGCCGATCATCTACTCCTATCTATGTTTCTTTCATACAAAAGCATATGTTGTTGTCATCTTCATCGCAGTGGCTAGAACTATTTGTGGCCTTGCCCTTGTGGTGGTGGCTTGCGCTTCCGCCAGGCAAAGAGACATGGGCCCATCGCCTCGATCAATCGCAAAACCCACCTTGCCACCAGCATGTTCCTCCACCGCCGTATGTGCATGTTCCTCGCTCCAGCATTCCACCGCTGTACTTGTAGCCTACAGGAACACCTAAGCTGAGCACGGAATTCCTGCTTTGGAGACTAAGCTGAGCATACATTTCTTACCTTCCAGACAAGGCCCGATATATCTGCCGCATAGCAGCAAAAATGATATTGCCCAACCTCTGCTTCACAGTATCAGGTGTTGTTTTTGTATCACTACCTTTTGCCACAGCCTTTAACTGTTCCACTACTTCTTTCACAGCAACCTGAAATGGAACCAAGGGAACATAATGACAATTAGAAAATCATGACATTGAAAAAGATATTTACTAGCTAGACAATAGTGGTACATCGACAATGATCTTAGAACCTGGTCGGTCTGGTTAGTACATCGACAATTGTGGTAGTTCAAGCCAAGCAGCCAAGCCCAAGGAGCCAGCTGGTATGAGGCTTACAGTTAGTATTGCTTAAGCAACGCTCCGGTGAGAAGCTGCTTGCATGACTTTAATTATCTAGTTTATCAGGTTTATTTCATAAGCTGTAAGCTTGATAAGCTAATGTTTGAGAACTGCGAGAAGGCCAAACTACACCAAATAGGTTCACAAATATTATGAATGCTCACACGAGGTAAGAAAAATCCAGAACCAACAAATTTAGGACATATAATTAATTAAGCCTAATATTACCTGAAAACAATTATCTAATCTAAACCTATGTTGGCAAAAATGGGATCTGTGGGCACGAGCACCCAGGATATTTTTTGTAAAGGAAAAGCCCACCCGGGTGAGATACCAAAAATCAGCTCCCGATAGGTTTCAAACCCTGGTCCAGCAGGGATGTGGCGTTGCGACCCTACTTGGCTGGACTGCTGTCCAGTTCCGCGTGGAAAACTCACCTGCAAGACTGGGGCGCCAAAGTAGGTCACAAGTTCTTCATATGGCTTGCCGGTCTTGACGGACACTGGACTGACGAGCGCGGACAGCATCAAAGGTGGAAGCACGCGCCTGTCCGCTTCCTCTACTTGGAAACTACGCCCCACCTACTTGGTTGACTGTCCTAATGTGCAGCAGACCTGGTTTGAGGTTCTATCTAGGGTGCAAGCAACCTGCCGCCCTCACGCGCCTGGTGAAGACTTCTTCGATTGGTGGCTTTATGCCCACAACGCTACTTCTAAGCCTGGACTCCACTGCGCTCCTCGTCCCTTGATGGTGTGGACGCACAGAAACGGCTGCACCTTTAACAATGAGCAGCCGAGCCTCAGCCGCCGACGCGAGCAAATCATGGATGAAGCTATTGCCTGGGCGAGCGCAGGAGCTATAGAGTGTCTCCACTGTACTTGCGCTGTCCACTAGCTTGGCGCTGCGTTGTAACCAGCCTTCTTAGAGCATCTCCAACAGATTTTGTATATTTGGCCAGGATTTGTAAAAACTGAAAATATACAAATCTGACCCAAAAACAGTGCTCCAGCAGGCTTTGTATAAGTGGTCCCCACCGAAAATTTTACAAAGCTTGCTATTCTTGCACCCTCACTTAGTATATTTGCAAAGCTTGGAGCCACTTTGTATATTTCCAAAACCGACGGGGGAAAGGCCAACGACCACGCACGGGGCATTTCCGCCGCCACCCACGACCTCGCCGTTGACGTCTCCGGCGGCCGCCGCGGCCATGGAGGCCACAGACGACCTCCCCCGCGCACCCACGTCGGCCCCGACCTCGCGGCCACCCTTCGCGCCTCGCCCGCGCCTCTCGCCTCGCGTGCATCACCACCGTGACGCCGCGCGGTCGATTCCAGATGCGCCCGTGCCCCTGCGCCTCCGCGTGGCCGATTCCGGTCGCGCCACGCACCCTGGCCTCCGTCGTGCTCGATTCCGGCCCGCCCTGCCTCTACGCGGCCAACTCCGGCCTCGCCCGCGACCCTGTGCCTCCGCCGTCATCGATTCCGTCCCCGCGCCGCCTCTGCACGGCCGATTCCGGCCTCGCCCGCGCCCCCGCGACTCCGCCGTCGTCGATTCCGTCCCCGCCCCGCCTCCGCCGTGCTTGTGGCCGACGGTCAAACCTCCGAGCGAGCTCCCCCGCGCCTCTGCTCGATTCGAGCCGTGCTCGATTCCATCCCTGCCCGCCTCTGTGTGGCTGACAAGAAGACCCCACATGTCATTGGGATAGACACAGGATTTTGCAATCTAGTTATACAAAGGCTGCGGAAGCAAAAAACTTGTGGGCTTTGTATACCTGCTCTCTCCTCTTGCTATCACCTTTTTTTACAAATCCATTTTGCAAAGGCTGTTGGAGATGCTCTTAGGCTTGTAAATATTTCTTTCTATCTATTCAACCCATCAAGAAGCAATCTTCGCGTTTTCCAAGAAAAAAATAGCCAATCCAGCTGGTGTGGCACCTCCGTTTCTGGCTGAAGGTCAGGTTCGATGCCCACCAAAAAAGTTTTAGACAAGTCGTCTTCTTTTATTTTCAGGGATTTTTCCGAGACCTGGGTCGTTTGAGGCTTCAGATAGATGCATTAAACAATGGCCACCTAGCCCCTACTTGCAAGTTCTGAGCTCATGTTCAACATTCTACGCGTACAATTATTTATAGCTATTGGGAAAATCCAAATGAATCAAATGGTCTATCATCTGAAGCAGTATACCCTTCCCCCAACCTCACACACAAACAGCAAAAATACAGCATATCAGTTAGGTCGATTGTTTAACACTGCCAGGCAAGGGCGGTACGAATGATTATCAAGCTTTTTAATCTTGAGAATATTCAAAATCAGTTATTCTAATGATTTGAAACAACTCAAGATGAATAATGCTTATAAAACATAAACCTTAGAGTCTGTTAAAAGAAAATCGAATTTACCAGGAAGGAAGACAATAAGGCCCTCAGTTTTGGAAACAACGACGTTGTAGGACTAGAAGATGCTGCCCCGCGTTCTGGCTGAAGATCATCCTCTCCATTTCTCAATTTTTTTTCTTGAACCAAGACACCAGCAGCCTCTATCGAAGCCTTGTCGGCAGGGCTGTGCTTAGCATACTGTTCAAGGAAAGGCTCTGCCTCATCAAGATATGCTGAGGACAAGAGTGGCTTACTGCCACACTTCCCTCTAATGTAGACAGCCCTGTTTTAGCAAACAAATTAAAAATTACAATTAGCATCTGTAGTTTGGTAAAAACAACAATTACAAAAATACTCCTATGAAGAGAAAGAAGTTAGTAATATACCATTGATCCAACAGTTCGCAAAGCTCTTTCTGTTTAGGTTCTGATGTTCCCCAGTTCTCCATTTGCCTATTAACACATTCAGGAGCATTGATATCAGAGGTAACACACTTTGTATTCAATACAACAGAACCTATTGTCAAAACAAAACAAAAAAACAGAACCAACCACAATTTAATGTAGTCGCAATTGACAACTCGGCTAAAAAAAATCACATTGCTAAAACCTTCAAGCATCAAATCATCATTTAATGAACAAAATTTGACATTTGAATAAATGACATACCTCAGGCAATAATCTTGATAAGCAGATGGGCCATCTTCTTTGAAAAGGGTGGATAGGCCATCCCGAATTAAAATGGTCCTGATCTGTCAGGTAGCCATGTAAGAGAATTGTTAGAAAATACAGATACATATCCATCAGTTCAGACTTTTGTGATTGCAGTCCTCTCCACCGTGCAAGAATAAAAAAGCCTCTAAAGAAAAGAAGTCCACACATATATGCCAAGCATATAAGCATTATAGTGACAATGTAATACTTATTTTACATGTGCATCAAATGTTAAAATGAAAGATCAATCCAGAGTAAAGAGCATTGTACTCATACATCAACAAGCTACCAATGAACACCTAAGCTCTAAAAGAAGCTGAAAACAATGACAATGAAGTACCTTATAATTCAGGAATTTTAGTTTGACCATCAAACTCGAATCTTCATCAGCCAGACCATCGTTAGCTGACGAACTTGAATCCAAGGCACCATCAATAATTCCCAGTGAAGTTTTACCGTCTTTGGAAAATTCAGCAGCCTCCTTATTGTTCGCCTTGAGCAGGTTTATATCAATGAAGAAACCTAACAATGAAAACTTACATCCGTCAAAGCCACACTGACTTATTTTATTGAGAAGAATTTTGATTCACATCGTCCATCTTACCCCTGTACAGTGGCCATAAACCTTGATTTTTCCTAAAAATATAGATGACCGATTAAATCTAATAACAAATAATAAATCCAAAAAGGCAAAGAAAAAAGGTAGAATTAAGGTACCCAAGACTGACTCCGCAATCGTACCTCATCTCTTGCCGATAACGCCTAAAAGTAGAATCAATGCGCACATGGATAACCATCTTGTAATACATGTTATCATTTGAAAGAGAATAACATTTGAACGCTGCAGGGAAATGTCTCTGCTTCATCAAACGAATCATCTCCTGTAACAGTGCAGAAGAAATAAATTATCATGTACTAGTTATTGGATACTGACATTTGCAGTTATAAAACATCTGGAGTACCATGCCTGTTATCTACAGCAATTGCAAAAAAACTTACTGTTGGACAACAACAAATAAGATCTACTAACCTGCAATTTCTTAGTTGCATCGTCTGTAGGATGTGCATCCAAAAAGTAAGTGACAAACGATTTATCAGCGTTTGGAGACTGACCATCACGACTACTCTTTCCATCCCAATCAGAGTGGTCTGGACACATTGAAGATCCGATATTTTCAAGAAGTGCTTTAATTTTCTGTTCATGTAAAAGTAATAAGATTTTACAGCAAGATAGAACCAATACAAAACTAATAAAAATTATGAAAAATGTCAATACCACTTGACAACATTAAACAATACCTGCTTTTCATCAATCCTATTAGCGTCACATATTTCACGTAAACTTGGTCCTAAATCGGAGTGAACTGCATAGGAAAGTTACTCTATACATCAACGATAAAAACTAATGTATTTACAACTCGACTGCCTTGAAAATTATTTACTATATAACATGTTCAGATGCATCGGAAAATATTTATTAGGACAAAAGTGTAGATGACAAGCATTTCAAAAGGTCAAGGGTGTAAGTTTTCCCTAAGAAATCGCAAAAAATTGCGTCTCGTTGCATTGAAAAGTATTTACATGCCTAGAGAGGCTGGACAACGACTTACGCAAAGAGAAAGTTAAAGCACATCCTAGGTTCCTGGTAAACACACTCGAAGCACTAAGCTCCTCCTCATGCCCAAAGATTTTGCTTCATCCCTAATGTGGTTGAGCATGTTGAAGAATGAACAACTAGTATTCACAGGGGGGCAAAGGCCAATACATATACATGTGTGGCAAAGTGCAGAAAAACCCTTATACAGGTGGGGATATACAGGAACTTGAGCTATACATCTCTAACAACCCTATCAAACTCATGGTGGGTGCTGAGTGTCAAGAGAAAGAACCCACGTTGCGCTCTAGTTTGGGCCATCGTGAATAAGTCTACCAACTGTAACTCGGAAGGCACATACTAAGAGCGAAAACCTGCAGCACGCACAACAGAAACATCAACACTTATGTGCTTGGTGAGCTCTGGCTTCACCGGTTCACGTGCGAATTGTGTTGTGTGTTGTGGCAGAAACACCAAAATTGTCTAATAACCAGCGTAACCAAGTCACCTCTGCCGCCAAGAGAGCCATAGCCCGCATCTCAGCCTCTACACCCGAATCGGAGACTGCAGTCCGCTTTTTCATCTTCAGGGAGAACCATCAAGAAAAACACAGTATGCAGAAAGTGAAGGATTGCTAGCCCACATAGCATCAGAGTAGGCCCTGAGCTGCAAGGAGCTGGAATGGGGAAAGAAAAGACGGTGAGAGATCGTGCCACGAAGATATTGTAGACCATGGAGGAGGTTGACTATAGTGGACCGAGGTGGGAGCAGAGACGAATCGAATTAGAATAAGGACAAGATAGGAGATATTCAGACGAGTGTCAGCAAGATAGACAAGGCTCCCAACCAAATGGTGATAGCGCGTCGGATCAGCGAGGAGATCAGCATCATAGGCACGGAGTTGAACATTGAGCAACAGTCGCAACCGTGCGCTCATCACCAAGAACGGCACGAGCAAGGAGATCCTGGATGTACTTTTCTTGGGGGATGAAGAAGCCATGAGGGGTGGAAGAAACCTCAATCTCGAGAAAATAGAGGAGAGGACCAAGATCAGACATAAGGAACTGCTCACCAGTGATTATCATGCCATCAACATATAGGAGAAGAAGATTCCCACCACGAGGAGAGGTGTGAACAAACATCGCTGGGTCATGGTCACTCGGCGAGAAGGCAGAGACGGTCACCACAGGGGCAAAACGCTCAAGTAGACATTTTTTTCTTTGAATGAGAAAAAAAACAGTAGTTCTATTTGAACACGAATTTTATTATTGAGATGAAAACTTATTTGAGCTCGTTTGCAAACAAAGAGAAACTCTCTTGTGTGGCTCATCTATTTCACTCAAATAACTAGGGGACATCATTTACTGTCTTACCTCCATGTAATGGAGCCTGTGAGAAGCTTCCCAAGACTTCTTTCATTTGATCTAAACTTTGATGACTAACAATACGGGCAACCAGACCTTCAAGTATCTCACCCTGTACCATTAAATGATCCTTTGACCCTACAAACGAAGAGAGACATGAAAACATATTAGAGCAGCAGTGAGTGTAAAACAGCAATTATTATTCACGATAGTCTTACCTGGTACAGATATATTAGCTATCTTGTCAAGGGCTTTGCAAACTGGTGTGGCAGTCCCGTCTTCACACAATGCATCATAGGCACCGAAAAAAGAACTGGCAGTTTCCCTTGCAAAGATGTAAACAGAAAGAATAATAATATTAAGAGAAGAACCAGCAGTGTACAGATGTGCACTTTTTGAGGGCACCACAACAATGGCTCCAACAGATGAATGACATGATGGCCTAGACACCAAAAATTGAGCAGTTGAACAATGTATATCAGTATGTACATTGTAAAGTAACTTCACATCTACAATAGTCCATACCCCAAAGAGGTGCATGCCAATGTAAAGAGTAGTTGACGGACATGGGAGAATAGCACATGCGTTCAATAAAATTTACGAGCATTGTCATAGATGAGCGTATGATTCGTATCGAAGCAACATCCCATCATAATAATGAACTAAAAAACTGACAAGACAGGAAACATTGCACTTAGCTTATGGAAACACCAAAAGATTGCAAAACATGAGAAGTCAAAATTGACATTTGTATCATCAGAAGGTGCTCATACACAAGGAGTATTAGTTAATAATTTAGTCTGCGTTAATGGCAACGAACTCTTTTACCCTCATTAATAACATGTCGCATCAAACAGCTTTGGAATGGAAACTTATATCAAGCAAGGCAGTCAAATAATTTTGCAAAGAAATTTTCTTAACATGTACTTGTCAGATGGGCCACCTTGTGGAAAATAGCCAGACATGATTTGTTGATAGGCGCCATTTTCGACAAAAGGCAATCACGTCTGGAGTAGAATAGAACTTTGGTTTGCCATGACCCAAGTCCGTTACAGCTGTAACCACGGCTGCAGAAAGGCCAAAATAAAACTGATATAAAATTTGTATTCAAAAGAGTTGTAAAAAAAAGACTGACAAGAATGATAAAATTCATGGACTGAAAAATGGTGTCATTATTAAATGGGTAAAACAACTTGTCCAAAATAGAAGCAAGACAAAACCAGGATAATGATGCAGACAGAATAACATGAGCACAAAAAGGATGGTGTTGCTTTTTTGTTCAGTCTTTATAACACTCCAAATAGAACCAAGGTACCGAGTCAATGCAAGCAGTGAAATTTCAAGTATATTAATGGAAGCTTCTTACAGTTGTTAGTTTCCGGAATCATAAAAATGTTTCTACTCCAATGGTTTTAGTTTATACGTTATATCAGCAGTTGTGCCAATGAAACCCAATTTTACCCCCTATAATATTTGACCTTTTATTATTCTTATAAATATCACTCATCCACAGTGCAGAAACAGTTAAGAATCATAACTAGAAAACACTACTCTAGTAAATTATAACAATGAATAAAGTATATGGAGAGCACAATTCACATGAATCAGGGGAAGGGGGAGCATACCATAATCATCCTTTGGCCTTTGCCCATGGTCTTCTAATACAGCCGTCACAAGTTCCATTGAAATGTTTATCCTGTTTTTCTGGAAGCGCAGAACATGGACAAATCAGGAATCTTGAGAAAACTGCTGAGAAGCAGAAATGCGACTGATAAAAATCCAAACAGAAATATTGGCATTTAGTCTCAATATCAATATCCTGTGATATTGGTATTCAACCCAATGCAATGCCAAGACTCCCAATGTAAACATCAAACGAAGCGTAAGAATAAATAGAACATTCTCGATTAGCGTCTGATTCCAATGAACTATGTCTGAAAGGAAGATTAAACAGCGCAAGCTACAATGGCGATTCCTAATGTGTTCGTTACCTAATAGTCTCTTCTTTTCATTTTCTAAAAAGCATTTTGGTTAAGCACGGGGATTAAAGTGGCCATGATACCAAGAGACTGATAGAGAAACGGCCATGGTACCCCTGATTTTAATGGCTTAGGAATAAGAGAGATTACTTAGTGTGTGTGAAGAGAGGGGAAGCGAAAAGGTCATCAAATAAACATGTAAGCCTTGTAATCTGAAACAAGATCCCAATACTATAAGCCATATAATTTGAAACCTAGAGCGTAGACAATATTCTAGTACCTTGGAATTACTCATATGAGATCTTAAGCTACTTAGTTCGAGGCTCTGGTAAAATGAGAACAATACTGAATAAAATAGAAGAAGTGAAATATAAAATGGAAAATAATATTCCTTAGGTGAAGGTTATGCATCATAACTATATGTTTATATTTTTATAAGTACTCAATGTATCAAGTACCAAAAGATCCCGAGACAAGAAACACAAAATATGAAAATACGGAAGTCGAAATGCGTGTAGTTCTTGAGGAAAGTTGCCCATGGAATACCTGGAGATAATCATTAAATTCTGCTTGCATTTGAGGAGCTTCCTTTCCCCAAGCTTCATGAAACATACGGTCCAGGACAAAAACGCCAACAGCAGTGTAGCTATAAGCAGGAATTACACTTCAGTTAAATAAATCAACAAACACATCGATCAAGGCAAACTAGCAGAACCTACATATTTCCAAAGCTATTCTTGGAATATGCTCCATGGTGACCAGCATACATGAATAGAGATCCTGAATGCTTCAGCGTAACCTGAACAAAAACTTATCTTTGTAGGGTAAACCCGTTTTAACCATCATTATAAGTAGTTAGCTAAAATAAAATCAGTAATTAATCAAAAGGCGATAAAAGAAGATATCATACATACCTCCATGGTAGAGCCACGCGACACCATCTCAATCATCCGTTTTCTTGTCTGCCATCGTAAAAATGAGGGTAAGGTTCCCACCAAAGGTTTTGAATTACAACTCCATTCAGTAAACGTGAGTAATAAACCCCCATGGTGCCAAAAAGCAGTAATATTACAAGTTTACTTTATAGCCCAATTCATTAAACATTTCTACAATAAGATAATCTAAATGTGGTTACATTAGCCAACACCATTGAGGCCACGCGGATTGCAGACAGCATGCCCAAGAGTTAATCAGCGGCTAAAAAGTAGAGCGCACACTGTGTAGCAACTAATTTAATTTGAACTATTCAGAAAGTAGATCTTTTCATAACAGCTTTGAAAATAAGCATACCAACAACAACGTGTCCCCAGCAAATTAAGGTAGTCATTAGCTCACAAATTTAGGTCAGGTCGAATATTGAAACAGCAAACACAACTCACAATATGGGTAACTTCCAAATGTATTGTCTGATCAGAACCACCAAAATAATCATGGGGGAAAGCTCCCGATAGTTGCTCAGGAAACACTTGGAAATGTTTGTCACAAGGTGATGGAAGCAAGGAGCAATTCACGCACCTCTTGATCGGACTTCTCGTTCTCGAATTTGGGGTAGAAAGTAGCCCTGATCTGCGCCTCCGCGAACATCTGCTCATCCGCCATCTCCAAGGGCCAGGGGTGAGCCCAGGTTTAACTTGTGTATTCAAATTTTCGAAGTGTTATTTTTTTAGCAGCCTAAAGGAGTAGTAGTAATTGTACAGTAATTGCAAAATAGATGCATAATGTCATAAGCTAAAACGATGAATCCAGAAATTGCGTTCATCCTTCATCAATCAAACTAACCTCACGGCAGAGAACGAAATAATCAACAAAGGGAGAAATAAACAACTTAATAACTGAACTGACACCACGGAGTGGAGATGGAATCCAATACAACCAAGGCGGACAAGCTAACTGCCATTGCGACGAAGATCACCAAAACACCCTAGCGAAGTAGAGGAGGGGATGGAGCAGGGACGGAGACCTTACTGGAGAGATATTCAGTGTGCTCCCGGTCGGAGAAGCGTCCGGCGGCGGAAGGATGGGGCGGATCGGGGGAAAACGTCGTGCGGCCGGAGAACCTTTGTGCCGTCGGACTCGCGATGAGAACGGAGAGGCTGAGGCAAGCGCGGGCGTTGATGAGGGTCAGTTGCTGCACGGCGTCGCCGTAGCCATCCCTCGCCGCCGCCGCCTCCAGTCGCCACCAAAACGCAAAGTGAGCTCCTTGCGAGCTGTACGATCCGACTCGCCCACACCAGATCGCCTGGGCCGGCCCAATTTACCATTTTTTCTTTTTTCTTTTTTTTGTTTCTTTTGTTTTTGTTTTGCTGTTGATTTCTTTTCTATTTCTTTCTTCACTTTATTCATATATTTTTTACTTTCATTTTTTTGTTTTTGGATAAATATATAATACCTTGCCTCACAAAAAACAGATACTTGGTTTAACACATGAACATTTTTCGAATTCGTGAACACTTGACGAAACATGTAATTTTTTTGAGATGCGTGAACATTTTCAGATAAAGGAACACAACAATTTCAAAAAAATAGAATTTTTAAACCTAACAAATAAATTTATTAGGGATGATGAAGGAATGCCATGATCTAACAGAAGACGTGGTTGAGAAACGCCTAAAGCAGATCTGGATTGAGAAGGCACCTCAGACCTTTGAGAGCAAACTCAAAAAGTCATACAAATCATGCCATGATATGGTAGTCTTTTCCCTTGGGATGTCACCACTGGCGGAGCTCTAGCCAGAAAGTTGGACGGGCCAGCCCAAGAAGACTATGTTTTTTTTTCTTTGCTGGGCCAAAATTAGTTTTATTCTTCAGTGTTTTGGGCTAGGCTGGGCGGGCCATGGCCCGGTTTGGCTTGCACTGAGCTCCGCCACTGGATGTCACCCACCTAAATTCTGCCAGTTTGATGGTATTGCCGATGCAAGAGAGCACCTTGCTTATTTCAAAGCGGCTTGCGGAGATGCCACGAACAATATATCTCTACTCCTCCTGCAGTTTTCGTGATCTCTACATTCCATTGGTACACTCGATTGCCAATCAGATCAATCAACAGTTGGGTTGCCATGAAGGAAGTCGCCAAAAAGCATTTCATTGCGATGAAAGGTCTTTAAAGTCATGGAGCTGGCTCAAGTTTGCCAATAACGTGAGGAAAACATTGACGATTATATCTTCAAATTTCGCGACAATTACATGTGTATCGTAAGAGAGATGCACCTCGAAGATGCCATCGAGATCTTCGTTCACGGGATTCAGCAGCACTGTACTAAAGAGAGCGTGAGCCATAACTTCATATAACGTGGCATACTTTCTATCCTAAAGTGGCTCTAAGGTACTACTTGATTTTTTTACTCGGTACATGATATACATTCTTCACCCCTATATGAGTGGTTGCGCTTAAGAGTCAACAAAAGTTTGTACAGCTTCTATTACAATCCGACAATTCAAACAATCACTCATATTTTAGCCTGAACAAAAATAAAAAAATAGGTGGATCATCGGTAACAGTGCACTTTTTAAAAATTGAAATTTTGTTAAATTTATCCCTTTTGTGTAGCCTACAAATATGAATTAGGCATTGAGATTTTTGCCTCCTTCTTCATCTTCTTGCCGGAGGCCCACCTGCAGCCTCCCAAACCAAAGAGCCACGGCTGCTCTTATCCTCCCCGACGGTTCCCTCCCTCCCGACCTCCGTGGAAATGGAGGCCACCGCTGCACTCACGCTCGCCTCTTCCCCCGCCGCCGCGGCCCGCCGCTCGCCGGAGAATACGACCGTCTCTGCTCTCTACCTCCGCCGCCTCTCTGTCCGCACTCCGCTCCTCCGCGCTGTCCAGAGCCCGGCATTACGTGCCTTCTCCTCGGTCCGCCCCGCCCCGCCCTCTTGTCTCTTCCTATAGGTCGCATTGTTGTTTTTATTTCCGTAACCTCTTCTATCCGTTCGTCACTCGTGGGAAATTCAGTGGTGGAGACGGCGGCGGAGGGGGAGCGGACTGGTGGTGCGGGCGGAGACGTTCGGGCAGCTCACCACCGGACTCGAGTCAGCGTGGAACAAGCTGCGCGGCGTCGGTGAGTGACCCTGCTTCCCCACTCCCGTCGCACACACATCGAGCAATTTCGGTTAACCCGCTAGCTCCCTCTCGCTGTGCATAAAAGAAAGATTTGATGGTTGCAATGCCCTTGTGATTTAAGATGTGCTGACGAAGGAAAGCATGTCGGAGCCGATGCGGGACATCAGAAGGGCACTTCTGGAAGCAGATGTAGGCGCAGTTTTGTGTGTTCATTTCTGTCCCTGAATAGGAGCACTTCTTGTGACGCTACTCTTCTTTCTGCAGGTTAGTTTGCCGGTCGTGAGACGTTTCGTGTCTTCTGTGAACGAGAAGGCTTTGGGTTCAGATGTTATCCGAGGAATCCGACCAGAGCAGCAATTAGTCAAGGTATTATGTGTGTTCCACTTCTGGGATGATTACTTTTTTCCTATGTTTGAATTTGGTGTTTTCAACAACTCGGTAACTGCATGTTCGTTACGTTGCTAACTGAAAAATGAAAATGTATGACGTGAAATGCCCGTAAGTTCTTAATTAAACAAACTACGAATGTTTGTGTGCAGTGAAGATTTCATATTATTTGACTTTGATGTTGTCTACAGTTAAGTGATTGGATAATTTCTCCTCTGAAAAGTCCTTATCTGTCCTGAGGGACAATGGAACATACTAGCAAGTATAAAATGCTGTAACATGTTTAAACCATTTCACTATAATGAGATTTTATTAGCTTATTCTTATTAAATGTGGTGAGTTGGTGATGATCTTCTCAAACTAATTTATTAAATGGCCGTGTAGATTGTTCATGACGAACTTGTTCAACTGATGGGTGGAGAAGTATCAGACCTGGTGTTTGCGAAAACTGGACCAACAGTCATCCTACTCGCAGGTCTGCAAGGTGTTGGGAAGACTACCGTTTGTGCAAAACTTGCATTCTATCTGAAGAAACTGGTGCTTTCCTCAGCCTTTATTCTAAGAATCTTAATAATGCGTCAATACATGGTAACTGTTAGATACTTATACCAGAGTTAGGTTACAGGGCAAGAGTTGTATGCTGGTCGCTGCAGATGTTTACAGGCCTGCTGCCATTGATCAACTCACCGTACTGGGCGAACAGGTGCTTTGATGAACTTAACTTTTATGTTAAGCTGTATTGTGTACAGCTTTAATGCTTCACTGACTTGCGAAGTCAATGTGCGCTCTGATTGTTTGGAAAATGAAAAGTAAAAAGCTCCAAGTTACATTTGCTTTCTGAATGCAATAATACAGTTTGCGCTTGGCTAAAAATAGGGCATTGACAGGTGGGTGTGCCAGTTTACTCAGAAGGAACCACGGCTAAACCTGCCGAAATAACCAAGAATGCTGTGGAAGAGGCAAAAAGAAATAATATTGATGCGATTGTTGTGGATACTGCTGGAAGACTGCAGGTAAGTCTGTATCTCCTTCCCATTTTCAGTTTACTTACGTAAACTACCACCTTTTTATGATTTTGCTATCATTATTGGTGGTACCTGATCACCTTTTTGACATTCAGATTGATAAAGCAATGATGGTTGAACTCAAAGAAGTAAAAAAGGCAGTTAATCCTACAGAGATTTTGCTTGTTGTCGATGCCATGACTGGCCAGGAAGCTGCAGGTATCCATCTGTTTGTTGTTGCTATAATTCGAATGTCCTTGTGGCATGGACATTTAGGAAATTAATTACAGGTCTAGAACTTAACTATCTGACAAATTCTAGAAAACTGTTGTTGTCCCTAATGTGTTCATAGAGCAGGACGTTGTTCTGCTAATTGTATATTATTTTTTATGCTTAAAGAGATAGAGTTGTAACAACTTACATACTTTCTTTTGTGTTCTGCAGCATTGGTCACTACCTTCAATATTGAAATTGGTATATCTGGTGCTATATTGACGAAGTTGGATGGCGATTCCAGAGGTGGAGCAGCACTCAGTGTTAAAGAGGTCTATACTTGCCAGAAACTTTTATTGCCATCATATTTGTGAATGCTTAGGGTCTCCCATACCATGCTTTCATGCTAAGTTGATAATTTTGAAGGAGTATTGTCCATAAATATTGGCCCTAGCTGCGAGTTTATTTTTAAAAGACTCATTGGCTTAATGGGCATGCCTGATGCTTTCACAAATTGTCGTTCAGTACATTGCTGGTTGAGAAGTTTCTGATGGGCATAACATTTTGCTCTGTGTGTGTTAGTGTATAAATGTATGTATTATCTTCTTCACGTGTATGTTGAAGAATATCTATGTTTTATCCGGTAAAAGAATATCTATGTTTTATCACCAGACTGCTTATTCGCAAACATATGTTCACTCAATCCAAAATTCTTAGTTTGCATGTGACGTGACCAAATAGTGTGATATTTTGCCTATTTTTCTGCTGGTGTATGCAACATCGTCAGTACTTATCACTTGATCATTCATGTAGGTGTCCGGGAAGCCCATCAAGTTTGTAGGACGAGGAGAACGAATGGAGGACCTAGAGCTTTTCTATCCTGATCGCATGGCACAACGTGTCTTGGGAATGGGAGATGTCCTTTCATTTGTTGAAAAAGCACAAGAAGTTGTAAGTTGATTCCTCTAAGACTGCTCTTCTGGTCTTGTCCAAAGCAATATTGTGATGGTTTTATGGTGTTTAAATGATGCTACAAATAGGTTCGTCAAGAGGATACCATGGAACTACAGAAGAAGATCATGAGTGCAAAATTTGACTTCAATGACTTCTTAAAGCAAACACAAAATGTTGCCAAAATGGGTTCCATGAGCCGTGTAATTGGAATGATTCCAGGCATGAACAAGGTACATGAATATGTGGAAATCATTCGCTCCCTCAAGTTGATGAATTAGATATGATAAATTCCAGAACATGAGAACACTTCTCGTTATAAATAGGTTACTCCTGCACAAATCCGGGAAGCTGAGAAAAAGCTTGCATTCGTAGAGTCGATGATCAATGCAATGACAGCTGGTACGTTCCTCCTAATCTGCCGCTATATGTACATATCAAGTTTGTAGCTGTCAAGTTTCATGCAATAGCAAACGCAACCGAAAGTTGTTGGCTAGTGCATGAAACTTGACAGTAGCAATGGTGATGGTTCCTTATGTCACGACATTTAATCCTTATATTTTGCAGAGGAAAGGGAAAAGCCTGAGTTACTGGCTGAATCACGCGAGAGGAGGATTAGGGTAGCCGAGGAGTCCGAAAAGACAGAACAAGAGGTTCAGTCCTACTCTTACGATCGTATCACAATATTTTTCTTATACTATCATTCAGCAATCAGCATAATTCCATGCCCACTCCCCCTCCATGGAGCTAAAAAGGTTGCCATTTTCCATATTAGGTGGGCCAATTGGTTGCCCAGCTCTTCCAAATGCGCGCACAGATGCAGAAGTTGATGGGCATGATGCAAGGGCAAGAAGCAATTGCAGGAATGGGAGATCTAGTGGACTCACTTAAGGCTGACGAGAAGGTAAGGACAATCGCCTCTGGCACTGTGAATGAGGTTCATCCTGTGAATTTTGTATGGACAACTTAGATTGCCTGAACCGTTGGTGCATATCGTCCAGGCGCCTCCTGGTACCGCACGGCGGAGGAGACGGCGGAGCGAGCCACCGCGGCAGAGGAGCTGGAAGCAGTGGGTGGCTTCCAGTAGGCCTTGAGTTGATGTGCACCGGGGCTGAGAGTTTTCACTGGAATAGTTTTGGATTAGCATGCAATGCTCTATGCCTTGGTTCAGTTGACGTAGATATGGATGCTGTAAGATTTCCTGTACATTTTCGCCTACAGAGTTTGCCATTCATGACCAACGTTTTAGCGGACGGAACATACATTTTGAGACTGGAGAATTAAATTCTATGTCGCCGGACCTTTTCTTATAGGAAGCAACTTGGGAGTTCATATGAGATCTAGTTCAAAGATCTTGGTGTTAAGAATGCAACGGAGAAAATGGATTCTTAGTTGACGCTTGGTCTGAAAGTAATGGACTTTTGAAAACTAATCCGCTCTAGCTTGTGTCAGGTTAGCACCGTAGGAAAAATAAACAGCAAGCTATCTCATGTTGCTTTTTTTTTGAGACAAACCGGCCAAACCTTTATTAATCAAGAATGTTTACAGGAATAGTTACAGAATAGGGAGTTCCCAGCCACAGGTGGCGACCAACTCCAAAAGAAATCATATGTTTAGCTAGATTGTGGGCTTCAAAATTCGAAGCTCTACCTTCAAAAGCAAAGCAGCACTCCTCAAAACGGGTAGCTCTTGCTTTTATTTCGGAGATAATAGAACCATTCCTGCCTTTGTTACCTTCCAGAATATCTGATACAACCGTCTTACAATCTGAAGCCACAAAAATCTTGCTCAGGCTGAGATCATCTGCCAACGCCAATGCTTCACGGCAAGCCAAGGTTTCCAAGCAACCGGATTCGAAATACCCTCGAAAACCACTACCGATGATTCCAAGTAATTTCCTAAGCGATAGCTCAAAATGATGGAATGGGCTAGAAGAAGGGAAGCAACGCATGTAGGGCGGCCGGGCAGAGGAGAAGAAGGCCCGGCCCAACACAACAAAGTCATCGTCTTCTCCGCTCCGAAATCAGTCCCAGAGTCGCGGTACAGACGAAACGGAGCGAACTCTATCCATCTCCACGCCACTCAGCGCTACCGCCGCGGTGCTGGCTTGATAGTAATGGATACTTCCCTGCGGCTGCGCGGCGCTGACTCCGCCGCCGGCCTCCGCATCCACGCCAAGCAGAAGCTCCCCCTCGCCTCCAACGCCCTCCTCCAGGCACGCCCGCACGCCCCCTCGTCCATCTTACTAATCTTCTCATCCTCTACCTCTGCCTGACCACGCACCTGTCCTTGATCAATCGCACGCAGGCTCAGGCGGAGATCGACACGAGCACCAGGAAACCCAGCCACCTCGCCCTCCTCGCCAGGCACTTCTTCCCCCAGGTCGGTACCCACCTCGCCTGCATCTCTCCCCTCCCACCTGCATTCTCAAACCAACAAGAGACACAGAGCGAAGCACACTGATTGTGATTGATTCCTTCTCCATCGGTCAGCTGTCGGCCAACGTCGGCGTAGGAGTCCAGGTGGAAGAGCGCCCTTTAATAACCAAAAAAAAGCAGGAAAAGCGCAATATCTTCATGTACAGCTACAGCCTCCGCGGGAAGAAGGCCGTCTCCTTCACCTCCGACGGTCTCCTCGGGCTCAACATCAAAGGGCGCCTCCTCGCCGACAAGGACTTCAAGCCGGTACTGCTGCACATACTCTCACTCCACCCCGACCAAACCAACCAGATGCATTTTATTGTTCTCGTTGCCATCTTTTTGTACCTGAATCTTGACATGTTTTCGTGCAGACGACGAGAAGTGCTGCCGTCGAACTGGCTTGGACAATACTGGACTTCAGGAAGGGTCAGGATATCAGGCTCAAAGCCGGGTACGAGCTCTACCGCAAGGTAGGTGGCACCCATCTGTCGTAGTGCCTGCCCCCATCAGGCCATCACCATTGCCTAGCCGCTTGTCTATATAACATTCATCTTATTTTTGCAAAAGCACAATGGGTATCAGCTGCTTCCAAACTGCTAAAATAGCTTTATGTGTGCTACACAGCTGCATGTATCTGCAGAATTAAGATGTTGAACTGATATGCAAACTTATCCCAGCACGCTCTTCTGGGATTTGCGGCTTCTCTTTTGATTATAACCCTTTAAGATTTAAGATCACTGGTTTGGTTTGTGACTGAATTTTTGTAGGTTAGCAGCAGACCATCGGAACAAGTCTATGCATAGGAAAGTGCAGGCCAGTTCCTCTTTCCTGTAGAAAAAAAGGTTCATAGCAGCCACACATTCCTATATAGAAAAAAGGGAGATAGCAGTTATTAGACAGATTTCGAGTAGATTGATTTCCATAATTCCATTATATATCTGTTAGTAGTGTCCGATATGCACCTCCTCGTGTCTTGTTAGTTCTTGTTTTTCGGAATCAGGCTGCTGTTGAAATACGAGGTTCCATCCCTTCCCTTTTGACCATCAATATACTGTGATGAGCATTTATTTTGCATACCCTAAACCATTTGGGTATGCATCTATTCCTTATTGAACAACACGTTAGCGAGCTTACCTGGTTGTAATTTTCGTTTCAAAACGTGTGATTGCAGATGCCTTATTTCCAGCTGAGGGAAAACAACTGGACTCTTAATGGTTATATGGATGGAAAATGGGATGTCAGATTCGATATGTGATCAGGAAGCTATTCGTGGAGGGAACTTGTCTGGCGATCATTAGTGCCATATATGTCTTTCTCCTTTTTCTTAGTTGCCAGTGTTCCGTTTTGATGTATTTCTCTAGAAACATGGCAATGACATTCATTCATCGGCAAGCACCAGTTTCATGGAGAAGGCAGAAGTAGAAACTTGTCATTTCTATTGGTGGACAGAGTCTGGAAATTCAGGAGGATTTCACTTGTCAACTTGGTCTTTATGTAGCAGTTATGAGATGATTTGGTTGCCGCAATACATCCTTGTCGATGCAGATACTAAGACCAGTCAGGTTCCTATGAAGTACTTTAGTGAAGGCATATATGTCCAGCGGGCAACTCCAACGCCCGCCCCCCCCCCCCCCCCCCCCACCCCACCCCCGCCTGTCAGCCCGCATCCATTTCTGTTCGGACAGACAGCATGTATTTGACTCATTTCAAGACCAAATTTGGGCGAGGTGGGACATACACTGCCCGCGTCTGTCTCTTGTCGCCCTGGCCCGCAAGTCGGTGGCCAGGCCACTTCACCGTCTCTCTCCCCGCCCCGCCCTGGCCCGCAAGTCGGCAGCCGGGCCACTTCACCCTCTCTCCCCACCCTGATTATCACCTCACCTCTCCCTTCTCTCCGTCACCGCGCCGCTGACTGCCTCCACCTTTGCTTGCCGATTCCGCCACAAATGTTGCTGCTAGCCGGAGGAGTTCCTCTAGCCATCGTTGTTTCCTCCTCTTGCTAGCGCTCGAGGAGCTTGGGTCCTACAGCTAACGTTGCCGTCGTCCCGTCTCATTGTCGCCACCGTCACCTGAGTCAACGCCGTCGTTGGAGGAGCTCGAGCTCGACGGTTCTGCTCCATGATCCGTAGGCTCGCCAAAGGACAACTTGCCTTTGCCGGCCAAAGACCCGTTTACGCCCGTGTGCACCACCCACAACGTGTTCGGCCGATTGCCCCGCCAAATTGTGAGGAAATTATCACAAATTCTCACCGATAATTAGCAAGAGATGTATATGTGAGCGTCTTTTTTTATGCACACACCATGACGAATAGCTCCGACAAGTTTTTCTATGAACATTTCATCGATACATCGTCCGACGACTCGTTTGACGATGATAGCGAAGTTTTGATGGCTACGGTTGTTCTCATCCATGACCACAATTCAAGGTCTCAATAAAGGAACATGAAACAGTCAATCTTAAAAGAGAAGTCGGCCATGTACAACTCTCCAAATGACTACTTCAAGCGTGTTCAACCGGTGTACATTTGCATGTTTTCCTGCGATGCTTCGCTATGTCAAGACATGTGTCCGCGTATTTTGTAGAGTTTGAGGACTCATGATGAGTACTTGAAATCGAAGAAAGATGTCGTTGGTAAAGTTGGATTTTCTTATTATCAGAAATGCAGTACTGCTGTTCGGATGCTTGCTGGTGATCTTGTTCATGAGTACATAGGCATGAGCGAGTCTACATGCGTTGAGGCAATGTATAAGTTCTGCAAAATGGTGGTTCAGGTGTTCGACTTCACATAAATCAAATGTTGCGTGTACAACCCGATTGTTGGCGATTAATGCTCGAGAGAGTTTTGTGACATGCTTGAAAGCATATATAGCATGCACTGCGCGTGGATGAACTCTTCTTTTGCTCCCCTTCGCTCTCTTTAGCATTTTGGTTTAACACCACGTAGGCAGCCGGTACCTTCCCAGCTTCTTCATCAAGTAACCTACCAATTCAACACTTGTCAGCGGCATTTTGTCTAAAACAGATGAATGAATCAAGTATCTCCTTTAGTTGAACATAGGTTTTGACTTCCCCTCCAGAGGACTGGTGTAGCTCGCTTCGCTTACCGCCTTCATCTTTCACCAGGATTGAGAAACCGTTGCGCTAAGTAGTTCGATTTCTGAGTATGCAAGCAAGAAAGTCTAACATGTCGGTGAGTGCAGAACCATATTTGAAGATTTTGCATCACAACACCTCTAGATTTGGAACTCTTTTCTCGTCATGGTAGGTTCTCACAATGACATCAACGTGGTTCAATGCTTTCTGGTGTTTTCAAGGCTTGCGGAAGAATATTCTGCATAGGTCAACTATAAGATCAATGGTCACCAATACAAGAGCACTATCTAGCTAATGGTATCTATCCTCAGTAGTCTACAAAACAATCTCCTCTCCCCAAGGTAACAAAATATCTACCTTTTGGTGAGAATTACGCGAGTGCTAGAAAGGACGTGTAGGGGGCATTTGGTGTGCTACAAACTCGTTGGGCTATTGTTTGGCGCCATGCTAGAACATGGAAAGTAAAAACAATGTGGGAGGTCATGACTGATTGTGTGATAATGCATAACATGATTGTGGAGGATGAGCGTGATAATGCTATGACTAATGGTAGGACTTCCAGCGTGAGTTAATTTAGCCCAAGGCTGGACCGACAACATTCCAAGAGTTACTCCATGTGCATCATCAAATCCATGATCAGACAACTCATGTTCAGTTTCAAAATGTTATAGTTGAGTATGTGGATTCACCAAGGAAACAGGTAGCTATTTAATAAAATTTAGTAATTTGAATTTATTTAATTGTGTGGACTATTTTGTTTAAATTATTGTGTAATTTTTATGTGCAATGGTCTAACTATTTGAGCAAAATGATGAAAATATGTAAAATAAAATGGACAAGCTAGACCAAATGTGGGGAGCCACTGTGTGACATGCCCGCACATTAGTGGCGAAGGTGCCATCAAGGAAGAGAGCAAGCCAGAGCAGCCTGGGATGCGGCTAGACGCGGCGGAGGCGTCACATGTGAGCAATCAATTTAGGGGTGAGCGGGTGCAAGAGAAGAACATACCATCGGGCCTAGACGGTTGGCCAGAGGGGATCAACCGTGGTGGCGCTTCGAGCATGACGTGGCAGCGAGTTGGATCGGAAGCGATGCTGACCGCAGGTGGTGGGAGTTAACGGTTATGCCAGTGGTGGTGGGACGAGTCACAGTGGTGATGGGTCGTTAAAGATGGAGAAGAGGATTATCGGTCGTTCCTTTCATTTAGCGGTCAGAATTAGATCGTGCACAGCTTGCAGGGCGAGTGACCCCCCGCTAGCCCCATCCGATGGAAGCTCCCAGCTAGTTGAATTATTGCCAAGCCAAACATTACAAAAGATAAAAAAGCAATGCCAACATTTAAGAAAAGGTGTGGCTGATTCTCATTCAAATGAGAAAAGCTCAGTTTTCGCTGAAATGATGTAATCCAATTTTAGTAACTCGCGATTACATGAATCACGAAGTACCCAACATTTTGGAGCAATTTTCTCAGTTACAACACATGTTGTAAGCAGTAAACATTTAATTTGTAACCAGAAAAAACTCATTTCTAGCTTATAGGACGCACGAACTGCGATACAAATCAGACGGCTTCGTAGTTGAATAGGATCTAACTAAATTCTTAATCCAGCGAGAATTAGCAAAACCGTTTTAAAAAGTAACGTGCTCAATCACATGGGAGTTTTTTTTTTTTTTTGAAAGATCCAGCAATTGCTGGCTTTTCGATTAATAGTAGGTAGAGTATTTACATACTAGCCCGTGGGCAAAGGAGTAAATAAAAAGAATTTGAGAGCAACAAGCCGCAAAGCAGCAAAAACACGCTCATTCAAGGAGGTTCCCAGATCATCCTACGCAACTTCTTTGCCCCTGCAACGGCCCATGCCTTTGCTTCTTCTTGTACCAGATTAAGCAAACGGCGTAGGTTGGACGGTTTGTCCTTGAAGACTCGACTGTTTCTCTCCTTCCACAGCTCCCAGCACACCAAGATGAGGAGTGATCGGACTCCCTCACGGTGTTTTTCAGGAGTGGCTGCTGTGATCCTATCCCAAACCTGTTGCACGGATTGGCAGCTCTGCCATCGGCTTGGGTTTAGGGCGTCACAGTTCTTCCAAGTAGCGACGGACATCCAAAGCAAGCGGGCGTATGGGCACTCAAAGAACAGGTGCGTGGCTGTCTCCAGGTTCCTAACGCAGAAGGGGCAGAAGTAGCAGTTCGGCCATCTCCGCTGCATCAGACGGTCGGCGCACCATAGTCTGTTCTGCAGGAGAAGCCAAGCAAAGAAGCGGCTCTTGGGCGGCGCCCAAACATGCTAAACTTTCTCCGGCATGTCGCTTCTAATCTGTCCTTCAAATTGTAGACGATAGGCTGATTTTGCTGAATAGTTTCCATCTTCCGTCGCGAGCCAGGTAATTGAGTCTGGCTCGTCAGAGAGCTGAATTTCTGCTGCAATGATCTGACGCCATAGCTGAAGAAATTCAGATAAGATCACATCCAGTGAGGCATGCCGTATGTCTGCAATCCATTGGTGATCATGCAGGGCTTCGGCGACTGTTCGCCGTTTACGCCGACAACACTTGTAGAGCGCAGGATATAAGCAGCTCTATCACACAGACGAGACGATACCAGTGGTAGTCATATTGTTGCCAAGATAATTAGGTAGCTACCTCAGTACCTCACCACATAACTTAGCTCCTGAGTGCTGTCCGTCGGTACCGGTCAAACAACCAGTTAATTACCACCATGCGGACTCCGGCGAGCCTCACCCACTCCGCCACCGCCGCCACCTCAGCTCCCATGTCCAACTCATCATCTTCGACCTCGGCCATGGTCTCCATCGACCCTGACATGGTGGTCATCCTGGCCTCCCTCCTCTGTGCCCTCATCTGCGTCGTCGGGCTCGCCCTCGTCGCGCGATGCGCCTGCCGCCGCGCTCACAGCACTCCCCCTCTACCACCACTGGCATCAACTCTCGATCGCACCTCCCTCGGAGAGGCTTGAAGAAGAAGGCCATCGACGCGCTCCCCGTCACCGCTGCCTCTGGACAAGGGGAAGGGCAGGAGGATCAGTGCGCTATCTGCCTGGCCGACTTCGCCGCCGGGGAGCAGCTCCGCGTGCTGCCGCAGTGCGGCCACGCCTTCCACGTCGCCTGCGTCGACACCTGGCTCGGAGCACATGCCACCTGTCCCTCCTGCCGCGCCACGATCCTCGTCGAAACCTCCTCCACCTCATCGCCGCCGCCGCTACCCGTCCCCGGCCGGTGCCGGAGGTGCGGAGCGACCTGTGCCGACGACAACGCTCCTGCTGCTGCTTGTGACGAGAGCGGCTTCTTGCCGTAGCTGCCTTGCTAGTTGCTAGCAACAATCCTCTAACAAGATCCATCCTTGTTGCTTCTGAATTAATTTGGTACACGATTAGTTAGCTAGGTGAGCTGATTGCTAGCAATGGCACGTACTTTGGTCAAAGAAAGAAATCTATGGTGTGTACAGTTATCATCATTACATTATGAATGTATAGCTTGTCTGTATTAATTCTCAGATGATTCCGTGTATCAATTATTCTGAATCTGGACGGAACTCCAAAGCTGTCTCCAATCAACTTACGTTGTACGAAAGTATGATGCGTTAAGCTAATCTAACAATAGTGTTTATGAGTGAAGCTTTTGTCAAAAATTCGTTATGACACAAGAAAATTCAAAAATAATAATGCATGCAGATTTGAATGTTCATTAACATAGGAAAAAGTTTTTAAAAATAATGTCGATATTTGCATGCTGCACAAAACTAAAGCAGCATGGGTGGACATAGCAAATTCAAAATGTAGAAACATGCACGGAACTTCTTATTTTCCATATGTCACATTCTTAGAATTATTTTATGCCACATCTAGAGTACTACGTGTGTGATTTTCGTAGTGATTTTTTACAACCGAATAAATTTTATAAATTATTTTAGGCACCAGTAGCACTAGTGTCCGAGATTCAAACCGACTTTCCTTAGTGTTTATGCACTACAATACGCGCGTTACATACAACCTCTAGTTAAAACTATCTTTAACTTTGTGATGAAGATGGTTTTACCTTTGGCAAACTATTTTGGAGGTCCAAAAACCTGGATGTCAGTGATGAAGCCGTGTTGAACTCGGTGAAGAGGTGATTTGTCCACTTTTTCTTGGGTGGCTACTGTGGTGGTGCCGGAGACGAGTGACATACGTTGGTATCGTGCTGATATTTGTTTTCAGTCTGCACACTGTAATTTTCCTTTTTATCTCAGGTTCTATTTTTTGAAAAAGTTAGAATTCTCCTATCTATTTAGTTCTGTCATGTCAGTGTTTACTTTATTTGTAATTTAATGTTTAGTTTATAAATAAGACATGTATTACCAAAAAAAATATAACTAGATGGCAATGTACGTACGTAGTTCATCTAATCAAAGCTATCTTTAACTTCCCTCTAGTCATAAATATTACTCCCTCCGTCCAAAAATAACTGTCTTAGATTTGTTAAAAAGTGGATGTATCTAGACATGAAACATGTATAGATACATTCACTTTTGTGCAAACTTGAGACACTTATTTTAGTACGGAGTGAGTAGATGGAATGTATGATTCGGTCGAGCTAGCTACTTGTGGTTATTATTAATCAGGAGGTTCCCTTTTGCTCCTGGCCGATGCTTTTCGCTGAATCGATCTAGCCTAAGCATAGCCTATGTATGGATCAGATATTAATAATGGCTTTGACCTCTGAAAGTAGGAGCGAAAGCAATGGAGGAGCATCAGTTAGTTTTAAGCCGTTGCAAGTGCTACCCACGGACCCCGCGCCTCGTTGCATTTCAGCTCTACGTTACCGGTTTGAATTTTCTTTGGAGAGCATATTATTACACGCCACTCATCAAACCCAGGCAATTTTTTTTTTAACAGCGGTCGGTCCCGAAGGAGAGAAACAGAAGCTTACATTCTTTCTCGTCGGCGGAAATACAAATTTTCTCGGGGACCAAAAAAGTAAGAAATTACAATCAGATCCACACATATTGCACAAAGGACCCCAGAATGAAACTGGAGAACGCCATGGCCCAGCTCCTTCTCCAGCCGACTGCATCGTCGCCATCGAGCTGATTTCTACCACCTTCTGCAATGCAGTTAAGCTAAGATGGCCAACTGCATGTGTATTTTACTGAAAATATACGGGAGACTCATGGTAAAAAAATATACATACGGGAGAATGTGCGAAGTAGTCGGTATACAACAGAGCTTCACGGGCGTGCGTTTTTGCAAACCAAACCGAGTCCGGCGTCGTCCCACACACCACACATGAAGTAACGGCAATACAGAAGTAACAAGAAGGAACCTTCTAGTTCCAGCTAGCTATTCTTTTCTCAGTGACTAGCTATTGGAAGCAGAAATGCAAAATTCCCAAAACATTAAGAATAGGAAAATAGCACATACTCCAGGTTCACTGGAACTTACACAGAAAACATAGATAGCCAGGGTACCGAGAGGCGAGAGCGAGGCCGTATGTACGTATGTTGCCACTACTAGCAAGCTGAGCAAGTCTGTATGTACGTATGTTGCTGCAGCGAGAGATATCAGACATGTCCATATTGCCTTCAACTGGTGGTGCAGGAAGGTAGGCAGCAACAAATACACCCCTTCCAAGACGAACATCTCACCGGCGGTAACCGCGCATCCGGTCCAGATCCCGCCGCCTCAGGTTGCCATACTTCCTCCTGGGCTGGCCAGCACCGGCGGCAGCAGCCTGAATTATCAAAGTTACACAAAGTCTTAAGGCTCATAGCATATGATAACAAAAGGACGTAATATGCCACTGGCTGTTGACTGGGCTCGTGCCTTTACCTGCTCTTCGGACTTGATGGACTCCACGAGATTTTGCATATCAGGTGTATCTTTTCCTTGCATGCCAGCCATCATTTTCTGCATTCGAGCGCGCATTTGGAAAAGCTGCGATACTAACTGACTCACCTGATAGCAAAGGAAGTTTCAGTTTAGCTCCACGTGGTTTCGTGGGTTATACTAGATCACATAGGGAAAAAACGACGATACGATGACAATTGAACCTGCTGTTCTGTCTTTCCAGAGTCCTTAGCCACTCTTCTCCTCCTCTCACGCGACTCAGCAAGTAACTCTGGTCTTTCCCTTTCATCTGCAGACAGTCAGGATAAGTATTACTGCGCAAATGTTCGTGACACAATAGCCATTTGAAATCATGTTCCACAAAATCAGGACTGATACGTCACTTGATCAATGAACTTGGCTCGCATAACTGGTATGTCCCAGCTATGCGAAACTATTGAATCCAAGGCCTAGCATAATTTGTAAGAAAATAAAAAAGACAAATTCCCTACTATAACAAGTTAGGAAAGAACATGCAAAACCATAAATTTCCCTACTATAAAAAAGACAATTTCCCTACTATAACAATTTCCCTTCATGATGTCTACTAATATAGATTATACTTACCAGTGGTCATCACATTGATCATTGACTCCATAAATTTAACGTTTTTCTCAGCTTCACGAATTTGTGCTGGAGTAACCTGCTCAAAACGTGACAAGAGTGGCGGTCTTAAGGACATCAGTTTTAGATCTTTTAACATAAGAGCCACAAGGCCAGTTCATAAGGCTAGTTTCAACAAAATGTAACACATTAGGTTCAGAATTCATATTTGCACCTTGTTCATGCCTGGAATCATGCCAATTATACGACTGAACGAACCCATTTGTGAGATAGCTTTTGTTTGCTTCAAGAAATCATTGAAGTTAAACTTTGCACTCATAATCTTCTTCTGTAATTCCTCAGCGTCTTCTTGACGCATCTGCATGCACCATTAAATTACAGCACATGAATATCACATGATTTTAAACGAAAGACACAAGGAAAATGACATTTCAAAGGAAGCTACTTACCACTTGTTGTGCTTGCTCAACAAACGAAAGTACATCTCCCATTCCCAAGATACGCTGCGCCATACGATCTGGATAGAAAGGCTCAAGATCCTCAACACGTTCTCCTCGCCCTACAAACTTAATGGGCTTTCCAGACACCTGCAGATTTTATCAGTTGTAATATTTAGTATATGCATACAAATGGAAGGAATAGAGACAGAAAAATTGCTAATGTAGGCGTAACATGGCAAATACTGAAAAATTATTATTTAACCTTGCTCAATCCTGTATATTTTCAGTTATACGGTATAAAAAATGAAATAAAACTAACTATGAACGATGAAAAAACCCGTGAAAATAAGTAAAATGAACTTATGTAACTCCTCCATGAATAAATCAATTTTCGCTGGATTTATGGGACAATGTCACAATATCGTTTGACAGTAAATGAGGAATCTAGAAAGGTCAAACACAACCAAATAATATGGACGCAACAATTATAGTTACTTCTAAGCTACGTAGCACCGATACGGCGAGACGGATACGGCGACACGGGTACGGCGATACGGGATACGGCAATTTCAAAATACAGCAATACGGCGATACGGCGAGTACATATGTAAAAATAATAATATGCCATGTAATAAAGACAGAAAAATTCAAATGCTGTGGGATACTGAGATGGTGAGATGAGATGAAAATACTGCCCCATTTATTGCCTTTTCATGTCCTCAATGACTGAATAGTTATCATTCATCAATTCCACAATGCACTAGCCCCAGCCCCAGCTTCTTTACCATCAGTAGCTAACTAGCACTAACTATTTTTGCTTGAACTACCACCAAAAGAAGACTGGCTGCTTGCCATGCCGATGCCTGCAGACGACATGTCGTCGGTATCTCACTCCAGATATTGGTAGCACCAAAAGAAGTCTGGCTGCCTGCCATGCTTCTTCACCATCAGTAGCACATAGATTTCAGGTATCGGTATCTCGCTTCGTAGACTCCAGGTATCGCCGAAGTATCGTCGAAGTATCCTCGGAGTATCGGCATTCTTTTCTTTCTTTTTTAATTCAGGAAAATAGGATACGCCAGGGATACGTGTATCGGAGTATCGGCGGAGTATCGGAGTATCGGCAAAGTACAGTACGCAGATACGCCAGGTTTTGAAGTATCGGTGCTACGTAGCTTCTAAGCACTACCATAAGTAGTTCTTTTTAGACAGAACCAAGAACTTATAGTTGGACAGTCACACAAAATTGACAGAACTTTCGCAAGTTTAGAGACCTCTTTGATACTAAGTGCTGCTCCACCTCTGGAGTCACCATCCAGCTTTGTCAATATAGCACCAGTTATACCAATCTCACCATTGAAAGCACCAACCAATGCTGACCATATTCATAGCAGAAAAGTAACAGAAGTTAGTAAACAGTGTGACTCAAGCAAATGATGAAAAGTTCAAGTGAAAAACAGATGAAGAGTTAAGATTTGACTTCACGAGAATAACAAACCCTGCTACTATAGCGACTGTACTTGTGTTCTTTTGAAAAGAACACAACTAATTGCAGGAACATACAAGACTCTTATATACATGTAGATTAAACATGACTAATATGGGACCTCCATCCAAATACATGGTATATGTACATTAGCAATAGTCAGAGTTAAAATGCAAAAAAAAAAATGCTGTGTGACATACAGTGCATAAGGTAAGTTACTAACAATAGAGGAAGTATAAATGTTGGGTCTAGAAGTCTAAAGTACTCGAAGAACAACAAGCAACTATAAACCTGCAGCTTCTTGACCCGTCATAGCATCAACCACAAGAAGAACTTCTGTAGGCTTCACTGCCTTCTTTACTTCTTTCAACTCATTCATCATAGCTTTATCTACCTAATGATAGAAGGGTTAATAAGATGGTATCAGTTGTGCTGGTTAAACACCGTTGAAAGTAGCAAGAAGGACACACTAGCTCACAGGAATTCCGCCATTTAAAGTTAGATAAGCTATAACTAAAGAGACATGTAGCTCAGCTTAGCACAAAGGAACGGCCAGTGTTAGTTTGAAAACTTGATTTGGAACGGCAACTGCACCACCTGAGAAATAGTATAAGTACACTATTTTTTCACACAAGCTTGTTATGTAACAGATTATCGTTGCATCCAACTTTAAATATACTATACTAGAATGACAATTTCTAGTTGGTGCACTATGTTACGTTCGAAACAAACACATAAATTAAGTTCGAAACAAACACATAAATTGAAGCCAAAATAACACCAATTTTGAGCTGCTAAAAACTTATAAATTACTAGTGAGTAAGAATGACTGCAGTTTGATCATATATCTAGAATTTAACAGTTCAACATGATTATGATCTGGTGCCCAAGATCCACGTATGCAAGAAGTCAGCTGGTCATAACTCGTGCATAACTGACTTTTTTTTTTTGACGAAATGCAGACAGCGCTGCTTTCATTAATTGTAGAAGAAGTGTAACAGGAGTACAGAAAACTCTAAAACACTAAAAGAAGCTAAGACCACAGCTAGCAGAACAGAGGAACATAGTTAGAGGATATAAGAGTTACCTGCAATCTTCCAGCAGTATCAACTATAACTACATCAGTCTTCTTGCTTTTTGCCTCTTTCAAACCGTTCTTGGCAATGTCTGAAGGTTTTACTTCTGTTCCTTCTGAATAAACTGGTACACCAACCTATCAACATTCAAAAACTAACTGTACTGTCAATTTTAAAATGTAGACATATATGCATCTACTGGCAACTCTATAGCCCTCTGGATGTAAGATAGCCATAGTTATTAACTAGAAAATGCTTTCAATCCAGTAATACACTGGAAAGATTAGCTTCATCAGGTGTACCTTTTTACCCAGAATAATAAGTTGATCAATGGCAGCAGGCCTGTAAACGTCTGCAGCGACCAGCATACAGCTCTTCCCCTGTAACCTGAGTCTGGTCTATAAGCATCAATAGCCTGGGCCTCCTAGGAAAATTCATAAGTAGAAAGGTCAGGAATGCACCTTCTTTTTCAGATAGAAGGCAAGCTTCGCACAGACGGTGGTTTTCCCAACACCTTGCAGTCCAGCCAATAAGATGACTGTTGGGCCAGATTTCGCAAACACTAAATCGGATACCTCCCCACCCATCAGTTGTACAAGTTCATCATTCACAACCTGGATCAATTAGCTGTTGTTAGTCCTCTAGAGCTAGAACTACATATATATAACTGGAAAGGCCGCAATTATAACGCAATCATTGTGAAGCCTCCAGTCACAGTAAACAATAAAAGTATAGCTAGAACACTAATCAGAACTATAATTTTCTAGGATCTGAGCATACCTTCACCAACTGCTGCTCAGGTTCGACACCTCGAATTACATCAGTGCCTACAGCCTTTTCAGTAACGGACTCGATAAAACTTCTCGCTACTGGCACACTTACCTGCAAAGTAGGCTCAGCATCAGATGTAAAATAAGAAGTACAAATGACAATTTTGATACACAAGAAAGCCATGTAATACAAGAGATGAGACATACATCTGCCTCCAAAAGTGCTCTTCTAATGTCCCGCATTGGTTCGGCGATGTTTTCCTTTGTCAGTCGATCTTGAACCATGAAAGATATTTGACTTATCATTTACATTGATCATTTGTGAAAAAAATTACAGAGGGCGCAGTCAGGATCGCTGATCAAGCACGACAAATGCACATTTTGTTGGAGTAAAATTGTTCACGATCCAACACACTGCCACTGGATCGTTACGTAACAAAAAGTGCATACCTGAGAAAGAAAAATGTAAAGGTAGACTAAGAAACAAACTCACCAACGCCGCGCAGCTTGTTCCACGCGGACTCCAGCCCGGTGGTGAGCTGCCCGAACATCTCCGCCCTCACAATCATCCCGCTTCCTCTCTCCTCCTCTTGCATCCCTGGGCGCACTCAAAACACAGAATGGTAACAAAATCACTCAAAAATACAAAATAATCACGAGATCGTTCTCTGAGAGAAGAAGCCAAGGAGTTGCAGAGTCTCGGAGCGAACCGGGAATGGGGAAGAGAGGGCGCGAAAGGCAGGGGCCTTGGGCCCCGCAGAGGTGGGAGGCGGGAGCTGGCACGCGGCGGAGGTGGAGGGAGGCCACGGTATTCCTGGTCGGCGAGCGGCGGACGGCGGCTGGAGACGAGGAGAGCGTGAGTGAAGCAGTGGCCTCCATTGGAGATGGCGGAGCGTTCTGCGGAGGTGAGGCAAGCAACGAGGAGGATAAGAGCGTTGCTGCTAAGTAAATACAGATGGGCTCTTTGGGCTTCTTGGGTAGGGGGAATTTTGGTCCATTATAGCCACAGAAAGGCCCAGGTCATAACCGATGGAAGTAAAACATGACGCATAGGCCCATGTCCACCGCATAAGATAAGAACTCATGGCTCTTTGATTCAAAGGAACTTAATAGGATTTAAAAAGATTATATCATATATGAATTTTTCCTATGTTGGCCGTTTGATATATAGGATTGGTTACAATAGGAATTTTTTAATCATTGGACTATATCCCATAGCAATCCAACCTCTTTTTACAATTACTTTAATTTTCCTTTGCCATCAACCACAATTTCTCTTCCCATAGAATTTAACTAGACATGAAATTTCAATCCTATGATTTTCCTATTCCTACAATTTTACTATCCTATGAATCAAAGAAGCATGCTAGAAAAAAGAGGTGAGAGGGAATTCGGGTTGGGCGCTCGTGCGTTAACACGTCACACGCGCAGAACATCCTTTCCCTAGCGGGAAACGTTATGACAACTTGGTATCACTAGTTTTAGTTTTTGAATTACTTTTTTTCTAGTTCTTCTTGTGTTTCCCTATTTTTTGCATTTTCATGTCTTTTAATAAAGAAATATGATCATAGAGGATTTCTTAAATCCTTATCAAGACAATCTTCTATGTTGGGCATGCTACGAATTTGAATTGCAAGATTGAGACACTGGGTGGAGAGAAATCGTATCAATGTGACAGTTTTGCAAGTGCAAAACAAAGTACTACATAACTCGTGACCTTTAAAACATAGTAAGAGTAAAAAAGGATCAGAACAGGGTGTGCATTTTTTAATACAAACCCTGGAAAGAAAAGGAGTTCGGTTATCTATTTTTATTCTTATGATAAGATATTTCTTCTAGCTTTGCATGGGGTACTTTGGTGTGTCTACGCCCTAAATCGTAGTGTATTAAACTATAGGTTTAACACCTAGAGTGTTTAACACACCCGAGCAAAACAAATGAAAATTTTAGCCATGGATGGAAGTCTACTTCCAATATGAAGAGTTAAGGAATCACTATGAAAACAATTCAAAGCATTTAAATTATAAGATCAAATAACTTAAATAATCATAATTATTTGAACCATTAAAAGGTTTTACGAAATAAAAAATTAAAGAATCCATAAGAATATTTATTTCGGCGGAAGACTCGAAAAGTGTCTCGGTTCCATGCTAATGAGTATATAAAAATAGTTTTCCTCTTTGGTTCTCATAAACAATACATAGAAAAAACACACTAATAGGATGCCATGACATTCAAAATCGTAGAGGGATCTAAAACACATGAATTAGTAATATTGTATTTTGTGTGGTTGCGCCATAGGAAAGGAGTGAATGAGTAATATTATATATTTTTTCAGTTTCTACGTTTATTTAAAAATTGTGCATACCTATGAGCCCTGAACTTTGCATAGAGATTGAGCGTGTGTCATAGTTGTCAGAGAGACGACAATTTTTTTCACAAGGTCGACTCTTCCTACGAATCATATAGAATTGTAGTGTAGGAACAAAATACATATGGATCCTACTGGGTTCATTCTTGTAACCAAATGAACTATGTAGGAAAAAGTCCTGCGGGTTAGAATTTTCTGAAATTCCTTTGACCCAAGCAGAATTTAAAATTGCAAGTTATTGATGAGTAGGAGACAAATCGATCGAAAGTTGGGTGGGACTATTCATTTAATTAAAGGGAAGTTTATAAAAATATCCTAAGGATTCATATACAAAATCCTATGAAATTCCTGAGATCCTAGAAGTCATAACTTTTTCTAGCATTTATGACTACAAAAAAATTTAACCTGCTATTCAAGAAAGAAGCATGTATTCATTGACTAATCCACATTCAGAAACATTTCCCATATATCATGGTGTAAAATAATGTACAAAAACTTGTAATAATGAAGATTTTTTTCTGCCGCGCCAGAACTTTCATGTTGTGGTACAATTTACTGACGTGACAACCATTCCTCGTCATTGAATTCATTCTCCTCAACGGTTTTGCATCGAGGTTAATCATCGCATTATTATCTCCGCCATGTCCATCGTAATGATTGTTAATCAAAACTAAATGAAACATGGCTATCCCATGTCATCTCATTTCGTAGAAATAATATACAAAGAGAATGATGACATTTTTTTTTTCTGATTTCAAACTCCAAGCTAACATAAATCAAGTTTGGACGCCATAAGGATTTATGAAAAGAAAATATTTCCACAAGACTCACAGGGTAGCAATAAGAATTGACTTGACACACAATACACATTTGCTGGAATTTCCAATTGAAACGACGATTCTACCCATGACAATCAAACAATTGAATATGGATTCTCAATTAAATTCCAGGACACGCAAAAGAATGGCTGCCAAGAAAGTTCTTAAATTATTGTATTGTTCTCATTGGATGGTTTAATAAAAAAATTAAAAATACGCCAAATGGGAATGAAGAGCAAGGGTCCAACTTCAAAAGCAAAATGTTATAGTGGGTGAAATTTTTTAGTCCCATATGGACTTTTTTTTGCGGGTCCTAAAGGGCTCTTTATACAAGTTGTCAGCCCGGATGTGATCATCGAACAAGAGAGCACAGGGGTCAGGACCGAATCAGGCAAAACCTAAAGCTAAATCCAGTCTAAGAGTAATGGCGAGCGACGGCGGCGGCCAGGACTTTACACTTAGAATTGATGGCAACCATCTCGACCACGACACGGCAGGAGTGGAGTGCGGTGGCAGCGGCTCCTCCACGCGTGAAACCGATGAGGCCGGCATCGGGTCGCCGAATTAGGGATATTAAAACTGCACCAAAAAGGACCTCTCTCACGACCTCAACAATATTAACCGTCCGATCGCGTCATGGGGCAATTTCTAGTCGTTGGATGAAAATCAGTTCCGCACTAGGCCGATTGTCCCTAGGGATTCTACTCCGCGCATCAAATAGACCTTATGTGGTTAATTGGACAAAAAAAAACCACTAAAGCCTAAGTTGAAAAACACCCGGACAAGTGTGGTTTTTGGATCCGACAGATTCTTATCGTGGCGTTCGGGGGCGACAAGAAACGACGTAGCGGCGAGGGAGTGATAAACAAATGTTCAATGTACTCATACACTTGAAAAAAAATACACACTGCTTGCTTACTACTAGTCCAACGTCTTTTGATGAGGTTATGCACTTTACGTTAAAGAAACCACATAAAGATGTTTATCTTCAAAGAGATTCGTTTTACACAAAATGTTTTATACAGTAGTCCACACAAAAGTACAACACATTAGTTGATTTGGATTATTGTTTCCGTGTGTGAAACAGGGGAATTAACTGAACGTCGCGGGACACGTGGTTCATAGACGAGGCGCTGGACGCCAGCGTCGCGTTGTTTCCACTGACCGAACAGGCTACGACCGACGACCCCCAATGAAGCGCGCCCACACAACGCCGCCGGCGGCGACGGCAAACACTGCTAATCCCACCCCTCCGCCTGCATAACACTCACCGCCGCCGCGGAGCCCCAGCTGGCCGGCGTCACCTTCTGCCATCTCGCCGCAGGTAACTAGCGATGTGAATCTGGTCGGATTCGAATTCCGTATTCTACTGCAACAAGTCCCGACCGGATTCAGAATCCTTCTCCTATCGGAGTACAAGTGAGGCATCCTTGCCTATAAGATAAGCTGCCTGCCCTGCTTTCAGCTTCAGATTACGCCCAGTTGGTTTGGTAGTCACACAAGGAACCAATTCATCTCCCAAAGACACGATTTTGCAAATTTCCGCTCCAATGGAAGCCTGTAGCGTAGCCAGGATAATGAGTTTGTACAGTTTGGCTTGACAACTTTGCATAAGCTCATGGCTCTGTCTCCCGGTTCACTGCGAAAATTCAGAAAAGGCTCACCACGGATGCGAACCGAGACTCTGTTGCGGGAGCTGCCGGAGGACGTATTGGTGGATATTTTTGCCCTCCTGGAGATCCCTGACCTCGTGCGTGCAGCCTCAGTGTGCTCTTCCTGGCGCTCCGCTTATACCAGCCTACGCAGCCACCCTGAGCTGTACAGACGACCTCAGACACCTTGCCTGTTCTACACCTCTGAATCTGCTGGTGACAATGTAGCCTGTATGTACAGCCTCGCGGAAAAGAGGGTCTACAACTTAACTCTTCCAGATCCACCCATCCGAAGTAGGTACCTCATTGGGTCCTCACATGGATGGCTAGTTACCGCCGATGACAAGTCTGAGCTACATCTGCTCAATGCCATCACCGGTCAACAGATAGCTCTCCCGTCGGTGACCACCTTCGATTATGTAGAGCCAATATTTGACAATGCAGGCACACTTATTAACTATGAGGTGTGGGAGGCACCCTACGATCTGGACTTAGACACTGAAATGGTTGGTCGTGAAATGCTATTCCCCGACGAGCTTCGTAACCACATGTACAACATGGCCTTCATTTTTCCGGATCCGTCAACAGGAAGCTATATTGTGGTTCTCATCCACGGCCCAGGACGTCAGCTTTCGTTCGCAAGGGTAGGAGAACGTAAGTGGACCTTGCTGCCTCCGGGTTCGGACTATGAACAATGCATCTACATTGATGATCTGCTGTATGCATCCACGAGATTTGGAAGAATCGATGCTTTTGATCTCACCAGTCCTACCGTCACGAGGAATATAATTTCAGATGAGATTGAATACAGCAATGGTCACCACCGGGGGGAAAAGTACCTTGTTCAGGGTCCGTGTGGCGATCTGCTGAAAGTCTGCAGGAAAGCAAACTCATTGATGCGGGTTATGAGGAGCCCATATTCAAAACTGAGAAAATCTTGTTACACAAAATTGATATTGCAGCAAAAGAGCTTGTGAAAATAAATGGCTTGCATGATCACGTGTTATTTCTTGGACGCTGCCAGTCACAATGCCTTAGTGCTGAAGAGTATACAACTGAAGGCAAATTGCGTCTATTTCACAGATAATGAGGGATTGGATTGGAAGTATAAGAATATTCCCCGGGATATAGGTGTTCTCAACTTGGAAATTGACAGTACGGAAGAAATTGTATCTCCGTCATGGTGCAACTGGCCTAGTCCCATATGGATAACACCCAGTCTTACACTAAAGAACTTGTAATTGTATAGATAGGTATATTTTAAATTATTATGTACCTCATTCTTGGAGTCTGTCTGTTGACCAAATTAACCCTTTTTTGTGGGAACCTGCTATGAAAAACGGAGGCATGTTCCGTTGTTTCTCTTCATACCTCATTTCGTATATCTGATAGAAATCTCGAGAACCAAAGATTAGGAATGGAAATCTCACGTGATTCGTTTTCCTGAATGGCATTGTACAACAATTCCACTTTCTGTTCTCTGCATTGCTTTCCTATTGACCACATATGCTTACTGAATATTAATTGTTTGTGTGAGACATTTTTTTCTCATAACTGAAAGTACAAGCCACATAGTAACCATCCAATATAATAGTCTGTTGCTTTCTTCAGTATGGGATATCCTGGTTGCATTGATGTTTTCATTGCTCTTGAATCATTTGTTTAATTAGGATGCTTCACATTAATTAGCCATTGAACACGGCATCATTTTCACCAAACATTGTTGGCACATGTTGTTAGTGCAATTGCTAATCCCTATCCAAAGATAACTTAAGAACGATGTATCTGGTTACACTATTGCTCATGTCATACTTCATATGGTTGTTTGATGCTCTGGCAAGCATTTCTACTGAGTCGCTTTATAAAAAGTAAGACTGTCTCTTGTTACAGTTTAGAATTGATAATTATGCCGAACTTTGCTTTGAATGGCATATTTGTTGCATGCTCATGAAAACATATGGTGGTGGCTTTTTTTCCTGTCGACTCTTCCTTGGTATATCGAAAAGAGTGCTAAAAAGAGGAATTTCGTACTATATGTGTTGCAGGTATTCTCAGTGGATCTAGGATAAGCTTGGACTTGACAGGGAAGCGGCAAGATCGCCTTCTATCTCTGATTTCGTTGAGACGATTCAAATCCGGTCCACTTCTACCGTTTTGGCCAATCTGCTTTGGGGTGTGCCTGCTAATCCTTTGAAAGGCACGCAATGACAGAGTCTTCAGCGCCAAAGATGTGACCAAGCAGATTTTATTTCAGAAAATTGGCTGCTAGAAAGTAGATGTGGCTCAGATGGCTTTGGTACAACCGGGACTCTTCGATCATCCATGGAAGGGCTGCTCTATCCCTTGCAGCGATGTGGACATGGTGTCTTCGCTGCCTGCTCTTCGATTGAAATCGGTGATGGGACAAGAACAAGTTTCTGGTTTGACCACTGGTTGTTTGGTGTGGCACCAAAGAATCTGGCTCGCGATGTTTTTCCTTTGGCAAGGTAAAATCTTCTTCTGTCAAAGAGGTGCTCCTGGGCAACAAATGGATGCATGGCCTATCAGGAATTAACTCCCAAGTCTCCCAGTTTTTAAAGCTGACAGTGTAAACTCTATAGACTCTTAAGGTCTTTAACATAATTATCACTGAACTTTGATTTTGTCGGACTGTGGCACGCTAAGATGACAGATGAGAGTCTTCAGTTGAAGACATTGCAAACAATGTTGATTGTCTTTCAGTCACATTTACGTCCTAAAAGTGAGGTAGCAGCTATCAACCATTATCATCTAAATTATTTTATATCTGTAATAGATTAAATAGTTTCTTACTATGTATTGTATCTGACCTTGTAACACAAAGAAGCTTTCCATATATATATTTTTAATTATATGACTATCAGTGCGGCAATGAGTAATCAGTCTTGGCCTTCTGTTCTCACATTTGGCTTATGTTAACCTATAATTTTCCAATTTTTAAACTAAGGTACTTTGCCTTTCCTTTTTGTTTTCTTTGGAGTGCTGGCGCCTGTCGGTTTAGACTTGGGTTACCAGATGTTTCAATGTTAAACATATTGCATTATGACAATAGTGAATCTTTATTACAGGGCAAAAACAATATCTCCAGCTACACGATAAAATTTTATTTCTGCTCAGTGGGAACAGCTCTGTAGATTATTTTTTAGTTTATATGTGAAACTTGACTATTTTGTAGATCATGCAATCCTACCAGATCCCGCACTATTTTGAGGATCATTATTTTTACCATCAATAGGCTTATCTTAGCAGCATATTCTTTCATCTCCTAGGAGGACATGTCTCAAGGCCTTGGCATATGTCATCACCTACTTGAAAGCAGTCGCTCTTCTTGACAGTGTCCGCAAGTAAGCCCATTCACATGTTGGTGGCTCACATATTCTTAATTCCTTTTGTGACGATCTCCTTAATCATATATTCTTTATTTAGCACGGCAGCAGCTACATTTAGACAAGCAGTGGCATTGGTCTTTGATAATGTTGTTCTTGCCAAATCACTTTCGATTGGTGTTATTTGGTTTAAAGTAAAAAAAACACTTGTGTTATTTGGTTTGGTCGCCCCACAAATGGAAGTTAAGTTGGTAGTTGATTACAAGGATAACTTTTTTTTATTTGAAAAGAGATGAACCCCACTTGTGTTATTAACTACCCACCTTGTTTATCTAATGAACTGAACTTGGATCGAAGTGAATTACCACCGTTGTTCTCAGAATTAAGCCACATGCCCATTCGTCTTTAGTCCTACTCATGATGGCATCAAACAATGTCTAAGCTTTCATGTTTCTTGGTAATTCCCTTGTTCTCTCCTTTTCTATTTATCAGATGACTTTTTTTATTTTTCCAGTCGAAATACAGCGCAAAACAATCGGACGAAACTATTGTTCTTTTACTAGGTGGTATAGTGCAGCTTCTATAATCATTTTCCCTCTCCTCCAGCAACTGAGCAAATTTTCTTCTGGTCAGTTCTTTGAAGTGATCGTTATGCTTATGTTGCATACCAGTTAGTAAATTGCCTGCACGTGTTGTTGACTTTTTTTTTTCTAGAATACCCTGTTATTGACGTATCGTGCTTCAAAAATGTTCAGGTTGGGAAATTGTGCTTGCTTTTCTAAGAAATAGCATCGTAAATGGTAGCAAGAGGTTGCTCTTGCAGCTATAAATTGAATTGGTTCAAACTGTCCAAAGTTTTTCTCTCGATTTATTAAACTAAATTGAATTATTGAGCTATGGTTATCTGCCTGCTCAAATTATTTGTGAGGCATAACGCTTAATGTTATATTTTCTCTAGGGGAACCCAACGGTGTGTTACCAGCTGTCCCATGGTTTGAGGCGTAAGCTGGCGAGAAGTTGCTACATCAATTTGCACCTCCTAGTGCATCCACAAGTAGCAAAGTTGCTGCAGAATTCTGCCGAATATGTGTGCCAAGATGCTTCTGAAGAAGTGTGGTCACAGCAACCAGCTGAGGCCCAAGAAGAAGATCAAGAACTAGAGTGCCACTAGTCAGTTAGTAGTACGCATGTACCAGTGAAAGTGTAGAGATGTAGCAGCAAGTTGTTGTGTGCCTCTAGTTTGTAATACTCCTGTTGTATCTTACAAAAGATTGGACAGATGTCTACTACACTTTATACTGATCCTAAAAACAAAACAAAACAAAAAACACTCTAATGTGCCTGGTACCGGTACTGATGCTATGATAACAGATGAAGAGGCGAAGAGCTATAGCCTAGCGGAAGCTCATTTCATGAGCAAGGTACTTGTGTAGCCCGATCTGTCTCCCATCTCTGCCGAAGACAAAGCAGCCACTCTTCTCGCAGTGTAGGACCCCAGGCTTATGGATCCTCTGCACATGCCGATCAATCTGAAGGAATATGATGATATTAGTCCATTATTAATGAATTTGGTTACCACACGATTTAGCAAAATTGAGAGAGAAAATAGCTACCTCTTTATCTTCATTCTTAATTTCGACTACTCTGTCATCATCCTCAAGGTAGCAGATCAGGCATGGGGTGATATTTTTCTTCTTCAGCGTCTGATTCAGCGCCCAGTACCTCTTGTGAGCCTGGTCTCTTCTTCCTACAAAATTTAGCAAGCATGATCGAGGGAACCTCAGGCCAGGATGCGAGATTGCGGTGTGGCTGTTCATCCGAGAAAAAAGATTGATGATCGAGGGAGCCTACCTCAGGGTCAGGCCGCGGAGTGGAGCGCGAAGGTCCCGCCGTTGCAGGCGAGGCGGGAGTCGGAGAAGAGGCGCGGGCATTGTTGGCAGCCTGCAGGTTCTTGGCCGCCGGATTCTTGGCCGCCTCCATCACTTCTTCCTACAAAATGTAGCAAAAATGATAATGCAACCTCAGGCCTTCAAATTTACAGGGGGTAATTGGGTACTTGTTTTATAGTAAACCAGCGCAATGAAGAGATGAGAGCGAAGCTGCTCTTCCTCTGGTGGGGTTCATGGCATTTAAGAAATAATGGTGACAGGAAATGCAATATTGAACAATCAGATGAAATGCCGAAGAAAATTAAGTAAACAAGCGTGATTTTGGATAAAGCCTGATGATGGCCATGGGTGGTAAAGCGAAATCATCGAGGGATCATCAGGTCCGCGGAGTGCAGCCTGATTCAAGCTTCCCGAAGGGCGTTCATACCTCAGGTCCGCGGAGTGCAGCCTGAAGGGCAGGCGAGGCAGGAGTGGAAGCAGAGGTCGACGGCGCCGGTTCCTCGTTGCCGGCGCGGGCATTCTTGGCCGCCGGATTCTTGGCCGCCTCGACCCGCGCCATCTCTTGTTCCTACATAATTCAGCAAGCACGATAACTAGGATTTCCCCAATCGAGGGAACCTCAGGCCGTGTTCAAATGCGAGCGAGATTGCGGTGTGGCTGTTCATCCGAGAAAAAAGATTGATGATCGAGGGAGCCTACCTCAGGGTCAGGCCGCGGAGTGGAGCGCGAAGGTCCCGCCGTTGCAGGCGAGGCGGGAGTCGGAGAAGAGGCGCGGCCATTGTTGGCAGCCTGCAGGTTCTTGGCCGCCGGATTCTTGGCCGCCTCGGCCCGCGCCTTCTTGGCCGCCTCGACCCGCGCCTTCTTGTCCGCCTCTTCAGCCTTCCTCCTGGCCTCCAGCCTGGCGGTCGCCTCGGCCATCGCCTTGTTGGCCGCCTCGGCCTTCTCCCTCCTGGCCACCTCGCCGCCGCCGCGTCCGCAGCGTCATCCTCGGCCTTCTTCTTCAGTTTCGCCTTGGCCGCCTTCTTGTCCGCCTCCCTCGCCTCCTTCTTGGACGGCGCTTTCTTGGCCGCCGCGTCCGCAGCGTCGTCGGTCGCGGTTCTTGTGCGACAGCGCCCAGAAGCCCACAGGCGGAAGAGGCGCACCAGCTCACGGAAGCGTGCGCATGCTCTGCGCAGGCGGTCGAGCGCGAAATCCGGCAGGCGCGACACCGGCAGCGGAGGCTGGTCCATCCTGAGGAAGGGAGGCGCGATGGAGGTGGGCCGGTTGGAGGTGAGAGCGGGAGGAGGATTGCGGACTGCGGTGGTGGTCGGTGCGGAGAGGGATGAAGGGGCGGGCCGGGGCGGGGAAATATAAGGAGGGAGCTCCAACGGTTTTTCCCTTTTCTAATTTCCTTTGAATTTTAGTTTTTCTTTTCCAGTTTTCCCGTCGTCTCGATCTCCGGCGGCTCCGAAGTCCGGCGAACCCAACTCGACGGAGCCCAAACAACTAGGTCGGTCGCTCGACTGCCACTCGAGTCTCACCGACAGGTGGGACCACGACCTATTCCATTTGGAGTTGCCAGGTCGGTCGGTCGCTCGAACATGACTTGTTCCGACCCACCCGTCCGGACTCGAGTCCAGTGTCAAACTCCCCCCAAACCCTATCCCCCTCTCCACCCAACTTCCGCGGCCGGCGACCTCCCTCCACCGCGCCCCGGCGTGACGCCTGCCTAGTCACCGGCGAGCATCCGGGGCTCGCGCACAGCGGCAGTGGCGTACCTCTCGCAGCAGCGCGCCCTCCCGCGGTCCCGCCCCACCAACATCGCGGCCGCCTCCGCGCCAGGTTCGCCGCGTCGCCGGTTTTCGCGGGGACCACTAGGTTTGTGATCACGGCGGCGGCGGGGGCGATGAGGAGGCCGACGTTGTTGGTGACTTGAGAAGCTGGCCGCGGTGGCGGCGGCGCTGTGGTCGTTCACGAACGTGGACTGCGCGTACGAGCTCACCGCGGAGGATCTGCGCGCCAAGGTGTCGCTGGTGGCTGGTGGTGCGGAGCCCCACGCGGGTGTCGCGGGAGGTGTTCAAGGTGGCATCCGCGTCCAGCACCAACTCCCCAGCATCATCCTCCCCATCTCCACCCTCTACATCGGCCTCTGGATCAGCAGCAGGGTAGTGGCTGATGAGATGAAGCAGCCAGTCACTGCCTCTGTACCTGAACTGGGATTCAGTCGGGAGCTTCCACTCTTCACGCATGGCGTCACGGACGCGCTGCAGAGTAAGATACTTTCTAGCATCATGTTGTTGCTGTTGCATGATCATCACTTGCTGAAATGTTCAGATGCTTTCCCAATGTTGAGGCGCTGCATATTAAGCTACTTTGTTTTTCATGTTGTTGCTTCTGGTACTTCAACTTCATCCTTCACTTGCTGAATTGTTCACCGAGTTACAAAATTTGCAGTCTGCATCAACCCACTGGCAACTTCAACCTCAAGTTCTGGGAAGATCAGGCTGGTCCCATCATAAGTGTGCTCTTCGGCATCAAGGTGATGATGTTCAGTGAGTTCCGAGGGGAGCAATATGAGCTTTCCTTCCTCCAATCCTTCTTCGAGAGTGCATGCGTTTTAAAGCATGTTGTCATTTTTATGGCCAATCCAAGATTCACTCCTCTCTCCGTGGATGAGATGATTTCCAGTGTGCAGAATATGAGTGATGAAAAATGGGCCACTAAATTCCAGCTTTCTCTCTGTGTGAGTAATGGTCCTGAGGGCGGCAGGCACTGGACCTTTGAACAAGGAGCAGAATTTTCTGATGAAGATCCTTTTGCACTAGTTATAATTCCCTCAAGTACGTGGTTCATATTGTTTTCCAGTATCTACATGTGTGCTGCTTTAGATTCTATTTTATATGTGTTCAGAAGATTGGAAAGATATTTATACTGTAGAATGATTAGCTACAGTTGCTGAGGTTACTGGTAGTGGTATTTAATTGCTTCGTGATTGCGTCCTGTTATCCTGATTGATCATACAGGTTAATCATCATTGCATCATCTTTCTAAAGTTTTTTGATATTACATATGAATCTTTTTGTGAAGCTATGCAAGCTAAGTGTTTCATTTAGGCATGAATAGTGGTGATGATATTCTTTCGACTGCATGACCAGTAGACATAGTTGGCCAATTGCGACTTAAAACCCAAGCCTTGACATTCAGAATTTCAAGGGTTGGGTGTTTCCTAGTTTTGACTTCACACATTTTATTGAAATATATTACTTTGCTTCTTACATGATTATATTTTCTGTAAATCGCATCCTTCCTCCAGTATTCATGCATATTGTTACATTTAGTTGTGCACCCTGAGTTCTTATAGAGAAATTAGCTTGGCTTGCTGAGGTGGCTAATAGTGGAATGTTATTGCTTGGTGATTGTATCCTGTCATCCTGGTTAATCATCATTGCAGCATTCTCTGAGTTCTTCGATTATGACATGAATCTTCATGTGTAGCTATTCAAGTTAAGTTGATTAGTTTAGGCAGAATTGTGGTGATGATATATCTTTCAACTGCATGACCACTAAACATGTTTGGACAATTCAGACTTAAAATCCGAGCTTTGACATTCATAATTTTAGGGTTGCGTGTTTCCCAGTTTTGACTTCACACATAATATACTGAATCATATTTATGTGGTTCTTGTATGGTACTATGGTCATATTTTCTTGAAAGTAATGCTTATTCCAACTGTTTATTCGACATATTTATCTAGTTACCTATCTCTGTCAATGAGTTCCTTTCCATGTTCTAGGTTTTAGTTGCACAACGTGCAATACTTTACCTCTGTGCTCCAATCTATTAGTGGTGAAATGACTCAGCCAAGCCCTTGGCCGCAATATCAACTTAATTTCTATTGAACTCTGTCTGTAGGATCCCAGCATTGTTAACTTTTTACCAGTGTGCCTCTTGCCTTCTAATAGTTCGTATTTTCAATCAGTCGGAATCATCTATGGGCTTAGTGCGAAGATTGTCCAAATGGCGGGAACTGCCAGTAGGCGCCCTTTTGCCCTCTAAGTGTACCTGTTCTGATAATAAATGGGATCCTGAAAGAGTGAAAGGTAACCTGCCGTTTTGTGTTTGCTGATTATTTCTTATCATCATACTTTTCAATTTTTTTTGTTGTTTATTTACAATACTAGCTAATAGTAAGATGGTGAACCATCTTTACAACTTTAGTTATCTAATCCCTTTAAAGATAGCAAATAGTGTTTAAATTTTGCCTTTCAGGTGGATCTGTTCTTATTAGAAAAATAAAATAATTATCCCTGAACTAATCCTCTCTGGGCACAATGTGCTTTTTCCGTACTATGGGGAACATCACATGTGCATGTAGTATACCAGTTTGAAGCATATGTTGTTCAATTGAGCCCTACAAAACACCAATACAAAAATTGTTTTCATGTCATAAGTAACTGGCGGAAATCTTGCCAAAATGCACCCTCAAGAGCTTTCATGACATCAATCTCAATAATAGTCACGTAACCTAGGAGAAAACAATTTGCTCATCTATTTTAGATTTTGAGCTAATTGTTATTTTTTCTAGGACTTCGTGCATATCTGCACAAGAGGCAAGGATGGAGGATCTTGCAGAACTGATTCCCATAAAAGCAGGTATGATGACTTGTAAAGATTTATCCATGGTTATGCAGAAGTGAGATTTGAATATAGCTGTGTTCCTAATAGAAATGCTGAAGATGAATTCCAGAAGGAATCTCTTGAGATTTCCACTATGAACACGTAGGTTGAATATAGCTACATGCTACAAAATCTACAAATGAACAACCAAAGGTGCGAAGGAGGACAAATCCATCCATTACAGGATGTGCCTAAGACATATCATAAGTCTTGGGAGGCTGTTTGGTTCCAGCCACAATTTGTCACACGTAACCTTAGGTTAGGCGTGTTTTTGGTTTCTAGCCATATGGCCCATGTGGCATAGACGTTACTTTTTGCCTGCTTTTTCCACATTAACTAAGGTTTATTTGTGGAATAGGTTTGCTGTGAACCAAACATGTCCAGTACATGGTATAGTGAGCCATGTGGCAGTATTCAAAGGACACTGAATCGCCCATTAGCTATAGAGGAAACTTTTCTTCTCTTATACCTTAATGTCAACACGCCGGTCTTCTTCAGTCATTGTTGGATGCGATAGTCATGCTCGGTACGAGTTCTAAGTTTTGCGATAGTCATGCTCGGTACGAGTTCTAAGTTTTGCGATAGTCATGCTCCATAGATGTTTATGACTTTAGGCAATGCATTGTCTTTGTTCTGCAAAGCTCCACTCCATAGATCCAACACTGTATCCAGTGAAGCCATCCAAACTCCACCAAATTGGTAAAGGGAAGTTGAGGCCTCCCCTAGTTCATTCTGGTGGAGTTGGATAAAGGGTGCTCTACCAGCTTAACTTCAGACCCAGGCACCTCTAACACCCAAAATGTCCCTACAGTTTTGGTGTTATACCTGCAAATACCACGGATATACCTGACCCGAACAGCCAACCCCTTCCTCTCCCTGTTGGGTAGCCATCTCCTCGTCTCCTTCCATTGCTGCATCTGTCCTAGTTTTTTTGCCACCTCTCTCCCTCCAACTTCCTCCTTCCTGAGCTCCGCCCGCGTCCTCCCTGACCCGCTGCCCTACTCCACCTGCTCCAAGCGACGCCTTCGTCATGTGCCGACGACCTCTTCTTCTCAAGGCCATCACCTTCAACTGGCTCCACAAATCTATTCATTGTCTATTTTTCGCCAGAAGTTCCGTACGCAAAATGTCAGCCGACCTCCCCTTTCCAGATTTTTTAAATCCGTTGTTGTTTTGCTCTGGTGGTTGGTAGATTTTGGGGATTTCTTAATGAATAGAGCACTTTGAATTAGCATATGTGTATGCGTCCTTGAGGTACATGTTCATCTGATCAATCAATCAATTTTCTGCATGTTTATATATAGTCTGGAGAAACGATCTACGAAGCACCGATACGGCAAGACGGACACGGCGATACCGGTACGGCGATACGGGACACGGCAATTTCAGAAAACAGCAATACGGCGATACGACGAGTATATATATATAAATAATAAAATGTAAAAATGCCCATAGAGGATACTTCCGATTGACAACCCCAATCGATGCATCTTCAGCATCAAGCACTAGCAGTGTTGCTTGAACTCCCACCAACCGAAGACTGGCTGCCTGCCATGCCACCGCCAGCAGATGACATGCTGGTTTCTCACTCCCTAGAAAGAAAGCAGAGCAGCACATCAACCACAAGTCCACAACCACAACAGCAAGCAGATTCAGCAGTAGGCAGTAGCACAGCAAGCAGAGTAGAGAGCATAGAAGGAGCAGCAATCGTGAGGCAGAGCAAACTAGCAAAGGGCGGGAGGAGTTAACCTTGTTGCTGGCCAAGGGCGGGGACGGAGGCGACTCCAGGCGGCGGAGATGGACGAATCCCGGCGGGGCGATTCGAATCTGGGCGAGGGCGGCGCGATTCCAGCGACGGCGGCGCGATTTCAGGCGACGGCGGCGGGTGATATCGACTCCAAGCAGTAGTGGCGGCGCTCGATCCACTCCTGCCAAGCGAAGGAATAGATAGAGAGAGAGGGCGGGGGGGCGTGGGGTTAGGGTTTAGTCATGGGCTTCTACCAGACTGGGCTCCTCCCGTGTCCCCGACGAGTCACCGCCGTCCCCGCCGCGAATCGTAATTATTTTCTTTTCTTTTAATTCGGGAAAAACGGGACACGCTGGCGACGCGCGTATCAGCGAGTATCGGAGGGATACGCGTGTCGGGTACGTACGGTGCGGGGACGCGTTTGATTCTGCCGTATCGGTGCTTCGTAGGAAACGATTCATTGCATTGGGTGTTCATGTGTGTATCGTATTCTAGCTAATTTCTATATATAGAGGTTTCTGCAGTTCTTGTATGCATTAGTTGTTCATATGTTCGAGCTAACAGAGTTTTTTAACATGAGCTGCATGCAAATATCATAGAACAGCTACATATGTATTAACATGTTAAGAGAAAAAGAAAGGGTAATCTTGACTTTTCACAACAATCTCCTTGTAGCCTGAATCTGTAGCGAGCTAGTTGTTTTTTAGTAGTTTATATGTTGGAGCTAACAGAGTTCTTTAACATGAGCTGTATGCAAATATCATAGAACAGCTACACATGTAGGTTGAGAGAAAAAGAATGGGTAGTCTTGAGTCTTGACTTTTCACAACAATCTCCTTGTAGCCGGAATCTGTAGCTAGCTAGTTAGCCAAGTACTTCTAGACTTTTCACCGTCACAGTTTAGAGGTGGAGTGAATGTCTAGAGGTGGAATGGAGTTGAGGTGGAGGAGCTTTCCCAAACACAGCCAAAGTTAGCCTGTTCATACAAAAAGTTAATGATCAACCTTTTTTAGAAACCCTTCTTGAAGCACTTAGTATGTTTGTTACAGTTTTGAAACTTGCGATTTCAGGTTGTTGATGAGAGGGATAGGATGTAAAGAGAGGCATATCAATCCTGGTTGCCAACAGTTATCCAGTTTACTCTCTCGACTCAACAATATCATCTCCGGCATGACACTGCTGGACAAAATCTACAACATCCATTGACTACCGTTAGAAGATCGTAAGCCTTACACTTACCAAATTAATTGCCCATATTATTCTTCCCTCTTTTATCTTTTTATATTTCAGTTGCGGAATTTATTAATCTGCACCTATGGCACTTAGGGGTGTCGAGCGAGGAGGTAGAGGTAAATGTTATCCAAGACTGGCAAAGATAGTCTGTTCTACTACACTGACTCAAGATCATAGCATACTTGCTCAACTTGAGTTGCATCATCCCTTATTGTTGAATTGTGGGAAGAAGCGTTACAGAATTCCTACAAAGTTGGAGTCCTTCAAGATGGTTTGTCCAACTTTACTGTTTACTACTTTTTTCAGTGCTGATGCCTGATACGCCCAAGGTGTAAAAGGATGTTGGGAACTGTGACGTGTTTCTCATTCACCTTGTTGCTATGCTGCTATTGCAGATCTGTACATCAAACTTAAAGCCGCTGTGTCCCATTGTTCTTCTCCAAGAACTGCATGGAGAGGTGTGTTTGGTTTTTACTTCATGTGTAGAATCAAGTCACTTTACCAAGTTTAGTGAGCTTTCACGTTTGCAGTGTGAATCTACTCAAAGGTAAATTACTCATGTTTGTTTCCTCTTGTTAATCAGAGTTTATTTTCATGGAGTTGGTTGCAAACAGACACAAGAATAAGAAACCGCAAATAGCAAACTTTACCTGAATAATGCCTTATACAAGTTACATGGATCATATCTGTATGAAGCATGTTGGTGCGAACTTAAGAATAATGCCTTATGCACCTTGTGGTCGTCAAGCCTGTTGACTATTTAGGTCCTGTAGATAGTAGTGTGACGTTCCCTATTCATAGATCTACACCTGCCTTTATCGAGCTAGAAATGAAATTATCCATGTTGTCTACACAACACACCTTGCCTGTCTATTAATACAAGAAGTCATCATATATACGATGTAGTGGTATTTTACTTGCAGTGGTATTTACTTATTAACACATCTTATCCAGTTTACTTGCCTGACCTTTTTGTGAGGTACCTAGTAGTGGTATTTTATTGCTTGCTGATTGCATCCTGTCATCCTGACTGATCGTGCGAAGTAATCATCATTGCATCACTCTGATCTTTCTGAGTTCTTCGATTATGAAATGTGAAGTTTTATGTGCAGCTATGCAATTAAGTTGGTTCATTTAGGCATGAATTGTGATGATGATAGCTGTACCCTGTCGTATGTAGTTATGCATCTTGTGGGATCCTGTACCAACTTCTCTATCTGATAGTATAAGATCCCACACTCAGTTGTTTATTTCAGGCTACAGTAGGTTGACTCCTAGTGACGCTCTTGGCGTGTATCGCATTTCACTTCACTACACTAGCTGAATAATTACCTTGCTTAGTTAATTGCCCACCAAGCATTCATATATACTGTTATGTAATGTGGCTCACCTTGTAGCAAAATTTACGCATTGTTAACATTTTAAGTGGCAGGGAAATATACAGCCTGACTTGTACACTCTGAACCATCTCCTTCTCTGTGTTACTAGCTTACTTCACTCATGGTTCTCTTTTGTTGTTGCATCAATTGTTTACCTGGTGGCCAGGACCAGGCATCAGAAGTCTCAAGCTGGCAAGAATCACAAGTGAGGTCTTCGACACGCGGCGCATGCATGTACACGGACATGTTTGGAGAGCTTACCTGAATACTTGCTGGACTCTTTTGTTTTGGCACACACTAGTGGACTTTCGTGGCTATGTAATGCCGTAATGGCGTTAAAGTTGCCACTGCGTTCTGCGTGAGGGACTTGATGTGTGTTCTGTATCTAAGTTTGGCTGTGCTTTATGGCCATAGATAATCCTCCATTAAAGGAAAATACATGAAATTTTACTTCGAAGGAATCCTTAGGTTATGATCAGGTTGGCAAATGTTCATTCTCCAGTAGAAATTTATAGGCAATTTCTGAATGTGCTTTCGAAATGAATGTCTTGGGCGAACTGTGTTTGTGTCTCTTTGCTGAGTTCGCCTGCAATGCCAACATGCATCCGACGGGGATGTTGTATCCGTATCACACATCTGAACAGCAGCGATGGATGCTCTGATCAGGTTTTGAAAACCTGACAACGTCGTGAAGCCTGAAAAGCTTTCAAGATCCCATTCCAAGATGAGAGATGGCTGAAGCATTTGCAGATCTTAGAGCATCTAGCAGTGACTGTAAAACGCGTGGAACCTTAAAAGAACCACTGCATACGGTTTCAAAACCTTAAAAACGGACAGAATAGAGACTGTAAACTTCACAAAACCTTAAAACTTTTTTAGGGCGCCTGTGAATTTCTCCCTCGAAACCTCAAATATGCAGTTTTCGTGGCTGATACGGGTTGAGACCTGTGAGGCGTTGGCGGGCTGAATATTCAGCACCCGCCGGCGACCTTCAGCCGCGAAACTTGCCGGAATCAGGCCGTTCTTCGCCAAACTCGCCGTAATCCGCCACAACCTGAAGCTGTACTTGTCAGCAACTGCTCGCTGGCCCCAGGGAGGCTCAACGCGGCGGCGGCGGGCGGCCCCGCGAGCACCTGCGGCGGCGCGCGTGGACGGAGGTCGGCCGGGCGCGAGTTGGACGGAGGTCCGGCGGCGGCGCGCAGTGACGGAGGTCGCCGGGGCGTGAGTTGGACGGAGGTCCGACGAGGGCACGCGGGGACGGAGCTCGCTGGGATGAAGCGGCCGCGGTCTGCTGGGAGAAGAGTAGGGTGGCGCTCACCAGGAACGAGCAGTGGCAGACGGCCGGGGAGAGGAGCTGGGGCGGCTTCGGATCAATCGAGTGGATCGAGGAGCTCCAGGAAAGAAGACGGTGGGATGGGAAAAAATTAGAGAATATTTTGGAATATTCGTTTTTACAGTTTATATTTGCAGTGTCTGATCCGTCCAGCTGTTTTCGGCCCTTAAAAGACACTTTCCGCGAACCTTAAACTGCTTTTACAGTTTCAAGTTTTACGATTACTGCTAGAGATGCTCTTACAGAGAAGTCCTAGATAACGTTGCAACTTTAGCAGGCTAAATCGTTTCTGTCAAGGCTTGCAAGTGTGCTCAACTCCTAACTCGTTGAGAGAATTGCATGTGACAACCCTGAAGCTCAAAACCGGTTAGGACACATCGTTGAAGTCTACAAACTAAACCAGGTAAACTAGAGCATCTCCACTCGACGCCCCCAAACCCCAATAGGCCAATTTCATTCCCCCAATGGGGCGTCCTAGACGAAAACCGGTTCCCACTCCGCGCACCTCGTAGGCCGATTTCGTTCGGGGCAGCCCGTTATTCGTCCGAAGCTACCAGCCCAACCCCGTGTCGTGGGGAGTGCTTCGGTAGCGCCAGACAAAACGGCGCGCGCGGTCACCAGCGCTGTCAGTGGGAGAACCAAATCCAACATCTCTCCCCATCGCTCCCGAGGTTCATTTTCTCGCCTGCTACCGCCGCCATCTGGGTCACCGCTCCCACCCCCGCCTCCCACCGGCGATGAATCTTGCCGGACTCAGAAAACCGCGCCACGCCTGACCCTCCTCCTTCCGACTTCGCTCCCCGCCGCGTCGGAGCTCGTGGCCACGCTTGGAGAAGCCTTTGGCGACCTCACGCGTCCACATTGCACCAAGATGTTCGACCAATTGACTGGTAGGCGATGATTTTTTCTCATTTTTTGCCGGGGCCGGCCACAAGTCGTTGATTGCATCATACTTTGATTCCAACAGATGGACAACGACGATGAGTTGATGGCGCACCTGATCATGGAAGAAGAAGCCGACATCAACGCTGAGGAAGACGAGAACATCGTGATTCTTTCTTGTCTTGCACACATTGAAGCCGAGGAGGCTCGCGTCATAGGAGGAGGAAGACCAAGCCGAGGATGAGGACGGAGGGCCATTGCATGCTATACACCGACTATTTTGCCGAGAGTATGGCACTTGGTTCAAGTTGGTGCAAGGTATCCGGGAGTATGGCACTTGGTTCAAGTTGAAGAAAGACGTTGTGGGAATGATTGGTTTTTCATCACTCTAGAAGTGTACTGCCGCCATGAGAATGTTGTGTATGGAGCTCCTACAGATGGTCAAGACGACTATATGCGCATGTCGGAGTCTACAACTATCAAGGCAATATGTACAAATTCTATATATAGTGTGGTGGTGGATGTGTTTGGTCCGCACTATCTGAGAGGACCAAATAAAGTAGAAACAACTCGCATCATGGCAACAAACAAAGCAAGATGATTTACTGAGATGCTTGGAATAATCGATTGCATGTATTGGAGCTGGAAGAACTGTCCATTTGCTTACAAAGGGTTGTACAAAGGGGGGCATCATGGAGTTTGTAGCATGAACCTTAAAGCTCTGGCCGACCAGGAGACTTGGATTTGCCAGGCTTTTTTGGCATGGCAGGATCTCATAATGGCATCAATATGCTGCAGCACTGTCCGGTGCTTGTGAAGTTTGTTGAAGGTCATGCTCCGGTGAACTACGAGATAAATGGCAATACCTACACCAAAGAGTGTACTACCTAGCCAATGTCATCTATCCAAGCTAGTCTACATTTGTGAAGACAATCTCGGCGCCTCTCGGCAACAAGATATCTTGGTTTCCCTCGGTACTAGAGAGTACAAGAAAGGATGTCGAGCGTGCATTTGGAGAGCTCGAGCAGAGGTTTGCTATTGTTCGATACCCTCCTCTCACTTGGTCAACCGAGTAGATGTCGGAGGTCATGAATGCGTGTGTGATCTTTGCCGGAGTTCGCCAAGCCTCGCCGGACCATTGCGCCGGACCTCGTCGGAGATGGCCAAAACCTCGCATAAAAAATACACTATGAGAATCAGCTAGCTTTCAAAAATATGTTGTGCGGGAAAACCCTTTGGTTAGCTTTTAACTTTTCTACAACAGATGCATGTTTAGAAAGCAAAAGTAAACACGTCCTTCATATTTTTTTGAGGTAACAGACGGTCGTTCTTCCATCCGATCGGATAGAATTATAGGTTAAATACAGAATTTTGTTTTACGCGTTATGTGGGGATCACAAAAGTGTAAATTAGTCTCACACAAAAGTACAATACATTCGTTGATTTATGCTAAAACTAATCTTAAGTACTTGTCCCGTGTTTGAGTATGCAAGTGTCTCGGTCCTACGCGATTGAGCCTTAAAAAGAGGTTGGAATGGATGTTCAAATCCCTATAAAATTGAGTCACAGGAATCCAATTTATAGCAATTTAGGTAGTACCATTCTTTTAATCCAAAGGTAATCATAGGAAAAAAATGGATTAAAATTTTATTTTTTATGAAATTCTTACGATCCAAAAGTCCTGAACGTAAAAGAAAGAGTGAACTGACCCTGATTCGACGTGGCAGTGCAAGACAAGATTCGTAAACGAGGCGTTCGACGCCAGCGTCGTTTCGACCGACCGAACAGAAATACAGAATCGTCGCCGTTGTACTGACATCCGTTGACCCCCACTGAAGCCGCCCCAATATCGCCGCCGGCGGAGACGCCAAGCAACTTCCACTACTAATCCGACCCCCCAGCCTGCATAACAATCACCGCCGCCGCGGAACCCCAGATCGCCGGCGCCACCTTCTGCCTTCTCACCGCGGGCAACTACCCTCTCAGATCGACTGGTCGGATTCGAATTCTGTATTGTCTCAGTTAGGTGATGTCACCGTACGGGCCAACCCACCAAAACATAGATCGCAAAGTAAAAGGACGATCGGACGGCCACGGATGTGACTATGTCTCAGCTAGCTGAGACTTAGCAAAACCGATAAGATAAGCTTCCTGCCCTCGGTTTCAGCTTCAGATTAAGTCCAGTTGGTTTGGTAGCCACACAAGGAACCAATTCATCTCCCCCGCAAAAAAATAAAAAAGGAACCAATTCATCTCCCAAAAGACATGGTTTTGCAAATTTCCGCTCCAATGGAGGCCTGTGCCCTGTAGCGTAGCCAGGATAATGAGTTTTGTACAGTTTGGCTTGACAACTTTGCATAAGCTCATGGCTCTGTCTCCCGGTTCACTGAAAAAATTCAGAAAAGGCTCACCACGGATGCGAACTGAAACTCTGTTGCGGGAGGACGTATTGATGGATATTTTTGCCCTCCTGGAGATCCCTGACCTCGTGCGTGCAGCCTCTGGCGCTCCACGTATGCCAGCCTGAAGACTGTTTTCATGCAGTTGATAGATGCACAAAGGCCAAGGCTCTGCATGACTCTATTCGTGAACACTGGGAGAATTGGGATATACTGGGAAAGATTGGGCCCTCATTTTCCTAGACAAAGCTGATGTACCTGTTCAAGAAAGATTGATGTTTCTTTGGTGGCGAGCCTGGCATCTTAAGAATGACTGCATTTTCGGCAAAGGGGGTTGTCGGATTGATGTCTCTACACACTTTCTGGTGCAATACTTGCGTACTGTCCATAATGTCCATAATGGTATCAATATGATGGATGATAAAGAAAAGGCTATAGATACGCTACAGGTGAAACAGAATTCTGTTATCGGAAATACAACAGTAATAAAGTGGACTCCATCACTCCACCATGTGTTGGCTGGAAAAAACTGAATGTTGATGCAGGTTTCGATGGAAACTTAAATACTGGAAGCTGGAGAGCTGTGCTTCGCGACTGTAATGGTCAGGTGGTTTTGTCGGGCTGGAGGCTAATTGAGCTTTGCTCTGATGCTGAATGTGCCGAAGCTACCGCTTGCTTTCAGGGTCTGCAATAAGTTATAGATTGGTGCATTGGACCAGTTGTAGTGGAGTCTGATTGTCTGAATTTGATCAATGAACTGTGCGCTACAAGCAAATCTAGATCACAGATTGCCTTCTGTGTTGAGGAGATCAAGGAGGTGGCAGAAGCTTCAGAGGATGTGGAGTTTAGAAAGATCCCTAGATTAAACAATTGTGTAGTTCATTCTCTGGCAAGTTTTAGTAGAATCTCCGGTGAGTGGGATGTTATCTGCAGGTTCTATCAATAGGTCTGGGATAAGCTTCTTGAAAGGGAAACGGCTAGATCGATTTCTTTCTTTGATTTTGTTGACAAGATTCAAATCTGGTCCCCATCTACCGTTTGGCCAATCTGCTTTGGGGCGTGCCTGCTAATCCTTTGGAAGGGACACAATGACAGAGTCTTACAGCGCCAAATATGTGACCAAGGGATTTTGTTTCAAAGAATTGGCTGCTAGAAAGTAGATGTGGCTCAGATGGCTTTGGTACAACCGGGGTTCTTCCGATCATCCATGGAAGGGGTGCAGCACACTGAGATGACATATGAGAGTCTTCAGCTGAAGACTCTGCAAACAATGTTGATTGTCATTCAGTGACATTTACGTCCTAAAAGTGAGGTAGCAGCTATCAACCGTTATCATCTAAATTAGTTTACATCTGTAATAGATGAAACAGTTTCTTATTATGTATTGTGTCTGACCCTGTAACACATAAAAACTTTCCTCTATAAATTTTTTAATTATATGAACAGTGCGCCAATGAGCAATCACTCTTGGCCTTCTGTTCTCGCATTTGGCTTATGTTAACCTATAATTTTCCAATTTTTAATCTAAGTTACTTTGCCTTTCCTTTTTGTTTTCTTTGGAGTGCTGGCGCCTGGCTGTTTGGACTTGGGTTAGATGATGTTTATATGTTAAACATATTGCATTATGACAATAGTGAATCTTTATTATATGCAAGGGCAAAAACAGTATCTCTAGCTACGCGATAAATTTTTATTTCTGCTCAGAGGGAATAGCTCTGCCGATTAATTTTTTGGTTTATACGTGAAAATCGACTGTTTTTTTAGTTCATGCAATCATATCAGATGCCGTACTATTTTGAGGAGCATATTTGTTTCATCTCCCAGGAGGACATGTCTCAAGCTGTTCGCATATGTCTTCACCTACTTGAAAGCAGTCGCTCGTCTTCTGACAGTGTCCGCAAGTAAGCTCATTCACATGTTGGTGGCTCACATATTCTTAATTCCTTTTGTGGTGATCTCCTAAATCATGCTCGCTCCGTTCCAAAATACTTGGCATGGATTTGTCTAAATTTGGATGAATCTACACACTAAAACAGATTTAAATACATCCGTATTTAGACAGATTTGCGTCATATTTAGACAAATATGCGTCAAGTATTTTGTAACGGAGGGAGTACATTCTTCATTTAGCACGGCAGTAGCTACATTTAGACAAGCAGTGACATTGGTCTTTGATAATGTTGTTCTTGCCTAATCCTTTTCGACTAGTGTTATTTGGTTTAAAGTAAAAAAACAACACTTGTGTTATTTTGTTTGGTCGCTCCAGAAATAGGAAGTTAAGTTGGTAGTTGATTACAAGGATAACTTGTTTTGATTTTAGAGATGGAACCCACTTGTGTTATTAACTACCCACCTTGTTTATCTAATGAATTGAACTCGGATCAATGTGAATTAACACCGGTGCTCTCAGGATTAAGCCACATGCCCATTCATCTTTAGCCTTACTCATTCTGGCATCAAACAATGTGGACATCTTTGTAAGCTTTCATGTTTCTTGGTAATTCCTTGTTCTCTCCTTTTATTTATCAGATGGACTCTTTTTTATTTTTCTAGTCGAAATACAACGCAAAAACAATGGGACAAAACTATTGTTCTTTTACTAGGTGGTATACTGCAGTTTCTATGATTATTTTCCCCTCTCCTCAAGCAACTGAGCAAATTTTCTTCTGGTCAGTTCCATGTAGTGGTCATTATGCTTATGTTGCATACCAGTTAGTAAATTGCCTGCACCTGTTATTGACTTTTTTTTTCTAGAATACCCTGTTATTGACTTGTCGTGCTTAAAAAATGTTCAGGTTGCGCAATTTTGCTTGGTTTTCTAAAAAATGGCATCGTAAATGGAAGCAACGAGGTTGCTCTTGCAGCTATAAATTGTTTGCAGACGTTTTGTTTGTTCAAACTGTCCAATGGTTCTCTCTCTCTCTCTCTCTCTGATAGCTTAGTACAGTTATTAAGTTAAATTGAATTGCTGAGCTATGGTTATTTGCCTGCTCAAATTACTTGTGATTGATAGCAATAAGCCATGGCGTGCACGGTGGACTGGCGTCAGCGCGTCGAGGTCGAGTCCGTGCACGGCATGGTGCGCGCCGTGGCGTGTAGGTGTGTGCGTTGTGTGCGTGAGTTCGAGGGCGTGTCAGTGCGCGTCTGTGCGTCGTGTGCGTGTGTCGAGTTGTTAGCGAGAAGAACGGAGACCAGGTCCTGGGCGCGCCGGGCACGGCCGCGTTGTCCGCGTCAGAGCGCGGCGAGTGCGCGAGCTGGAGGTGTGTGGATCGTGGCGTACTGGGGCGCGTGTGTGCGCGGCGTGGTGTCGTGGGTGCGAGCCATGGCCTATATAGCCCCCTGCTGTACTCCATTGTCAGCAACTCACGAGGATAGAGCTCGGGTTGCAGAAAAGTTCAGTTTCGTCAGAGTTAAGCTTCTCTGTTCTTCGTCTTCCACCTCCGATCGTGAGCTGAGCGAGTTGCAGGTCCTTGCCTGCAACGACAGTGATGATTAACGCATAATGTTGTATTTTCTTAAGGGGAACAGCTGTGTGTTACCTGCTGTTCCCATGGAAATGCCATGACCTCGCCTTTGTTACCCCTTAAAAAATTTATGCACAGTTTTGAACATGTTACTGTATATATCATTGTCTTATCCTGATAGAATTGGATATAGATGTCAAATTGATGAAAAACAATTACATAGGATGCTATGCGTCTGTAACTGATTATAACTTTCCTCCGTGAAGCAATGAAATCAGTTATTTCTGGACCAAACTACGTCAAACTGGAATTGTTTAACCAGTGTCATTGGACAAATGAACTAATTGCCATTTTAGATAGGATTTTGCACTTGATGACTGCTATTACGACTTATGACAGTGGCTACTTTATGTTTTTTGTTGCATCTGAAAGAAACTAATGAGATGCTTTCACAACCGTGAGAGGAAGGGGGAGAGGGGTGGTTAAGCCTGAAACTGCCAAGATCGCTGCAATGGCTGTAGCTAAATCATCCCGTGGTAACTTCGTCGTGGTATTCGTATCCTGGTGATGATTAAGCCTGATGGTGGGTGCAAAAGCTAAATGCTGGTGCTTTTGTCGTAGTACCTACACGGTCTAGCATTGCAGGTTTGTGCGGTTTTTTAACCTTCTAGATACTTATGTCGGCTAGGCTATAACATCAGTAGGTATTGCATCTTTCCTCCAGTATTCAAGCACATTGTTACATCTAATTTTGCACCCTGAGACTGCTGTACCAACTTTCTTCATGTGTGTACACAACACACCTTGCATGTCTATCTATTAATACAAGATTCAAGTCCCCCGCAGTCTTTTGTTTCAGGTTGCTGGAAGTTAACTCCTAATGAAGCTCTTGGCACACTTTTTTCCTTTGAATCTCAGGAAGGCTTTCTCGGGGAGAAAGCTGGTTGACCAAAAGACTAAGAAACTGCACAATCTATTGATTGGCTGAAAAACAAGTCATAATATGTACTTTAACTGTTATGTAATGAGGCTCACTTGTTAGCAAAATTTAGGACGACTTTAAATGTTCAGCAAAAAAACAGCACGACTTTGTAAACTCTGATTCAGTTCCTTTAATTAAACTTTTAAGGAAAGAAAGGTCACACAAAACAGGTACAAGCAGCAGCGATAGCAATTTTACATGGAAATCAAATTGAAGCAAACTCAACGAGGGAATCAGATCAAAGACAAGACGTCAAGGACGCCAGACTCTTTGTTGCTAAGCATTTCAAATCGAGAAATAGCCAAAGAGCTATATTTCAGCAAATGTCGATTGCTGTTCCTACACTTCATATTCATTATGCCCTACAGTTTATGAGTTTCGTATTGATGGATCCCTGTCTGACGGAAGCTCATTTGATGGGCTCGGTACTCGTGTAGCCCGATCTGCCTCCCATTCTTGCCGAACACAAAGCATCCACTCTTCGCCCAAGTGTAGGACCCCATGCTTCAGGACGCCAGATTGTTCACTGACTCATTGTTGCTAGTCAAGGAAGTTCAAGCAAGTGACTTCATTTCGGCGCCAGGGCATTGGAAGATCAGACCCCAAATAGCTGCTATCAGAGTGAGTCATTGTTTTCATGAATCCAGGATCTCGCACTTTCAGAGAAGTTTCAATGTTAAAGCAGACCATCATGCTAGATTAGCTATGAAAATACATGATGATTCTCTACTGATCAGGTGTATAGGTACATGCAATGGACATTGTCCCAGAAGAGTGCTGCATGCACTGCCCAATGTATTGCCTTTTAGGCTTCTATGTGTAAAATGCTCATAACAGCAATACAATCCTTCTGTTACAAAAATGTATTTGGCCTACTCCAATATCTCACGACATAGCATTTTAGAGATCTACATCAAACCTTTGTACATATATAAACTCCTAGAAAGGTACTACTATTTTGTACACCAACAGGTTTTTGCACCTTGAGTGATCCAACTAGCAATGTGATGGCAAGGCATGTTCGTTTAGATAGCTCTCTGCACACCAATGGAATCACGAGTATCTCACCAATGGAATCACGAGTATCTCACGATAAAATTTAGCAAGCATGATAATGCAATCTCAAGCCATGTTCACAACTACGATGCAAGATTGCCGTGTGGCTAGCAAAACGAGGATTTCCGCAACCTCAGGCCATGTCCCGGAAGAGTGCTGCGTGCACTGCCCATTGCCTTTTAGGCTTCTATCTGTAAAATGTGTATCTCGCTTATTTGGCCTACTCCAGTATCTCACGACATAGCACTTTAGAGATCTACATCGGTACTACTATTTTGTAAACCAACAGGTTTTTGCACCTTGGGTGATCCAACTAGCAATGGGATGGCAAGGCATATATGTCCGTTTATATAGCTCTCTGCATACCAATGGAATCACGAGTCATCAAGTTTGTGCCCTGTTCTCATGCTATCATGGAGAAATCACCCTTGGTACTCATCCAACTTTTATGCATACCAGCAGCGAAATCTGTGTGATGGCCTCACGTGGTTCTTCTGTCCGATGCGGAGTAGGCTTGTTTTCTTTCACCGTCTGTACGACACGGACCATCCACCAATTCTGACTGGTAGCCACGTTAGAGGCTGGGGCATAGTCATATGTCCCAGTCCGGCACGATAAAAATTGCTCTCTCGCCATCTCCGCGAAATCCCCTCGCCCCGATTAGTTCATGTGCACGAGTCTCATCGCGCAGTAAAGCAACGGGATCGCTCCTCGCGCGAGTAGGAACCATACAAGATAGCTCGCGTATCTTTTTTTTTTACGTGTATCGATCAGCCAAATTTGGTTCCAGCGATTACTTGATTCAACCGCTGCCTATCAATCGATCGATTTTTTTTTCCCCTCTAAAAAGATAAACTGCAGCGATAAGGCTCACATAGCACATACATGACCACGCTACCAAGTGTCCAAGTCTGTCTATCTTCTAAAACCAATCAAATACAAACACATCAAGGTTATCTATCATCAAGATTCTCTACCGATTAACTCTGCTTTGCCTCGTACACACATACGGAGTACAAAACTAACTTTTCCTTGCTCCCCTCACCCCAAGTTTGAACCTGGCAACATATGTCTGTCTACTTGTCCACCTGCCTCCCACCGAAGGAACTTTCGTCAATCCAAGCACTAGAGGCTGGGGCACCTTCTCACCGGTCAGAAGCAGTCCAATTACGATTTTGGTCGGTTGTTTTTCTTTTGCCGGACCTAGCAGCTATATTCTGAGTAACATATTAGTGAGACAAACTCTGATTTTAGCCGCTTTGAAGATCGAGTCTTTAAAGACATAACGTGGCATGGCATTTAGGCGTGACATGGTATTTAGACGTTTCATTGCAGACCCTTCGAAGACACTAGTAATTAAGCACGTGCACATGCACGTTACATATAATTGTATGATGTATATAAACGTAGTTGTAAAAGTTCTAGAGGCAAAAAAAATAGGCTTAAACTAAACTGGAGAATCATTATCAGTTTGCTATAAAATAATGTACACAAGTATTCAATTTTTCTCTCTGAAACGGAATAGCAGAAATTTCCTCAATTATGAGATGTAGATCCATCAATTTCATTACATAACCTGGTGTTAACTGTGAAAAAAATGCAATAAATCGTGGGCAACTATGTTGCAGTAGACTCCATCTATGTAAAAGTAAGCAAGGCCAAACTAACAAATACATTCAAGGAAGAGTTGCTCTTTACTGACTTTGACGGCATGCATGGATATTGACCTAATGCGTTCAATAAAATGCAATGACTAAATATCACATGCATGAATAATGCCATTCTTGTTATAAGCATCCTCAAGACTGCAGCGAAATACTTACATACATAGCTATGTGAATAACTGTGCAAGAATTATATTGCTCGACATGCACAACTCGGAGGTTCAGACATACCTTGGCTAATATTTAAGTTTCCATATTAGTGATAGAAATCATGCAAAATTTCTCCATGAACCACCAATGTAAGTATATCATATATGCATCTAGCATGTTTCGTTATTCCTTGTTCAAATAAACAAGAAAAGAGATTTGTTCAGGACAAGAACCTGAGCTTTTGCGAACATATATGATGTGTCACGACAATACGTAATAAGCGCACCTGTGTAATTACACTATAATAGGAGTTCGATGTTGGTGTCCTCGGTCTTCCTGTCTTGCTTTCCCTGCATGGCCGGGACACCAGCTAGGCATTACATTGAGCATATGCCAGCATTACCAAGAAAGCACAGCACCTCCAATCTTCTAATTCTATCATACGTACACATAGTAAAGCTTCAGGTCTGGTTGCCCATACACATAGTAAAGCTTCAGGTCTGGTTGCCCGTACACATAGTAAAAGCTTCAGGTCTGGTTGCCCAAGTGTACAATAGCTATAAGGAAGGCTCCATGATCATATAGTACACGACTGGCTTTGTGCTACACGATCAGTAAAGAGAAGATTTGATCATAGAAAGTAATACAGTAGAAAGTAGTATAACTGGTTAGGAACGAAGAGAGGCAAAAGCTTGGCAGTAGGGAAGGTTGGAAAAGGGAACACAATCATGTTTTGGACAGACAAGTGGAGTACTAAAAAATGTCAGGACAAATTTCCGGAACTAACTTCGTTCTGTAAGGATGAGCATACTAGCTTCAGAAAATTCATTACAAACTCAATTGAAGAAAATTTCCATACCCCAATCAGCTCAAGCTTTTCAACAATATCTGGAATTACAGCAGGAACTTGAAAATCACCAGTTAACAGATTCGAATGATACGTGGTCGATTTCTGATGGATCAGACGCCTATTCATCAATGAAAGTATACAAGAAGCTAAAGGAAGGACCAAGATCTCATGAGATTTTTGAAAAAATATGGAAGAGTAATGCCATTCTAAAATTCAAAGTTTTTTTTCTGGTTAGTGCCAAAAGACAGGCTAAACACAAGGAACCTCCTGCACAGAAAATCATTCCACATACAGAGCTACTCATGCGTTCTTTGCAACCTTGATGTTGAGGAAACATCACTTCACCTCTTTTGGGACTGCCCATTCGCACTTAATTGCTGGAATTCAATCTGCCATGGGAAAAGAAGAGGAATCTCTGTGATTGATGAGTGTATGTTAGCCTTGGATACACTCCCCAAAGTAATTGCAACTGATATAGTGATAATGGGATGCTGGAATATCTGGATGCAGAGAAATGGAAAGATTTTTGAAGGAACTCGACCCGCTGAAACCTCCTGGAAACATCTCCTCAAAAAGGATCTTCAAGTGCTGGGATATCGTATTAAGACCAAGCATATGGCTTGTCTGAAGAATTGGATAGAAGTCTCTTTTTCGTAATTAGTCTTTATGTTAGTTAAAACTGAAATAGGTTAACCACTTTTTTAGGCCTTTTTCTTTATCTGTACATATTCGAACGTGGTTATATATATTGAAAATGTACCGTAGAACATTTTGTTCTACGGTTTGCGCCTAAAAAAAAAAGGAACGAAGAGAGGCACAGCGGGACACCCCGGGCGGTGGCTGATTCAGTGGAGAGAAGTCCCATGGATTCAGACTTTCAGAGGAGGAGGTGGCAGGTGATGAGGCGATGAGGCGAGGACGACCACGAGGGTGGCTGCGTCACGGAGCTGGCCGCGGCGTCATCGGTGTGGTATGGTGGGGCGCTCGACACGGCGGCGTGATGGCAGGTAGCGGCGACTGCGGCGTGATGGCAGTTGGCGGCGACGGCGCGGCGGCGGCCTAGTGTGCGTGATTACTGGTCTTTTGATTAGATTAGATGCATGCGTGATTACTGGTCTTTTGATTTGTTTCCGCGTGAAACTGGCTCGTCTAGAAGAGGAGCAATTAGCGGGGCATAATTGCAGGCATCGGTGTAAAGCGTGGATTGAAGATGTGTTCAGTCAGACTGACCACGGGTGTCACCTCAGCCGTAGGATAAGTTGGTTAAATGGTCGAGATCTATTGGATCACCCCTCTATCTCCCTTTTTATATTAGTGGTGATAACGTGTCATGGTATTGCAGCGTTTCTTGCGTAGCCTGCCAAGCTAATTAAAATTTACCAATATATGAATGGGCACAGGAAAACCCGGAATCATTGCCAGGCTGTCCATTTTTTCAATAATAAAGGAGACGCAGATAATATAACATGATCTGCTAATTATTGTGTAGCTCATTTTCTAGCAAGTTTTAGTAGAATCTCGGGTGAGTTGGGGTGGTTTACATGGCTCTATTCCTCCCTACCCGGTGGAATACATGAAAGATTGTAATGACATTTGTCTTGCAAATTAATTATAAACCCGAGTTCAACCAAAAAAATGTAGAATTTGTGGCTGCTAAAAGTAGATTTTTACTTGCACTACATATGTTGCAGGTACACTCAATCTGGAATAAACAGAAGCACTACATTCCTCATTTGATGCTATCGAGCTACTCTAACTCATTGATGCACGTAGTACTGATGTAGCCCTATGCCCCTATCTCCCTCCTATCCTTGCCAAAGACATATCAACCCTTCTTGCAATTTTGCACCCTATTGTGAGACCTATCCATGTGGCGCATAATCTGAAAGAAAATTGATTCTGTTAGTCCAAATTTTGCTTACCACAAGGTTAGAAAAGTGGAGAGGGAAAATAGCTACCTCATCTAGCTTAACATTATTAAGTATCACCACCTTGCCATCACGGTGAAGATAGCAGATCATGCACAGCGTAACATTTTTGCTCTTGAGCTTTCGATTTACTTCCCAGCATACTGATATATGGTGAGCAACTTACATTTTCAGGAGATTGATCTTCTCGTTCAATTTTTCTCTCGACATTAAATAAACGGGTTAGTGATTCGGCGGAGGGTCACATTAGCAAAACTTCTGACACCGACACAATGGCAAACCACAACCCCGCGCTTCAAGCATATCGGCCCTGTATCTAGTTTATTTGGTTTAGTCCAGTATCTCACGACATAGTACTTTAGAGATCTACATCAAACATGTGTACATATATAAACTCGTTGAAAGGTACTAATTTTTGCACCTTGAGGGATCCAACTAGCAATGGGATGGCATGGCATATATGTCCGTTTATATGGCTCTCTACAACGAATGGAATCACGAGTATAGCTCATCAAGTTTGTGCCCTGTTCTCATGCTATCATGGAGAAATCACCCTTTGTGCTCATCTAACTTTTATGCATACGAGCAGCAAAACCTGTGTGATGGACTCACGTGTTTCTTCTGTCCGAAACGGACCAACCACCAAATATGACCGGCAGCCACATTCAGACCTGGCTTAGATCACCCAACGAAGGAACTTCCACCGGTCGGTAACCGGATATCCTGAGTACCTCGAGAAATGGTCATACTGGACGAAAAATACTAAAATTTTGAATTTTAACGAAAACTTGTGATAAATGGTTAAACTGGAATGGTCATACCGGACGGGAAAAAAAAATGAAATTTTGAATTTCGGGTTTTAAATTCATCCAGTAACCGGTCGAGATTTTCCGGTAACCACGGTAACCGGAAATCGCGGCCACTCTCGGGAATTTTTTCCGCCGGTAACCAAAACCTTGATCCCAACGAAGGAACATTCATCATTCCAAGCACTAGAGGCTGGGGCGCCTCCTCACCGGTCAGAAGCAGTCCAATTACGATTTTGGTCGTTTGTTTTTTGTTTGGCCGGACTTAGCAGCTATCTTTCGAATTACTCCCTCCGTTCACAAATGTATGATGTTTTAGGTGTTACACATGTTGTATACATGCACACTAAAATAAGTGAACATACACACTAAAAAATGTCTAAATAAATGTACATTTGTATGTGAACAAAGTCTAAAATATCTTATATTATGGAACGGAGGAAGTACATATTAGTGAGAAATAGTCTGATTGTATGACAATCTCTAAAATGACTTTGGTCGCTTTAAAGATCGGTCATTAAGGACTTCTACAGTTCTACATGTCACGTTGAATGACAATCTCTAAACATATTCCATCGAATTAGACACACACATTTTGTTAAGAAGCCAACATACAGATTGGCAACAAGCCAGGCTTGTCCCTTCCACTCTCTCCCGCCTTCCCCTGCCAATGATCTCGCCCAGAAGCTGCAGTCCCCCTCTTCTTCATCCTTTCTGCTCAACAGGAGTAGCACATGATGCTGCTCATGCCACCTTCGTGCATCACGTCTCCCTTTTGTCGAAATGTATTATCTCCCTTCATTTTGGAGTACCTATCGTAGCCTGCATTTGATTAGTCCACATCTAAAATGAGAACTGCCACCCAGAAGAAACAGGTTAAGCAAAGCACTTTGACCGAAAATAATTAAAAAAAACCACCAAACACTAACACGTTGCTATTTATTTGTTGAACCCCCAAAAAAATTCGCATACACGTCGAGGTTCAGCTCAAGTACAGATCAAGTACCTCATTTGGTGTTCCCTATCTTCTTTATAGGCAGAGGACACCAAAATTTCATGCATTGCAGCAAGGTCCTTTCCTGAAACAAGCGGAGAAAGATGCATCAGTTGAAGGGTAAATGCACCACCACGACGCTTATCCATCATATCGTAAGATGGAGAATGCAAAGCATATTAGTATTATCAAAAATATTCTCAAGAGGAACCATCTTGACTACAAAACGTTAGGACACAAATAAAGGAAGAACATGCTAGGAAGAAAGGGTGGCGTGCAAAGAGTGCCTAAAAGTTTTGTACTTTGGGAACCAAATCATGACATAAGCATGGGATTTAGGCGTTTCTTGCGTTGCCTGCCAAGCTAATTAAAATTAACTAAAATATGAATGCGCACAGGAACCCGGAATCATCGCCAGACTCTCCAATTTTCCAATAATAAAGGAGAGGCAGATAAATATAACATGATCAGCTAATTCTTTTGTCGCACTCCACGTCGCAACAAGCTTATCTCGGATCTCTCAGGATTAAGTCTCAATTACTGGGTTTGCCAAAAATTGCTCCCAAAGTTTATATCTTTCACAAGTTGCAAACAAAGGGAGCTAAAAGGAGTCTTAAAAAGATTGGATTATTTCCGGTCTAGATATAAACTCGGGGGAAGATTGGTTCTCATAAACTCGGTACTAACAAACATGGTACTGTACATGATTTCATTCTTCCAATTGCCCAAAGGAGTCTTAAAAAGATTGGATTATTTCCGGTGTAGATTCTTTTGGCAAGGGGATTGTGAGAAGAAAAAATATCGTATGACTAAATGGAGTGTGGTTTGTTGCCCTAAAGACCAAGGAGGGCTCGGAATTCATGACCTTGAGGTAAAGAACAGAGCCTTGCTAGGTAAATGGCTCTTCAAACTTCTACCGGAAGATGGAGTTTGGCAAACCCTCCTTAGGAGAAAGTATGTGGGAGATCAAGCTGTTTCTTAGGTTTTTTGGAAACCTGGCGATTCACACTTCTGGGCTGGCCTCATGGCTACAAAGAAGTTTTTTTTTTCCAACATGGATCTTTCGCAATTAGGGATGGATTGGAAATTCGTTTCTGGGAGGATAAATGGCTAGGCCATTCTACCCTTAGAGAACAATATCCAGCTCTGTACACTATTGTACGACACGATCGCGAAGGTGTTGGGTACTTCCCCACCAGATGTTTCGTTCAGAAGAAGTTTAGTTGGAACGAGACAAGCATCCTGGAATGCATTGCTCATCCGATTGGATTCAGTCCAATTGTCGGAAGGTACAGATAAATTTCAATGGAATCTTACGAAGAATGGTAAATTCTCGGTTGATTCTATGTATAAAGCACTAATTCTACCTGAAGTGCCAGTCGATATTAAGGATTATAACAAAATTTGGAAGATGAATATCCCGCTTAAAACTAAATTGTTTGCGTGGTATCTTCGTCGGGGTGTAATTCTTACAAAAGACAACCTTGCCAAGCGTAATTGGCACGGAAGTAAAAAGTGTGTTTTCTGTCAACATGACGAGACCATTAAACACTTATTCTTCCAGTGCGAATTCGCCAGGTCTATATGGTCAGCCATCCGGATAGGTTCTACCTTTACATCCACCGCGTACTGTTGCAAATATTTTTGGCAACTGGTTAAATGGCGTGGATCCTAGGTTTAAACTCTTCTGTAGGATGGGCGCGATTGCCATTATTTGGTCGCTGTGGCTATGTAGAAATGACAAGGTTTTTAACGATAAAAATGCTTCTGTTATGCAGGTTATCTATCGGTGTACAGCTACGCTACGAGCATGGTCGGCCCTGCGGCGTGTGGAGCACCGAGACTTATTTTTGGAGGTGGCGTCGAGGCTGGAGGCTGCGACCAGGGAGTTATTCTCCCGGCATGGATGGCAACATAGACTCCGGATAGACCTACCAGTTTCTTAGGCGGATCTACAATTTCTCATTATGATATGTAATTCGTCTTTTTACTTTTTGTTCTGAATTGGTTACTGGTGAACTGGTGGCTGTGTGCATCTTATCTATGCAGATGCCAGGTGTAATGCTTAAAACTCTTAAGTAATAAAATCCCTTTATCTAAAAAAAAAGGGAGCTAAAAAACTGCTAGAACTATTTTGCAGTCTAGGAACTTCGAATGTGCTATCAGAAAATAGGAGAAAAGTTCAAACTATTGCTAGGCCCCTGCACCCTAGAAGAATGTATGCCATATGCACAACACAGGCAAGCAGGATATGAAATTCTGCAATGGATCTTCGAACGGTCTGCAATTAGTTACAGCTTGGTACACCGGACAGCTCTATGGAGTCTGATTTTCTGAACTGGATCAAACAAATGTGCGCTGACAAGAAATCTAGATCGCAGATCGCCCTCTGTGTTGAGGAGATCAAGAAGGTCGCATAAGTTTCAGATGATGTGAAGTTTAGAAAGATCCCTAGATTAAACAATTGTGTAGCTCATTATCCGGCAAGTTTTGGTAGAATCTCGGGTGAGTTGGAGTGTTTTACATGGCTCTGTTCCTCCCTACCCGGTGGAACATGCCATGAAAGATTGTAATGATATTTGTCTTGCAAATTAATTATAAAACCGAGTTCAACCAAACCAAATTAAGTAGAACTAGTCATTAACCCGTGCAACTGCACGGGCTAGCATTTCTGAATTAATACCAATAGAATTCCGAAAATAAGTTTGTGTGAATATGTATTAAACTATGGAATATGCTTTTAAAAGGTTACTATGTAGTAATACAATTATTGCTTGCAAAAATAACTAACAAAAATACTCTTGTGATCAATGCTTGAGTTGAACATTTTGCATGCACGATTTTTTAATTGTACGATCATTATCATGTCAAACCATACATTATAAGCATTTATAGTCATAACCACGGTAATTGATTCTCGAAGTGAAGTAATATGTAAACATCGGGAAATAATGTAGAAAGAAATCAAGTATTCGTAGTTCATGTATACTCAATAGGTGTGTTGTTCAGTTGTGAAAGTAAAATAGCGGTTTGTGGCTACGAAAATTTCAGGGACAGGAAAATAGGTAATTTCAGTCGACAAAATTTTGGAAACATGCCCGAATTAATCCATGAAACACATTTTATTTTTTAGAAAAGGGGGTGCGGATCCCCTCTGCATCAAAATGATGCACACAACCAGATCCATGAAACATATATAACAAAGGAACACATTAACGTGCAATACTCCATATTAAATAAATTATTAGGCGTGAAGAACATAGGGACAACTGCCAAAGGGATTATGGATTGTTATATGGCAGATATAATTATAAGCACCAATTATAGTATATGCAAGTGAAATAACTCATAATATAAGCGCTGTATAATATTGGTGTCAACTGCAGTATATTTCTTCAACTGTGACAGGCAGATCCCCTATCTCGCGCACCAATCGGAAGGAAAAAAAGGAGCTATAATTACCAAGAGTGCTCAGGCCTAATAAAATCAAGAGAACCACATATAATGGAAACAGGAAAATGGAACCGACTCTAATTCCAAAGTTCACTGGCATCCTAAGAATTTGTCAACTACAGAATTTACGTACCTTCCAAGTAATTGACCAACTTTGAAGGAGCTGTGTAGTATGAATATCCCATCAACTTCAGGATACTTCATGTGAGTATTAATTCAAAACTGAAAAACAACATAGCCTGTGTGTGATTGTTGAATACCTCCTGCACTTGCTTAACATACCACAACAAATGTTGGATACGTACTGGCATACTGATGTTACAATATAGATCTTCCATTGAAATTTATCTTCTAAAAGTGTGGAAATAAGATTATCCAAGTTATATCAGATATAGTTAATACCCGATATTGACCTTAAGTAATGGTAATCGATAACTCTTCAGCTTTAAACATTAGCATATCTATCAGACACCCTTAAATCAGAAAGTCTAAATCGATAGCTTCTACTCCCTCCGTTCTAAATTAAATGACTTCCGTTTGCCCATTTGCGGATGTATTAAACATGTTATAAGTATAGATACATCCACTTTTGAACAAATGAAAGTCATTTAATTTAGAACGGAGGGAGTAGTAGTAATCCAGCTTGATTACATAAAACCAACATATGAGCAGTAGTTTGCAGCGCAAGCTCCAAAAGTTGTATTACAAACGTCGTTGAGCTTCCCAGTATTTCTACCCTTTCAGATCAAAGCACCACACGTGTATATGCTAATGCCTCTGAATCTAATATGGAAGATGCAAGCGGGCTGCATACCTGGGTTGAAAATCCTGGTATTGGAGTCTAGTAGATCGTTGCTCGAACTGACACGGAAGACGCAGGCGGTTAGCAACTTAGCATACATTGAGACGACGGTGATGGTATCAGATTTTTGTAGAGAATGTCGGCGACAACTGCGGCAAAAGGATGCACGACTTAGCTCTCAGTTGATCATCTAAAAAGAAAAATAGAACCGAATGAATCGGAGTACAACTATCTCTGTATTAGGGTCCACATTCAACACCTAGCAGTGGCCTCAGCAGTGGTGCCGGCTGCTATTTTCAGTCTTCTCTATTTAGGCAGCATGGAGAATCTAGATATGAACACAGAAGAAAATATGGAATATATTTTTTATCGCAAGAAATAGGATATCTGAATTGAGCTGACTGGTCATGAAATGAGCAAATGTGCCATCTAATCTATGGAAAGTACATCAAGTAGAAAATTAACGATGGAGTAAATTATGATTTATAGTAAGAAAATTTCCTCTCTATACATTTTCCCAGATATATCTATGAGCCCATAGTAATAAATCTAGAAATCAGCGTACCTCCATATGTTCAGCTTACCAAATACCTCCATAGAGTATAACATCACCGATGAAATCTTGTGAAATCCAATGCAAAAGAAGTTACTGGCAACACAAACAGTGAAGTACATCTGTGGAAATTGGTTCATCGTCTTGCGTCAACAGTGAATGATAAAAAACACAGCAGTCTATCTCCTCGTCGAGTTGGGACACCGCCGCCGTCCGCTAAGAAAGGAAGCCGCGGAAACCTGGTCGAGAGCATAAGCATGGCATGACCTCGTCTTGCATCAGCAACGATCGATGAAGAACAGTGCCTCTTAGATTCCCGGCGCGACCGCCGTCGGACGCCGCGAGATAGTCCCGTAAAAGATGCGTGGCATCACCTCTTCCAAATCGAGTCAGGACATGGATTAAACAGGGAAGAAAACATCATGTTTCTTAAATGTGCTATCTGTGGAACATGTTTCGGAGCAGATTACGGCAACACCATGGAAGATAGCTGTGCAAATCTGACGTGATGGAGAAAACATCACGTTTCTTACATGTGATATCTTGGAACTTGTTTCGGAGCAGATTACGGTAACACACTAACACCACCTGGCCTGCAACAACCTAAAGAAATTCATCTCTTTAATTTCTCGCTGAACATACAGTTCATATGTCGATTCAATACATGCGGCTTTGAGTAAGATATAACCAAGAAAATAACTTAACGGAGATTACATCTCGTGATGGGCTTGTGACGGGAGAAGGTGGTAGCACACGTAGAAGAGGATCAGGTAGGATTGTCAACCTTCTGCTAATCAGCCATGACTCACGCGGAACCAAGAATCCAAGATGCCCTCTTCAATTCTTCATGAAGCAGTTAGAACGCCATGCGGCCAGAGTTGAACAGGGATTGGCTGCCACCCTAGACCTTGTTGCTGGTCCGTCGCTTGCCTCATCGTTGTTTCCACCCACCATAGTTGGATAATTTGGCGACCCTGCGATTTTTGTTTGGAGATGTATGGTGAGGCGGCAGAGACGCCGACATGAGGCTGAGGTGCGATTGGATGCAGATTGGAGGCGGCACACGGAGCCATCCGAGGAAGAGATTTAGTCGGAAAGGTCTCGAACTCGAGGAGGATATATGGATTTGTGAGTTTGATCTGATGATTCACAACCATCCAGGCGGACATAACTTTTTTACAGCAAAATAATAGATTTTGCTAGGAATCGAACCCACGACCTTGGACGTTATCACGGAAGGAGATCCAAAGATTTAGTCTATCTCACGCGCGGGTGGAGCAGGTCGAGCCGAGGTTAGTGACGGCTGTTAATGCATGATTAGTCAAATCGGATGGACCAAATCATCTAATCTCCAGGATTAACGTGGAGTCTCGTATGGTGCCTCCAATTAGTAAATATAAGATTGGTGGCTGCTAGAAAGTAGATTTTGACTTGCACTACATATGTTGCATGTACAATCAACAAACAGAAGCACTACATTCCTCATTATTTGATGCCATCGAGCTACGCTAACTCATTGATGAGCCTAGTACTCCTGTAGTCATATCTCCCTCGCGTCCTTGTCAAAGGCCGCCTTGCCATTCATAAAAATGTATCTCGTTTATTTGGCTTACTCCAGTATCTCACAATATAGCACTTTAAAGATCTACATCAAACATTTGTACATATATAAACTCCTTGAAAGGTACTACTGTTTTGTAAACCAACCGTTTCTTGCACCTTGAGTGATCCAACTAGCAATGGGGTGGAAAGGCTTGCTCGTTTGGCTTACTCCAGTATCTCACGACATAGTACTTCGGAGATCTACATCAAGCCTTTCTACATATATAAACTCCTTGAGTGGTACTACTATTTTGTAAACCAACAGTTTCTTGCACCTTGAGTGATCCAACTACGATGCAAGATTGCGGTGTGGCTAGCAAAACGAGGATTTCCCCAACCTCAGGCCATGTCCCGGAAGGGTGCTGCGTGCACTGCCTAATCACTACGGGAAAATAAGTCTCCGCCGAGTGGTCTCGGCTTCGCCGAGTGCAAAAACACGGAGCCACTCGGCGAAGAGGTCCTACGCCGACGCCGCATCGAAAGATCTCGGCGAAGAGCCGACCACTCGGCAAACACAGCCTTCGCCGAGACAGCAGCAGCGCGGCACTCGGCGAAGCCATTTTTGTCGGCAAAGACCACAAAAGACACTCGGCAAAGCGCAAGTCCCGGCGAATAAAACTGCCACATGGCACCTGATGACCAGACCGACGGCGCCGTGACGGAAAATGAGCTTCGCCGAGTGCCCCTCTCGGCGAAGAAACTCTTCGCCGAGTTCCCCCCTCGGCAAAGATGTAGAAATCTTTGACTTTTTTCAAAGAAATCACAGAAAATTAAAAATACTCAGAAAAATAAATACTTTGGCAAGGTATACATTTATGTGTACTAGTTGATAGCAAAAATCATAAACTTGAGTTTTGACACAATTTCCAAAAAATTACTTCACAAAAAGGTGTATCATCTATAAACATGTATAAGTTTCAACCCAAATGACCATGATATGGTTATTCCCGTGCCATACTGTGTGATAAAGTTCCCATATTCAACACATAGTTGTATCTTGGTATGGAAAACAATGTTGCCGAACTAGACTTTCAAATTATTTTTTAGAAATATCATTTTCCATTTTTAAAGTGACAAAATGGTCTTTTTTGTGAAGCAAGTACAAAAAATATGGTGCCAAATTGCACCAATCCACATTTCACACACAATGGTCCATATTTAATGGATACTCCAAAAAAAATAAGAATTTTCTCGCTTTCTACCTAATTTCTCCTATTTAAATGACTTTATTTCCATTTTTCAAAAGTAATTCAAATTTGAACTACAAGTTTGTGATAGTTTACACTGATTTTTTTACAAAAATCATTTCAAGGTACACAAGTAGTGATTGTATCACAGAACCGTTGATAGTTTTGAAAAATTCGACCACTTTCAATGAATAGCCATGGTGGCCATTATGACCATTTTTCTAAAAAAAATAGAGAAAGTGAAAAAATACTCAAAAAAAGAAATCCTTTGGCATGGAGTCTATTTATGTGTACTAGTTTACAGAAAAAATGATAGACTTGAGTTTTGACACACTTTCCAAAAAATTATTTCACAAAAAAGTATATCATCTATAAACATGCATGTATAGATTTCAACCCAAATGATCATGATATGGTTATTCCCGTGCCATAGTTTGTGATACAATGCCCATATTCGACACATAGATGTATTTTGGTATGGCCAACAATGTTGCCGAACTGAGTTTTTTCAAATTATTTTTATAAACACCATTTTTTATTTTCTAAGTGTCAAAAATGACTTTTTTTGTGAAGCAAGTACAAAAATATGGTACAAAATGGCACCCATCCAACTTCCACACAAATTAGTTAATATAGGATGGATAATCCAAAAATATTAGGAATTTTCTCGCTTTCTACCTAATTTCGCTTATTTAAATAGCTTTATGTCGATTTTCCGAAAGTAATTCAAATTTGAACTACAAGTGTGTGATATTTTGCTCTGATTTTTTTACAAAAATCATTTTAAGGTACATAAGTAGTGATTGATCATAGAACCGTTGATAGTTTTGAAAAATTCGACAACTTTTAATGAATAGGCATGGTGGCCATTTTGACTTTTAAAAAAAAATCAAAGAAAGTGAAAAAATACTCAAAAAAACGAATCCTTTGGCATGGAGTCCAATTATGTGTACTGGTTGATAGCAAAAATGATAAACTTGAGTTTTGACACACTTTCCAAAAAATTACTTCACAAAAAGGTGTATCATCAACATGTATAGGTTTCAACCCAAATGACTATGGTTATTCACGTGCCATAGTTTGTGATAAAGTGTCCATATTCGACACATAGGTGTATTTCGGCATGGGCAACAATGTTGCCGAACTGAGTTTTTTCGAATTATTTTTATATACACCATTTTCCATTTCCTATGTGTCAAAAATGATTTTTTTTTGTGAAGCAAGTACACAAAATATGATGCAAAATTGCACCAATACAATTATCACACAGAGTAGACCATATTAAGAATTTCTCACTTTCTACCTAATTTCGCCTATTTAAATGACTTTATGCTCATTTTCCTAAAGTAATTCAAATTTGAATTGCAAGTGTGTGATAGTTTGCTCCGAATTTTTTCAAAAAATCATTTTAAGGTACACAAGTAGTGATTGTAACACAGAACCGTCGATAGTTTTGAAAAATTCGATACCTTTCAATGAATAGCAATGGTGGCCATTTTTTCAAAAAAAAAAGAAATTGAAAAAATACTAAAAAAAAGTAATCCTTTGGCATGTAGTCCTTTCATGTGTACTAGTTGCTAAGACAAATGATAACTTTAGTTTGACAATTTTTTCATAAAATACTTCACAAAAACATGGTCAATACGTTGTCTCTGCGTTTTATTGGTCAAAATCAGTGTCCCAGGGATTGGTTCTCTCCACCATTGGATTCTTTGATATCTAATGGTCTACATCCAATCTCCCTCCGTTCCTTTCCTATCCCTTCTCTCTCCTTTATCCCTTCTTTCTCTTTCCTTATCCCTTCGTACTCGCACATGCACCGAGTGGCGAGTGGTGGAGCTCAATCTCAAAAGCAGCAGGAGCTAGCGTGGCCTAGCTGCCTAGCTGGGCTAGGATTCGATGCATCTTCCTCTCCCGACGGCGGCGGCTCCAGGCGCAGGCGCTCAGACATAGGGCAAGGCCGACGCGGCCGACCTCCTCTGCCGCGACGCCCTTGGCCTCCGCTCGCTGCTCTCCGTGGAGTCCTACTGCAGGTCGGACGTCCTCCGCCGCGACGCCCTGGCCCTCCGCTCGCTGCTCTCCGTGGAGTCCTACTCCAGGTCGGACGTCCTCTGCCGCGACGCCCTGGGCCTCAGGGCTACGGCACTCCGCTGCTCCGCCGCGTGCTTCCCGGAGCCCGTGTCGGCGCCGCTCACCGCGCCGCATGGGACGCCCTCGACGTGCGGGACGACTCTTGCGGCGGCTCGTTCCCCACCGACGGAGCAGCTCATCTCGGAGCGGTGCGGCCGGAGGCGACCCGCCGGGCGGCGAGGATGCGGGGATGAAGGCGACGGCGGGCCACCGCGGCTGGCGCGCGGGGCGCCGCCCCGCGCGTCATGGATGCAGGGGACCGCGGACCACCGCGGCTGGCGCATCACGGCACCGCGCGTCGGGGACCACGCCCAGCAGGCTAGGGTGCGACGCACCGTGGAGAGGATGGCTCAGCTCGACCGTTTTTCGACGTCGCCGTGCCTTCCTCGAGCTCCCCCTTGCGCCGGCCACGCGACGGCCTTCTTCCACGTCACCGTTGCCCGGCGGCGTTGTCCTCCGATGTGTGGCTACAACAAGCCGCTGTCGGTGGCGATTTTTTTTAAATTCACATTATCATCTTTGCCGAGTATCAACATAAGCACTCGGCAAACCCAAACGATGCGTTACAGTTCCGTTTGCATCGTTTTCCTGTTAATTCACTTTTCTTTGCCGAGTGGGCAATAAAACACTCGGCGAATTCTTTGTCGTGTATCTCGACAAAAAGCACTCGGCGAAGATTCTTCGCCGAGGCGAATTTTGCCGAGTGTGTGTCGCCGAGTGCCACACTCGGCGAAGGCTTCGCCGAGTTGGATTCCGGCCTTCGCCGAGTATTTTGACCACCCGGCGAAGATGTATTTTCCCGTAGTGAATGTATTGCCTTTTAGGCTTCTATCTGCTCGTTTATTTGGCTTACTCCAGTATCTCACGACATACTACTCTAGAGATCTACATCAAACCTTTGTACATATATAAACTCCTTGAGTGGTACTACTATTTTGTAAACCAACAGTTTTTTGCACATCCAACTAGCAACGGGATGGCAAGGCATGTATGTCCGTATATATAGCTCTCTGCACACCAATGGAATCACGAGTCATCAAGTTAATTTGTGCCCTGTTCTCATACTATCATGGAGAAATCACCCTTGGTACCCATCCAACTTTTATGCATACCAGCAGCGAAATCTGTGTGATGGCCTCACGTGGTCTTCTGTCCGAGGCGGAGTAGGCTTGTTTTCTTTCACCGTCTGTACGACACGGACCATCCCAGCCCCCAGGTTGCAGATGCTGAGCATGCAGAACTCCTGGCCTGCCGACGAGCTCTGGTGGTGCCGAAGGACATGGGGTCTGAGAGAGGTTTTTTGTTCGAGGGTAAAATTTTATAGAAGGCAGAAATCCGATTACAAGACAACCACAACTCGATGCGAACAACGAGTGTAGCAACTCCACACCTGGGCTATATAGAGCATGTTTGGTTTGGCAGCAAAAAGGACAGGGATTCGCAAAGCTCCTTTTCTGTTTTATTGTTTGGTCAAAGAATGTACTAATTTTAACTGAAGATTTTGTGCGGCTATTAACTTGGCAAGATGATTTATTATATACCCACACAATAAATCAATTATATTGTCTTATGATTCTGCTGCCATTATATTTAGTACATGCATTTGTCATGTTTGATGTATTTACTCCATAAAGATGTTGGATCACTGTCACCTGATACATAGTTAGATTCTATTTAAACTAATGATGCTAATTTTGTTTAACTTTGGATGTAGTAGTATCTTAGTTTGTGTGCCTGCTACCCGATGAATATTTTCTTTGTAATATTTAACATTGACATGCTTTTGTTTGTTTGCTTCATATAAGCAGGTGCCTAGTTTGTGATCGCTATGGAAGAAGCTCAATGCTGAAGAAGATGGCACTTGTAGAGCATGTAAAGCATCAGTTATTACACTTGTAGAGCTTGTAGCTGTGATTACCATTGTATATTTGTATTACGTGTTATTTGTAGAGCAGATGCTCCTTATTGTATCTTGCTGTTGTTATTTGAATTATTACGTATTGTATCTTGCTGCTGTTATATGAATTATTACGTGTTCAGTCTGCCAATTTATATACTGTAGAATTGAAATATGAAGATTATGCCTAAACATCTGGGACCAGATAATTGGGTCCCACTAACCCGAACCTGACCAAGGGATCCCACTAGACTAAACCTGACAAATGGGACCCACTCCTTACAACCTGACAATTGGGACCCCTCTTGTAAAAATAGAATATAGAAATATGAAATTGTTGAGCCAAAAAGGCCTCGGCCTAGAAAACAGAAGGCCTAAATTATTGGGCTTGGCCCATCTAGCCGCCTAAAATTAACAATGGAAAAAAATTAAATGGGCCGATTTATTGGGCTCGGCCCATGTAGACGGCCGAACCGGACCGGGCTGATTCTAATCTACGACCATTTCATTTGGTCACAAATTTGCCACGTCAGATTTGCCACGTTGGATTTGACGTGGCGTGCCCAGATTGCCAGTGACCAAAAAATTGGTCATAAAATCTGTGACCTTTTCTTTTGGTCATATCCCAAAAAAAGGTCACATTGGATCGTTTGTGACGCTCATAACGTGACCAAGTGTTTTTGGTCACAAAAAGGTCATAAATTAAAATATATGACCATTCAGTGACCAATATTGAGGGTCATAGGATAGCATATTTCTTGTAGTGCTAGTCCAAAGACAGCAACCAAAAACAAAGCAAATACAAGCAAAAGAGCCTATCCTAGAACGAGGAACAACCCGCGTGTCGCCCGACTCCGGTCACCTCCAAAGAACAAAACCTCCCTCTGACCTTCCCTTGTCGGCACCAACCACCCTTAAAGCCTAGAAGAAAGTGGCAACTGGCAAGTGGATGGCGGGACTCGATCCAACCCGAGAAAGACGCCGTCTTGGACTTCACCGGCGAAGGCGTAAATTGCGCCGTTGAGGCTCAATCTTGGACAGCGGCAAACATCAGGGGAGCATAACGAAGGACCTCCAAGCCGTGTCTGTAGACACGATGCTCCCAAGAGAGGGATGGTGTCGAGAACGCCGTCATCGTGCCGATCCAACTCCGCATCTAGGTTTTCGCTTGGAGACAACTACCAGCACCGGGAAGGCGAGGAAATGGCAACGCACCTTGGCGATGCCTCCAAGGAGGGGAATGACATGCTCGGGTGCCGTCGCTGTCAGCTGGGAAAGCGGGGCAGGATTTTCACCCGTATCGTCGCACAACTCCAAACCTCTGATCAGGGGCAGCAGTGTCCATGTATCTCGTACAGCCGCCACCGCAGAACCTCGCCGATGTAGCCGCAAAGCCGTGGTCCACCAACTCCCCGCCCGTCTGAGAGAAAACACAGCAAACTCCCCGCCCGACACATCTTATATTATGGAATGGAGGGAGTACATATTAGTGAGACATAGTTTGATTGTATGACAATCTCTAAACAGATTTTGGTCGTTTTAAAGATCGAGTCTTTATTGACTTTTACATGTCACGTTGAATGACAATCTCTAAACATATTCCATCGAATTAGACACACATTTTTGTTAAGAAGCCAACATACAGATCGGCAACAAACCAGGCTTGTCCTTCCACTCTCTCCCGCCTTCCCCTGTCAATGATCTCGCCCAGAAGCTGCAGTCCGCTTATTCTTCATCCTTGCTGCTCAACAGGAGTACACATGATGGTGCTCATGCTAAAATGGCCATGCTAAAAATCACGTCTCGCTCAATGGCCATGTTAAAAATCCTTTTGTCGAAATGCATTATCTCCCTTCATTTTGGAGTACCTATCGTAGCCTGCATTTGAGTAGTCCACATCTAAAATGAGAACTGCCACCCAGAAGAAACCGGTTAAGCAAAGCACTTTGACCGAAAAAAAAAATCACCAAACACTAACACGTTGCTATTTATTTGTTGAACCCCCCAAAAAAATTCACATATACCTGGAGGTTCAGCTTAAGTACAGATCAAGTGAATCTGTGTACAAAAAATCGCATAAGGCACACTAGTTATCCTTTCCATTTGGTCACATGCATACTAAAATGAGTGAATCTGTGTATAAAATAAGTCTAGATTCACTCATTTGGTATGTTTGTGGCCAAATCGAAAGGATACCTAGTGTATCTTATAAAAGTGAACGGAGGGAGTACCTCATTTGGTGTTCCCTATCTTCTTTATAGCCAGAGGACACCAGAATTTCATGCATTGCAGTAAGGTCCTTTTCTGGACAAGCGGAGAAAGATGCATCAGTTGAAGGGCAAATGCACCACCACGGGGCTTATCAAAAAATATTCTCAAGAGGAACCATCTTGACTACAAAACGTTAGGACACAAATAAAGGAAGAACATGCTAGGAAGAAAGGGTGGCGTGCAAAGAGTGCCTAAAAGTTTTGTGCTTTGGGAACCAAATCATGACATTAGCATGGGATTTAGGCGTTTCTTGCGTAGCCTGCCAAGCTAATTAAAATTAACTAAAACATGAATGCCCACAAGAACCCGGAATCATCGCCAGGCTCTCCAATTTTCCAATAATAAAGGAGATGCGGATAAATATAACATGATCAGCTAATTCTTGAGTAATGCTCCACTTCACAACCAGCTTATCTAAGATTTATCAGGATTAAGTCTCGGTTACTGGTATCAACGTAACTAGCGGAAACGATACCCTCGTTAGAGGGATTGGGTTCGTGTTATATGGGGTGGGAATAGCCCCCACCGTGGCTTACATGGATGTACGGTATAGATTGGTATACTATACCATATCTATAGCGTATACAGTTTACATATTCCAACAGCCCCCCTTAATCTAAACTGCCTGCAGATTTAGATTACGTCTAAACTCACGAAGACTAGCAACAGGAAGAACCTTAGTAAATCCATCGGCCAGTTGATCTTTGCTTGATATGAACTTGATCTCAAGATTTTTACTTGTCACTCTTTCACGAACAAAGTGAAAATCAATTTTTATGTGCTTGGTACGGGCATGAAATACTGGATTTGCAGACAAATAGGTGGCACCCAAGTTGTCACACCATAAACATGGTTTATCCTTCAATTTTACGCCATGTTCATGGAGAAGAGCTTCAACCCAAATAATTTCAGCTATAGCATTTGCAAAAGCCTTATACTCAGCTTCAGTGCTTGACCTTGAAACAGTAGGTTGTTTCTTAGCATTTCAAGAGACCAAATTCGGTCCAACAAAAATGGCAAACCCTCCTGTGGAACGTCTATCATCAGGACATCCAGCCCAATCTACATCTGTAAAAGCACTCAACAAAGTAGAGGAAGATCTTTGAAAAGTTATGCCAAGCTTTACAGTGTCACAAACATATCTTAAAATCCTTTTTACTGTAGTCCAATGAGATGTCGTAGGTGTATGAAGATATTGGCAAACTTTATTTACCGAAAAAGACAAATCTGGCCGCGTCAAAGTAAGGTATTGAAGAGCACCAACAATGCTCCGGTATCGTGTGCTGTTTTCAGAATCAAAAGGCTTAGCCTCAGTCAAAGACAATTTTTCGGTGGATGAGAGAGGAGTAGGAGCAGCCTTACAGTCAAGCATACCAACTCGAGTCAGCAAATCTGTAGCATATTTTGTTTGTGTGAGTAGAATACCACCTTCATGCTTGTGCACTTCAATCCCTAAGAAAAAGTGTAGATCACCAAGATCCTTAATGGCAAAGTGAACATTGAGCTCCTTGAGCAAGATAGTAATGGCCTGATCAGATGAGCTTGTAACAATGATATCATACACATAAATCAGAATATAAATAATAACATCTAACTTATGATAAAGGAACAGAGATGTATCAGCTTTGGAGGGGATAAAACCAAGATCATGAAGTGTGGAACTCAACCGAGAGAACCATGCACGAGGAGCTTGTTTGAGACCATATAGAGCCTTGTCAAGTTTGCAAATATATTGAGGGGCTTTGGGGTTTTCAAAACCTCGTGGTTGGCGCATATAAACTTCCTCTTCCAGAACACCATGTAAAAACGCTTTCTTAACATCTAGCTGCCGTTTGCTCCAACCTCTAGAAAACGAGACTGCTAAACAATTCGAATGTTGGCTACTTTAACAACAGGGCTGAAAGTATCTTCATAATCAATATCGTACCTTTGCTTGAAGCCCTTTGCAACAAGACGAGCCTTATACCTGTCAATTGTACCATCAGAACGTTTCTTGATACGATAAACCCATTTGCAGTCAATCAAGTCTAGTTTGGAGCTGGGAGGAACAAGATGCCATGTTTCATTTTCATAAGTGCATCATATTCTTCTTCCATCGCTTGACGCCATTGAGGATGATCAAGAGCTTTAGAAAGAGATGAAGGTTCACCTGTAGAAGCAAGAAGACCATACCGCATAGTGCCGCCTTTGGTGCCATAACGAACCGTACCATCTTTGAATTTTTTAGGTTGAGTTATACCTTTTTTGAGGCGTGTTTGAACTCCAGCAGCAGGAGACGTTGCAGCATGACGCTGCACAGAAGATCCAGCTGAGCCGGAATCGCCGACAGCATCAGAAGCATCGGTGGTGTCGGTGTCTTCTTCCGCATGGACATGCAGAGACGAGGAGGTGGCAGCCTCAGCTTGGTCGTCGCCCGCACTAGCATGTGGAGAGGCAGGGGCCGCATCAGGCTGGGACCGGCCAGCACGGGGCGCAGCGCGAGCACGCGGGCTCACATCGCTAGGTGTCGAGGGCGGGGTGGAGGAGGCAGACGCGGTCGAGGACACGGCGGATGAGGCGGAGGAATCGACATCGGGATCATCAGGCGCCTGATCCGAAGCAGATACAGGATCTGCATCAGATTCCGCGCCACTGTCGTTTTTTGCATCATCATTGGGAGGTTGTTCTTGCTCTTCAGAGTCCGTTTCTTGTCCGTTTTCGCTCAAATTTTGTTATGTGTGCTCATCTTCGGAAGTACTATCATCAGCAGGAGTATGTTCCATGAGTCCCTGGTCATGGTTAGTGACAATAGGAATGATAGGCAAATGCATGTAGTCATTTGTTTGTGCGTCCCCAACATGTGATTAAGGTGATAAAGAATCATGTGGAAGTAAAAGAATGTCAGCCTTGAGGCGCCTACCAGCATTGGGATGTAAGGAGGCAAAGGGAAAGACATTTTCATCGAAGACAACATCACGAGATATATAGACACGGCCTGTAGACACATCAAGGCATTTAACACCTTTGTGGAGAGGACTATATCCAAGGAACACACAACGGGTGGAGCGAAAAGCAAGCTTGCGTTTGTTGTACGGTCGAAGGTTGGGTCAACAGGCACAACCAAAAACATTGAGAGACTCATAATTCGGTTTTGTATGCATAAGACGCTCAACAGGAGTGTCAAAATTGATGACTTTGCTCGGAAGCAAATTAATGAGAAATGTGGCTGTAAGAAAGGCTTCATCCCAAAATTTTAAAGGCATGGATGCATTAGATAGAAGAGATAAACCAACTTCTACAATATGACGATGTTTTCTTTCTACAGAACCATTTTGCTGATGAGCATGTGGACAAGAAACATGATGTGAGATCCCAATTTTCTGAAAGAAACTGTGGAGCTTTTCATATTAACCACCCCAATCAGTTTGCATGGTTTTAATGTTTGTCTCAAACTTGCGTTCAACAAATTGTTGAAAATTAAGAAACACTTGATAAACATCAGAACGATTCTTAAGAAAGTAGATCCAAGTGAATTTGCTAAAATCTTCGATAAAACTCACATAGTACAAATGTTTGCCAACAGAAGCGGGTGTTGGACCCCATACATCAGAGAACACATGTTCCAAAGGAACGGTGGAAACACTAGTGGAGATAGGATATGGCAACATCAACGTAACTAGCGGAAACGATACCCTCGTTAGAGGGATCGGGTTCATGTTATATGGGGGTGGCAATAGCCCCCACCGTGGCTTACATGGATGTACAGTATAGATTGGTATACTATACCATATCTATACCGTATAGAGTATACATATTCCAAAAGCGCCCCTTAATCTAAACTGCCTGCAGATTTAGATTACGTCTAAACTCACGAAGACTAGCAACAGGAAGAACCTTAGTAAATCCATCAGCCAGTTGATCTTTGCTTGATATGAACTTGATCTCAAGATTTTTACTTGCCACTCTTTCACGAAGAAAGTGAAAATCAATTTCTATGTGCTTGGTACGGGCATGAAATACTGGATTTGCAGACAAATAGGTGGCACACAAGTTGTCGCACAATAAACATGGTTTCTCCTTCAATTTTACGCCAAGTTCATGGAGAAGAGCTTCAACCCAAATAATTTCAGCTGTAGCATTTGCAAGAGCCTTATACTCAGCTTCAGTGCTTGACCTTGAAATAGTAGGTTGTTTCTTAGCATTCCAAGAGACCAAATTCGGTCCAACAAAATTGGCAAACCCTCCTGTGGAACGTCTATCATCAGGACATCCAGCCCAATCTGCATCTGTAAAACACTCAACAAAGTAGAGGAAGATCTTTGAAAAGTTATGCCAAGCTTTACAGTGTCACGAACATATCTTAAAATCCTTTTTACTGCAGTCAAATGAGATGTCGTAGGTGTATGAAGATATTGGAGAACTTTGTTCACCAAAAAAAGACAAATCTGGCCGTGTCAAAGTAAGGTATTGAAGAGCACCAACAATGCTCCGGTATCGTGTGCTGTTTTCAGAATCTAGAGGCTTACCCTCAGTCAAGGACTATTTTTCGGTGGATGAGAGAGGAGTAGGAGCAGCCTTACAGTCAAGCATACCAACTCGAGTCAACAAATCTGTAGCATATTTTGTTTGTGTGAGTAGAAGACCACCTTCACGCTTGTGCACTTCAATCCCTAAGAAAATGTGTAGATCACCAAGATCTTTAATGGCAAAGTGAACATTGAGCTCCTTGAGCAAGATAGTGATGGCCTGATCACATGAGCTTGTAACAATGATATCATCCACATAAATCAGAATATAAATAATAACATCTGACTTCTGATAAAGGAACAGAGATGTATCAGCTTTGGAGGGGATAAAACCAAGATCATGAAGTTTGGAACTCAACCGAGAGAACCATGCATGAGGAGCTTGTTTGAGACCATATAGAGCCTTGTCAAGTTTGCAAATATATTGAGGGGCTTTGGGGTTTTCAAAACCTGGTGGTTGGCGCATATAAACTTCCTCTTCCAGAACACCATGTAAAAACACGTTCTTAACATCTAGCTGCCGTAAGCTCCAACCTCTAGAAACTGAGACTGCTAAAACAGTTCGAATGGTGGCTGCTTTAACAACAGGGCTAAAAGTATCTTCATAATCAATACCGTACCTTTGCTTGAAGCCTAGCATTTAATCAAGTCTAGTTTGGAGCTGGGAGGAACAAGATGTCATGTTTCATTTTTCATAAGTGCATCATATTCTTCTTCCATCGCTTGACGCCAGTGTGGATGATCAAGAGCTTCAGAAAGAGATGAAGGTTCACATGTAGAAGCAAGAAGACCATACCGCACAGTGCCACCTTTGGTGCTATAATGAACCATACCATCTTTGAATTTTTTAGGTAGAGTTATACCTTTTTTGAGGCGTGTTTGAACTCCAACAGCAGGAGACGTTGCAGCATGAGGCTTCACAGAAGATCCAGCTGAGCCGGAATCGCCGACAGCATCAGAAGCATTGGTGGTGTCGGTGTCTTCTTCCGCAGGGACATGCAGAGACAAGGAGGTGGCAGCCTCCAGTTTGCCGTCACCCGCGCCAGCATGTGGAGAGGCAGGGGCCGTATCAGGCTGGAACCGGCCAGCACAGGGCGCAGCGCGAGCACGCGGGCTCACAGCGCCAGGTGTCGAGGGCGGGGTGGAGGAGGCAGACGCGGTCGGGGACGCGGCGGACGAGGCGGAGGAAACGACCTCGGGATCATCAGGCGCCTGATCCAAAGCAGATACAGGATCTGCATCATATTCCGCGCCACTCTCATTTTGTGCATCACCATTGGGAGGTTGTTCTTGCTCTTCAGAGTCTGTTTCTTGTCCGTTTTCGCTCAAATTTTGTTCTGTGTGCTCATCTTCGGAAGTACTATCATCAGCAGGAGTGTGTTCCATGTGTCCCTGGTCATGGTTAGTGACAATAGGAATGATAGGCAAATGCATGTAGTCATTTGTTTGTGCATCCCCAACATGTGATGAAGGTGATAATGAATCATGCGGAAGTAAAAGAATGTCAGCCTTGAGGCGCCTACCATCATTGGGATGTAAGGAGGCAAAGGGAAAGACATTTTCATCGAAGACAACATCACGAGATATATAGACACGGCCTGTAGACACATCAAGGCATTTAACAACTTTGTGGAGAGGACTATATCCAAGGAACACACAATGGGTGGAGCGAAAAGCAAGCTTGCGTTTGTTGTACGGTCGAAGGTTGGGCCAACAAGCACAACCAAAAACACTGAGAGAATCATAATTCGGTTTTGTATGCATAAGACGCTCAACAGGAGTGTCAAAATTGATGACTTTGCTGGGAAGAAAATTAATGAGAAATGTGGCTGTAAGAAAGGCTTCATCCCAAAATTTTAGAGGCATGGATGCATTAGCTACAAGAGATAAACCAACTTCTATAATATGACGATGTTTTCTTTCTGCGGAACCATTTTGCTGATGAGCATGTGGACAAGAAACATGATGTGAGATGCCAATTTTCTGAAAGAAAATGTGGAGCTTTTCATATTCACCACCCCAATCAGTTTGCATGGTTTTAATTTTTCTCTGAAACTTGCGTTCAACAAATTGTTGAAAATTAGGAAACACTTGATAAACATCAGAACGATTCTTAGGCAAGTAGATCCAAGTGAATTTGCTAAAATCATCGATAAAACTCACATAGTACAAATGTTTGCCAACAGAAGCGGGTGCTGGACCCCATACATCGGAGAACACCTGTTCCAAAGGAATGGTGGAAACACTAGTGGAGATAGGATATGGCAACTGATGACTCTTAGCTAGCTGACAAGCATCACAACCATGAGCATTTATTTCTGGAGTATGCGAGAGTTCATTTTTCCTAATAATTTGCGGAACTACAAAAGACGAGGGATGGCCTAAGCGACGATGCCACATAGAAGACGACGGCTTTATTGTGATTAAGGCTTGCTTGCGAGAAGTAGGCACTAGAGGGTAGAGACCACCACGACAGGGACCCTCAAACAGAAACATCTTTGTTTCCTGGTCCTTGATCAAAAAGGAAAAAGGATGAAATTTGATGAACACATTATTATCAAGAGTGAGTTTATGGACAGATAACAGATTTTTTGAAGCAGTAGGGACATGAAGAACATTGTTTAGATGCAAGGAACTATGTGGGGAATGCAAAACAGAATGACCAACATGAGATATTTGCATACCATGACCATTTGCCGTGTGGACGTGATTGCGGCCCTTGTACTTCTCATGCGTCGTCAGCTCGCTCGTGATGTGGTCCGTGGCACTTGTATCAGGGTACCAGTTGGTCTCAACACCATATGCAGCATTGGCGGTCTTGTCCTTGGTATCACCATCATCATCAGAGTCGTCACGGTCCTGGTAGCGCCACCAGCAGTCGCTTGCTGGATGGCCATGGATCTTGCAGATTTGACAAGTGACATCAACAAAGGGTGTGGGGGCACGGTCACGGCGACGCCCATCATCACGGCGCCTACCACCATCGCGGCGACCACCATCATCGCCACGGCGATAGTCCATGCACCTGTCATCATGTCAGCCTTCAGGATGACCACGACCATCACCATCCCAGCGGCGGCCTCCATCCCGGCTGTCATCACGCCGGTAGCGGTCATCATCACCGCGGCGAGGGCGGTCATCATCACGTCCGCGGTCACCACCGTGACCACGGTCACCACATCCCAGCGGCCACGGTCATCATCACGGCCACTGTCACCACCGCGGCCACGGCCACGACGTGCAAGGTTTGCGGAAGATGTAAACATGTCTCCAGTGGCCTGTAACATGTTGTGACGCAAATCATGAGCAGTAATTTGATCATAAAGTTCATCTAGGGTTGTGAGAGGGTTGCCATGAACAGCGGCAACAACTTCGTTGTAGGAGCCATCGAGGCCATTGAGGATATAGCCAACGAGCTCGCCTTCATCAACCTCCTTGCCGAGCGCCATGAGCTCAGAGCTGAAGCTTTTCATCTTGGCAAAGTACTGAGCCGTGGTGAGAGAGGCCTTCTTGGTGCTGTTTAGGGCGCCACGGAGGTGGTTAACCTTGGACAGGGACTGCGTGGAGAACATCCGCGTGAGAGCAGTCCAGACGGCCTCGCTGGTCTCCAAGCCTACCATGTGCGCCAGGATGTCAGGGGACAATGAGTTGATGAGGTAGCTCATCACGGCCTGGTCGCGAGCAATCCATGCCGCATAGTCCGGGTTGGGAACAGTCTTCCTTTTCTTCTCGGCATCTTCAACTTGCATCGTCCTAGCAGGGGCACGATCTGTGCCATCAAGGAGCCCCATCATCTGGGCACCACGGATGGCCGGCATCACCAAGGTCTTCCAGAACAAGAAGTTGCCCCGGACCAGCTTCTGCGATGGAGGGGATCCAAGTGCTGAAGCAACGGAACCCAGCATAACGGGCGAGGAGGACGAAGACGCCATGAGGGGTCGTGGGTTTTCTTGTGTCTTGAGGGGTCGTGGGTTTTCTTGTGTCTTGAGGCAGCGGCGGTAGGCGGAAGGCTGCGGCGGCGGTGGTTTTGGTTTTAGGTTTGTAGGTTTTTGGATCGTAGGTTTGAGGCGGCGGCAGAGAGAGCTGCGGCAGCGGCTGGGTTTTAGGTCTTTGGGTCGTAGGTCTTGGGTGTAGGGCGGCGGCGGCGTTTTTGTTTTGGGCGGCGGCTGGAGAAGATCGACGGCGGTGGCAGGTGTGGAGATCGGTGGCTAGGTTAGAGGAAGAGCTGGTTCTGATACCATATTAACGTAACTAGCGGAAACGATACCCTTGTTAGAGGGATCAGGTTCGTGTTATATGGGGGTGGGAATATCCCCCACCGTGGCTTACATGGATGTACGGTATAGATTGGTACACTATACCATATCTATACCGTATACAGTTTACATATTCCAACAACTGGGTTTGCCAAAAATTGCTTTTAGAGTTGATATCTTTCACAAGTTGCAAAAAAGGGAGCTAAAAAACTGCTAGAACTATTTTGCAGTCTAGGAACTTCGAATTTGTTATCAGAAAATAGGAGAAAAGTTCAGAGTAATGCTAGGCCCCTGCATCCTAGAAGAATGTATGTCATATGCACAACAAAGGAGCATGGATATGAAATTCTGCAATGGATCGTCGAACGGTCTACAATTAGTTACAGCTTGGTACACTGGACCAACTGTGGTGGAGTCTGATTGTCTGAATTTGATCAAAGAAATGTGCGCTCCCAAGAAATCTAGATCGCAGATTGCCCTCTGTGTTGAGGAGATCAAGAAGTTCGCATAGGCTTCAGATGATGTGGAGTTTAGAAAGATCCCTAGATTAAACAATTGTGTAGCTCATTCTCTGTCAAGTTTTGGTAGAATATCGGGTGAGTTGGGGTGTTTTACATGGTTCTGTTCCTCCCTACCCGGTGGAACATGCCATGAAAGATTGTAATGATATTTGGCTTACACATTAATTATAAAAGGAAAAAGTCCAAAACAAACTTTGAACTCGTAGACCCTAGCGAAATCGAACCCTGAACTCACAATCCCTGAAATCGGCACTCTCAACTCACAGATCCTGGTCCAATTTGAACCCTGGCAAACATTCCCAAACAGGGATTGTCGACGTGGCAAGTCGAAGCCGGGATTGGCTTTGTTTTTTTAGAGAGAGGGAGACGGCCGTTTCGCTGCGTAGAAGGTGGCCTGGCCCAGTGCGAAAGCCCGTTCGTTGATCTAGTCGAGGAGAGCGTCCCCTGTCTTCTCAGCTCCCGCGACGGCAATGGCGACAGGCGGCGGTTGATCGACGGCATCGGCGACGATCGGGGCGGCGTGCGACGGCGAGCGACGGGCTAAGGTATCTCGCCATCGTCCTCCTCCTGTGGGCACCATTATTTTACCTCTGTGCAGAACCTTAGGGTTAGGGTTTGAGGGGCGGAACTTGCAGTGGGTTTGTGGATAGAAAGTCAGGATTTTTGTGCGATTAGGGTACTCTTTTTGCGTTAAAATTGTTCGTACACGCATGAGTAAGTGATTTTTCTCTGTTTGTTTCAGTTTTATCATGGATCCGACGGAGATTTTGAATGTTCGATTCCATTTCGCAGGCGAGTTCATCGCAATGGTCCAAATATACAGTATGTGGGCGGAGATGAAGAGATGTCAGAGATTGAGAGAGATAAGCTGTCACTCCAAGAGGTCAAAGGCTTTTTGAAAGATCATATGGAGTTGAAGGAATCGATGAAGTTCTATTTTCGGTTGCCGGGGAAATCAATTGCTGATGGCTTGATGTTTCTGAACGATGACAATAGATGTGTGAAGATGGCAGAGTACACTGAAGTGGGAGGAGTAGCAGACATATATGTCGAGTACCATGGAGAGGAGGACAGTGAGCATAGCAGCAGTGGTAGTGATTTTGAAAAAGATGAGATCATGGAGCTAAGCGATGATGATTTTGCACCTGACATTGTAATCAGTGCAGACACAGCTGAAGGTACTGAAAATGAAGTGATTGTTCCTGATGTGATGAATCCTGATGACAGTGGTGTGATCACTCAAGTCATTATCAGTCCAATGAAGCAAGTTCATAGGAGAAGAAGGCAAATGCCAGCAGAGAATGTGCAAGATGATGTGGTAGCCTCTCAGTTTCCAATATCACAGGTGTTCAATCCAATTCAGTCGGTACATGCTGCAACAGGAAGTGGTCCAAGTGAAGCACCAGAAACAGCAGCTTCTGATTCAGTTAGTGAATCCGATTCAGACCCTGAGTTTGAGCCTCACAGTGAGGACAGTGGGGAAAATTCAGAAGTTGTGGAGCTCCGAAGGCATGCTAGGAAATTCATGAAGAAGATGAAGGACACCAAGAGTTGGATTGGGAGATCTTCCAATGATCCTGTTCCAGTTGATCTGGTTGCAAATATGGAGGAACAATTAGAAGCAGAAGAGGAGTGGGGCTACGATTCATCTGATGAGGATTACTCATATGATGAAGACTCTGATGGGCAACATGTGAGAAGGAAGAGCAGGTTTCCTAGATAAAATAATGACACAGAGATTCCACATTTGAGCTTAACGATGGTATTCAGAAGCAAGAACCAGTTGGTGAAAGCACTGAAGAGGTATGGACTGGTCACCAAAAGGAGCATTGAGTTCCTTAAATCAGAGGCAGATAGGGTTAGGGACAAATGTGGATGGGATGGTTGCCCTTGGCTGCTCTATGCTGTGAAAACCTCAAGAACCAGCAGGTTCCAGATAATTACATTCAATGATGACCACCATTGTGCACATAACAGAGACAACAGACTAGTCACTGCAAAAGTTATTGCCCAGAGGTATGAGCATTTTATTCTAGCTAATCCTATGTGGAAAATTGAGAGCATGAAGGCAACAGTACTGCAGGACATGTGTGCCGATGGTTTGCTTATCAAAGATCTAGACATCAACAATAATGGAGATGGTTGGGTCTTCATTTCTGATCAGCAAAAGGGCCTGATTAATGCCATGAGGGATTATCTACCAAATGCAGAGCATGTGCTCGACATATCTATGCCAATTGGAGGAAGAAGCATAGGGCACATGAATGGCACAAAAAGTTTTGGCAGTGTCTAAAGCATCCAACAAACAAGACTTCAACTACTATAAAGCAAAGCTCGCACAATTAACACCAGAGGGTGTACAGGACATGATGAGAACAGAGCCGGGACACTGGGCAAGAGCTTTTTTTTGCAGTTGCTGCCAACTGTGAGTCAGTTGGCAACAACTTGTGTGAAAGTTTTAATCATGCAATCATTGATGCCAGGTTTTATCCCTTGATTTCCATGCAAGAGAAGATCAGAAAGAAAATATTTAGTAGAATTCAAGAACAAAGGGAGAAATGTGCGAAGTTCCATGGGAAAATATGCCCAAGCATATTTAAGAAATTGAAGAGCAGCATAGCAAGGACGCAGTTCATGGAGGTGCTCTGGAATGGCAAAGACGGCTTTGAAGTGAAACTATTAACTGGGAGGAAAAGGCAGTACACAGTGAGTCTTGAAAATAGGACATGCTCATGTGGTTATTTTCAGTTAGCTGGTCTGCCATGTTCTCATGCAATTACTGCTATCTACAAGTGCAAGAAACTTGTGGACAATTATATTGATCCTTGTTACTCAGTTGATACCTTCAACAACATATATGAGCACTGTTTAGAGCATGTAGAAGGTGAAGAATTGTGGCCAATTTCTGCCAAGCCTAGGCCTCAAGCTCCAGGTTATGTGCGAATGCCAGGCAGGCTAAAGAAAAATGCCAGGAAGAGGGACGAAAATGAAAAACCAAAGCCTACCAACAAAATGAGCAAGCATGGCACTATAATTACTTGCTCATTGTGCAATACCACTGGCCACAACAAGGGAGGCTGCAAGAAAAACCCAGACAGAGGCAACAAGAAGAATGCACACCTTGTGAAGACTACAAAAAAAAGGAAGGCATCTGAGGTAATTTAGCATGCCTCTACTGAATTTACATGAATTGTAGTGATTTATCTTCAATTTAATTTATCTGGAGTTTAATTTATCTTCGATTTTTACATGTAGCAACCTGGTGAATCATCAACAGCAAATGCATCACCATCTACTAAGCCTTCTGCACCTACTGCAGCAGCAAGATCCAATGCAGCACCTACTACACCAGCAAGGTCCAATGCACAAGCTGGGGCATCCACATTTAAGCCTCCAAGAAAGACATCAGTTGGAACATCTGCTGGGACACATGGTGGCGCAGCAAAGAAGACAAAGAGAGCACCTGCATCATCCATTCCTAGCTTCAAGTACTTTACTGCTAGTGGCAATGTGTAATGGTGCCAAGTATTACGCAAACATTAAGGCTATGTAATGTTGCAAACCTTCAAGTGCACCAGCTTTTGTAATCTATTGCAAACATGGATTTGATGTTGCATATGATATCTACTTATAAATGCCAGACATATTTGCTATATATTCTGTGTGTACTGTCAAATTTGATATATGTTCTGTGTGTACCTGCATTAAATGGCTGCAAAATGTGCTATATGTTCTGCCATGGTTATGTCAATTTTTTTGCTCAATTGATAGATATGACAAGCATTTCGTAGATTTCACTTAGAATAAACAGTACAAACCACTGCTTGTTCATACACTGCATAAAAGTGGATACACTGAGTCAAATCCCAGCGTTTGATTTCGTTCCCCAATCCTCCAACGATTATAAGCAGAATGGTCACTTACATCTCTGGCCCACCACTAAGTCAAATCCCAGCCACGCCAGCGTTTTTTCACTGCAAACCCTGTCAGGGTTCAAATTAGACCGGGATCAGTGAGTTGAGAGTGCCAATTTCAGGGATTGTGAGTTCAGGGTTCGATTTCGCTAGCGTCTATGAGTTCAAGGTTTGTTTTGGACTTTTTCCATTATAAAACCGAGTTCAACCAAAAATAAATAAGTAGAATTGGTGGATGCTAAAAAGTAGATTTTGACTTGCACTGCATATGTTGCAGGTACACTCAACAAAAAGAACCACTACATTCCTCATTTGATGCTATCGAGCTACGCTAACTCATTTGGAACCGGTAATAGGCTCAATTTGGTGCATTGATGTGCTTGGTACTCATGCATTCATATCTCCCTCGCGTCCTTGCCAAAGGCCGCCTTGCCATTCATAAAAGGGTATCTCATTTATTTGGCTTACTCCAGCATCTCACAACATAGCACTTTAGAGTGGTTGCTATCTTTGCCTAGAAACAGTATTGATTCATGAACTAAATGCAAAGATGCTTTCATAGGAAAATATTATCCTCCTGCTAAGATCATATCTTTGAGAAGTAGCATTATGAATTTCAAACAATTTGATAATGAGCATGTAGCTCAAGCTTGGGAGAGAATGAAATCATTGGTAAAGAATTGTCCCACCCATGGACTGACTGCTTGGATGATCATCCAAACCTTTTATGCAGGATTAAATTTTTCTTCAAGAAACCTATTGGATTCAGCCTCTGGAGGTACCTTTATGTCCATCACTTTGGGTGCTGCAACAAAGCTTCTTGATGATATGATGATAAATTATTCTGAATGGCACACCGAAAGAGCTCCACAAGGTAAGAAGGTAAATTATGTTGAAGAAACCTCTTCCTTGAGTGATAAGATTGATATTATTATGTCTATGCTTACAAATGGAAAAATGCATGTTGATCCAAATAATGTTCCTTTAGCTTCTTTGGTTGCTCAAGAAGAGCATGTTGATGTGAACTTCATTAAAAACAATAACTTCAACAACAATGCTTATAGGAATAATTTTGGTAATAACAATTATAAGCCCTATCCTTCTAGTAGTGGCAATGGTTATGTTAATTCTTATGGTAATTCCTACAACAACAATAAGAGTGTACCCTCTGATCTTAAAGTCATGCTTAAGGATTTTATTAGTACACAAACTGCTTTTAATAAAACTGTTGAGGAAAAATTTGGGAAAATTGATGTTCTTGCCTCTAAAGTTGATAGTCTTGCTCTTGATGTTGATTTGATAAAAATTAAGAATATGCCTCATGATGTTAAAGAGAGCAAAACTCTCAATGACATTCAAGTTAAAATTGACAACAATGTTAGGATGCTAGCTGAGTTGCATGCTAGGTGGGAAAGAGAGGATGAAATTGCTAAAAAGAATAATATTGCCAGAGTTTACACTATTACCACCACTAGCAATGCTGAAGTTTCAAATGTTAACAAACCTCCTACTCTTAATGGTAAAGTAATTGGTGTTGGCAATGTCTCTACTTCTATTGCAAAACGTTTAAAATTGCCTGACAACACTGAAACTGTTCTTGATAAAAGTACTGAAATTTTTCAAAACATGGGAGACAATGGTCCCATTACCTTTGATAATAATGATTTTGATTTTGATGGTTGCAATATTTCTGAAGTAATTAAGTTCTTGCAAAAGCTAGCTAGAAGTCCTAATGCTAGTGCTATAAACATGGCTTTTACTAAACACATTACTAATGCTCTCATGCAAGTTAGGGAAGAGAAATTAAAACATGAAGCTTCTATCCCTAGGAAGTTAGAATATGGTTGGGAGCCCATCATTAAAATGAAGGTGAATGACTTTGATTGCAATACTTTATGTGATCTTGGTGCTAGTATTTCTGTTATGCCTAAGAAACTTTATGATATGCTTGATTTAGCACCTTTGGAACACTGTTATTTGGATGTTCACCTTACTGATAATACTATAAAGAAACCTTTGGGGAGAGTTGATGATGTTTTTATAATGGTTAACAACAACCTTGTCCCCATTGATTTTGTTGTTTTGGATATTGAATGCAATGCTTCTTGTCCTATTGTTTTGGGAAGATCTTTCCTTAGAACTGTTGGTGCTATTATTGATATGAGAGAGGGGAATATTAAATATCAATTTCCACTCAAGAAAGGTATGGAACACTTCCCTAGAAAGAAGATGAAGTTACCTTTTGATTCTATTGTTAGAGCAAATTATTCTGTTGATGCTTCTTCACTTGGAAACACTTGATTCTTACTTTCTGCGCCTAGCTGAAAGGCGTTAAAGAAAAGCGCTTATGGGAGACAACCCATTATTTTATTTCTGCATTTTTTCTTTTCTTTTTGAGTCAAGGAGTTGTTTACTTCTGTAACAATTCCTTTGTATCTTTACTTTTTCGCATTGTTGTGCCAAGTGGAGCCTCTAATAGGAAGATGATGCTAGATTTGGATTTCTGTGCAGGAACAGATTTCTGCTGTTCACCGTTTTACTTCTGTAAATTCACACAGAAATTATTTAAATCTGCAAATTTTTGTGCGTGATCCGCAGATATGTACGCATCTTTCGTTAGTTTTGAGTTTTTCGATCTGAGCAACGTAAGTGCCTCGAAAAAATTCGTCTTTGCAGACTGTTCTGTTTAGACAGATTCTGTCTTTTATTTTTCGCATTCTCTCTTTTACTAGTGTTGAGTGGAATTCTTTTTTAGGGTGAAGAGCTTCACATAACATCAGTGGCAGTAGTTAATGTTAAAAGTAACGGTCATGTTTGTGTCCTTATAGAACATGTGAGTTTTTGATTGTGCACTAACCCTCTAATGAGAATTACTCTGAGTTTGGTGTGGCGGAAGTTTTTAAGGGTCAAGAGAGAAGTATGATATAATGTGATCAAGAAGAGTGAAGAGTTTAACCTTAGGGATGCTCCCATGGATCACCCCAGCATATTTCAAGAAGAGTCAAGCGTCTTGGGCATCCCCTTCTTCATCAGCAACTTATCAGGTCATCTCTAGTGAAACTATATTTTAATTCTTTCACATCATATGTGCTTTACTTGGAGCGTCTGTGTGCCTTTTTATTTTTAGTATTTTATTTTTCTTATGGTCAACTTGATTGGACCCTAGCATTCTTGATTGGGATATTCCGAGTTCGATTTGAACCGGATATTCCGATTTTAGCCAGTACGCGTTTCGTTTAAGTCCTTAGCCGTTTTTGCTCCTCCTCTCAGCAATCGGATAATCCGATCTTTGCTTGAATCGGAAATTCCGAGTGAATGCAGTACTGAGCTTCTCGGTCCTTAGCCGTTTTTCCAACACTTTGCTTCGACTCGGATTTTCCGATTTGATAATAAATCGGAAATTCCGACTGAACACAGTGCACAAATTAAATCCTGTTTAACTTTATTTTCCTTCTTCCTGTTTGGTTCTAAATAATTGTTTTGAGTTGGATTTAACCTATACCCAGTACATAATTAAAAGAGGTGGTGAAATATTTAAAAGAACATATTTCATTTTAGTAAGTTATAAAAATAAGAACTTTTATCGGTGCTACATAACATTGGGGTATTATGCCAAATTGCTACGAAAAGTATGGATTAATAAGTGGCATCATTTCATGCATGTTTATCTCATTTTAAGCACAGGAAAACATTAAAAAAATGTAGAGCAATATTTTTCTCTTTTGGTGAATAATTATTTCCCGCACCCCATTTAAATTGCTAGATCAATTACATAGAGTTCAGTACCTTAAATTGTCATGTCATCATGTTGTGCATTGCACCTGGTGTATTGTTGTGGTATTTATTTGGTTCCTCTCCGTTGTTGTTTGTGCATCGGTAGATCAAGGAGTTGAAGTGCCACCCCCGTATCGTGACGATCCGTATTATCAGCCGTATCAACAAGGCAAGCGTAACCCCCCCTCTGAGCATATCTTATCCTATTTTCCACAAGTAGTTTCTCCACTATAATATTGCATGCGGTTCCAAATGTCAATTTGATTCGGATTAGAGTATCCTATAGTTGCATTATGATTCCAATGCCATTACCTGTTTTCCCTCATATTAACCATAGGTTTGTATTGTTGGCCTGACATACTTACTATGCTATGATGATGCTTAGCCATGCTTAGTTAATTGCATAGCTATACGATGGATGGTTGATGTTGGAAACAGGTGTTGAGATGTGTGGTTGATGGTGGAGAATTGTGGTAACAGGTAATAAGATGCTAAAAGGTGGGGATGAGAGGCCACTGTGGTTGTGGTGTTTTGTCTCGTTCTCGCCGCCTAGGTGCGAGTTCTGTACCTCTTGAACCAAGACGAGCGTGCAACCATGCGTGAGGCCTATGCAATTGCATGAACCCTCATAGACTAAATAACTCGGCGGGGCTAGCCAGGGTCCTCTAGTTCGGGCTTCCATTTGCGCGTGCGTGATGATGGTGGGATGAACTGAGATGAGGATTGTGGTGTTAGGAAAATGAGTGGCCACGGGGCACGGTGTCGATGATCCGTGCTTCGTCCTCACTGATGATCCTGGGTTAGTCCTTAACGAGGGAGAAGTCGACACCGCTCCCACCCAGCCGGCTTTCCATGGAAGAGAGCTAATTGTACAGGTAATGGGCCGGACGGTACGCGTGGCGAAGGAGCTGGGGCTCCTCGGGACTCCGGGGACTTCCACTTTGTACACCCCTGCAGGGATAAATCTTTTCGAAAAGCCGTGTCCGCGGTTATGGACGACTTGGGAATGGACGATGATCATAGAATAACTTTAACGGAATGATTAAAAACTGAGTACTAAAGGTACTACTAATAACCAAGGTTGTCTTCCTCGAGGGTGATTCGGGGAGGTGCCTATTAGATAGGTGATGAGAATGGTGATGGTTATGATGGAAATGGTTACCAGAAAAGAGGTTACTTCTTACCCCTTTTCAAAATATTCTGATTAGTCGATGCCATGGAGTTATGTCCTTTTAAAATAAAATCAGCTTTATGCAAAACAGCCATAAAACCTTGAAAGCCAATCATCGAGCATATATTAGCTCTTAATCTTGCGAGTTCGTCGAACTCAACGTCGTTTGCTTATTTTCAGGAGAGGACTTCACCGCCCTCGAAGGTGGGTTCTTTGTGGACGTCGACGAGTAGTCTGGGGTTCCCAGGTGGCAGCTTGGGACATCCCGGAACAGCTGGCGCTGGATGTTTGTTTGCAGGCCTCTTAGGCCATAATTTGGTTCTTGTTGTTTAGAACAACACACTTTACTTCCGCATGTTGTAATGTTGGGTCTGTGACCTCTGGTTGTTATTTGCTATCTTTCTCTACGATAAGAGTTGAACTATATGATTTTGTGTCGTAGAGTCTGTGATGTGCCAGTTGTTCCACAAGTCTTGATCTCTCTATTATGCTTTGATAGTGTGTCCGGTGGTATCGGATAACCGGGGGCACAGTATCACTGTATAGCAGTCGGGTCAGGGCGCCACAAAAAGAGAAGAGGGATGATCTGCCTTGCTGGTAGAAATAACGTCCTTCATGGGAGCCGCTCTTAAAAGTATGGTTGGCAGGGGTCATATTGTACTTTACATTTTCTGATTCGTTGACAATTAACAAACACCTCCCAAAACTTATTTTTACTCTCTATGATTTCAAAAACTTAAAAAGCTCTAGCACATGATTTAATCCCTGCTTCCCTCTGCTAAGTGCCTTTCTTTTACTTTTATGTTGAGTCAGTTTTCCTACTTCTTTCTATCTCAGAAGCAAACACTAGTGTCAACTTTGGTGCAACAATTTTTATATGCTTGTATATTGCGCTTATTATATTGCTTTGTGTTGACAAATATCCTTGAGATATATATGTTGAAAGTTGAAAGCAATTGCTGAAGCTTAAATCTTCCTTTGTGTTGGCTAAATACCTTTTACTTAGAATCTATTGCTTTATGAGTTAACTCTTATGCAAAACTCTTTGATGCTTGTCTCGAAAGTACTATTCATGAAAAGTTTTTTCTTATATGATTCAGTTGTTTGCTCATTATCTACTTGCTAACAAACTATAGACCATTGACCTGGATCACTTCATTCATAACATGTGCTTTACAATACTATTTGATCAAGATTATGATTGTAGCATGTCACCTCAGAAATTATTTTGTTTTTATCGTTTTACCTACTCGAGGACGAGTAGAACTAAGCTTGGGGATGCTTGATACGTCTCAAACGTATCTATAATTTCTGATGTTCCATGTTGATATTATACCAATTGTTACATGTTTTATATACACTTCATAGCATTTTTATGCATTTTCTGGGACTAACCTATTAACAAGATGCCACAGTGCCAGTTCCTGTTTTCTGCTGTTTTTGTATTTCAGAAAAGCTGTTCTGGAAATATTCTCGGAATTGGACGAAACCTGGACAGGACCTCCTATTTTTCCAACACGTACACGAAGTCCGAAGAAGAAACGGAGGCGACCGAGGAGGGCGCCACACCCTAGGGCGGCGTGGCCCCCCTCCAACCGCGCCGTAGTGGGGTGTGGGCCCCTCGGGTCGCTCTAGCCGCCGCCCTTTCGCCTATTTATTCATCTTCATGGGAAAACCCTAGACCCGAGCATCCATCCACAAAAAGTTCCGTAGCCGCCGTCGTCAACCCTAGCTCGGGAGGGTTCTGAAGCTCTTCCCGTCACCCTGCCGGAGAGGGGAATCATCACCGGAGGGCTCTACATCACCATGCCTGCCTCCGGAGTGATGCGTGAGTAGTTCATCTTTGGACTACGGGTCCATAGCAGTAGCTAGATGGTTGTCTCTCCACTTTATGCTATCATGTTTAGATCTTGTGAGCTGCCTATCATGATCAAGATCATCTTATTGTAATGCTACATGTTGTGTTTGCTGGGATCCGATGAATATTGAATACTATGTCAAGTTGATTATCAATCTATCTTATATGTTATTTATGATCTTGCATGCTTTCCGTTACTAGTAGATGCTTTGGCCAAGTAGATGCTTGTAACTCCAAGAGTTAGTATTTATGCTAGATAGTGGGTTCATGCCTCCGGTAATCTGGGAGAGTGACAACAACTTCTAAGATTGTGGATGTGCTGTTGCCACTAGGGATAAAATAACCGATGCTTAGCTTAAGGGTACGCCGTTAGGTCTAATGCATTTGTTTACATTACGCACATTACTTAATGCGATTATCCGTTGCTTGCAACTTAATACCAACGGGGAACTCGGTATGCCAACCTAGAGGTGGATTATTAGTCATAGACGCTGTTGGATAACGGTCTATGTATTTTGTCGTAATGCCCACATGAATATCATAGTAATCATCATGTCATATATATGCATTGTCATGCGCTTAATATTTTGTCAATTTCCCAGCTGTAATTTGTTCACCCAGCATGTTAGTTATCTTTTATGGAGAGACACCACTAGTGAACTGTGGACCACGGTCCATTCTTTTGCACTGATAATACAACCAACTGCAATCATTGTTCCTTTTCATTCTCTGCAATTAAACACTATTTTCCGCACCATACGTTTAATCATTTGTTTTCAGCAACCCAGGAAGATTGACACCCTTCCTGTTTCGTTGGGGCAAAATAGTTTGATTGTGTTGTGTGCAGGTTCCACGTCAACAGCCGAACTCCCTTCCACACGCAAGTACTTTTCTGGCACTGTTGACAACCTTCAGAAGTGCTTCTTGCTCCAACTGGATCTGATAACCTTGGTATCGCACTGAGGGAAACTTGCTGCTGCACTGCTGCATACCTTCCTCTTGGGGTCTCCCAACGAACGTGTGTCCCACATCATCACCCCCCTACAGGCGGAACCCAATGGGCTGGGTCTGGCCTGGGAGCGCCGGCGCTATTTTAGGCCGAAACGGCGCTATTTGGGCATCTGGGGGGCGACTGGGAGAAAAAGGCGCTAACACGGCGAAACGGCGCTATTTTTTGCCCTGGGGGCGCTGGGGGCATGGCTGGAGATGCCCTAACACAATCATACATCTTATACTGATATGCTCCTACTTTTTTTGGCCAAACGAACCACTGCTTTAATTTGATACCCATGGACAGATTATGCTAAAAATTGTTGATGCAAAATCCAATTCATTTTTGTTAATGGTATCCAGAATCTTTTTTCCAGAAAATATTGTTTAGGCTTCAACCAAAATTCATTGTTAATGCCGGTTAAGACGTAATGATGAATTCTAATGAGGGTTCAAGAATATAACTGTTTATTGCAGGCTGGTTTATTGTTTGGGGGGTTCGACTGTAAAATGTGTTGCATGAATCTTGACGAAATGAAGGGTGTGGACAGTTGGTGGCAATCATCCTACTTGTAGTATTGCATTTTCCAGGACGGCGGCAGCAGCGTATGCGACGAAGGTGAGCTTTCCCTAGCACGACTCAGAGGCGGCCACTCAGCCCGAGCCCTAGGGGCGGCCGGAAGGGACAGCGGAGCAACTGGCTCTCGCCGGTCACGCGCGCCGGCCAGGCTGTCAAGCAGTAGGCGCACCGTGACCATCACACCATGCGACACCTAACCGGTTGCACCGCGAGAGCCACGCGCCCACGCCTAGCAAAACTAGGATTTCCCCAATTAAGCATATGCGTTTTAGCGTAATCGGGATGATAAAAGTGTGGTTGGGAGTATAAGAATATTCCTCGGGATATAGGCGTTCATAACTTGGAAAATGACAGCACGGAAGAAATCTTATCTCCGTTTTACTGCAGCTGGCCGAGTCCCATATGGATAACACCGAGCCTTTCAGTAATTAACTTGTAATTGTTCAAATAGTTATTTTTTTCATGATTATGTACCTCTGTTCTAGGGTCTGGCTGTTGACCAAATTTACCATTTTTTGTGGAAAGATGCTATGAAAACGGAGGCATGTTCCATTTTTCTCTTCGCCATACCTCGTTTTCTATACTGATAAAACATATATGCCGGAGAACCAAAGAATAGGAATGGAAATCTCACTTGATTCGTTTTCCTGAATGGCATTGTACAAAAATTCCGCTTTCTGTTATCTGCATTGCTTTCCTATTCACCGCATATTCTGTATGAATATTAATTGTTTGTTTGAGATATTTTTTTCTCATAACTGAAAGTACAAGCCACTTAGTAATCATCGAGTATAATAGTCTATTCTCTTCAGTATGAGATATCCTGGTTGCATTGATGTTTTAATCGCTCTTGTCATTTATTTAATTAGGATGTTTCACATTAACTAGCCATTGAACACGACATCATTTTCTCCAAACATTGTTGGCACATGTTGTTAGTGCAACTAGCATGGTGGCATCGCAAATGCGAGGGCATCATTTGTCATTGGTTGAAAGTGTTCAGGAAAAAAAGTTTTTATTGATACTCATATTAATTCTCAATCTGCGACAATAAATAAATTTGTTCTACAACTATCCCAAATAATTTGTAAGCAAAATATTACGTATGCCAGTAACATATATGGCAATCTTAATTTTTTCGACAAATATTATCATGTTATATGTTGAAACACACATGTAAGTAATACTGGATCTGTAAACAGAACTATAATTGTTACTCCTACTCCCTAAGTCTCAGTTCATTAGGCATCTAACGAAAATCAGGTTATCTCATTCATAGGACATTAATTGTGATGGATGCGATGAAACTGATTGGCTGAAAAATTTAAAAGTCAAATCTTTCTTGCCCACTAACATTTCCCTTTGGTCACAGTGTTGGCCCTAAGTGTCAAAAAAAACCCAGTGTTGGCCCTTATGATCATTATAAACCGAAATTTAGGGAGTACATGATGTAGATCAGTATGGGAGATTAGTTATATTTGATACAAACATTGAATTAAGATATAAAAGTCTATATATCCTCCTTAATAGGCAGATCACATTAAAGAGTCAGAATTTCTTGTTGTGATGTTTCTTACTCTCATTTACTCACTCCATGTCACAATCTGCAACGTTTTAGAAACATAAACGTGGTGAAACGTTGGCCATTATTTTTAATTATGAATAAACTTCTAAAGATAAATTACTTTTTCTAGGCATATTAGTTAACATGTTTATACATCAATAGTCAAAGTTAGAGAAGTACTATTCTAAGTTTTCCAGACTCTTACTTATCATGATATTCATTCAAAAGTTGAAAGTGTTCAGGAAAAAAAATAAGATTCATCTTTATCATATTATTTCCCATTATGTGACGATAAACAAAAATTCTACACCTATTCCAAATTTTGGTAAGCAAAATATCATGTATGCGAGTAACATGTTGGGCAATCTGAAATTCCGGGGCAAAGATGATCATGCCATATGTTGAAATACCCATGTAAATAATATTAGATCTGTAAACTGAACTATAGTTCTTACACGATGTTAGATCACTATCGGAAATTAGTTATCTTTGATAAAAAAACATTGAATTAAGAGAAAAAGGTATATCCTCCTTAATAGGTAGGCCACATTAATAAGTGAGAATTATCTTGTTATGATGTTTCTTCCTCTCATTTACTTACTCCAAGTGACAATGTGCAACGTTATAGAAACATGAACGTGGTGAAAAGTTGGCCATTATTTGTATATGAATGTACTGCTAAAGATCAATTACCTTTTCTAGACATATTTGGTAATATATTTATACTTTAATAGTCAAAGTTAGAGAAGAACTACTAAGTTTTCTTGACTCTTAACTTATCATTATCTTCATTCAATGGTTCTACACACCTCTGTCACATATATTTCATCTGCTATGCAAAATGTCTACCCAGATTGGATAGCATAGTTCAAAACTCTTAATCCAATTGAAATGACATGTGCTCTTATGTTGATTTCGTTGCTTAGAGAAAGCAAGCATATCCGTCAAAAATAATTCATAAGAATTAAGTATATGCTTTTCAAGTCCTCGGATCAAAAACTGTATCGATCCAACGTGTGGATACCAAATAAAACATATCCATAAAAAAGTGTGGCAACTTGGCCCCATGTGTATTATTAAAACAAAATATCATAGAGTGTGAGGGAGGCTCCCTCGCTAGTACTATGCCTAGTAATATTGCATCTTCAACAATTTTGAAAATTTGACGCTTTGTGTTGTGTCTCACTATATGGGAATATTTCTTCAGCGAGGAAGAATATGTGTTGACTTAGTCCTGTGAGTATCATTAAGCCAGTAATTTTTTAGTGTGAGGGACGTTCCATTCGATAATGCGACTAATGTTGTTAATTCATTAATATTAAAATGTCAGGACTCGGAATACCAAACTCCCGCATGCATTTTGTGATAATTTTGGTTTGATGGAAGTCGAATTAATTTGTCATCTATGTGTACTCAATCATAGAAACAATGTATGTAGTGCAACTAATATCGTGACTTCATTAATTTTAAAATTGCACGACTCAAAACTTCAACATGCATTTTTAGTGCGTTGGTCTGATGGTTGTCCAATAAATTGTCAACTATTGTGGACTCAATCATAGAAACAATATACTCCCTCAGTAAATAATTAACTTGTGCTCTGGTGTTTAGTCAAAATTAAACTTTCTAAAGTTTGACCAAGTATATAATCAACATCTAAAATTCAAAATCATTAGTATTAGATTCAATATAAAAAGTTTTATCATATTAAATAAATTTGTTATTGAATGTTGCTACATCTTTGGTTAATTTTACAAAATTTGATTTTAACTAGACTTGGAAACACAGGCTAAGTAAATAGAGAATATACTTAGTTACTAGTTGAATCATTTGTGAGCTGTGCATATCTTAGCAATTACTATCGTTTCCCATCACGTTTCAATTTTTTAGCTATTGCACGTCTCCTTTGCCAGCACGTTGGAGGTAGAATTTTTTTCTCCTTTAGCTATCACGGTACAGCTAAGGTACGCATGTTGGTTTTTCTATGCGAGGTACGCATATTGCTAAATCAGGGGAGGTCACGTTCTCAACATGAGTCGTGTCACGCATGTTACGTAATCTAATATATTAAAAAAATCTTAGCCATATATTTTAGATCTAACCACTATAATTAATTTAGATGATGTGGATTAACCTGGTGGCTCTATTAGACACCCTCATTTTGCTTTTAGTATATAACTAGCATGGTGGCCCTCGCAAATGTGAGGCATCATTTGTCGTTGGTTGAAAGTGTTCAGGAAAAAAAAGGTTTTTATTGATACTCATATTAATTCTCAATCTGCGACAATAAATAAATTTGTTCTACAACTATCCCAAAAAAATTGTAAGCAAAATATTACGTATGCCAGCAACATATATGGCAATCTTAATTTTTTGGACAAATATTATCATGTTATATGTTGAAACACACATGTATGTAATACTGGATCTGTAAACTGAACTATAATTGTTACTCCCTAAGTCTCGGTTCATTAGGCATCTAACGAAAATCAGGTTATCTCATTCATAGGACATTAATTGTGATGGATGCGATGAAACTGATTGGCTGAAAAATTTAAAAGTCAAATCTTTCTTGCCCACTAACATTTCCCGTTGGTCACAGTGTTGGCCCTATGTGTCAAAAAAAACCAGTGTTGGCCCTTATGATCATTATAAACCGAAATTTAGGGAGTACATGATGTAGATCAGTATGGGAGATTAGTTATATTTGATAAAAACATTGAATTAAGATATAAAAGTCTACATATCCTCCTTAATAGGCAGATCACATTAAGAGTCAGAACTTTTTGTTGTGATGTTTCTTACTCTCATTTACTCACTCCATGTCACAATCTGCAACGTTTTAGAAACATGAACGTGGTGAAACGTTGGCCATTATTTTTAATTATGAATAAACTTCTAAAGATAAATTACTTTTTCTAGGCATATTAGTTAACATGTTTATACATTAATAGTCAAAGTTAGAGAAGTACTATTCTAAGTTTTCCAGACTCTTACTTATCATGATATTCATTCAAAAGTTAGTGTTCAGGAAAAAAAAAATAAGATTCATCTTTATCATATTATTTCCCATTATGTGACGATAAACAAAAATTCTACACCTATTCCAAATTTTGGTAAGCAAAATATCATGTATGCGAGTAACATGTTGGGCAATCTGAAATTCCGGGGCAAAGATGATCATGCCATATGTTGAAATACCCATGTAAATAATATTAGATCTGTAAACTGAACTATAGTTCTTACACGATGTTAGATCACTATCGGAAATTAGTTATCTTTGATAAAAAAAACATTGAATTAAGAGAAAAAGGTATATCCTCCTTAATAGGTAGCCCACCTTAATAAGTGAGAATTATCTTGTTATGATGTTTCTTCCTCTCATTTACTTACTCCAAGTGACAATGTGCAACGTTATAGAAACATGAACGTGGTGAAAAGTTGGCCATTATTTGTATATGAATGTACTGCTAAAGATCAATTACCTTTTCTAGACATATTTGGTAATATATTTATACTTTAATAGTCAAAGTTAGAGAAGAACTACTAAGTTTTCTTGACTCTTAACTTATCATTATCTTCATTCAATGGTTCTACACACCTCTGTCACATATATTTCATCTGCTATGCAAAATGTCTACCCAGATTGGATAGCATAGTTCAAAACTCTTAATCCAATTGAAATGACATGTGCTCTTATGTTGATTTCGTTGCTTAGAGAAAGCAAGCATATCCGTCAAAAATAATTCATAAGAATTAAGTATATGCTTTTCAAGTCCTCGGATCAAAAACTGTATCGATCCAACGTGTGGATACCAAATAAAACATATCAATAAAAAAGTGTGGCAACTTGGCCCCATGTGTATTATTAAAACAAAATATCATAGAGTGTGAGGGAGGCTCCCTCGCTAGTACTATGCCTAGTAATATTGTATCTTCAACAATTTTGAAAGTTTGACGCTTTATGTTGTGTCTCACTATATGGGAATATTTCTTCAGCGAGGAAGAATATGTGTTGACTTAGCCCTGTGAGTATCATTAAGCTAGTAATTTTTTAGTGTGAGGGACGTTCCATTCGATAATGCGACTAATGTTGTTAATTCATTAATATTAAAATGTCATGACTCGGAATACCAAACTCCCGCATGCATTTTGTGATAATTTTGGTTTGATGGAAGTCGAATTAATTTGTCATCTATGTGTACTCAATCATAGAAACAATGTATGTAGTGCAACTAATATCGTGACTTCATTAATTTTAAAATTGCACGACTCAAAACTTCAACATGCGTTTTTAGTGCGTTGGTCTGATGGTTGTCCAATAAATTGTCAATTATTGTGGACTCAATCATAGAAACAATATACTCCCTCAGTAAATAATTAACTTGTGATCTGGTGTTTAGTCAAAATTAAACTTTCTAAAGTTTGACCAAGCATATAATCAACATCTAAAATTCAAAATCATTAGTATTAGATTCAATATAAAAAGTTTATCATATTAAATAAATTTGTTATTGAATGTTGCTACATCTTTGGTTAATTTTACAAAATTTGATTTTAACTAGACTTGGAGACACATGCTAAGTAAATAGAGAATATACTTAGTTACTTGTTGAATCATTTGTGAGCTGTGCATATCTTAGCAATTACTATCGTTTCCCATCACGTTTCAATTTTTTAGCTATTGCACGTCTCCTTTGCCAGCACGTTGGAGGTAGAATTTTTTTCTCCTTTAGCTATCACGGTACAACTAAGGTACGCATGTTGGTTTTTCTATGCGAGGTACGCATATTGCTAAATCAGGGGAGGTCACGTTCTCAACATGAGTCGTGTCACGCATGTTACGTAATCTAATATGTTAAAAAAATCTTAGCCATATATTTTAGATCTAACCACTATAATTAATTTAGATGATGTGGACTAACCTGGTGGCTCTATTAGACACCCTCATTTTGCTTTTAGTATATAACTAGCATGGTGGCCCTCGCAAATGCGAGGCATCATTTGTCGTTGGTTGAAAGTGTTCAGGAAAAAAAAAGGTTTTTATTGATACTCATATTAATTCTCAATCTGCGACAATAAATAAATTTGTTCTACAACTATCCCAAAAAAATTGTAAGCAAAATATTACGTATACCAGCAACATATATGGCAATCTTAATTTTTTGGACAAATATTATCATGTTATATGTTGAAACACACATGTAAGTAATACTGGATCTGTAAACTGAACTATAATTGTTACTCCCTAAGTCTCGGTTCATTAGGCATCTAACGAAAATCAGGTTATCTCATTCATAGGACATTAATTGTGATGGATGCGATGAAACTGATTGGCTGAAAAATTTAAAAGTCAAATCTTTCTTGCCCACTAACATTTCCCGTTGGTCACAGTGTTGGCCCTATATGTCAAAAAAAACCCAGTGTTGGCCCTTATGATCATTATAAACCAAAATTTAGGGAGTACGTGATGTAGATCAGTATGGGAGATTAGTTATATTTGATAAAAACATTGAATTAAGATATAAAAGTCTATATATCCTCCTTAATAGGAAGATCACATTAAGAGTCAGAATTTCTTGTTGTGATGTTTCTTACTCTCATTTACTCACTCCATGTCACAATCTGCAACGTTTCAGAAACATGAACGTGGTGAAACGTTGGCCATTATTTTCAATTATGAATAAACTTCTAAAGATAAATTACTTTTTCTAGGCATATTAGTTAACATGTTTATACATTAATAGTCAAAGTTAGAGAAGTACTATTCTAAGTTTTTCAGACTCTTACTTATCATGATATTCATTCAAAAGTTGAAAGTGTTCAGGAAAAAAAAATAAGGTTCATCTTTATCATATTATTTCCCATTATGTGACGATAAACAAAAATTCTACACCTATTCCAAATTTTGGTAAGCAAAATATCACGTATGCGAGTAACATGTTGGGCAATCTGAAATTCCGGGGCAAAGATGATCATGCCATATGTTGAAATACCCATGTAAATAACATTAGATCTGTAAACTAAACTATAGTTCTTACACGATGTTAGATCACTATCGGAAATTAGTTATCTTTGATAAAAAAAAACATTGAATTAAGAAAAAAAACGGTATATCCTCCTTAATAGGTAGGCCACATTAATAAGTGAGAATTATCTTGTTATGATGTTTCTTCCTCTCATTTACTTACTCCAAGTGACAATGTGCAACGTTATAGAAACATGAACGTGGTGAAAAGTTGGCCATTATTTGTATATGAATGTACTGCTAAAGATCAATTACCTTTTCTAGACATATTTGGTAATATATTTATACTTTAATAGTCAAAGTTAGAGAAGAACTACTAAGTTTTCTTGACTCTTAACTTATCATTATCTTCATTCAATGGTTCTACACACCTCTGTCACATATATTTCATCTGCTATGCAAAATGTCTACCCAGATTGGATAGCATAGTTCAAAACTCTTAATCCAATTGAAATGACATGTGCTCTTATGTTGATTTCGTTGTTTAGAGAAAGCAAGCATATCCGTCAAAAATAATTCATAAGAATTAAGTATATGCTTTTCAAGTCCTCGGATCAAAAACTGTATCGATCCAACGTGTGGATACCAAATAAAACATGTCAATAAAAAAGTGTGGCAACTTGGCCCCATGTGTATTATTAAAACAAAATATCATAGAGTGTGAGGGAGGCTCCCTCGCTAGTACTATGCCTAGTAATGTTGTATTTTCAACAATTTTGAAAGTTTGACGCTTTGTGTTGTGTCTCACTATATGGGAATATTTCTTCAGCGAGGAAGAATATGTGTTGACTTAGTCCTGTGAGTATCATTAAGCCAGTAATTTTTTAGTGTGAGGGACGTTCCATTCGATAATGCGACTAATGTTGTTAATTCATTAATATTAAAATGTCATGACTCGGAATACCAAACTCCCGCATGCATTTTGTGATAATTTTGGTTTGATGGAAGTCGAATTAATTTGTCATCTATGTGTACTCAATCATAGAAACAATGTATGTAGTGCAACTAATATCGTGACTTCATTAATTTTAAAATTGCACGACTCAAAACTTCAACATGTGTTTTTAGTGCGTTGGTCTGATGGTTGTCAAATAAATTGTCAATTATTGTGGACTCAATCATAGAAACAATATACTCGCTCAGTAAATAATTAACTTGTGCTCTGGTGTTTGTTCAAAATTAAACTTTCTAAAGTTTGACCAAGTATATAATCAACATCTAAAATTCAAAATCATTAGTATTAGATTCAATATAAAAAGTTTTATCATATTAAATAAATTTGTTATTGAATGTTGCTACATCTTTGGTTAATTTTACAAAATTTGATTTTAACTAAACTTGGAAACACAGGCTAAGTAAATAGAGAATATACTTAGTTACTAGTTGAATCATTTGTGACTTGTGAGCTGTGCATATCTTAGCAATTACTATCGTTTCCCATCACGTTTCAATTTTTTAGCTATTGCACGTCTCCTTTGCCAGCACGTTGGAGGTAGAAATTTTTTCTCCTTTAGCTATCACGGTACAGCTAAGGTACGCATGTTGGTTTTTCTATGCGAGGTACGCATATTGCTAAATCAGGGGAGGTCACGTTCTCAACATGAGTCGTGTCACGCATGTTACGTAATCTAATATATTAAAAAAATCTTAGCCATATATTTTAGATCTAACCACTATAATTAATTTAGATGATGTGGATTAGCCTGGTGGCTCTATTAGATACCCTCATTTTGCTTTTAGTATATAATAGATAGATTGCTAATCCCTATCGAAAGATAACTGAAGAACGATGTATGTGGTTACGCTATTGCTCATGTGGTACTTCATACAGTTGTTTGATGCCGTGGCAAGCATTTCTACCGGTTCCTTTTAATAAAGTAAGATTGTAGCTAGTTACATTGCCCTGAGCCTCTGACTGGCATATTTGATGGCATGCTCATGAAAGCATATGGTGGAAGCTTTTTCGCCTGTCGAGTCTTCTTTGGTATATTAGAAAAGAGTGTCGAATAAAGGATTTTCACGCTATATGTTTTTGCAGGTACTCTGAGCGGGTCTGGGATAACCTTGGACTTGACAGGGAAGCGGCAAGATCGCCTTCTACTCCCTCCGTTCACAAAAGGATGTCTCAATGAGGCATCCTTTTGTGAACGGAGGGAGTATCTGTTATTTTGTTGAGAAGGTTCCCCAGTCCACTTCTAACGTTTGGCCAATCTTCTTTTGGGGCGTGCCTGCTAATCCTTTGGAAAGAACGCAATGATAAGAGTCTTCAGCGCCATATATGTGACCAAGCAGATTATTTTTAAGAGAATTGGCTGCTAGAAAGTAGATGTGGCTCAGATAGGTTTGGTACAACCAGGACTCTTCTGACCGTCTATGGAAGGGCTGCTCTATCCCTTGCAGCAATGTGGACCATGATGTCTTCGCCGCCCGCTATAAGATTGAAAGGTGATGTGGCAACAACAAGTTTCTGGTTTTGACCACTGACTGTTTGGAGTGGCACCAGAGAATCTGGCTCTCAATGTTTTTCCTTTGGCAAGGCGCAAACCTTTTTCTGTCAAAAGGGCGCTCTTGGACCACAAATGAGTGCATGGCCTGTCAAGAATTAACTCTGCTACGTAAGTCTCCCAGTTTGTGCAGCTTTGGTCGAAGATCCAGCGTGCTCACCTTCACGCTCATCCGGACTCGGTTTCCTGAAAGCTATCGGACATAACTTGTAGCCAGCTAGATCAGCTTACAACTTCCAGTTTGTTGGAATAAATGGCATATTTTGGAGCTGTAATCTTCTTTTATTATCTTTGTAAAAAATCATGAGTGGATGCTTTAACATAAGCATCACAAATATACATGTTTGATCTATAACTAATAAAAATTTCTAGAATTCTCATATGTCAAATCCGGTCTTGATATTTAACTTGTTCGTCAAACTTCACCAAACTATAAGAGTGACTTGGCTGAGAAAGTGAAGCAAGAGGTCCTTTGTGGTCTTGGTACTGCACTTCGCAGTTTGTGTCATGAAGTTTCAAATGTTACTATCAGATATTAACCATGTTGCATTCATGCTAGAGACCTTTATGTTCAATCGCAGTCTCTTTTTAATGATGACATGTATCTAGGCTGTTATGCACCTAATGATTAGGAGTTCCATGGATTCTACAGATTATGATAGTGAATTGGTATGCTCATGAGCTCCATTTTTGCAAGTATCCTATTCATGCTTGATGGAACTATATGTAAAGCTTCTACATGTTCTCTTAAAAAAGTATTTCATGGTATATATCTTGCAATCACTGGCTAGTCTTATGTTCCTTCTGCTGACTCTGTTACAGCTGATGAGAGCCTTGAAAATTGACTGTCCTCAAGGTTTTTGGAGCCTCTGTTCTGAAACAGCAGAAGGAGGCCCCTGTTGAGGCTTGATCACAAATAAGATACACTTGTTGTGGCTTGGAAGAGCTAAAAATAAGTCCTTTTAAATGCTCAATTGTGTCCATCTCATAGGTAGTCCAAATGTTTATTCTCTTCCAGGTGATGGCCTAGCAGTGCTTCTTGCCTTATTTGTGATCAGGAGATGAAATCCCATGTCCATCATTTCTTCACTGTCCCTTTTCAAAACAAGTTTGGGGTCTCCTCGGCCACAAGGCGTCGCATTGCACGGGAAACTTCAAAAGACGGTGCTTCAAGTTCTCTAAATCCGAATAAAAGAGGGACCAATACACTTTGGGTCTATATATGATCTAGCATCTATGGAATGAGTGAAACCGAAGAACCTTTGAGGGCAAAGAATTGAATCCAGTTGGAGTTGTGGCTCATTGGAGAGGCGTTTCGAGAGATGTGATATGTTTATCGGCGTTCTTAAGGCCATGTATTTCTGTTACTTTATTTCTGGTCTTTGAATTTTGCTCCAGGTGTAGTATGCCAGAGGATTTCGAGAGGTGTGATATGTTTCAGCTATTTGTTGGTCCATTTGGAATTGTAGGAACAATCTTGTTTTTAACAGGAAAGAAACTTTTCATGTCTTACAGGTTATCAATATGGCGGTGCACTGGATCCAGCTATGGGCTTTCTTGCTACCTTCGGACCAGCGAGACCTTATGGTGGCTGGATGTGCGCGACTCCTGTTGGTGGCACAGGATTTTTTCTCCCGACATACGTGGCAGCATATTAGTCGACTTTCGTAGTCTTCCTCCTGTTATTTGTGTCGGTTGAGCTGCGCCTCGATCTTTCGTGATTCCTGTTTATGTAAACTTTTAATAATTGACGCTCAAACTTTGTAATAATCGGCTGTGTGCATCACTCGATGCAGAGGCTGGGAGTAATAAAATTCCCTTTTCTAAAAAAAAAAGTATGCCAGAGGATGATATGCACATGCTGTTCACATGTCCTTTTTCAAAAGCCGCTTGGTTTAGGTCTCCCTGGTTCATTTAAACTGATATTCTTGCTGCCCAGTTTCGCTCCATAACGGAAATTCTCAACTTCTTACGAAATTCTGGCCACCCAGCAATTAATCTTCCTAAGCTTTGCACTTTCTTGTGGTGCCAGTGGAAAACAAGATTTTTTTTTAGAGTAAAGGGGGTCTCCACCCGGTTCCAATTTTATTAAACTGAAACCAAGTGTCAAGTTACAGCACTCAGAGCAGACTGGAGTAGCAGCTCAGAACAGAAGAGTGAAGAGTTCTGGTGCAGCCAAAAACTACAGACTCTATCCTATTACAACTGGGGGTTGTGCGCCAGCAAGATCATCCGAATAGCTTCATCAGTTATTCCTTTTTTTTTCTAGAATGCCCTACAGTTTTTCTTTCGAGGAAGAATCATTTCCTACAGCTTATGAGCTTGGTAATGATGGATCCCTGTCTCTGTCACATCCCTGCCAAAGGCGTAGCATCCCGCCTTCTGGCAACGCACAACCCCGCCCTTGTGAAGCTCAGCGATGTGGCTAGCAATCTGAAGCAATTTGATGATATTAACTAGTCCATGAATTTGGTTATTACCATACGATTTATCGAGACAGAAGATAGCTACCTTGGCATCACCGTGGCCGTGAAGATAGCATATCAAGCATGGTGTGACTCTTCTTCTTCAGCGTCCGAGTGAGTTCCCAGTGTTGGTGCGCCTCCATCTCTTCTTCCTACAAAATTTAGCAAAAATGATAATGCAACCTCAGGCCTTCAAATTTACAGGGGGTAATTGGGTACTTGTTTTATCGTAAACCAGCCTAATGAAGAGATGAGAGCGAAGCTGATCTTCCTCTGGTGGGGGGTTCATGGCATTTAAGAAATAATTCGATTTTTGGTGACGGGAAATGCAAGGTAATGAACTAGGGGTGGAGGTGGATTATAATAAAGGAAAAAACATATGTGAGATGATTTTTTTTTTTAGATAAAGGGCTTTTATATGTGAGATAAAATGCCGAAGAAAATTAAGCACATGTCTTTCCTACGACTAAGGGTAATCGGGATGATCGAAGAAAATTAAGCATATGAAATGACTTAAACAAAGCAATATGGTCTTGTACACCTCAGATTCTTATATCAGTGCATGAAAGTATAAAATCGACAACTAAAATAAGACACACAATAAATCGTTAACAAAAAGCATAACTAGCCTCTAAAATAAAAACACGGGTCAAGTATCCAATGAAGTATAGAATAACAAAGCAAATCAGTTGGATTTTTCACACGATTAGAGTGTTCATTTCTTCATTTGCAAATCTAATGACAAAAAAATGCCTTAAACCAGTGACTAATTAACAGTTGCTCAATACAAATGAGTCGATTGTTTTAGACTTGAGGCTTGTTAATTACCCTTTTTTAGGGACTAGTGAATTAGTGAATTACCTAATCGCGTGCGTCTGGTTTCAATGAATATTCTAATCACACGCTTAGACTTGAGGCCATTACCTAATCCATATTCCCATGTCGCATGACCAATCCACAATGTTGCCAAAAGCCAAATATGCGACGTAATGAACTATGGCATCGGTGTCAGATTTCTAAGTTTGCTGCAATGTATAGCCAAATGCCAAAAGCTAAATATTCTGATCAAGGGCCCACATCAGGTTAAATATTCAGCTTCCCTCTCTCCTCAACTGCCTCCAACACTCTCTCTCTCCTCATATTCTATTGATCGGCAAGGAAATGGAGCGGCTCTTCTACTTGATCATTGCCAAATAAATTTGGCTATGGCGTTAAACTTTTGGTATTTGGCTACGGTTTTTCACATTGTGGAGCAACGCCATAGCCAAATTTAGAGATATACATCAAACATTTCTACATATATAAAGTCCTTGAAACGTACTACTCCCTCCGTACTAGTTTATAAGACTCAATGTACAAATCTCTTGGACCAAGATAATATTTGATAGGAACTTAAATCTTACATGTATTGGTGGGGAGAGGCACCAACCAATAAGTTAGAGGAAATTAAATGAAACTGTGCCTAGGAGGTGGAGACTTTTGGCCTTTTTGGGACAAATTGGTTTCGAGATTATGCCCTATAAAGTAGGACGGAGGAAGTACTATTTTGTAAACCAATAGGTTTTTGCACTTGAGTGATCCAACTAGCAATGTGATGGCAAGGCATGTTCGTTTATATAGCTCTCTGCACACCAATGGAATCACTAGCTCATCAAGTTTGTGCCCTGTTCTCATGCTATCATGAAGAAATCACCCTTTGGTGCTCAGCCCAATTCTAATGCATACGAGCAGCGAAACCTGTGTGATGGCCTCACGTGGTTCTTGTGTCCGAGACGGAGTGGGCTTAGGGGTATACACATCCATATCACCCTGGTCGCTAATGTTGAAGTCCAAACAAACTTCTACTGATCAGCTCCTAACACAATCATACATCTTGTACTGTCTGCTCCTACTTTTTTTTTGCCAAACGAACCACTGCTTTAATTTGATACCCATGGACAGATTATGCTAAAAATTGTTGATGCAAAATCCAGTTCATTTTTGTTAATGGCATCTAGAAAGTTTATTCCAGAAAATATTGTTTAGGGTTCAAGAAAATTCATTGTTAATGCCGGTTAAGACGTAATGACGAATTCTAATGAGGGGTTCAAGAATATAACTGTTTATTGTTTGGGGGGTTCGACTGCAAAATGTGTTGCACGAATCTTGACGAAATGAAGGGTCTGGCTAGTTGGTGGGGATCCTCCTAGTTGTGGTATTGCATTTTCCAAGGCGGCGGCGGCAGCGTATGCGACGGAGGCGAGCTTTCCCTAGCACGACTCAGAGGCGGCCACTCAACCCGAGCCCTAGGCGCGGCAAGAGGGGACGGCGGAGCAACAGGCACTCGCCGGTCGACGGTCGTGCTGCGCGCCAGGCTGCCTAGCAGTAGGCGCACCGTGACCGTCACACCGCGCGACATCTAACCGGTTGCACCGCGAGAGCCACGCGCCCACGCCTAGCAAACTGGCTGAACCGCACCGCGTCCCACCTGACCTGACACGACCCGGTAATGGCCGACACGACGCGCACCGCACCCACTCTCTCCCGCACGGCGAGAACAACGGTGACGAATAGCAGCGGCCGACGAGGTTCGGTGCATGAAGAAAGGGAGCTTGGGGCACGAAGTCTTTTGTGGACTGGGGAAGGAAGGAGGTGCTCAAAAGATAGGTACGCGGCAAAAAGGGACTATGCATCCGAGAAAGGCATGGACCGGGGCAACGATCGAACGTGAGTGCAGGGCTGACTACGTTTCAACGGGATGGTAAACAAAACTTGCCACCTCCATGCATGGGCCCAATGCCAAACGTCTCCTCAAGGATTGCAACAAACTTAAGGATAGCCTCGTCAGTCAAATGTTTATCAGTCAGATCAAGATTTTTTTTTAGGCGTTGAAGTTGCAGCGACCGTGGTGTCCAGTGTCAGGTGTTCGCGTTGCGCGGTGGTGTTCCAATCGTAGCTAGGTTGTGTGGCCGTGGAGTGTGGTTTTCGCTCGGTTCCCCTTAATTAACTGAGTTTTGTATGGTTTTTGGGTCCGGTTTCCCATATTAATTGGACCGATTCTTTTTTCTATAATGCAATGGCAGAGCTCCTGCCGGTTACGGTAAAAAAAAAAATTCTCCTCTGGTGAATGGAGTTTGTTTCTATCAGTCCAAAGGAGGTTCTCATCGATCATCTTCAGTGGCCCGAGTCCAAGCGCGGTTAGGAAATTGTGGAATGAGAATTCATCTGCTCGCTCGACCCAGACGTGCAACATATTGGTTGTGAAGATCATCCTAGGCACATGCCGTACACTGGAAAATTTCCTGTGGTGATGGATCATCGTCATTCGTACGTCCACTACGTCCTAGTGACAAAGGTTCTTCTTCATGGAGGGAGTGGATTAAAAATATCTTCATGGACCTTCCGACCCATTTCAAGTGGCAGCACGTTTACGATGATCTTCGCGAATCCCGCGGAAACAACACGCCAATCGCTCAGTCATTAACCTGGACGAACCGTTCAAAAACAGAAAATGCATGAAAATCCTGGATGTACCCGTTGATTCTATTCCGTGTACGACCAAAATAGAAACGATAGCACTAGTACAGGCAATTTAAGACCGCTAAATCACGCATAGGAACCACTTTCCGTGTGTAATCCCTATCGCTTACCCTTACAAATTATAACGGGTGTGTAGGGCCTCAAACAGCGTTCGACAACCAAATATTCGCATATGGTTTCAGTTTCTAAACCATGTATCGCACACGATAGGAAAACACAAATCGTGTATAGTGCTCCACCAACGCACATCTTTTGTTTGCAACAACCATTTGAAATCGATCTGTGTGTCTATATAAGTTGTCTCTATAGTACTATTTGTTGCCCATATTTTTTGAACGGTAATTTCAACCGACAAGTGTTTCAATTCGTTGGTAAAATGCAATTATGGGCCAGTTATTATTAGCGTTACTTTCTTCCCGCTTGCTTTTCCCGCTGTTTTTCCGCCTCCCCGCCGCCCACATGCTCGTGTATAAATCTAGCTAATAGAAGTGCTGCCGGCAGCGGTAATGGCTCGCTAAAGTTCAGAGTCCCCGACAAGATGTGATAGTCCATTGGAACAAGGAAGCGGCGCGTTCCCACGTGTGCCTCTACCTCTGTCGCCGTTCCCTCCTCCCTGCCTCCTCGTCTGGCGTTCACTCCTCCCCCGGTTTGTCATCGTCCATCCCTAACGCGGAGACGCCGGTCGACGATGACACTGGTTCAGGGTCGTCGTCGCAGGTTGATCTGAATTATTTTGAGTAGCTCGATCGGAGGCAGGAGCTGGAGGAGCACATGTTGGTGCAGTAGTCCATGGCAGCGTGGCGCGCATAAGAATACAGGACGCATCGCGTGGTGGAGGACTTCTTTGAGACTCTGCGCAAATACCATATGCGAAGGTTGCAGCGCCTTAGGGTGGAGCTAAATGTTTTTGGTGCACCACGACCGAAGTGGCACAAGGCCGACGCTGCCGAGGCCTCTAGGTCTAGCCAGCCACCGGTCAACAACGTTGACGACAACATGGATTATGACGCCAACGACGAAACATCTGAAATATTTAAAACATGTTATTATTTGGGACGGAGGGGGTAGTTTTTAGGTAGTATGCATAATTTTCACATACTTTTTATGTATAAATACGAGGGTATTTCGAAACTATGGTATAAACTATGAGTCCACTTGATATCTTTCCAAGTATTGAAGTACTCCCTTCGTTTATAATTATAAAATATTCTAACTTTTTAATGATTCACATATAATGAAGGATGACAATGGGCAGGGTATGCAGCGGTAGAGCAATACCATGCTCATACCCGTATAGTCAATCGGCATAAAAATCTTCCCATACCCGACGGGTATCCATGCTCATTGTTACCCAACGGGTAGATCAAATATTACACAAGTTATTCATAATTTTACATTCATCGATAACACATTTGATAAAAGAAAAAATTCTCAACTCAATAATATATATTTGAGTACGTGACAATTATGTTAACTCAAATTGGGAATTGATGACAACTTTAATATAGGTTCACAAGTTTATGGGAATGAATGTTGGATCTCCACGGTAAGTCATATAAACAGGCAGGATATGGGTATACACACGTACCTGTTTTCCGTGCCCTAGCCACGACTTAACGTGTACTACCCATGGGTATAAAATTGTGCCATACCCTACCCATGCGTGTACGGTACCCACTGGTACATGTACACGTGGTAAAATTTCCATACTTACATATAATTTAGACGTATTTTATCGTGTATGTGCACTCATTTCTCATTTATGTCGTATACAGTCTACGCTGAAATGTCGACGAAACAGGCCGTAGCCCCGCTTTATAAATAAAGCCACAACGGGCGAACCGATACAATGTGATGAGGAGACCCCTTACAAAGCAGATCAAAGATAAACAAAAAAGAACCGGATAGCCAAACTTGCCACCGATGACAATGGAACGAAACTAAAACGGAACTCCACGACAACGCCCTCAAGAAGGTAACGACGCCTCACGCCGCCATTGTCGAGACCGTAGTCCAGGGTTTTCACCCGGAGCCCTGACGAGGCGAAGGTGGCCACAACTGCGCCCCCAAGAGGGTTACGACACCCACGGGCATCGCCGCCGTTGGCGCCGAAGCGCTAGGCTTTCGCCCGGAAAAACCTTCGCCCCACACGGTGTTTCAGACCGTCCCCCGTCATCGAGTCAGGCTCCCAAACACGATCTGGGAGCTGCTAAAGCCGAAGCCGCCAGCACCTGGATCCCCGCCGTCCGCTCCCTGCTAGCCACCTAGTCCAGGAAAGGTACCATCACCACCGCCACGTCGCTCGCCGTAGAACGCTCGTGCAGTCCACCTTCCGGGCCGCCGCCCCGGCATCCAAGACCTCGCAGCCCTTAAGTCGCAGGCATGGGACAGCAGGGCCACCAAAGCGGACGGGAGAGGTCAAGGTCAGCAAATCAGCTCTCTGATCCCGGGTGTGACGAGCAGGCCCTCCTACAAGTCACCACCACAGAGCCGGAGACGGGCCTGCCTGGCGGTCGCCGGATCTAGGCCCGTGGCCCGGATCTAGCACCCCGACCACACACGGCCAGTGGATGGGTTCCCAGGAACCCCTGAAACCAGGTCAGCGGCAGCAGCACCCAGATCGGGCCCAAATGGGCCTAGATCTGGGCTGAGGCCCCGCCGTCCCGGCCAGCACCACCGGCGACATCTGATCGCCGAGCCATCCCGGACCTCACCTCCGCCTTCCGCCTTGCCGTCCACGCGCCAGCTCCTTACGGTCAAGATCTCCGGCCCAATCCGAAGATGGCCGCTGTCCGCGCCGCCTGCTACGACCGCCGTCGCCAAGAGTCGCTGCTCCGCCACAGGCTCGCCCCGCCGCCGCCTAGTCTCCACACCGCCACCGCAGTAGCCGCGCCGCCGCGCCCTTGGTCAACGCGGAGCCCACGCCGTCTTGCCCAACCCGCGCGGGAACCACGAGCGAGGGAGAAGAGAGCCTCGCCGCCACCAACGCCCGGCCTTTGGCCGGCGACGCCGTCCGGCGGCGGCGAGGAGAGGGGATGGGAGAGGGGAGGTAGAGGCGGCCGCGGGACGGGTTCCCCTGCTCGCCCGCGCGGGGGCGAGCCAGGGGACGGAGAGGAGGGGGAGAGGAGGACGGGGAGAAGCGGTGCTCGCCGGCGGCGACCCGGCGGCTAGGGTTAGGGTTAGGGAGGGTCGCGGGTAAAATTGAACTCAATCCTAGGCATACGGAAAGAAATCTGACGGTCTCATTTTATTATGAAGCTAGTAGTAATTAACTACTGATCTCAACTCCCATTTTCTTTATTTATACCATCAAAGTTAGGGACAAATTAACAGATGAGTCGCCGACTGGTGGGCTCGTGAACAGCTTCCGATATTCGGCCCGCCCAGACCGCGAAACCCTAGGCCCACCACCCTACAAAACAGGACTCCTCCGCTGCCATTCCGCCGCCATCTTCGTCGCTGCTCACTCGGTGCTCACTCGCTCTGTCCAAACCCTAGCCTGCTCGTGCTCACCTCCCGGCCATGGCTAGCCGGAGCGGCGCACCGTTCACGGACGTCGATCTAGATATGTGGGAGCATATCATGTCGGTCATCTACGACTCCCTCCCGGACCCGGCCGTCTCCACCGCCGCCTACCTCAACGCCGGCTGCGCCGCCCCTCCGACGGCGTCGACCGCATCGGCGGCCTCTCCGACGCGCTCCTCCGCGACATCGTCTCCCGCCTCCCGGCAAAGGAAGCCGCCCGCACCGCCGTGCTCGCCACGCGCTGGCGCGGGGTCTGGCGCTCGGCGCCGCTCGTCCTCACCGATGCCGACCTCTCGGACGGCGCCTGGCCCCCAACCGACACTCCCGCCGTCGCCGCTGCCGTCTCCCGCATCCTCGCCACGCACCCTGGGCCCTTCCGCTCCGTCCACCTCGTCTACAGCCGCATGAGCGAGCGCCAGCCCGAGCTCAGACGCTGGCTCCGTCTTCTCGCTGCCAGGGCGTCCAGGAGCTCGTCCTCGTCAGCCGCCCGTGGCCGATCGACGCGCCCCTTCCCAGAACGCTCTTCAACATCTCCACTCTCACCCGCCTCTACATCGGTGTCTGGAAGCTCCCGGACCCGACCGGCCTCCGCGGCTTCTCCTTCCCCCACCTCAGGGAGCTCGGCCTCTGCTTTGTTCTTGTCGAGAACGGAGACATCGACGCCGTCGTCACCAGGAGCCCCGTCCTGGAGATCCTTAACATCCAACTGGGCATCCAGGGGATGCCCCTCCGCCTCGTCAGCAACAGCCTCCGGTGTGTCCAGGTCTGCCACTCGAGGATGGCGAGCATCGCCGTGGTGAACGCCCCGTGTCTCGAGCGCCTCATCCTGTCGGACTGTATGAACGCTGACGGCATGCGCACCAGGGTCAAGATTGGAAATGCCCCCAAGCTGAGACTGTTCGGGTACCTGGAGCCAGGGAAATATGCCCTAGAGATCCGAGACACCGTGATCAAGGTACATATCCCAGATCCTATCTTCCAGTGTTCAATTAGCAATCACATGTTTTACTAAAGGTGTGATCTTGTTGAATTGGGTGCATTCCAGGCTGGGATGGAGGCGACCCCAAGTATGATGCTCACGAGCGTGAAGATCCTGAGTTTTGATGTGTGTTTTGGAGTTCACAAAGACATCGAGATGATGCCCACCTTCCTCAGATGCTTTCCCAATGTTGAGGCGCTGCATATTAAGGTACTTTGTTTTTCGTGTTGTTACTTCTGCTACTTCAACTTCATCCTTCACTTGCTGAATTGTTCACCGAGTTACAAAATTTGCAGTCTGCAAAATGTGACCAACCCACTGGCAACTTCAACCTCAAGTTCTGGGAAGATCAGGCTGGTCCCATCATAAGTGTGCTCTTCCGCATCAAGGTGATGATGTTCAGTGAGTTCCGAGGGGAGCAATATGAGCTTTCCTTCCTCCAATCCTTCTTCGAGAGCGCATGTGCTTTAAAGCATGCTGTCATTTTTATAGCAAATCCAAGATTCACTTCTCTCTCCGTGGATGAGATGATTTCCAGTGTGCAGAATATGAGTGATGAAAAATGGGCCACTAAATTCCAGCTTTCTCTCAGTGTGAGTAATGGTCCTCAGGGTGGCAGGCACTGGACCTTTGAACAAGGAGCAGACTTTTCTGATGAAGATCCTTTTTCACCAGTTATAATTCCCTCAAGTACGTGGTTCATATTGTTTTCCAGTATCTACATGTGTGCTGCTTTAGATTCTATTTTATATGTGTTCAGAAGATTGGAATGATATTTTATACTGTAGAATGATTAGCTTCAGTTGCTGAGGTTACTGGTAGTGGTATTTAATTGCTACGTGATTGCGTCCTGTTATCCTGATTGATCATACAGTTTAATCATCATTGCATCACTTTGTAATCTTTCTAAGTTTTTTGATTATTACATATGAATCTTTATGTGCAGCTATGCAAGCTAAGTGTTTCATTTAGGCATGAATTGTGCTGATGCTATTCTTTCGAATGCATAACCAGTATACATAGCTGGCCAATTGCGACTTAAAAGTTAAAACTCAAGCCTTGACATTCAGAATTTCAAGAGTTGCGTGTTTCCTAGCTTTGACTTCACACATTTTATTGAATTATGTTGCTTTGCTTCTTATATGATTATATTTTCTGTGAATTGCATCCTTCAGTATTCATGCACATTGTTACTGTTGAAGTGTATAAGTGAATTGTCTGGACCTTTCCATCAGATCGGTCTTTTGGAATAGTGGTCAGCGCATGAAGCTTGACATGGTATCAGAGCCAAGGTCTCGAGTTCGAGTCCTGGTTTGCGCAATTTGTTCTAAAATTGTTGCTGCCCCCTCTTTGTCCACGTATAGGCCTCTTGAGCCATACCTCTGAGATTCGCGCGCCGTCGCTCTCTTCCGGTTGCACGTGTTGGCCTCTCCCTCCCCGAGTCACATGTGAGAGGGGGTGTTCAAGTGTATAAGTGAATTGTCTGGCCCTTTCCATTAGATCGGTCTTTTGGAATAGTGGTCAATGCATGAAGCTTGACAGTTACATTTAGTTGTGCACCCTGAGTTCTTATAGAGAAATTAGATTGGCTTGCTGAGGTGACTAATAGAGGAATTTTATTGCTTGGTGATTGTATCCTGTCGTCCTGGTTAATCATCATTGCAGCACTCTGTGATCTTTCTGAGTTCTTCGATTATGACATATGAATCTTCATGTGTAGCTATTCAAGCTAAGTTGATTCATTTAGGCAGAATTGTGGTGATGATATATCTTTCAACTGCATGACCACTAGACATGTTTGGACAATTCAGACTTTAAACCCGAGCTTTGACATTCAGAATTTTAGGGGCCGCATGTTTCCCAGTTTTGACTTCACACATATTATTAAATCATATTGCTTTGGTTCTTGTGTGATCATATTTTCTGCACATTGCGCCTTGTTACGTCTAGTTATGCACCTTGCGGTCTTCATGTCGTGTATACAACACACCTTGTCTGTCTAATACAAGATCCAAGTCCCCCACAGACCACAGTCTTCTGTTTCAGGCTGATGGAAATTATGTCCTAATGAAGCTCTTAGCACACTTCCAAGTCATAATATGTACTGTATTACTGTTATTTAATGTGGCTCACTTGTTAGCAAAATTTAGGCATGCTAAGACTTTTAAATGTTCAGTGAAAATAAACAGCACGACTTTGTAAACTCTGATTCAGTTCCTTTATGGTCGGTGTCACTCATCTAATCAGTTCCTTTTCTCATTACATCAATTATAGGCCCGGTGACCAGCCAGCAGGAGGCGCAAGCTGGCGAGTGCCGCAACTGAGGTCTTTGACACAAGGTGCATCGATGCGGGCAAACGGTGTTTGGAGAGCTAACCTTCGTACCTGATGGACTTCTGTGGTTCTGTAGTGAGTCATGTAGTGGCGGTTGAATTGCGGTTGAATTGCTACTCTGTTTTTCATGAGAGTTGTGCTTTGCGGTCTGTATCGAGTAAAACTATGGCCAGAGATCATTCTCCTGTAACTGAGCAAGACATGATCAAGTTTGAAAATTTGCGCAGAATTAGTTATAAGATCGAGCTGGAAAATTCATTCTCTAGTAAACTTTGTAGGCAATATTTGAATCGGAAAGTCAAAATGGAGGCCAGCTACACTTAGGCAATTATTTTGAAAATCATATTTTTGGAGTTTTAAAATAATCTGAAGAAAAATCCGGTACACAGACAATAGTGCATTCTACCAACGGGCAAAATTTCAACTTGAAATAATTTCATATTCCGGGCTATCCCAAAAATACCAAAATCTGAAAGATTTTAGAGAGTTCAAATTTACACTATTCACTAATTTCAGTTTCAGATTATTTTTCATTTTTGCACCGCCTAAAACAAAACTTTTTTCTATTTGAGATTTTACATGTTGGTTGAGGACAACATTATCTACATCCAGATTTTTTTTACAGATTTTGTAAAACTCAAAAATATAAATTTCAAAATTTTCAAAATAAAGAGCTAAGTTTTTTTGCATATGAGATTTGTAAGATCGTTGGCTGGCGGCACCTAGCACCCCCTTGCAAAGGCGAATGATCTTAAATGGAGTATAAAAATATATCTTACTATAAAATGCTAGTGTGTGCAATGTGATGTTACCAGCCATGCATCCTCATGTTAAGCTATAGTCAAAAAAAAAATTGTAGTTGAATTTTTTTCAAGGATACACACCGGAAGGTGCATCAGTTTCATAAAAGAAGGGGCTAGGAGGCCATTTTTAAACTCCACGCGGTTGGGCACAGGCGCCAAAGTCGCACCCATCTGTTACTTCGCCAACTACACGCGACATCTCCACCTATCAACTAGTGCTACTATACCTCTTAAAAGTCCAGCGAAACACCAATTCTCCGCTTCGCTAGCAATGCGGGCGATCATCACCACGGCGGAAGGCCGCTCTCCTTCAAACTCGACATCATTGCGGTGTCTCCACAAGCACCAGCAGATGAGCGTCATAGCTGACCAGAGGTCCTGCTCACTCTGCAAACACGTCAGCCAGTCCACCAGCGTCGCGTCATGACTAGGGGGTCTATCATAGTCCCCCAGTTGCGCATGATTAACGTCCAAACCTCTCGGGAGAGCACGCAGCCGAGAAGCACATGATCTATGTCCTCATCATGTTGGCCACAGAAGGGGCACGCCGCTAAGTGGGGCAAGCCTCTGCGGCTCCAACGGTCCACCGTCCAACACCAGCCTCTGATAGCCAGCCAAAGGAAAATCTTGCACTTCGCGAGAGCTCGGGAGCGCCAAATTTGCAAAGCGCCATTCATCTCTACGCGCCCCGCGAAAAATGGCTCTCTATGTCGATCTAGAGGAGTATCCACCATGTTTCTCCTACGTCCACTTAATGGTGTCGTTCACCCCGACTGTAAGCGTGACGTCTGTGAGCTGCTCGGCAAGCTCTAGCAGCTCATGCACTTCCTGAGGGGGGGGGGGGGGGGGGGCTGGTGGAACATCCTCAAGCCAGCCACATGCAAGACCCTCTCTGACAAAGTGGGTTTTACGCTGATGTTTGGGGCCCGCTTCCAGAGGTTGGGAGCGGTGTCCCCTATCCGTCCACCGGCTAACCACCTGTCGGTCCAGAAGAATGTGGTTGCGCCATCTCCAATGGTGGAAACTGTCGCTGCCTCATAAAGCTGTTGTGCAACAGCGGCACCTGAATGTTGAATTCCCACCATGGCTTGGAGCTATCCACTCTGCACAACCACAACCATCTAGGTCGCAAGGCCTGGTTCTTCATTCTTAGGTTAGGAATACCCAAGCCACCCCACTCCTTGGGGGTGCAGACCTTGTCCCACGTGTACATCTTTCCTCCCCTTCCAAAAGAAGCCGCGAAGTTTTTTCTCTATCTCCACCAGAGTTTCAACCGGTATATCTAAGGACAACATCGCAAAGATTGGGACCGCCACTAGTGTGGATTTGATTAGCTTCAGTCGACCTCCTCCACCCAGGTAAGTAGCTCGCTACGTTCTCCACCAAGTATCTCAATTGGGCAGCCGTCGGCTTCCCCAGGGAGAGTGGTAGCCCCAGGTACCTCATTGGAAAAGGAAGCACGGGGCAGTGCAACGTCTGGTCCACCAAAGTTGCTGCCTCATCACCACAACGAATCAGATGAGCGGAGCATTTGTCAAGGTTAGTCTGTAGCCCTGACGCCACCCCAAAGTCCTGAAGGATCCCGACAAGGACCTCTAAGAGCATCACTAGCAGAGCCCTTAAAAGGCCAACCCTTAAAAACGGAATAAGGGTCGAGAATTGGATGTTTTAAGGGTTGGAAACAGAGGGCATAGATCAGTACCCTCAAACCCAACCCTTATAACAGAATATTCCGTTATAAGGGTTGGGTTTGAGGGCACTGCTAGATGCCACAACCCCAACCCCAACCCCAACCCCAACCCCAACCCCAACCCCAACCCTTAAAACTATCATTTCACATCTACATAGGATTATCACTAGCAAAATACAATCTTCCTTGAAACAAATTAGCTAATGAGAATCATTGATGCATGGTTTATAGTTTACATCACAAAATCATCATCTCCCCCCACTCATCGGCACCATCACCAAAAAGTTGCACCTCGGCGCCATCTCCTAGACCACATCCGCATCCATCAATCACCTCCACCGGTGGAATCCTCCACGCCACCATTGGCACCACCACTCATCACCGACTCACCTCGAAGAGTAGAGGTCGCAGCACGTAGAAGCCTCTTCCTCTCCGCGATGTCCTCCTTGGTCTCCTTCCACCACACCAATTGTTCTTCGTCCATGTCCTTCTTAGGCATCATCATATGCTCCTTCTCCTCGGCCATGAGTTATTTCCATGCCTTTGCTTCTTTGATCTTGATCATCCTCTCCTCCAAGTCGGCCTTGCGCTTGGCTTCTTCCCGCCTTGCTTCAACTTGTGCTAGCTTGACCTCTTTCTTCTTCTCGGTGATAAGGAGCTTTGTCTCCAATGTCTTCATTGTCAAGGTCTCCTTTGCCTTCATCATCTCCCCCATCTTCTCCCTCAAGCTTGATGCATCTCCTTCCAACTTCATCCTCTCCCACCGGCCTTGATGCGACCGGTATGAACGAGCTCTCAACGATCCGGTCTTCGGCTTGATCTCACAATAGCGGTCCTCTATGCGTTGCCAATAGCGCTTCCCGGTTTGATCTGTGTCGGTGGTCGCATCCATCCCCACAAGCCCCAAGCACGAACCAAGAGGACATCTTCAACATCGCTATAGTTTGTCGAGCGGGATTTGCCACCGGCGGCGAACACTCCCTCCTCTATCTCGGTCACCTCATCACCTCCCCCCTCCTCCTCATCACCTCCCCCCTCCTCCTCCTCTCCAAAGCCAAATGGTTGAAGGGAAGGAGCCCCGAGGTCCACCTCGGCGGCATTGAGCAACCCCATATACGAACCGGTGGATGCGGCCATTTCATCGAGCACCTCGTCCGCGACCACCGGAGGAACGGCGCTTGAAGGCGTGGGCTTGCGGCTGGCAGTGGTCTTCTTCACCTTCGGCACCCCTGCGGCGAGCTTCGCGGCGGCAGCGCCCTTCGGCCCGAGCCCCGCGGCGGGACGGCGACGCTTGGCAGGTGCGGCGGCCACCGGAGGGGCGCCGACGGGCACGGGAGGCGGGGCGGGTGAGGGGGCCGCGGCGGGCACGGTAGGGGCGACGAGGTGCGTGCCCGCGCGCCGCCTCTTCGCGCCGAGGTGGGTGGTCGCGACCACCATCGCCACCTCCGCGTTGCTCGCTGCGGGAGCGGGAGGGGCGGCCGGTGCAGGGGGCGGAGGAGGAGCGGAAGTGGCGGGGGGCGCGGCGGCGGAGGGAGCGGTCGCCGGTGGGCGCTCCTTGACGGCGGGGCGGCGAGCGCCGGTCGTCGGCGCGATGCGGGAGATGGCGGCGCGCGCGCGGAGGAGGACGACGGGTGGGATTTTTCCCTCCCCCGCGCGAGGTGAAGAGGAGTAGGGGTTGGCACCGCGCAGCCCTCCCCAACCCTCACAAGTAAGGGTTGACAGGCCAAACTGTGCTCCAACCCTTCATTTTTTTTACAGTTTTAAAGGTTTAAGGGCTCTGCTAGTTTGCGTTTTCCCTCCCGAACCCGTAAAAAAACAGTTATTTTTAAGGGTTGGCCCTTTTAAGGGCTCTGTTAGTGATGCTCTAAGTCCCTCAAAGTGGGTCGCTAGAAGGTCACGACGTCGAGGTGCGGTGGCGAAGTCCTCTGTCAGCAAGGCGAGAGAGGAGGCCGAGCTCCGTAGCCTTCTCAATCACCAAGTGGAGGACCTCCATAACAGTGATGAACAACTATGGTGAGAGAGGATCACCTTGACGTAGCCCGCGTCTGTTGAAGATCTTTCCACCTGGTATGCCGTTGAGGAGGACACGGCGGGTCGTTGATGCCGATAACAGTGCACAAATCCACGTGAGCAGGTGCTCGCCAAACCCCATTTTCCGCGGCACTTCCAGCAGGAAGGACCAGTTGACTGTGTCGAAAGTCTTGGTGACGTTCGTCTTAAGGAGCACAGCCGGAGTTTCTGTCCTATATGCAGCTTCCGAGCTGTGTTTTGCACCACGCACAAAGGCACTCTGATGTTTCCCAACAAGCTCAGAAAGTGTTGGGGCCAGCCGACAAGCAATAACCTTCGCCACAAGCTTCGCCACAGTGTGAATGAGGCTGATAGGGCAAAGTCACGGACCTCCTCGGCTCCCGCCTTCTTCGGCAGTAGGATTACTAGGGCTTGTTTCACCACCCCAAAGCCCCCCGACTCTAGCCGCGACAGGGAACCAAATGCTGCATGACGTCCAATCAGCTCATTTGCTATCAGAATCTGAATCTGCATCTTGATGCTGCCAATGAACTTGGAGCTCCACCATGAGTGCCCTGGCTTTGGCTATGAGCTTCTAATCGAGTTGCTCAAAGGGGTTTGGTTCGTGCGGCGTCGAGGTCCACGCCTCCTGAACCGCTGGCTCAAACCCGTCCACCTTTGGCCAAAAGGATTGAAATTGGAAGCGCCTACCATGCTGCAAGTCCGGTGCCAACTCGAGATTGAAACTGTAGTTGTAATAAGCTTCAGTATTTTCCTTTGAGTTTATTCATGTTTTTTGTTGATTGTGGTTGTTTCGATTTCTATGATCTACAATATACTATAACATCTTCATCCCTAGGAGGAAAGTCGACGGTCTCGTTTCACTAGTATCAAGTTTGTCTAATGATCATGTCCCGCGTTTTATTTATAGCATCCAAGTGAGGGACAAATTAACAAATAAGTCACCGACTGGTGGGCTCGCGAGTATGCTCCGACCGCCATCGAGTTTGACATCGTCAATGAAGACTCGGAGCCGTCACGGGATGCTGTTTCGGAAGAGTATGAAGACTCGGAGCCGTCGCGGGCCGCCGATTCAGAAGAGGTCGCTGAGGCTGCCTTGTTGGGTGATCTCCTGGCCCCCTCGCCGACCCTTGGCGGGGGTGGGAGGCGTGAGCGCGGGCGGATAAGTCGTCGCCCCGTTGCTGGGCTCGGTGCATGACCTCTTCACCAGGCCGTCTGTGCCCCTGCTTCCTTGCCCCGCGCATCGGACACCGGCTATGGCCTATGTTGAGCCGACGTCGTAGATTCGCCGCAGTGTTCGGCTGGATGCGAAACCGAGGATGTCGGCCGTCGAGAAAACTGTTCGCGTGCTGAACAAAAAGATGGAATTCAAGTTGCAGAGGATGCCCCCTTCGAGCAGGCTCGCAAGCAATTTGAGGGCAGCTTCAAGACGCAGATGCCTGACTCGTCTATGCAGGCGCTCAATGTTTTTTCAAGCTCAAAATTCCGAGCCTTGCTGCCGTTGACGACGCCCTCATAGCCCTGGCTGGCCCAGGTGGTGTGGAGTTTACGCCTTCAGCTGAGTAGGAGGTCTACGTCACTCTCCCGCCCTGTCCAGCGTGTTCTGGACCATGTTGAGGGCCGAGTAGAAGTTTGAACTGGCTGAGTTTCGCTCCGGCCGGTTATGTATCTTATTTTTTATTTGGGCCTAGGCCTCCACTGTTTGCTCCTTCTTTATCTATACTACTACTAAAAGAGCAAACTTGTGTTCATACATTGAATCTGAGCCTTTCAATATTTGGCCAACGGTCCAGATCGCTCCAATGTTTGACAACTCAACACAAATCCACTTTTGCCCGTTTTACCCTCCCACCAAATCACATAATACTGCTAATGCCATCGTACCGGTTCGTTTTATTTCGTTTCGTGATAATTATGAGATTTGCCACCGCTAAAAGAAATTAAAAAACAGAACACTAGAATCGCGAAGACCACACTCTGCCCTGTTCCCATCGCCGGCCGCCGGCGAAGATGTTCCCCTACCACGCGACGCGCCGCCCGCGTTTCTCCACCCGCAAGACGGCCGCCGGCCTTCCTCCACCTACCGCGCCGCCGGTCACCCCCAGCCCAGACGCCCTGCTGCCCCGGGGGGCCAAGATCCCCTCACAGCAGCTGCCCTGGGAGGCCGAGGGCGGCCCACCACCTCCCGCCGGCGAGCTGGGCGTCCTGGGAGGTCCCTGCACCTTCCCCAGCATCCCCGCACCGTCGCCGACAGCCACGGACCTCCGTTGCATCCTGCGCGGCTACCGGCGCACGCCCCGCACCTCCACTGCGTCCCGGACAGCAGCGCGGTGCCCAGGCGTTGAAGACGACGCAGTGCAGATGACCTAGCACCACGCAGGTCACGCCCCATCCTCGCCCCATCGTCCGTGACCCCGCCCGTCATCCACTGTGTCCTCGCCTCGCCGCTAGCAGCCCCGCTTATCCGCTCGCATAACTCCCATCGAGAACGACGACGAGGACCCTGCTCAGGCCACCTTCCTTTCACCATCGTCGCGCGCCCCAACCCGTCATCCATCCGTAGATTAACCAGCCCCAGCCACCAGAGAGCCTCTCCGCTGTGCTTCTCCGCTGGTTGCAGTCGCACAGACATCTTGCAGGTACGCGGTGTTCAAATTCAGTTGTTGTCTTTCTTTGCTGTTGATTTCAGTGGCTTTCTTACCGTGGCCTAAAGATGGATATTTTTTGTTGTGTTCAAAATTACTTGGCATCCGTCAGCTGTTCTGAATATAAAACGTTCTTACGGGACATCATGTTCAGAGTATATGTCATACAGGTCATGCACTCTATCATATACGGAGTAAATCTCAAATATTTTCATCAAGTTGTTCTTCAAGGTAGAGAAGTTTTTTTTTTATCGAATGGAGATCTCATAGCCACTATATCATTTTTTATCCCCTCGGGGAGACAAGGATTTGCAGTGTCCAATCAAGGTTCTTCTGTTTACCAATTCGTCATCCCAGCCTTTTCTTTCCTGATTAAACAGAAATATATATTCTCATTGCCTTTTCTGATAGTATCTTTGATTTAGGTTACATACGAATGTTAAGTGCTCTAAGATTAGGCATCCATAGCTGAAGGCCAGGTGTGTGTGTATCTTCTAGAGCTGCAGATGGCCAGGTACTGCTATCTCCACATTACGTGCACACAAACTATAATTTTTTAAATACAGTTCCAAACATATGGTGATATGTGGACTGAACTTTGTAGCAAACCTGCAGAAGTCCCCCGGTGGTCAGTTCCAGCATAGTGATTAAAATGGCTTATTCTGCAGGTTTCGTGTAGAATCCAAAGTGTGTTTAGTGGTGATCATCAGATAATTAATCCTAACACATTCTGAAGTACTATTGACTTGACCGACAATGTAGTATCACTGAACTCACATTTGCATCTATAAATTGATGTCGTACCATATACAGGGATGACAAAGGCACACTTTCACGTATCCTGTTTTTCTTCTTTCTCCATCCAAATATGGCCGCTTTGGTAGCTTGATTTACTTTCATTCGATGACGATGTATTAGGGCTCCTTTAGTAGCATGATTTGCTTTCATCAGTGGATGATTTACTGGGGCTCTTTCGGTAGGATGAATTTACTTTCATCAGTTGACGATTTTGAGAGTGATACGTGGTTTTATTATGGCTCCCGACAAAGCAAGTTTCAGAACAGTGGTTCTACCAAGACCTGGTGGTTAGAACAGTAATTTGTTTGGGCCCAAATGTTAGCTATTTTTGGAACTAAAATGAAGATGTAGATGAAAAAAAGGTATAGGAATGCAACTCATTAAAGAAGGGTGGGATTCAAAAGACCTAGCAAACATTAAAGACATTTTTATACTCGGACATCCAGTACAACTTTCTAAAAGTTACACATGTGTGGCCGGCCCGTGCTTGTAAATTGCCCCTTTAATCGTGAAGACGTGCGTTGCACGTACATACCAACTAGTCAATATAAAAGGCAAAGCTTTTGCTTTGTTTAAAAAAAAAGAGTATGCTCCGACATTCGGCCCGCGCAAACCGCAGAACCCTAGACCCACCACCACACGAGACAGGCAGACACCACCACCCTACAAAACGAAACTCCTCCGCCGCCATCCGCGTCGCTGCTCACTCACTCTGTTCCGACCGGGCACAAAACCCTACCCTGCTCCCTGCTCGTGCTCACCTGCCGGCCATGGCGAGCTGGAGCATGGCACCGTTCACCGACATCGACGCCGACAAGTTGGAGATGTTCATGTCGGTCATCTACGCCTCCCTCCCGGACCTGGACCCGGCCGTCTCCACCGCCGCCTACGTCACCTCTGGCCGCGCCGCCCTCTCCGACGGCGTCGACCGTATCAGCGATCTCTCCGACGCGCTCCTCAGGGACATCGTCTCCCGCCTCCCGGCCAAGGACGCCGCCCGCACCGCCATGCTCGCCACGCGCTGGCGCGGGATCTGGCGCTCGGCGCCGCTCGTCCTCATCGATGCCCACCTCTCCAGCGCCTGGCCCCCGACCGACACTCCAGCCGTCGTCGCTTCCGTCTCCCGCGTCCTCGCCGCGCACCCTGGGCCCTTCCGCTGCGTCCACCTCGTCTACAGCCGCATGAGCGAGCGCCAGCCCGAGCTCAGGCGCTGGCTCCGTCTCCTCGCTGCCAGGGGCGTCCAGGACCTCGTCCTCGTCAACCGCCCATGGCCGATCGACGTGCCCCAGAATGCTCTTCGACATCTCCACTCTCACCCGCCTCTACATCGGTGTCTGGAAGTTCCCGGACACAAGCGGCCTCCGCGGCGTCTCCTTCCCCCACCTCCGGGAGCTCGGCCTCTGCTTTGTCCTTGTGAAGAACGGAGACATCGACGCCGTCGTCGCCAGGAGCCCCGTCCTGGAGATCCTCAACATCCATACGAGCATCCAGGGGCTGCGCCTCCGGCTCGTCAGCAACAGCCTCCGGTGTGTCCAGGTCTGCACCTCGAAGATGGAGGTCATCGCCGTGGTGAACGCCCCATCTCTCGAGCGCCTCATCTTGTCTGATAGCACGAACAGTGACGGCTTGCGCTGTTGCGCACCAAGGTGAAAATTGGAAATGCCCCCAAGCTCAGATTGTTCAGGTACCTGGAGACAGGGAATTATGCCCTGGAGATCCGAGACACCGTGGTCAAGGTACATATCCCAGATCCCATCATTCCATTGTTCAATTAGCAACCATGTGTTACTAAAGGTGTGATCTTGTTGAACTGGTTGTGCATTCCAGGCTGGGATGGAGGCGACCCCAAGTATGATGCTCACGACCGTGAAGATCCTGAGTTTTAATGTGTGTTTTGGAGTTGACAAAGACATCAAGATGATGCCTACCTTCCGCAGATGCTTTCCCAATGTTGCGACGCTGCATATTAAGGTACTTTGTTTTACATGTTGTTGCTTCTGGTGCTTCATGATCCCTCACTTTCTGAAGTGTTCACTGGGTTACAAACTTTGCAGTCCGCAAAATGTGACCAACCCACCGGCAAGCTCAACCTCACGTTCTGGGAAGATCAGGCTGGTCCCGTCATAAGTGTGATGTGCCGCATCAAGGTCATGACGTTCACTGAGTTCCGAGGGGAGCAATATGAGCTGTCCTTCCTCCAATGCTTCTTCGAGAGTGCACGCGTTTTAAAGTATGCAGTCATTACAATGGAGAATTCAAGATTCACTTCTCTCTCCGTGGATGAGATGCTATCCAGTGTGCAGAATATGAGTGATGAAAAATGGGCTAGTAAATTCGATCTGGCTGTCTGTGGGAGTAATGGTTCTGAGGGAGGCGGGCTCTGGAGCTTTGAACGAGGAGCAAACTTTTCTGGTGAAGATCCTTTTGCACCAGTTGAAATCCTCCCAGGTACGTGGTTCATATTGTTTTCCAGTATGTGCACTGCTTTAGATTTTATTTGTATGTGTTATCTGAAGATTGGATATAATGATTAACCTGAATTGCTGAGGTAACTAGTAGTGGTATTTTTAATTTATTTTGTTTGGTGATTGTGTCCTGTCATCCTGATTGATCATACAAATTAATCATCATTGGATCAGTGTTAACCGTCTGAGTTCTTCGATTATGAGATATGAATCTTTATGTGCAGATATGCAAAGCTAAGGTTATTCATTTAGGCATAAATTTGGGGATGACATATATTTTTCAACTGCATGACCACTAGACATATGAATCTTTGTGTACATATGTATGACAACTCTGAGAAAGAAGTTCATATAACCCCCCTATGTATCACGTTTCGGCCGCTAACCCCCCTAACTTTAAACTGGAGCATATAACCCCCCTAACTATCTAAAACCGGGCAAATTACCCCCTGAACTGTTTTGAGAGTGGTTTTAGCCACGTTGGACAGCGGTATAAGCCACGTAGACGACGAATTACACCCCATGTTTCGTTGACCGCAGTCTCCTTCTCCTTCAGGCTACAACAAAAATTCAGACGTGAGATTATGCAGAAAACTGATGTAGTATAGCGCGTACTACTATATCCAGACAACAAGAATTTCTACCTGGCAGCCGACGAGCCGGAAGAGCAGCTGCTGCAGCGCGGGTAGCTGCTCCAGGAGATCGTCCTTGCCCAGACTCCTCGTCTTGCTTTGTCCCTGAAAAAGAAATTCATCACGACGATGCGTCCGTCAGAAGCTTCGCCAAGATTAAGCAGAAGCTGCGACCAAGCGAGCGCATCAGAAACCTTGGGAGGCGCCCTCTCCGACACCGCCTGAGCCGCTCCGCCTCGACGTAGTACCGGAGCACGGCGAGGCACTCGAGCCGCTCCTCGAGGAAGAGCGCGTAGGTGCGCACCCATGCGGAGCAGTCCCAGACTCCCAGGCCAGGTGGCTGGAGTCGTCCTTGAAGTTGGACATCTGCAGCGCGTGGCCCCTCTGCCGCCCGTGACCCAGCAGCTCCTCCGTGAACGCGCCGCTGCCGCCTTCCCGGAGCGCCCTGTGGATCACAACCAGCGCCTTGAGCGCCACCACCCAGTTGCTCGTGTTCGCCAGGTGCTCGCCAGCGAGTGCACGCAGTAGGAGACGTCGGCGCGGGGGCGGGCATTCACGATCTCTGCAACGGCGGCGACGACGACGACGTGCAGATGGCGCCCCGGCTGACTGGTCAGAACAGGGAGCGAGGGATGGCTGCCGACGGCCCCGGCGCGATCCGCCGCGCCTTGGACAAGGCCTGCGCCAACCCGTCTCCGGTCTGCGGTCAACGAAACTTGGGGTGATTCGTCACCTACGTGGCTTATACCGCTGTCCAACGTGGCTAAAACCACTCTGAAAACAGCTCAGGGGGTAATTTGCCCGGTTTTAGATAGTTAGGAGGGTTATATGCTCCAGTTTAAAGTTAGGGGGTTAGCGGCCGAAACGTGATACATAGGGGGTTATATGGACTTCTTTCCAACTCTGACTTAAAACCCAAGCCTTAACATTCAGAATTTTAGGTGCTGCATGTTTCCCAGTTTGACTTCACACATTTTGTGAAATTATATCGCTTTGCTTCTTGTACGATCATATTTTCTTTGCATTGCACCTTTTCCTCTAGTATTCAAGCACCTTTGTTACATCTAGTTATGCACCCATGTTGTGTACACCTTGTCTGACTATTAATACAAGATGCCAGTACCCCAGAGTTTTATATTTCTGGCTCTTAGCACATTAAGTCATCATATGTACTGTATTACTGTTATGTAAATCACCTGGCTTTGTACACTCTTGAGTCAGTTCCTTTTGCTCTGTGTTACTAGACTACGTCACTCATCCTAATGAGTTTTGTCTCCCGTTGTTACATCAATTATATAGTTCCGGCGACCAGGCAGCGGAAGTTTGAAGTCGCAAGCTGGGGGGCGCCGCAACTGAGGTCTTCGACACACGGCGCATGGGTGCATGCATTCCGTGTTTGGACAGCTAACCTGAGTACCTGATGGACCTTTGTGGTTCTGTAGTGAGTTATGTAATGGCTTTTTAAGCGGAAATTGTCTTTGGTACCCGGGCTCATATGCTCCCGTTATTTTCGAGAGCATAAAAAAATTGAAAAACTTTTCAAAAAATTCCGAAAAAATCATGCACGTACCTGAGTATGGCACGCTCGATCCAAAATTTTGGATCTCATTTTGTCAGAAATTTGTCATTTTTGCACAGGGCGGCCACGATGTCATTTCGTTGCGAAATTTGTCACGATCGTGCGTGCCATACTCAGGTACGTACATGATTTTTTTGGGAATTTTTTGAGAAGTTTTCTAATTTTTATATTTTTTTGAAAATACCGCGAGCATATGCTCCCTTTTTAAGTTGCTACTCTGTTTTGCATGAGAGCTGTGCTTTGCGGTCTGTATCCAAGTTTCTGTGGCCGGAGATCATTCTCCAGTAACAGAAAAAGACATGATTAAGTTGAAAATTTGCGTGGAAGGAATCATTAGGTATGAGGTTTAACCATGATCAAGTTGGCAACTTCATTATCCAGTAAACATCGTGTACGCAATTTTTGAAAGCACTTTTGGTGACGAATGGTTTGGGCGTGTGTTTTGTGTCTTTTTGTGGAGTACGTCCTCTGCAAAGCCAACTACATCTGACGATGTATCAGTAAAACAAATGTGAACAGCAACAGATAAACGCTCTAACATAAAGTGTATTGACAAAATTGCTACTGTTGTTAGGCCTGAAACTACCAAAATCCATGCGTTTGTTGAAGCTGCATGCATGTATTTGCTTGCATTGTTTTTTTGAAATAATGGATAACTGAGCAAAATTGCACACGCAAAATCATTTCTATTAGTGACTTGCAAATAGTCTAGTTTGTTACATCATTTTAGCTCAAGGTACACACACATTGAAGGAACAAACTTGCTAGACTGAAAACCATACACTACTATATGGACATCCCTTGACTCCAAAACCATCGGTTTCCACATTACACGAACTACAAGCAGGCCAAATAGAGCATCAGTGATCACTAAAGAACTCCCTATGTCACAAGAACTGTACGCTACTACACCATAACTCTCTGTTACGCCAGAAAAGTAACGCGGGTCTACTTCTGCACAAGAGGTTGCCGTTCCAGTGATATCTTACATGGTCGACGGATTGGCTTGATTTTCCGATGTAGTTCAGTCAGTGTCTGAGGCCTCCTCCTCTGGTAGTTCAAAGGCATCGATCTCTTGGAAGTATGTTCTCTGCTTCTCGACGAAATCATCTGGTAACTTGGGTCTGCCTGAAGATGATTTTTCCATCGTCATGTGCATCTTCTGTTTAGAAATTCAAGTAGTCAGCAAGAAGAAAACATTGTTGCAACTGTTTCAACATTGTCAAATTTGTCTCTAATGTTGATCCTGTGGAAGCTGTTTATACAGCAGACCTTAGAACTGCTATTTCCACTCGCGCATGTACTACTCAAGTCTTTTAAATTCAGAATAGACACAAGATTGGTGGATCCTACATACGGACCTTACTACCTAAGCTACATAATCCATGAACTGCCTTAAGTTTGTGTGATACTACACTATGGTGTTGGCACTTCCTCTACGGCACCAATGCAGTGTAAAAATACTCAAGCAAGCATATCAAGATATACAGCATCGAATAAACACTACACAAGAGATACACATGAAGAGCATGAAAGAAAAAAAAATCAGTATGGGCCTTATTAACATTTACTGGTTACATATTAATGGATGAGAAAGTTTGAGAAAAACCATGAGCTACAAACAGCAAGCATGACTAACCTTTGTATCGGACAGTGACACAGATCATTCAAAGAGAGCACGGTGATCAAGGTAGAATTCCAGGGGAATGGCTCAGAGTGTTGTGCTGCTTACCTTTTTAGCTGGATGACAAGGGGCTGAGGATGAAACAGGACGAGAATGCTTTGTCGTCAGGGCTTTCTTAGTTAAGTGACTGAAATGAAAGTGCACTTGAGTTAACCAAAGACGCTCACATTGCAAGGATTAGCTATGGATAAAATAACTAAACTAAGAATTCCAATTTTTGGACTTTGGATTGCAGAATTTGCATATATTGGCCATCTGGAACTATTTACTAATCCAGTTAAACCCATAATTATGATACAGTATATGATTTGATAGCTTAGTTCTCTTGAAAACCCGAAAAGACTCTGCACGCTCTACTAATATACAAAGTATTTAAGGAGAAGAATGCAAGCAGTTAACAAACAGAACACCAAAAAGTAATGAAACAAGCAAAATAAAATAAATGGGAAGGTATCCTATCAGTCTGGACCAGTTAGAACTTGAAGTCGAACTGTTTTAATTTGTGTTTTAAAACTGAACTGTTGCAGGCTTAATGAGATTATCCTGCAGCTGCAAGCCACAATGATGAGTAGCTGCTGGTGCACAGCAAAAATGACATCGTATAAAACCAGATGAATATTGATCACCCTGACGGTTTGCCTGCTGGTGAACTCTACCATTTGCAATGACAATTTATTCTCATATAACGATAAAAGCCTGTGTTAATTAGAACTTCGTTGTAGTCGGTCTAGTTTTGAGACAAACTAAATACATGGATCTAAAGGAGCTACCGCGCAGCGGAAGCTTATCATAAGTAAATCTCACAATCAATTGCACAGAAGCAGGGGACAGCTTGCTCACCTGCTGGCCCTTGCAGCTTTGCCGAGAGGGGGGCAACTTGCTGCTGCTCCAGTACGAATGGGATCCTTGACGCTGGCGGGATTCCTCCTCCCCTGAGTTTTGCGACTCGTGTAAACCGTGGAGATGGGTGATTTCACCGAACTGAACTCGTCAACAGCTACATAGACGCAGAGTAAGAAGAATCCCAAATTGGTACAGCAAGTAGAACAACCACCACGGAAATCGAACAGAGAAGGGACTACAGGTTAAGGTGTGATAACAGCGAAGGGAACCAGCGCGCCGAGCTAAGATGATACTGATAGTAAACTAGGGATTGAGCCGAGAAGGGGGGCCAGCGAGCTCACCGGCGGCGGAAGAGGTCTTGGATACGGGAGTGGCCGAAGCGGTGGAGGAGGAGCACGCGGATGCGTCGGAGGGCGCCGGCGGGACGGCCCGCTTGGTGCTAGGGTTTCTCGGGGCAGGGGTGCTCGGGAGGAGGTTGGTCAGATCTCCTAGGGGCAGCGCCGCCTTCCGCTGCCGCTTGCTGGCGCCCGCCGCCGGTGGTGTGGCCGTGGTGGTGGTAGAGGATTCCATCACATTCGCGTGGGATTGGGTCGGATTTGGGGTGGGATTTGTAATTAAGTGTGCCGGAGCGGCAGAGCGGGAAGAAGAAGAGACCAAGAGCCTTGATAGGGAAGATTGGAGAAGACGGTGGGATATTTATTTATTTTGCGCACTAGGTGAGCCCATAAATACTGTCAAAATGTCAATGATCGCGCGCGTGCGCTCTATGCAATTTCGTCTTTTTTTTTGCCTCCGTTGCATATTGTACTTTTTTTTTGTTGGGAAAATCTAATTGTAAGGCGCCCTCGTTTTGGTTTAACCGTACGCACGCACGCACACCGTCCGATCGCGGACGCACGGTAGAGCTCGCGCGCGATGCACACGTCGTGCACGTCGTGCTCGCGTCTTTGGATAAGGCCGTCTTCACCGCGAGCCACCCATCGCGTCTCCCCCGCGAGCACCTCCCACGGCGTCTTCCTCCCCCCAACGCGACGGCTGCTCCTCCGCTCCTGGCCGCCGCCGACGTCGCCCGTCGCGGTACCGCACGGGGGCCAGCACCTCCCACGGCGTCTTCCTCCCCCCAACGCCACGGCTGCTACTCCGCTCCTGGCCGCCGGTGAGCGAGGCGGAGGTGTTGGTGGTGACTAGGGAGGCTGTGGGGTGGACGACGACCGCCGGAGAGGGGAACGCCGCTGGGTCGCCCGCTGCGTCGCGGGAGCGTTCCATCCGCGACGACGTACTTGGTCTTCACGACCGGCGTCGGCGTGGTCTCCCGTCACAGAGACCAGCGGCTTGACGACGTGCTCCGACGAAGAAACCAGCGGCGGCCACGGCTCCTCCAACAGCGGAGGTCACATCCTCGTGGAGGCGTCGGCAATGGCAACGGCGGCTCCCGGCGCGACGGCAACTGGCGGAGGCGCCCGGCTCCCAGCGGCAGTGCCGCTGCTTGACGGTGGAGGGCAAGAGCCTTCGCGGCCCTCGGGGCAGCGGAGGACTAAGCTGAAGACTAGCCGACGGGCTCTCTATCGCCGGTGGCGGTTGTTCCCGAAGGGAATTGGGAATTTGTAACCACACGGAAGAGAAGGGAGGAAATCCTATCTCTTTGTCGATTTTGCCACAGCCCTCGGGTTCTATGCAAATCATGGATAAGTCCGGGCATGTTGATTCGACTACACCGTAAAATCAATGTAGTTATCATACTCTCTGGGTAATAGTTACCACCCCAGTACTGATGAAGTTACCACACAGTACTGATAAAGTTATCACCCAGTACTGATAAAGTTACCCATGTTTATCATGCTCACTCGGTAATAGTTACCACCCCAATACTGATAAAGTTACCACCCAGTATTGATAAAGTTACCCATGTATTTTCATGTATAGTTATTCATCACAAAATCGTTATAGTTACCCTACTCTCTCGATAATAGTTATCACACAGTATGAATAAAGTTACCATGTATGTTTTCATGTGTAATTATCCACCACAAAATCGTTATAGTTACCCTTATCTCTCGATAATAGTTACCACCCAATGCTGATGGACTTACTCACTTAGTACTGATAAAGTTACCCATTTGTTTTCATCGTGAAGTTATCCAACACGAAATCAATGTAGTTACCATACTCTCTCGATAATAGTTATCCACCCAATATTGATCGAGTTACCCACTCAGTACTTATGTAGTTATCTATGTGTTTATGATGTAGTTATACACCACGAAATCGATGTAATTAACATGTCATCTAAATAATAGTTACGAACACAATGCCCATATTTTTTATGTGTAGTTTCACTATGAAATTGACAGTTACCATTCTAATACATATACACGATAAATTTACCATCTCAAAGTGTTGTGGTAACTTAAAATCTCATAAAAAATCTAAAAGAACAACAAAAAAATGGTTCTATTTCAACCCAAAAACTAATCGCTAATATAGTGGGTAACTTATGTATTCAAGCCTTGGTAACTTATATGTTACGGGGGTGGTAACTTTTATGCCGAATTTTTTTTTCGTCGAAACATATCGACATGGGATCTAGTTTTGAAGATCTCGTCGCGACTAGTCCAACGGTGAAAACGGATCTTAAATCGGATAAACGGTTTGGGCTAAAAAACCTTTTGAATTTTTTAGTTTCGCATTTAATGCAGGATGACTTCAGATTTTTTGGATTTTTGTGCATGCATACAAAGGAGTGTTATTCTATCTCTAAATCCCGTGCGTTTTGGCATGCACACATGTGCATGCATGCATGAGTTCGGTGATTGATAAAAATTATCCTAACGCCTTACGGTTATGCCAAATATAAGGCGCCTTACACATAGTCGTTCCCTTTTTTTTTTGCGATGAAACATCAGGTGATTACAACGAGAAAGCAGAAAAGAAACACACGAAGATAGAAATTACAACCCAAATCTTCTGCAGATCGAAGTCGCCGGCGAGGAGAAGAACGTGCCGATAACGCGCCGCCGCTGCATCTTCCCTCTTGCCTTGGATCGGAAGAAGCCCCCAAGCGGACGGGAAGCCGTCGGACCTCGAATCCAGAAGGACCTCCATCCTGCTCCGCCAGCAGCTTCGTCTCGCTTCATCACCTTCAGCTTCAAAAGTCAACTGGATCCGCCGCCACCAGATCCAGAGGGGGGAGACCGCACACGGCGATCCCGGAGGACCGCGAGCACGGGAGAGGAGATGCTCCGCCATGGAGCTCCAAGGAGCTTCACCGCCGAAGGGGACGAACACCTCCTTCAAACACAACACCGGCCACACCACCACCTTCTCGACGACGCCGGCTGGATCCGATCTACTCCCTACACTATGTACACGCCTGGATCCGGCGATTCTGCACCCTCCCGCCGCCGGAGCGGTCGCCGGAGGGCGGGAATCGCGCGGATCGCCGGTGGCGAGGTGGGAGCAGAAAGGGGGCTCAGAAATCGCCTCTCTCGTGTTACTGTGCGGGAGGGAGGGGACACGTCCAAGGTCGGTCTGTTTGACACGAAATTATTTCTTGTTGCATTTATCGAGAAAAAACTAACCTAAGATTTGTTGCCCCTCCAAACTCCGCCACCAATGAGAATAGTTAAAGTGTTATAAGCAGTGTTATAAGCATTCTCAAGTGTGTTAAGAGTCACTGGTAGCTTGCTCACCTGCTGGCCCTAGCTTGGGCATAGCTTCGCCTGGTAGCCATCAATTCACCCTGATTATTGTACGTTCTATGTAGTAGAAAGATGTAGAATCATGATCTGTTGGTTAGTTGATTCAATCGATCCATATTTAACTAAGTTTTTTTTTACATGTACACATTTGTGGACTACCTTGACTCGAGTGTTCAAACAACTAATGCAATAGAAAAACTTCTATAGCAATGCATGGTCACTTCATTCCGTAGCAATGTATATTAACTAGTATTGGAAAAAGTTAGCGACTATAAAAGATGTGTGTAAGGTCACACATAATTTTAAATCCATCCGATCTAGACAATAGGAGCCAAAAAAAACAACTTTCAATACTTGAGGAAGTTTTTTAAAAAAAGTAGTATTGCGATTTGTGACAATTTTACCGATACGTTCTGGTCGTAGAGATAGAAACCGAGGGATTTGACGATTTTTTTTCAATTTGTCAGTATTAGGGACTCCTCCCTCTAAAAAATCAGGGGAAATAGTCAACTGTATGTACAATTACCACGTATTTGTGTAAGAAAATTATACACCTTACTTAAAAAAAGGAGAGATTGTGAAAAAAAATCAACAGTTTTTAGATAAAAATTTACTATTTTATGTGTTTCTAGCTTTCAGGTAAAGATTAATAAAAATCAGGAAGCGAGGCCAAGCCCAGCGATCAGGCTTTTGGGCCAGGGCTGTCGGGTCCTGATTGGCGCTCGTCGATTTCACAAAAAAAAAGATTGCTCTTAATCGTTCCCGTTTAACTGGCTCCTGGAAAATGGTTAAATGGATGTAAATTGCTCGAACTTGCGAAACACATAACTAACAAAAACCGAGTTATGTTTTCATTAATGAATAGGGTGTAAAATTCCTTTCTTCAAAAGTGGAAAAAATGAAAACAGCGTGGCAACATAGAGGACATGGCATCGTGTAGAGCAGCTACGAGATGCAAAGCCCAAATCAATCCACTGATTGTGATTCATCCTTGTGTTCTTTCGTACCATGCCCAACCCAAAGCGTCACCACCGATCGATCGTTCAACGCACAGCTATAGCATGCATCGTGGCCGTCGGATTTCGTACCACATCTGCTCCTCGACGATCGTGATTGCACGATGGGCTAGCTGAACGCACGCGCGTACGTACTCTTACGCACGTTCTCCTTTTGATTGATCGATGATGGAGACTTGCGTCTCTCGATTGATGAATCAACAACGTAACGTTGGTGCGCTTTATCATCAATGCGCACACCTTACATGCTTGTGTTGTATCCCACGATCTAGATCAGGGGATCAACTCGAGAAAGGGGATGAGGAGCAGAGAGACGTAGATGAGAAGAGCACGGAAGAGGGGATGGGAATCCAGATACTATTTCTCATTTACTACCGTCACAGCTACAAGTCTTTGGGGTTTATAACAGCACCCTCCCAACCACTCTGGTCCAACACACGCAACGCACGCCTAAAGACAGCTAGCCACAAATGATTCCCTCCACCTCCTGTGCTGTGCTGTTGCTCAACATCTCCTTCTTGCCTTCTTCAGTTATTTCACCGTCAGGTGAGCGACCAAGCTGTTCACTGGTCATGGCATACCTGACATTGCCGCCCGCTTGAGAACCAGGATGACCCCAGACTGGTGCCTCTGGATACCTTGCCCTGAGTACTGACTCATTTTCCCAAGTGGCCATTGAAACTGGCAGGGATGTCCACTTAATCTGCAACTGGAGTAACGCACGGTTACCACGCTTCACCAACCGCCTGTCCAGAATTTCTTCCGGCTGCACATCCAACAGGTCCAACTCTAATGTGGAAGGCAGGTCATTGCAAACTGGTGTATGGTCTGGTATGTGTTCTTTCAGTTGAGATACATGGAAGACAGGATGAATGAGACTACCAGTTGGTAATTCCAGTTTGTAAGCTCGACTGCCCACTTTCTCCAGGATGGTATAAGGGCCAAAGTATTTCATCGAGATTTTTGGGAATGGGCGATTGACCACCGACTGCTGTGCATAAGGTTGCAGTTTAAGGTATACCTTTTCCCCAACTTGGAATTCTCTTGCTGTCCGGTTGCGATCAGCAAACAACTTCATTCTTGCTTGAGCAGCCTGTAGGTGCTGATTCAGCCAAGTCCTATATTGTTCTCTATCCGACAACAGGACGGAAGCATCATGAGACAATGTAGTTGCTGTTGCTGGCAACATGAGGATGTTAGGCTCCACATCATACAATGCTTTAAATGGAGTTGATCCCAAGGTAGTGTGGTAGGATGTGTTATACCATAATTCCGCCAAAGGCAACCACTGAGACCATTTGGTAGGTGATTCACTGACTGCACAGCGCAAATACATCTCAAGACATTGATTCACACGTTCCGTCTGTCCATCACTCTGAGGATGATAAGCTGTGCTCAAGTTCAGTTGTGTATCACTTCTTTTGAACAACTCTTTCCAAAAAGCACTGGTAAAGACAGGGTCTCTGTCAGACACAATTGACTTTGGAAAGCTGTGTAATTTGACAATGTTATCCAGAAACAATTGGGCCACTGTTGCGGCCGAGAAAGGGTGTTTCAGTGGCAAAAAATGAGCATATTTAGTGAATCGATCAACTACAACCAAGATGCTGGTGTAGCCTTGAGACTTGGGCAATCCAACAATGAAATCCATAGAGATGTCATGCCATGGGCTCTTAGGTGCAGTAACGGTTTCAGCAGCCCTGGTGTTTTACAGTTTTCATGCTTTGCTTGTTGGCAGATAGCACATTGCTTGACCACATTCTGAACATCAGGTTTTAACCCTTTCCAGTGAAATAGTTTATGCACTCTTTTATATGTTGCTTGGATGCCCGAATGTTCCCAATTGCTGATGCATGAAAGGCTAAGATGATTCTTGTTTGCAATGCAGCATTTGCTCCCACAAACACACGATTGTTTTGTTTAATTAAGCCATTTTCCAAGGTATATCCCTGCTCATTAGTCCCAATGACAGCCAGCTCTTGTAACAAGTTCTGAGCTTCTGGATCCACTGCATAGGAGTTAATCACTTCCTGTACCCAAACTGGTGTTGCAGTAGACACAGCTTGTATTGCAAAGAAGTGTCCAACCCGAGACAGGGCATCTGCAGGTTTGTTATCCTCTCCTTTTTTGTACTGGAACTTGTATTGCAATCCAATGAGGCGTGTCATTGCTTTCTTTTGGAGATCTGAAGTAAGACTCTGATCTTCTAGGTGGCACAAGCTCTTGTGATCTGTTTTAATGACAAAAGGACCACGAAGCAAATACTGTCGCCATTTATCAATAGCCATTAAAATGGCAAGAAATTCCTTTTCATAGATACTCAATGTCTGATTCCTCTGGCTCAATGCTTTGCTGTAATAAGCAACTGGATGTCCTTCCTGAAGAAGTACAGCTCCCACACCTGTTCCACAAGCATCTGTTTCAATGACAAATGTTTTGGAAAAATCAGGTAACACAAGTACTGGTGTGGAACTCATTGATGCTTTCAGTTTATCGAATGCTTCTTGAGCTTCAGTCGACCAAACAAACTTGGCTTTAGATTTAAGCAGACAAGTGAGTGGTTTGGCTAGAATGCCATAGCTCTTTACAAATTTTCTGTAGTAACCAGTTAGGCCAAGGAATCCCCTCAATTCTGTTACATTTGCAGGCACTGGCCATTTCAACATTGCTGCAGTTTTGGTAGGATCTGTTGCCACGCCTTTATCTGATATAATATGGCCCAAATAATCCAATTGCCTGACTGCAAATGTGCATTTGCTGAGCTTGGCAAATAGTTGGTGTTGTTGTAAAAGCTTGAACACTTGTTCCAAGTGATGTAAATGAGCAACCATGGAAGTGCTATAGACCAGAATATCATCCATGAATACAATCACAAATTTCCTCAAATAAGGTGCAAAAATATTGTTCATGAGGCACTGAAATGTGGCCGGGGCGTTGGTTAACCCAAATGGCATGACCCTGAACTGGAAGTGACCATGGTGGGTTTTAAATGCAGTTTTCTGCTCATCTTCTGGCACCATTCTGATTTGGTGATAACCACTTCTTAAATCCAACTTGGAAAAATATTTTGTGCCAGCTAGTTCATCCAATAATTCATCCACTATAGGAAGAGGAAACTTGTTCTTGGAAGTGATCAGATTTAATCTCCTATAGTCCACACAAAATCGCCAAGTGCCATCCTTCTTTTTGACTAGCAAAACAGGGGATGCAAATGGACTGATGCTAGGTGTGACTATTCCATTTGCTATCATTTCTGCCACTTGCTTTTCAATCTCATCTTTCTGAAAGGGTGAATATCTATATGGTCTTGCATTGACAGGAGCCACTCCGGGCAGCAAGGAAATAGCATGATCAAATGATCTGTGAGGTGGCAGATTCTTAGGTTCTTGAAACACATCAGTATACTTTTGTAACAAAGCTTCCACTGGGGTCGACAGTCCAGCATTTTGGTGACTAGGTGCTTCCTCTAATGTATGCAGTAACGCCACAGCCCATATGTCATTACCCTTTTCCCATTTCAGCAGTTGTTCCATATCCACGGGAGCCACTTCTGCAGGTTGACTTGGTAACATGCCTTGCAAGACCAGTGGTTTTCCATCTTGCTCGAATGCAATTTTCTTGCCCACCCAGTCACACACCATAGGGTTGTGCTTCTCGAGCCAATCCATACCCAGCACCCCATCATAACCACCAACTGGTAGCACACGAAGATTGTGGGAGAAAGTGTTCCCCTGGCACCACCATGTGGCCGATGATATCTCTGTTGAGCTATGCATGACAGAGTTATCCGCAATCTTCACTGACATCTTTTTCACCACAGTTTCAGTGAGATTGAGCCGGGCGACCATATCACTGTGAATGAAGCTGTGAGAACTGCCAGAATCGACTAAAAACAAGACCATTTGGTTTCCCATCAGTGTCCTTAACTGCAATGAATTTCCTTTGACAGTGCCTGACAAAGCATGCATCGACATGTACATGCTCTCAGAGACATAACCTTGTTCCAGTTCAGTAATTGCAGTTAACATAGCATCTGTAAGTATCTCAGCTCCTTCTGCCCCCTCCATGGCCTTTAACTGAACTGGTTGAGTAGCACACTGGTGACCTGGAGCATATTTCGCCCCACACTTGAAGCACTCATTGTTCAATCTCCTGTACTCTTTCAGCTGCTGGGCTTTCCAAACATCACTACTATTTGGAACTGGCTGTGACTCTCTTCTGTAGGGCACATAAGGTTGAGAGCGTGGAGCTACTGCTTTCCCTGATTTCTTCTGCCGTTCAAACACAGCTTCATGGATGGAAGCATATGTAGACGCCAGACTGACAGAAGAAGGTAACTGAGCCTCCACTGGTCCGCGCAATTCTTCTTTTAATCCCAGAATGAATTGAGTTATCAGCATCATTCCCCCCACTGAAGAATCATACAACCGAATGTTATACACCAACTGATTAAACTGTTTGGTGTACTCTTCCACTGTACCAATCTGTTTCAATTGCAAGAGGTCACGCATTTTGTCTCTGTGAACATTGACTTCAAACTCCGATAGAACAGATTGCTGGAACTGTGCCCAATCATGCCACCCATGATCCATCTTATAAGCCTGGTACCAGTGAGCCGCATTGCCCAGTAAGTTCATCGTAGCTGCTGCCACTTTGAAACCCTCAGGAATCTGATACATCATGAAATAGGAGTTGCAGGTATCGAGCCAGATGCGGGCATCAGTGCCATCGAACTTAGGAAAGTCCATACGCGGCATACCCCTGTGGCTACTGTAGCGCTCACCGCCACTGCGCTCGCCTCCCCCTTGCTCTAACTCCAGGTTAACAATTTCATCAGTTACCTTACGTGCACCTGTCATGAGCTGCGTCGAGGTGGTCGTTGTTGCCGACGCTTTGGCGGTCTCCAACCGCGCGCCCGGTTGCTGCACGCCACCAGGCTGGTGTATCTGCCCATCCAGTGGCATGCCAAGGATGCCCGAGCCTCCCAGCCGTGCAGGTCCTGGCTGCTGCATGATCGGCGCCGCCGCCGCCGTAGCGTCCTGCAGCGCCTTCCCCACTTGCGCCTGGTCCTGCTGCACCTGGCCGAGCGAGACCAGCGAGAGGTCCATCTTCGTCTGCACCTGGTCGAGCCGCTGCGAGACGCGGTGATCGAGCTCATCCAGATGCTCCCGCAGGCCATCGAAGGAGGCCATCTTCTCGGTGATCGCCTTGAGCTGCTCCGCGAGCCGGGCCTCCATCTGCTCCATCACGCCGGCGATATGCCGGTTCTGTTGGCTAGGCTTGAACGGCGCCGTCGCAACTTCACTCCGAATCAACCAAACGCGGAACAGGATTTCGCGGCCAGATCAACCGAGGTCGATCAGCCACCTGTTTCCGTCGATTTACTGGTACGATCAAGAGAATATAGAAGCTCTGATACCATCTGTTGTATCCCACGATCTAGATCAGGGGATCAACTCGAGAAAGGGGATGAGGAGCAGAGAGACGCAGGTGAGAAGAGCATGGAAGAGGGGATGGGAATCCAGATACTATTTCTCATTTACTACCGTCACAGCTACAAGTCTTTGGGGTTTATAACAGCACCCTCCCAACCACTCTGGTCCAACACACGCAATGCACGCCTAAAGACAGCTAGCCACAAATGATTCCCTCCACCTCCTGTGCTGTGCTGTTGCTTAACATCTCCTTCTTGCCTTCTTCAGTTATTTCACCGTCAGGTGAGCGACCAAGCTGTTCACTGGTCATGGCATACCTGACAGCTTGTTAAGCTATACAGTCAAATGAAAGAGGACAATACTTTTTCATTATCTCTTTTAAAAGCAGAAATCCATTTTGAATCGCGGGACTAGATGCTCCGCTTATGAAAAAAAATTAGAAAATATTTGAAAAAAATCCTGATCTATATCTGGACATTTTATGTTGGCACACAAAGTTTTGCCCAAAAAAATATTTTTTGTGTGATGTGTAAAAAGACAAACAAAATGTCTTGTAGGAAGTCATTTTGGAGCACCAAACTTATCCTTTTATAAAGAAAAGCACAATATTATTTTTCGCGTAACTCTATTGTCGTAGCAGTGGAACATGGGGTTTCCCTTCTACAGCCAAAACGGGTCCACCACCTGTGGGCCCACCGAGAAGATGAACATGGCGAAACTACAACGACCTGACGGGTGGGCTAGCCCACCTGTCATACAAGGACCCGGCAAGAACGCAACGACACTCAAGCGGCTAAGGACCGCAGCCTGGGAGACCTTCCGGGGTCTTCCACCCGGCAACCAAGACCAAGACCGGACGGGACCTGAACCCGACGGACCTCCCACGCTTTTTCCTCTGCCTGACAAGGAAAAGGCGTTCTCCTCCGTCTGTCCAGAAGATAAGCACGCCGGTTCAAGGAAAACTTGGTCGCCAAGAAGGTGAAGGAACGAGACCACGCCAAGGCATGGCGTCATCAGGGAACAGCTTTGGTGGAGGCGTCAGTCCTGTCGGCCTGCCACGCTTTTCCTCCAAGACGGACGCGCCCAAGGAAAGGACCATAAGAGGTCACGTCACCTGATAAAGCCACCACCACCACCGAGGGGTTTTTCCACGTCACTTGCGTGACCACTTGTGGCGACCCCCTGGCCTATAAAGGGAGGGCCAAGGTCACCAAGAAGGAGGATCGGAACCAGATAAGCTTGCAAAACTAATCTAGGGTTGGGAAGGCGGAGTCGAGAGGTGATTTCCTCTGGGTAAGGATCTGCTCGTCGTCGACCTTCAGCTAACCACCTCCCGGGTCGATTACCCGGGAACCATCTTAGCCACACCATGATGAACTCATCAATCCATACATGCAGGAGTAGGGCTTTAGCCTCCGGGCAGCCTGAATCTGGGTAACTCCTTGTGTCCCTGATCTGCTTGTGTGAATCCTCTCGTCGGTGAAGAAACCCTTCTCTCCTGGAAGCAACGTTCCAAACCACCTTCACGCCCTGTGCCGAACCAATTAAAGGAGTTTCCTTTACTCCCAGTGTCCGTGCAGCGAGACACGACATTTATGTGCCAACATAAAAATCTATGAAGGTACACCCTATGTTTTATATTTTAAAATGCATTTCCCATTATGGTACTAGATACTCTTCTGAGTCATAACACCGTGTCCAATTAAAAGACCCTTTTAAATTACAAGCTAGGCAAACTTACACCAGCGGCATTTTCTGAAATTGGTTGCATAATTATGTCTTAAAACACCTGATGAAACCAACTGATTATACTGTCTGAAAACCGATATATTTGTGTGTACTTATGAATTGCTGAATTATTACTCCGGCTAATATACAACAAGCATTCATTCTCACGATTAATATACAAAAAACAAAATTGAAATAATCATATTCCTCTTGTTTAGTTCTTATACTCTAGTAGTACTATCGAGCAGATAGGGTTGGGTGAGTGGGATGGTAGTGGTTAACCTGTTAACGATGCCATGTCCTAGCCGTGCCAACCTCCAAGCTTCCAACATCTTTCAAGTTCCCCAAAAGTCTCTTCTCCTGGGACACGGCGATTTGGCTAGCGGGTGCAGCTGCACCCGCTAGCCAGAAAAAAAAATTCCGAATGTCAAAAAATTCGAAAAAAAATATTTGCATATAGTCCAACATATTTGCACTCAGCATAAAAATTGGCATGGTGAATTTTTTTTTTGCAACCTGTGCAAAAAAGACAAATTCGGACATACCGAAAAGTATATGTACGTGTCCGAAATTTGTCTTTTTTGTACAGGTTGCAAAAAAAGTTTTTTCACCATGCCAATTTTTGTACTAACACATCACGCTGTAATTTGCATCCGGATTTTTTTTCGGAATTTTTTGACATTCTGAAAAAAAATTAAAAATAAAATACATAGTGAGTGCATCTAGACCCATGCACCGTTATGAATATCCGCTTCTCCTGAGGTTAGAAAGTCCCTCTCAGCCTTCTGGTCCATGATTCCTTCATGCATTATGGAACCATCGTATTGTCTGATTTCTGATTGTTGTGTTCTTGTGATGTCTAGTTATATTTGGGAGACGGAGACGAAAAGGAAGAGTGGAAGACACCATTTATTGGCATTCCTTCTTAGAAAATACATCGCCTGTCTAGCTCATAACCATACTGCAGAATTAACATTATAATCGTTCAGAAAGGAGCAGAGCGCTGATACCAAAACTGCACTTAATATACAGGCCAGCTGTGTTCGGTACACAGTAGTTGGCCTTGGCTAACTTCTACAGATAATTGTACCTAAGCCCTCATTTAAGAAACAAACTCCAACAGCCAATATCTGCACGATTTCTTTACAGACAAGACATTCTTTCTTTTGGGTAGGCCCTTAAAATCTTGAGAACCAACTGCAATGATATTGCCCATGATTGGTTATCCAGCCAATTTTATTATGCAGGTACATACTGCTGTGTTGATAAACCAATTGATCTGAAACGGTGGCAGGTCAGTTCGGTCAATGTCCACGCACCAACTAGTACATTCATACATTTTTTTCAAACAACTTTATTTTTTGGAGGCGTTGTACACACCTTCGTTATGAAAATTAAGCCTGAAGAAAGGATATTTTAATCAAATTGCACTGCTTGTGGTTCCTTTAGTCGGCTCGGCTAGCAACCACCACAAATACTAGTCCTGGAAAAGAAAGAAATATAGCAACACACCATCCTCCTCCCTTCCTTCTCCCGGATACCTTTATATCCTCACGGAGCGCACAGCAATGACGAACTTGCTGCAGCTGCTGTTACCACCACCACCATTGGCAATCGGAAGGGAGAAGAGAGCAGAGGAGGGAGCATGGACTGCTGCATATGTGGCCCCATGGCCGCCATCTACAGGCCTCCGAGGAACACCATCTGCTCCCCTTGCTACGAAGGCTCCAAGGCCATCATCGCCTTCCTCAACAACGATCACCACGACGCCTGTGATCGTGGCAGCAGCGACGGCTTCCGGGGATTGATCAAGCACAGCACCAGCTCCACCAAGGCAAGCGCTCTAACTTTATAAATCCTTATGGATTGCAATGTTACATCTCAATTCTATGTACAGCACACATGCTTTCCTTGAATATATCGAATTGATGGAACTCTTCCACAATGTAAGACGTTTTAGCAAGCTAAATTATTAATTAAGCTCATGTCGATTTAGCCGCGCGTGTTTGGAATGTGGAAATTCCACATTCCGGAAGGGCCCTTAGGTTTGTTCGTTGAGTTCTGTTCTGCCGTCGCTGCTATTTTACCGGCCGGTGAGCTGCATGTCTCCATCACAGAATTGCATATCTGAACAAAAAAGTTTGGTCGGTGAGAATGACAGACGCGACTCTCATGATTGAAGTATGCATACTGGTGTTTGTGAAAAGTTCTTATTTTTGACAAGCCGTAAACTTGAATTATCAGGAGTACTGCACTGCACGAGAAGTGATCGCCCTAAAAATACAAATTATTTATGTTGTCGTGTTTTCCGTTGCAGCAGGGGATGAGTGAAGCATGGGAGCAGGTGAAGGAGATGAGAGACAGGCAGGAGGAGGCGAACCAGCGGGCCGGGTTCCTCGAGCAGGGCTTCGGGGCGGCATGGATGGAAGGAGCCCACACAGACATCGTCGTCAAGCCTGGAAATGGCCCCCCAATCCCAGCGCACAAGGCTATCCTGGTGAGCCGCCATTTCTCCATCGTTAACAGGCGCCCTTAGGCTTTCGATCCGGCGTGGCGAGAGAACTGACCCCGGCCGCGCATCGGGTGCGTGCATGCAGGCGGCGAGGTCGGAGGTGTTCCGGCACATGCTGTGCTCCGACGAGTGCAAGGCGGCCCCCGCCGGCGGCTGCGTCTCCCTCCCGGAGCTCGCCCACGACGAGCTATCCCTTCTCCTGGCATTCCTTTACACGGGAACGCTCGACGCTGCGGCGGCGGCGACGGCGACCGCGGCCTCGGAGCGGCGGCTGCACGCGCTCCTGGTGGCGGCGGACAAGTACGACGTGCCGTTCCTGGGGCGGGCGTGCGAGGCACGGCTGGCGGCGGCCGTGGATTCCGGGAACGCGCTGCGGACTCTGGAGGTGGCCGACCGGGTCAGCTCGGGCGGGGCGCTGAAGGAGCGCGCCATGAGCACGGTGGTGGAGCATGCGGAGCAGGTGGTGTTCTCCGACGAGTACCACGACTTCGCGATCAGGAACGCCGGCCTGTGCGTCGAGATCACCAGGGCGCTGCTCGCCAAGGCCGCCGGCGCCAAGAGGGCATGAACCCAAGCCTGAAGATGTGTATAAAGGACAGTTAGGATGCAGCTGTTTTTCTGCTTATGTCTAAAGATGTATACATGTGTGTCCAAAATGCTATCAATGAAAGATTTATTCAGGTTTCTATTGCTGTCTCGTTGAGTTCATGCCAAGTAACAGCGCGAGTAGTTACGAAACGTAACCACACCTATTCTTCGATTGAGGCGTTTTGGAGTCCAGAACTCTACGTAGCCCTTTCTTGAAAAATTCGAAAAAGGCATTTGCAAGCAGTACACGTTTTAAAAAACTTGAAATTTGGTCAGATTTGTCATTTTTCTATAGCCTAAAATATAATGAATTTGGCATTGAAATTTTACATGGTGTTAGAGTTTGACATCATCTACAACTAAGTATTTTTTCCGAAGTTTTTGAAACTTACAAATATCATTTTTGAAGCTCTAAAAATAATAGGCTCCCTAGAGCTGAGTTCAAGCTCTGCAAGTTCATGACCTACGACCCACCTCATCTGTCGCGCGGGTCATGCCTCAACTTCATCGTCGGCCCAATGGAGGAGGTGCTGCTATGGGAGCAACGCTCACCGATGCTGGGAGGAGCGGTCGCGCCACTGCGAAGCTAGGATTCAGATGCTACAAGCGGCGGAAGGTGGTGCTACCACAAGGGATCAACAATGCTGCTAGCCTTCAGCGGTTGTGCTACTAGCAGTATTCCATATGCTACAAGCGGATGACGGTGCTACCACAGGCAATCGGTGATGTCGATAGCCTTAGACAGCGCTGCTACCAACCGGAGTCAACATGGTGCAAGCGGCGTACGGCGATATCGCCACCTTTGTGCGGCGGTGCTACCATCTGGAGACGACGGTGCATCGACGACACTTCACGTTGACGAGGTCTCTCACCGGAGTTTTGAGCGACCAGCAGTGGGGTGGTCCATGTACTAGACATAAGCGTGTGTCGGTGGGGTTCCTTGTGTGTGTTCGGCGTTTTATTTCCATTATCAGGGGAAGAGGCACACAGGGTGGGGCTAAAGTCCCTTTTTTTACTAGACGGACCATATGAGTTGATGAGACGGCTGGCACTAGCGGATCTCCCAAAATCTTGGGCGGGCCAGCCCAAAGAACAACACAACTTTTTTTTTACTTTCATGGGCCAAATTTTCTGTTATTCTTCAGTGTTTTGGTTTGGCTGGGCGGGCCCAGGCCCAGGTCGGCCTTCACAGAGCTCCGCCAGTGACGGCTGGAGAGACAGGAGAGGACTCTCAGCACAGGCCTTTTATATTTTTACAATCAATAACATATATTATAGTAGCGAATAGTACATGGTAGAGATACATGAGCTGACTATAGCGATTACAAAATAAAGTCTAAAAGAAACGAGCAAATCTTCGAGATTTTCAAACTATTTCTTCTTCCATGACATAATCTTTTATTTTTCTAAAGGCAGCCGTAGAACGACACATATATCAAAACATAGACCTCTGAATACTAAGGAGGTTTCTCCCATAATTTTAATTTTGAGCCGCAATGCCAAGACTACGTGCACACACTCATCCATTAAGGTAATCAACCAACATCAGCAAGAGTACCAACACCGGTATTTCAGGGAATAACAACCGAACAGCTGGTCGACGTCGCTGGGAGCCGAGAGTGCAAATCACCATTGTTGAGAACGTAGCAGTCGGGACAAATATTGCGAGAAGAATCCTCACGACAACCATGAGAGAAAATCTAAAATCGATCTGGCGAAGCAAGATCTGAAGAACCATATCTATACAAATTTAATCTTATAGTACCATCATTGACGTCGGGAAGAAGATCTCACCGTCGAAGGAAGAACCGAAGATTACTTAATTTGGACGATGCAGACTCCATTAAAACGAAGACGGCTACCAAATCCTTAATCAAATCTATTAAAAACACTAATTTATTAAGAACTCCACCCATAGATCAGGTCAGGTGTCCCGGTTGCGCCGCAGAATAGCCTCTCCAATCCGCTACCGAGTTGGAATCGGCTGGCAGCCTGCACTTTGTGCAATGTGGCACAAGACAAATACGCGACCCAGCAGTCTGTACCGCCGCCGTTTCTCTCGATTGGTCTTCGTCTCCGGTCTGCACGAAGTCGGGTCGCTGAAGCCAGTCATGGACGACCAGACGGAAGCCCTGCCGGACGACGTGCTCGCCAACATCCTCCGCCGCCTCCAGCCCTGCAAGCTCACCGCCTCCCTGTCGGGGGGTTACCCCCGGGTAGGGTAAAGATGAGGTAAAGACATGTAAGGTTAAGGCAGTAAGCTGTCCGAGGTAACGATTGAGCAAGGACGCAGGAGGCGTCATCCGACGTAAGGCGTACGTCTGAGGTATATTCTCCGAGGTATATCCTCCGAGGTATCAACCTCGGGGTAGTCAGCTAGCTACCACAGGAATAAGGTATTCTCTACCGAGGTATAGGATCAGGAGTGTTATCCGAGGTTGGCAGCAAGGATCGAGGCATGTCAGAGAGGTCACGGGCGCCGCAGAGCTCGTAGCCCGAAGCTTCAGAGGACGGCGAGGTCCGTCCACGGGTTTCCCGGAAGCTCGGGGGCCTAGGAGCTGACTTGGCTATTTCGGGAAAGGTCTACAGGCTAGACCTCGGCAGGCTACTGAAGTATGACCGGAAGAGGAAAGCTAGGCCTGTCTGGCCTGACAGTCCGGCCGTTGAGCTGGCAGGAGGCAGAGGCTTGTCTTCTACCTTTTGGCCATGCCATTGTTAGTTGTAGGCAGGGGTAAAAATGTACTTCGGCCTATGTATATATGCGGCATCTCTACCTCCAGGGAGGAGGACGGCAAAAACCCTAGCTCATTTCCCCCTTCATAGTTTCATCTTCTATCTAGAGCTCTCACTTGAGCACATCATACAGCTCGAGGAGCACCTTGTACCTGAGAACGACACTGATATATTGAGAGAGGAAAGGCAGGAGTAGGGGTTTTACTTCCTCACGAAGGCCCCGAACCTGGGTACATCGTGGTGTCTTTTGTGTTCTTGGCTTTCTTGGTTTCTTGTTCATGTTCTTGTGGTTTCTTGCATGTTCTTGCTTGTGCACGTCTTGAGTGCATAAACCCTCCCCGGATTCCCCCAACGACCATTCGGCCCCAACTAAGCCATACCCATGGCATCTGCCGTGATCCCACCACGACAGTTGGCGCCCACCGTGGGGCAGATTGAGGCGTTGGGTGGAGTTTCCATCCGGACGGGCTCCTCTGAGTGTGTTCTTTCTGGCCTTGTTACCAAGATCGGCGAGTTCGCCTTTGTGAGCGACAATGCGGGGTGCTTCGCCGGCAAGCCTTTCCCCACCGATGGTTTCCTCATGATGCTCGGCAGCTTCCCCACATACGTTGCTGTCGAGGTGGCTCGCGAGTACCCGGAGCAGGTGCTCGTGGACGACGAAACTCCTCTCCTGGCGGCTTTGGGCCGCGTGTCACTCGCCCTCCGAGGTGTGTGGAGGTGATGGTGGCTGGTACCAAGCCTGCAGCTAGCAAGGCAGATGCTGGCAAGGTCGCGCTAGCCGAGGTGGAGGCGACGCCAACCGCGCTGCCTGAGAAATCAGGTCGGGCGGCGAAGTTTCCGTACGAGAAACCTAGTCAGAATGAGCAGTTGGGCATGCCAAGGGAAGAAGTTCCCTTAGAAGCTATCGTTGATAGGTTAGCTCGGCCACTCGCAGTAGAGGCAAGTGTGGAGCATACGGTGGCCGGGTTAGAGGCAGAGCGCCAGAGTGCTGAGAGAAGCTCGGTTGCTGGCCGAGGCTAAGCAGCAGTTCGATATGGAGCAGAAGGAGTACAATGCTGCACATGGTATAGAGATGGTTTTACTCCGGTTGTGCGGCGTAAGAAAGCTGCTCTGTTCAACCGAGGCAAGGACCTCTATGAGGAGATGGTTAGGGCTGCAGTCTCGGGCTCGAGTAAGGCAACAAGTAGCAGGTCGGCTACTGGTAGGCCGGTGTATAGTTCACCAGCCAAGAACCTTAGAGCAGCCGAAGCAGTAAGGGCCGGGCTATCGGAGTTGACCGGAGATGCATGGCGTGAGCAGCAGAAGCGGCTCAATGAGTTAGTGCATGTGGCCAGCAAGCAAAATGAAGCCCTCCGCAAGGCCGGGCTTGGCGGTTCGCAGGCGGTCCATTCGATTAGGCCAGTTAGCCAGGGTCCAAGGGGCAAGCCTCGTCTCCACACGTCGGAGGAGCCGATCGTGCCCGGAGTGTCACTTCAGGTCGGAACAAGGAGATGCAGCTGCAAGTGTACGATCCGGTGTTAGCTGGGAAGCAAAAGGTCGGCGACGCTAGCCGAGCCAATGGAGACCCCGGCCCAGGTGATGCAAGCCGAGCTAAAGGCCGTTCAGCTCAGGGAAATCAGAACGGTGGGCAAGCAGCGTCGGCTGGCCGAGGTAAACCACCTCAGCCCCCGAGGCATCAGCAGCAACCCCGGCCGCAGGAGCAGTATCAGCAAGAGCCGGAGTATGTTCCGCAGCCGAAGAACGTCGGTCGAGGTGGCGACCGATATGATGATGGAAATTCAGCCATGGAGCGGGCTGGATTCTATAGAGTGGATGGTGCATTGGGAGAGCGTATCGGAGCTCGGACGTTGCCTACAGGTGATGCGCGCTACAAGCTAGATCGGATTTACATGTCCGAGAAGTTGGAGGAGGAAGGCCCTCCTGGTCCGGCGTGTTTTGGACCTCGGATCATGAAGGAACCACCTCCACCAGTGTCTCAGTTTCAGTTGGGTCGGAGTACCAGGCCGTACAATGGGAGCACCAAGCCGCAAGATTGGCTAGCTGATTATGTTTCAGCAGTATACATTGCGGGGGGCAATCGCCGATGGGCGGTCCGGTATCTCCCGCACATGTTGGAAGGTCCTGCTCGGATCTGGCTGAACAATTTGCCGGAGAATAGCATCGATTGCTGGCTGGATTTAGAGGAGGCATTCAATAGCAACTTCGCCAGCACTTACAGAGGCCAAACCGACCTCAGCTTTTGCAGGCGTGCAAGCAGGAGGACAATGAGACTGACCGAGAATTCTTGACTCGGTGGAGCAATGTTCGGAACTCCTGTGAGGGAGTTATCGAAGCACAGGCTATAGCGTGGTTTGCTGATGGATGTCGGTATGGTAGCATGTTGTGGCAGAGGCTCCAGAGAGATATGCCAAAGACTCTGGCCGAGACGATTCGGATAGCTGATTCCTATGCCCTTGGCGATCCGATGCAGCCTCTGCTGGATGGGAATGCCCGGAACAGGAGGAATCCGATGAACAATCGCAACAACGGACCGAGGTTTGATAACCGTCAAGAGTTCGGGCAGAAGAGGAGAGAACCAGATTTCCAAGTCAATGCTGTAAACCCAAGTCAGTCCGGACCTGGAGGCGCCCAGAAACCGAAGACTGAGGGTCAGGCGTGGACTCCGAACCAGAACCAGAATCAGGGAGGTGGTGCGAAGCAGTGGCAGGAGGCCGGACCACCTGTGACTTACGAGTCATTGGTGAATGGACCATGTATCTATCATGGCAGGAATGGCAGAACACCCAACCATACCACTCTGCAGTGTAGTTTTCATCACCGAACCGCTGCAGAAGGGGCGAAAGCTGGGGCAAACCGGAGTGGGCCACCGAACCAATGGCGTAGACCTCAATATCCGAACGCAGCAGCAGCATAAGCCGACCATAGCGGCGCAGAATCAGAGCTTAACCGGAGCAAATTCAACCCCGGTGCATGCGGCCCAAAACCAGAAGACGGTGCAGGCGAAACCGGTGAATGCAGTGAGTGCCCAGGGCAACAACAACAACGGTGGTGCCGGCCAAAGCCAAACGTGGTCCTTTGAGAATCAGAGGTATGAGAACCCCGGTAATGATTATAGGGAAGTACATCAAGCTACGTGGTGTTTGTGACTGAGTCAACTGATAAGAAGAGTATGCTGAGGCGTGCCAAGGAGGTGAATGCAGTAACTCCGGCGGTGGTGAAATACATGAACTGGTCCGAGCAAGAGATCACTTGGAGCAGGCAAGATACACCTCGGATCATGCCGAGCCCTGGAAACTATGCACTGGTGGTGGATCCGACGTTTTGTGGGCCGACCAACAATGTGAGATTCACCCGAGTCTTGGTGGACAATGGGAGTGCCATAAATATCATGTACCGAGACACAATGGTCAAGCTGGGATACTCACCGAACCAGTTGCAGCCTAGCAGCTGTACATTTCACGGTATTGTGCCCGGGGTCTCTTGTGCACCTATGGGAAAGATTTGGGTCGACGTGGGTTTTGGTACCCGAGATAACAGCCGAGTTGAAAGTCTTGAGTTCGAGGTTGTGGACTTGCAGAGCCCTTACCATGCCTTGCTGGGAAGGCCAGCCTTGGCCAAGTTCATGATCTCCACTCATGTGGCCTACCTAAAGATGAAAATGCCGGGGCCCAAGGGAATAATAACCATTTCTGGTGACTACAAGAAGGCTATGCAATGTGCCTCGGCGGGATCTAGTTTAGCCGAGTCCTTGGTGATCGCGGCGGAGAAGAAGCAACTTCAGAAGGTGGTGGCAATGGCGCAGTCTACTCAGCTCGGCATGTCCGGACTAATTACTCCGGACATGAGCGCTTCATTCGAGGTGCCCAAGGAGACCAAGAAAATCCCGCTGGACTCGGAGAACCCGGAGCGTTTCGCCATCATTGGTACTGGCATGGACGAGAAATAGGAAAGCGCGCTCTGTCACTTCCTCCGTGAGAATCGGGACATTTTTGCATGGTCGGCTAAAGACCTGCCAGGTGTTCCGAGGGAGTTGGCAGAGCACTCTTTGTTTGTTCGGCCAGAGGTGAAACCAGTGCGTCAACCGACGCGGCGGCTCTCAGATGACCGAAGAAAGGTGGTACTCGAAGAACTGGCGAAGTTACTGGCTGCAGGCTTCATCATGGAAGTGCTGCATCCGGACTGGATATCTAATCCAGTCCTCGTGGAGAAAAAGAAGGACGAACCGGCGGTAGTCAAGGTGTGGCGCATGTGCATTGACTTCACCAACCTGAACAAGGCGTGCCCGAAGGATCCCTTTCCTTTACCTCGGATTGATCAAGTGATCGATTCTACGGCTGGATGTGAGCTGTTGTCTTTTATTGATGCATATTCTGGTTTTCACCAGATCCCACTGAACACTGATGATCAAATAAAGACTGCCTTTATTACCCCGTACGGGGCGTATTGCTATCGTGTCATGTGTTTCGGTTTGAGAAATGCCGGGGCAACTTATCAAAGGTGTATGCAGAAGTGCTTACATTCTCAAATGGGCAAGAATGTGCAAGTGTATGTCGATGACATTGTTATCAAAACTAAAAAGAAGCATACTCTCATCGAAGACCTCGAAGAGACATTTGCAAATTTAAGAAAGTATCGGTTGAAACTTAACCCGGACAAGTGCACCTTTGGTGTCCCGGCTGGAAAATTGCTCGGTTTCCTCGTATCGAGCCGAGGTATAGAAGTTAACCCGGCTAAGATCCGAGCTATCGAAAGAATGAAGTTGCCGAACTGTTTAAAAGATGTGCAGAAGTTCACGGGATGCCTTGCATCTTTAAGTCGGTTTGTAAGTCGGCTAGGAGAAAAAGCCTTACCATTGTATCAACTTATGAAGAAAAGTACCAGTTTCACTTGGACCCCGCAGGCGGACGCGGCGTTCAATGAGCTGAAGAAGATGTTGTCCACTGCTCCGGTGTTGGCATCCCCTTTGCAGAATGAACCGATGTTGATATACATTGCGGCTACAAACCGGGTCGTAAGTGTTGCAGTGGTGGTGGAGCGAGACGAAGGAGGCAAATCGGTGCAGAGACCAATCTACTACCTGAGCGAGGTGATATCCACGTCGAAGCAAAACTACCCCCACTACCAGAAGATGACGTACGGAGTATACCTGGCGGTTAAGAAACTGAAGCATTACTTCCAAGAGCATCCCATGACGGTGGTATGTGATGCTCCAATCTCGGAGATCATCGGATGCAAGGACGCAACTGGGCGAGTTGCCAAATGGGCGATCGAGGTATCTCCATACACTCCGCATTATGAAAGGCGAGATGCAATCAAGTCGCAGGCGCTGCCGGACTTTTTATGCGATTGGGCCGAGATGCAATATGAGCCGCCCTTGCCGGACTATAATTATTGGAAGATGCACTTTGATGGGTCCAAGACCAAGGTCGGATTAGGTGCCGGCATAGTCCTAACCTCGCCGAAGCAAGACCAGTTGAAGTATGTGCTGCAAATCCATTTCTCGGCGTCGAACAACGTGGCGGAGTATGAGGCCCTGATCCATGGGCTCAAGGTGGCAAAGGAGATAGGCGTCCGGCGTATAGAATGCTTCGGCGATTCAGCTTTGGTGGTGCATCAATCCACCGGCACTTGGGATGCATTGGATGCGAACATGGAGTTGTATCGGTTTCATGTGCAAAAGGTGTCTGGGTTTTTCGAAGGATGTGAGTACAAGCACATACCTCGGGGGGAGAATGAAGCCGCCGACGTATTGTCCAAGCTCGGTTCATCCAAAGAACCGGTGCCACCGGGGATAGCACTGAATCATTTGAGAACTCCTTCAATCAAGCCTTCTCCTGATTCCGAATCAATTTTCTTACCACCAAATCGGAGCCTGAGCCTATGGAGGTAGACGTCGGATGCGTTTGGCCGAAATCGGGGACTGCTTCGCAGTACCCGGGACTGATGGAGCTTTTCCCATGGACGTGGATGGTGGGAGCTTCGGATCTGGCCCGGGGACTTCGCACCAACACTCGGGGACTGGCCGAGCAATGGTAAAGGCAATCATGGCGGAGATCATGGCGGCCGAACCAATGGAGATAGATGAGAGCCTTTTTCCTCTACATCCAGTGCCGGAATGGGCGGAGCAGATAATGAACTTCATAACTGACGGAAGTTTGCCAAGTGATACAACCGAGGCAAGGAGAATCCAGAGGAGAGCTAAGGGATACACCATCATCAACAAGGAGCTATACAAGAGAAGTGTGACCGAGGTGTTGCAGAGGTGTGTCGAACCAGCTGAAGGCAAGGAGATGCTTTTAGAAATCCACCAAGGAGAATGTGGACATCATTGCAGCACAAGAGCTCTGGTGGCCAAGGTGTTCCGGCACGGGTTCTATTGGCCCACCGCCAATGCCGATGCAGAAGATATAGTTCGGAAATGTGAAGGGTGCCAAAGGTTCGCCAAGCAGCAGCACATGCCAGCTTCGGCGCTCAAGACCATTCCTATCACGTGGCCCTTTGCAGTTTGGTGTCTGGACATGGTGGGAGAATTCAAGCCAGCCCGAGGCAATATGACTCACATACTGGTGATGGTGGACAAATTCACTAAGTGGATCGAGGTGAAGCCAATCCGAAAAGTGGATGGTCATACGGCAGTGACCTTTTTGAAGGAAATAATCCTGAGATATGGATATCCTCATAGTATCATTACAGACAACGGCACGAACTTTGCTGTCGGAGAGTTTGCTCGGTTCTGCATGAGTAAGGGAATTCGACTTGATGTAGCCTCGGTGGCTCACCCACAGGCTAATGGGCAAGTAGAAAGGTCAAATGCATTGGTATTGGCCGGAATCAAAGCTCGGCTAGTAGAACCACTGTTGAAAACACCGGGGTGTTGGATCGATGAGATACCAGCAGTTCTGTGGGGTTTAAGGACCACACCGAACAGATCAACAGGCTATACGCCATTCTTCATGGTCTATGGGGCCGAGGCAATGCTGCCAACCGACATTGAATATGATGCGCCCAGAGTGGCAATGTACACAGAAGCCGAGGCTAAAGAAGCTCGGGAAGATGCTGTAGATCTGCTTGAGGAAGCAAGAGAATTGGCCTTATCTCGGTCAGCAATATATCAGCAGGGTCTCCGACGCTATCAAAGCCGGCATGTAAAACCCCGAAAGTTTAATGAAGGAGACCTAGTGCTGAGGCTTGTTCAGCGCAGCAAAGGTCGGCACAAGTTGTCACCTCCATGGGAGGGACCATACATTGTGAGCCGAGCTTTGCACAATGATTCGTACTATCTTATAGATGCACAGGAGCCAAGGGGAGATGGGCTGGATAGACCCGATGCGGAGCTTCAGCGTCCATGGAATGTAGCTCTACTCCGACCCTTCTACTGTTGAAGGAAGTAATGTATGTACCTCGGCTGATCTTTAATAAAAACCTCGGCACCTAAAATGAGCTCGGGGACTGCCTCGCTATTATGCATGCTTGTTTTTGTTTGTACTTCTTTTTCGTTCGTATGCCGGACTATTTTGAACCTCGTCTCAAACTTCAAGTACTGTATGCTGTGTAACTAATCTTGTGACTCGACTGACGAACGCCAGCATGGCAGTCAAGAGCAAAGACGAAAGAACATGGGAAACATGAAAATGAACTCGGGGACTCGGTCCAAAAAGACAGTCGGCATATGTCGTTTACTAACCCCTGTTTTTACTTCTTCTTTATGTCGGATGACTTTGAACTATACCTCGGAATTTACTAAGTACTGTATGCTATGAACAACAATCTTGTGACTCGACTGTCGAACGCCAGAATGGCAGACAAGAGCAGAGACTGCCAACTATAGTAAACACGAAAGTGAACTCGGCACTTGTTCAAAAGGATTCGATATAAAGCCTAGAAAAGCATGGTTCGGATGAGCATAATAGTAATAGAGGTAGCAAAGGAACTACTTAAGTTTGATTACATCTGCGTCCCGGCATACCGGGGATTTAATGAAGTTTTCTGGCCAAGCATAAGTTCAGGTCGAGGCATCAGGAATTACGTCGGCAGCAGCCGATGCAGCAGGGATTTCGTCCGGAGCCGAGGTAGCCTGGGAAGTGCTGGCAACGTCGGCAGTAACCTCGGCATCAGGTTGGGGAGGAGCCTCGGTTTCTGCTTCGCGGGTTTCACCGTCGTCACCTTGCTCGGCCTCGACGTCGGATTCTGTTTCGTATTCCTCGTCTTCTGGCGCGTAATCCTCGGCGTCGGAGTAGGTGTCTCCTTCGCTCAAGTTCTTTGTGTTGGCATATCCAGCGAAGAAGGCAGCCATCTTTTCGCGGCGCTTGATGAGAATTGGGTCCGAGGACCAGGGCGAGCCTCGGCGAAGAGTGTCCATCTTTTCGAGGTCGATCTTCTCGCACCAAGTCATGATGAATTTGAGAGCGGCATCAGCTCCAGCGCGAGCTGAAGATGAACGCCACTCTCGGAGTCTTTGTTCGGCTTCACGAAGCTTGGAGGCAAGATCCTCGGTAGATTTCGGAGCATCAGCAAGAGGCCATAAGGCTTTGAAAGCACACAGACCTGCGTCGAGGAGTTCTGACCCAATGGTCTTCAAGGGATTGATCCTAGACTTGATGGCCACGATATGGTCCTCAACGGTCCAATCGGGGTTCTGTTCGTTCCGCCTCTCCCTGTGCCGACCAGTGATGCTGCGGGCCGCAACTTGGGTGTAGGTAAAATGCTCTATAGTAGGGTAGCCTGTTATCAGTGTGAGAAATGGTTCGGCAGAGAACCAATGGTGTGGAGGACAAAGAAAAGCTAAGGGAGGCAAGAAACTTACTGTCCATCTCGCGGTTGATAGTTTGCAGCGTCGGGAGAAACTGGTTGACCTGCGCCTGCAGAGCTTCCAAAGCTTCTGTGGCCGAGTTGGCGCGGACCTCGGCTACTTGGAGAGCTTCTTGGTGGTCCTTGGCAGAGTCCTCCCGAAGTTTCTTCTCTGCCTCGACGGCCTTATCCTTCTCATCCTTCAGCTTCTCCGTTTCTGATTTCCGGAGCCCATCAATGCGCTTCAGTTCCTTTACCAGCCGAGATACCTCGGCTTTCTCTTGCGCTAGCTGGTCATCCGACGTTTTCTTCGCTGCAAGTGCGGCCTTGTGCGCATCATGGAGGTTCTTGTGTGCGAACAAGAGAGAGTGGAAGACGTCCGTACGGATGTTCATAGTATTCTGCAAGGAAGAAACATATAGCTCGGTTAGAAAGGTTATACCTCGACAAGAGTCTCGGGGACTCGGAGTCAAATCATTGGGAAAATGTTGTCGGGGTATGCCTCGACATGAGTCTCGGGGACTCGTACCCGAGGTGCATGCTAAAGTGAGATAAAATGGATTGGATACGTCGGATGAAAATGGAAAGTTGAGATTCAAGCCAAACAATTTTAACTCCGACGGAGCGTCAATAGTTTACCTCGAATCTCGGGGACTGGGGATGGTGGATATTAGATGAGATACTGCATGAAAGTAAAGAGAATAGGACTTACGTCGATGGTTTGACCAGCACGAAGGGCAGCAGTTTGTAGATCATATACGCTTCGGCCGCAGGCGCTGTTTCCCGCGGGATGCTCAGCCACCGGAGCAGCTAAGGAGGCCGAGGAGACCTCGTCTGCAGAATTCCAGTCTGCATTGTAATGTTCCAAGGAGCCGAGGCTCTGGCCACTATCAGTGCGCAGAGGAGGAAATCCCCACGGTCCGCCCTGCTCGATGCCCCTAATCGAGGCCTCCACGGCCAAAGCAGCCTCGGAACTTGAAGCAGGCCGATTATCCAATATGAGAGATGCCCTCCGAGCATATTCTTCGGCCGGAGGGGCAGTCTCATCAATGGGTGCGGCGAATGGAGGAATTCGGCGTGTCACCGGGGGAGGAGACCTCGGTTGGATCCTTGAAGGAGAAGAGATAGTCAGGGTGCCAGACCCAGATGTTGGTTTGGGGGTGACCTTGGACTTCACCGTCTCTTTCTCTTTCTCCTTGCCCTTCTCCAACGGCAAGGTGGTTTGGCGGAGTGGTTTTTGGGGCTGTTGCTTCTGCTGATGCTTCTGCTGTTGCTGCTGTTGGTTGCGGGCAGTCTGGCTTCGGGGGGAGAGTCGAGGCTCCGGCAAGGTGGTAGCCGAAGTCCTGGCGCGATTGGTCTCCGCATCCGTTTGAGGACGCGGAGAAGTCTGACCTCGGGTGGGGGCAGATTTCCCCAAAGCCGGGCCAGACCTCGGTGGAGGAGATCCGGGGCGAGAGTTCGTCGGGGAGGTCGTGGCTTCAGAGGCACCAACGGGTGCAGTCATGGAGGATACCTCCTGATCCACGTCTATGGGGGCACTGCAACGAAAAGAAGATGGTCAAGTGTTAATACCGAGATAATATGTTTAAGCAACAAACATTGTTGGCTATAGAAGCAAAGCATTACCCATCCGAGGTAGGAAGCCTCCTGCCCCCCGGGCATGAGGAGGATGTCCGGACTTCTTCAGCCGGCGTCTCTTGACCGGAGCCTCAGTGGGTCCGGAGGCTCCAGTGGCGGATGGTTCGGCGGCCGGAGTTGCGGCACCAGCGCGTTTCCGGCTGGTTGCTGGAGTAAAGTTCGGAAGGTGAGGAAGGCAGGAGAGAGGTACCGCGTTTATTGGTTCCACGACAAGGAACCCCTCCTCGTCATCCGAAATCTCTTGAACTGAAGCTTGTGCTTGAGGCTTACCCGCGGTGGTGATGCGGGCCGAGGCAATGGGCATAAAATCCTCGTCGTCAGGGTCCACGTTGGATGGTGGGTCCTCGACAGGGAGATCCTCGCCGAAGTGGTCCGCAGGATGGACTCCATCCTCGGCGGTCTGGCGGGCGAACAGCTGTATGGCAGATATATGAAAAGGAGTTAGGAAGAAAATTGTCAAGATGAACGTCGGTAGCAAGACCTCGGTGGTAAAGGAGTATCGAAGAAAACGTCGGAATAGCGTACCTGTTTCGCTGGCTTGGTCCTGTAGTGGGGCTCCCTTCCCCATGTCCAAGCATCAGAGATCTTGGACTTGGTGATAGCTCGGACTCGCCGAGCTACCGCGGCATTGTCCAGTGCAATGTGCGTATGTCGGGTGGGGTCATAAAGACCGCTCATGTGGCAGATCTTGTGAGACCTCGCCTGGAGAGGGGAGACCCTGCGCTTCACGAATGTGCAGGCCAGGTCGTCAGCCGTCAGGACTTTCCCGTCGTTCTCGGGGTCCTCCGGGTCCTGCCATTTCGCAATATACCCATGGATGGACTTGAGTTCGCCGGTGTGAGGGGGAGCGTAGTCCCAGTTGAGCTGTTCTGTAGGAGGGCTGAGGTTAAACGCCGGCAGGTTGAGGAAGTCCTCTTCGCCGGAGTTCTTCACGTAAAACCACGTCCGGAGCCACTTGCGAACGGTGTCCGGAGTAGTGATACGTGGGAAGATGGAGTTTCGGCGAGGAGCTATGGTGGCAGCTCCGCAGGCGGTTAGAAGCTTGGGCAGATCCTTGTTTTTTGGAGCCGGGATCACTTGCCGCTTAAGTTGGAAGTAGCGAGAAAAGAGGTCTACCGTGGCTTTGAGGCCGAGGTATCCCTCAGAGAAGGAGACGATGCAGGAGAGAGTAGTGATGGCGTTGGCGGGGAGATGATGAACCTGGAGCCCGAACTTGTCCAGGAAGCTCCGGAAGAAATCGCTGACGGGCAGTCCGAAGCCGCGCTGGAAGTGCGCGACGAAGACCACCCGTTCCCCTGATCTGACTTGTGGCTCGAGTTCGCCCTCGGCTAGGCGGCACTCTACCTCGGCGGGAATCCGCCGAGTGTCCCTGAGCCATTGGATCTCGTCCGGGGTAACATCCGAACCCTCCCAGCCGGCGCGCTCGCCGACCTCTAGTTCAAGGTCATGAACCTCGGTTTGTTCCGAAGTCTCAGGCGGAGACATCTCGGCAGAGTCAATCTGCAGAGAGTGTGCAAAAATTCAGTAAAGGAAAAAGGGAATCTGCAATCTAGCACAATATTTGGCTAACTCAGGAGGAGTTTGGTGGCTATCTTATGTGCATAGAGGCAGATCCATGCTAGGGAGTAGCTATCCGAGGCAAGAAACTACTTTCTACCCAAAGGAGTATACAAGAAAGATCTACCGGAGGAGATAAATGAAGTTTTAATCAAGAATATATGAAGAACCAAAACGCGAAGAGGGAGAAACCAAGAGCAATGCTAAGAATAACAAGAAAAGAGGTGTGTACCGTGAAGATGAAATGCTCAAAGGCGGCGCTGACGACGCGTCCGCAACGGCGACGAAGGAGCTGCTCGTCGGCGGCGGCGGGAACGCGTTTCTTCCCGACTGGAAGCGGCGGCGCTGGTTGCGATGGAGGCGAAACGGCAAGTGGATGAGGAAGAAGAGGGATGCACTGCCCTGGGCCTGCATTTATAACCGCGGGCGGTAACTGCGCACTACCGCGCGGTTATCGGAGCGGCGAGTGGGATCGTTTGTGCACAATGGCACACGTGGCACGAAGATAGCGGTGGGCGAGCAGGCCACAGGATCGGTTGCAGGAGGCAAACCGTCGGGCGGTGCGGTTACTGGAGCGCGAAGCGGCGCGAGCGGGGAATCTCCGCTGACGTGGGCCGCGTGGTGGAAGGCACTCGAGTGCTTTGACTGTCGTGGACCAGGAAGTGACGGATGGGACACGTGAACAGTGTTCTCTGACCGAAGTCAGTAAGGACGCAGGAATCGAGGGGTTGATGTCCGAGATCTCGGCTGATACTTCGGAAAAGCAGTATGGCCCGAGGAACAGACCGATGGATTTTCGGGGTATTGGTTCGGTGACCTGCAAAACATTGTAGCGCATGTGGTTTCGGGTTGAACCGATGCGGCCTTTCATCCGAGGCTGCAAGACCACATCAGCTTCGGGGACTACTGTCGGGGGGTTACCCCCGGGTAGGGTAAAGATGAGGTAAAGACATGTAAGGTTAAGGCAGTAAGCTGTCCGAGGTAACGATTGAGCAAGGACGCAGGAGGCGTCATCCGACGTAAGGCGTACGTCTGAGGTATATTCTCCGAGGTATATCCTCCGAGATATCAACCTCGGGGTAGTCAGCTAGCTACCACAGGAATAAGGTATTCTCTACCGAGGTATAGGATCAGGAGTGTTATCCGAGGTTGGCAGCAAGGATCGAGGCATGTCAGAGAGGTCACGGGCGCCGCAGAGCTCGTGGCCCGAAGCTTCAGAGGACGGCGAGGTCCGTCCACGGGTTTCCCGGAAGCTCGGGGGCCTAGGAGCTGACTTGGCTATTTCGGGAAAGGTCTACAGGCTAGACCTCGGCAGGCTACTGAAGTATGACCGGAAGAGGAAAGCTAGGCCTGTCTGGCCTGACAGTCCGGCCGTTGAGCTGGCAGGAGGCAGAGGCTTGTCTTCTACCTTTTGGCCATGCCATTGTTAGTTGGAGGCAGGGGTAAAACTGTACTTCGGCCTATGTATATATGCGGCATCTCTACCTCCAGGGAGGAGGACGGCAAAAACCCTAGCTCATTTCCCCCTTCATAGTTTCATCTTCTATCTAGAGCTCTCACTTGAGCACATCATACAGCTCGAGGAGCACCTTGTACCTGAGAACGACACTGATATATTGAGAGAGGAAAGGCAGGAGTAGGGGTTTTACTTCCTCACGAAGGCCCCGAACCTGGGTACATCGTGGTGTCTTTTGTGTTCTTGGATTTCTTGGTTTCTTGTTCATGTTCTTGTGGTTTCTTGTTCATGTTCTTGTGGTTTCTTGCATGTTCTTGCTTGTGCACGTCTTGAGTGCATAAACCCTCCCCGGATTCCCCCAACGACCATTCGGCCCCAACTAAGTCATACCCATGGCATCTGCCGTGATCTCACCACGACACTCCCGCTGCGTCGGCAAGGCGTGGCGCGCCGTCGTCGACGCCCACAGCCTGCTGCTCCCGCACCTTCTCCCGTACTCGGTGCATGGCATCTTCATCAACTACATTGACTACGAGCGCCCGCACTGTTTCTCACGCCCCTCGGAGCAGAAGCCCGTGATCAACGCCAACCTAGACTACCTGCCTGGCTACACCGAGGATTACAACCCGATCATCGACCACTGCAACGGCCTCTTGCTCTACGAAGATTTTCCCAAGCTCTACGTGGTGAACCCCGCCACGAGACAGTGGAGCCGTCTCAGTGATGGCCCTTCACATAGTTACCCACAACGGCGCCAGAAAACAGTTGCTAGCCCCTTCGCGTGGTACCTGCGTGAAAAATAAATGGGTTAGGTTGAGACTCCAAGTGCAGAGTGTATGTAGTAGTGGAAGACAGTTTTCCCCACGAGGGGTGACTCGAGGGTTTAATATCGAACTCTCGGGGAACCAGTATTTCAGGTGTTATCTCCTTATCCTTCTCTTGAGAACCTGCAACAAAATAAATTGTTTTGTGCCCTCAACCTCACCAAGTGGTTGTCAAGCACAAGGTGTGAGAATGATAATAAAATAAATATGCAAACAGTAGTAAATATGCAATGATGGTAAAATAAATATGCAAGGATGATGGTAGTAATGATAAATGATATTTTTGGGTTTTTTATGATGAATGCAAGATGTAAAAGTGTTTTTGTATTTTCGGATTTAATAATGGCAGCAAACAAAAGTGGTGATAAAAGTGTTGGAAAGGTGTTTCTTATGATTAAAAATGGACCGGGGTTCATGGTTTCACAAATGCACTCTCTCTTGATAACGTGGTAGACAATGGAACACTAAAATTAACATGAAAGATGGCAAGACATGGTTTGACAAGTTATTAATAATATGGGCATCACGTCCTAACATAGAGATCTCAAGTATAAGTTGTTCTCTCTCTTATGCTCCACCAAGATGCGAACTAAATCATAACACCTTAGTAATTAAGATAAATCAGAGCATAGCAATAAGTTCAATGACATGAAGTTAAAATAAGAACATGCTAGATCTAGTCATGGAGATAGTGGCCAAGGTCACATCCACTCTCCGGTAGCATGGTATTTTTGTTTATCCCTAGTGAGGCAACAAAGTAAGGTAGAAAACCCAAGTGGATCGCAGAACTTTCTCTCACGTTCACTGCACTAGCCACCCCCGTTACTCCAACTAATGCACACGTTCCCCCTCACATGCTCTCATAAACATGCTTGATCATGACAAGTAAATAAGAACGGGGTACATAATATGCATCTACTTTCATAACTGAAACAAAACCATTGCAATCTCAAACATGTATTAACTCATAATAAAGATCCACCACAAAGGAATTACATAGATGACCGTAATCATGTTCAGCAGCTCATACGGTACTAATTAGTGAAGCTCATAGAGAGGAGAGATACATAAGTTACTTCCACAAACCCATAGTCCAGGGTGGACTACTCCCTCTTCATCATGGTGTCGGTGGAGATGTTGTTGGAGGGGAAGGAGACCACACCGGCAGCGCCCCGCCGGAGTTTTCCCCCTCCAATCTTCAGCTCCAGGTCTCTGTTTCGTGGTTTCTGTGTTTTGGCGGCGCTCCCTTTCGCGAAAGCCCTGGGGGGTCTATATATAGTCGTTTTTAGGTCAAGACGAAGCTTCGGGAAGAAAGATCGACGGCAGCGGAGGCCCGAGGGCCAGGATGGGGGACCCCACGCGGTCAGGGAATCTGGCCGCGTGGGCCCACCCCTTTTGGCCTTCTGGTCTCCGTTTCTTCGATTCCTTTGCGCCTACGTTTCGTTCCTTCCAAAAAAATGATCCCCGTAAAGTTTCAGGTCATTTGGACGTCGTTTGGGTCCCTGAAACATCAAAATATAGAAAAAGGGGTTTTCTGACAGCGCAGGGTTAATTCCAGAAAAATGGGGAAGTTGTTAATTATCCCCAAAACTCAATATAAATCATGAATATAACCCTTATATGATGCAAATAACATGGAATAACATGTAATAAAATGTAAAGTTCATGTATGCATTTTACATGCATCAACATCCCCAAGCTTAACCCATGCTCGTCCCGAGTATGAAGGTGATAAAACTAACATGGACTTTGCATTTTAATACTATCAATGGATATCAAAGGTGATTACTATTGCTACATAGAGTCAAATGATTCATTCTTCAAAGGAATAACAATATGCAAGATAAATTATGAAGTGATATCAAATACTCAATGTAAAGATGTTCAATGATAAATTCACAAAGTGTAACATAGAAGAAAGTACTATGGACCAAATGTATGCATAATGAAAAGTAAAAACATCCTATGGTGGTCATAGAGTACTTCTTATGAAAACTGAATATAAAAGGTGGACACTTTGGATAGATAAATAAGTAGAGGTAAAGCATGAATAAGTTTCATCTAACTTCCAAACACTTCTACTTAAGTTAATGCTTGCAATGTGGTAGTCATTGGTGTGGAGCTCTCATTACCCCTATCATAGCATCTTGAATGATTAATGTTTAAAGTGAAAGCAAATATGAGTGGTGTGCTTGACAATGTATTGGTTGAATGTCTCATGTCCCTTGAATACAAGTACCTACACCATGTGTTACTCACTTTGGTCCACAAAGTAAATTCAAATAAAGGTCATTGCAAGTAATAATAGTATCATCAAGAACTGCACTGGGGTACCTCTTGCCCCTTGACATGAACAAGCCCATGTCAAAACAACAAGACAAACAGACAATGAACAATCTCAGCACTCTTTTATTTACTATGGGTATAGCTTTTTATTATGAGGTGCATCACTGAATGAACATTATGGTTATGCTGTAAATTTCCACCATGAATGATGCATGGCTTAGATTAGCGGCCCAGGCATTTCTCTAACCATTTATACAAACTCTTTGAACTTACTAAGTATCCACATTCATTTCACCCATGATAGGCATCCATAAACAAAAGTACATGACATCAACTAAATATAAATAAGTGCAATGTTGAAAGCTTGCCATGTGACAGCACATATGGGCTAACTCCCAACCAAAACAATTGTCAAGCCCACAACTTCATAATTTTAATCACAATGGTTCATGCTTATTAAATGCAATAAAAGTAAATTGTGCATCAAGTTCGTGAGAGCTTTTAACCAATTTTTCCCATGACAATCAATAACATAAGCATTTAAATTCAGAAATGTAGATAACACAATATAACATGATAAACATACTTGGAATAGCATAAAGCTAATAGGTAGATATGGTGGACTCACTGGAAAAACTTTGGTTGAAGGTGTTGGGAAACAAGCTTTTTACTTGTTGTAATTTTTGGGCTAGCAATAGGGAGAAAGTTGACCATCTAAATGCATGCATAAGTGTCCATAGAACTAATCAATCCATGTTAAACCAAGTAAAGTTAAAATTCAACATCTAAACATGGTAAAAGATAGCTCTTGACAAAACACTTGCAAATTAACATTCATTCAAAGCACATGAATTATGCAACTATATGTATCTTTTAAAATCAACTCAAACATCCCTATCCCAATATATTTAATAGCATCCAACATAATTCAACCCAAACTTCCAGTAGCTCTCTCATATATAAATGATAGTGGTGGTCTTATTAACAAACCGAAATAACAAAAGCAAAAAAAACAGACGCTCCAAGTTTATACGATAAAGTGCTTTGATCGAAAAACAGAAGTTAGACGTGTGCAAACCGAGAGTGTGTTGGTCCAGTGGGGTTGTCTTGACATCCCCAAGCTTATGGTCTTCACCATCCTTGGATAGCTCTTGGTGCAGCTCCTCTAATCCCTGTGAAAAAACTTCAAAACACCGTTTCTCCCATTTCTTTTCTGTGGGGTGATATTAGTAGTGATAAACAAATAGGTTCCTTGCTGCATAAAATCCTTAGGCAAAAATTCATATGAATGTCCAGAGAGTATATAATGTTGTATGCCTACTCATAAACTCAATTGAATCAAAAAGATTCAAGCAAAAAGCTCAAAGAATGCATCAAACAATATCAAGACAGAATCTGTCCAGAAAAACAGCAGCAGCAAAACGCATTTTTCTACCCTACTTAAACTCGTCAGAAAAATCTGAAAAAATCACGTATACAGAGGATGAAAAGTTGAAGCTACAGTTCAAATTACAGCTCAATCGGAGTTACAGATAAAAAATGAAAAATCAAACCGTGCACAGACTTCGTGCAGGCAGAAAACTCTCCGAAAATGAATAGCAACTTTTCAAACCCAAAATAGGTAAAACTTGGTTCTTTATTAAAAATCCCAGAAACAAAACTAACAAACTACTCTCTTGTTACAGCAAGAGGACTCAAAGAAAATCTCAAACAAAAACAACCGGGTTGCCTCCCGTAAAGCGCTTTCTTTATAGCCATATAGCTAGGCTTACTTACTTGATAATCAAAGGGGACGTAGCTCATGAGGGAGCTTGAACCTTGGTGTGTCCCTCTTCCTTGGGAAGTGTTCCATGCTCTTCTTGTGTGGAAACTGAAACTTCACATTCCCTTCCTTTGAATCAATAATGGCACCTGTAGTACGAAGAAAAGGTCTTCCCAAAATAATAGGACTAGAGGTTTTATTCCCCATGTCCATGATTAGAAAATCAACAGGCACAAAAGTCATGTGTAACTCTACCATAACATCACTTACTTTTCCTAGAGCATGTCTAATGGAATCATCAGCAAGTGCAAGTTCAATAGAGCATTTCTCAATATTTTTAAGTTCAAGGACTTCATATAGTTCTTTAGATAATATAGAGACACTAGATCCTAGATCAAAATGGCATGGTGTGTCTCTTTTCCAATGGTTACTAGTACTTAGGGATCCAGATATCCCCAAGCTTAGGTGGTATCATAGCTTCTTGATTGTACCTAGCAATCTTTTCTTTTAAGACATGATTAGCAATATAGGAACCAAAACCAGCCTGGTTAATATTAACAGAAGGATCACTTGCAAATTTTTGTAAGATAGAAATTAATTCATGCAAGCTACACTTCTCTAAATCAACAAATGGTTCCTTAACTTCACTAAGCATTTTAACTTCCTCAACTTTTTCTCTTTAATCAAACTTTTTCATTTAAACTTCCTTTAAACCAACAAGTTGAGACATAAATGGCAACAAATATTCAGGATATTCAAGCAGTTCATTAAGAGTTCCCTCCAAAGTAGAAGGGACACTTTCAGCAATATTAATAGAATTCATCCCAACCGTGGGTGGTGCTTGTGGTTTCCCTGCAGACATACTCAATAAAGTGGCTTGATTATCAGCTAGTTTTGACAAGGCTTTGTCTAGTCCTGCAGCTTGGAGTTGTAAACCTCTAATATCAGAACTAATAGAAGCAACAGATTTATTCAACTCTTGTATCATGGTATTATGACTAGCAACTTGTTCAATAAGAATTTTATTTGCTTCGAAATTATCATTGCTTGATGACATAGGCTTCCATTTATCATTAGCATTAGGATATGGCACTAAAGGACGGTTGTTAGGAACATATGGGGGTTTATTATAAGAGTTATAATTGTTGTTACCATACCCATTATTACCATAGTTCCTAATGAAGTTGACATCAACATTTTCAGGATTATTACCAACTAGTTCTTGCAAAGGCATATTTTCAAAATTTTGTTTATTAATAAAAGCAAGAATGGTGTCCATTTTAGATGACAAATCATTTGTTTCTTCTATAGAGTTCACTTTCTTAGATGAACTAGGTGCTCTATCAGTATGCCATTGACTATAATTTTGCAAGATACTTTCCAAAATGTTCTTAGCTTCTAAAAAGTTTTTCCCATGAAAGCACCTCCAGCAGCTGAATCAAGTATATTTCTAGACATGTAATTTAGACCATTGTAAAAAGAGTGTAAAATGGTCCATTCATTAACCCCATGTGATGGACAAGTTCTAAGCATGAGTTTAATCCTATCCCAAGCCATGGCAACATTTCATTTTGCCTAAAAGAGAGGATATTGTTTCTATTTTGCAGTATTTTAACAGGGGGATAATATTTCTTAATGAAAGCTTCTTTTAAATCATCCCAAGAATTAATACTACCAGTAGGTAATGAATGTAGCCACTCTTTAGCTTTTCCTCTAAGTGAGAAAGGAAATAACTTCAGTTTTAAGACATTACTTTCAACATTTTTAAACTTTTGCATGTCACAGATTTCAATAAAATCATGAAGATGCATAGAGGCATCCTCAACAGCACTACCACCAAATTGTTCCCTAGTTATCAAGTTTAACAAACTAGGACTAACTTCATAGCTCTCAGCAGTAATCTCAGGTGTGGTGATAGGCTTAGCAATAAATTGATCATTAGGAGTGTTTGTGTAGTCACACAATTTAGTTCTATCTCCCATTTCAACAAGTTTTTATGTGTTTTTAATTTTTTATGCAAAACTGAAAGTAAAATGACACTAATGCAACTCGAAATAACAAATGCAACACAAAAATGCAAAACTGAATATAAAAATGCAAACCGAAATATAAAGATGATATGCAAGACAAGAACAAAACAAAATAAAATGATTGTAGGTAAAGATGGATAAGATGATGCTCACGTAGGTGCAACTTCCCCAAGCTTAGGTTGTTACACAAGTTGGTGATGAAGTTGACTTGATGTGAGTGATCCTTGGATAAACCTTTCAGCTATGGTTCCCCGGCAACGGCGCCAGAAAACGTCTTGATGGCCCTTCACGTAGTTACCCACAACGGCGCCAGAAAACAGTTGCTAGCCCCTTCGCGTGGTACCTGCGTGAAAAGTAAATGGGTTAGGTTGAGACTCCAAGTGCAGAGTGTATGTAGTAGTGGAAGACAGTTTTCCCCACGAGGGGTGACTCGAGGGTTTAATATCGAACTCTCGGGGAACCAGTATTTCAGGTGTTATCTCCTTATCCTTCTCTTGAGAACCTGCAACAAAATAAATTGTTTTGTGCCCTCAACCTCACCAAGTGGTTGTCAAGCACAAGGTGTGAGAATGATAATAAAATAAATATGCAAACAGTAGTAAATATGCAATGATGGTAAAATAAATATGCAAGGATGATGGTAGTAATGATAAATGATATTTTTGGGTTTTTTATGATGAATGCAAGATGTAAAAGTGTTTTTGTATTTTCGGATTTAATAATGGCAGCAAACAAAAGTGGTGATAAAAGTGTTGGAAAGGTGTTTCTTATGATTAAAAATGGACCGGGGTTCATGGTTTCACAAATGCACTCTCTCTTGATAACGTGGTAGACAATGGAACACTAAAATTAACATGAAAGATGGCAAGACATGGTTTGACAAGTTATTAATAATATGGGCATCACGTCCTAACATAGAGATCTCAAGTATAAGTTGTTCTCTCTCTTATGCTCCACCAAGATGCGAACTAAATCATAACACCTTAGTAATTAAGATAAATCAGAGCATAGCAATAAGTTCAATGACATGAAGTTAAAATAAGAACATGCTAGATCTAGTCATGGAGATAGTGGCCAAGGTCACATCCACTCTCCGGTAGCATGGTATTTTTGTTTATCCCTAGTGAGGCAACAAAGTAAGGTAGAAAACCCAAGTGGATCGCAGAACTTCTCTCACGTTCACTGCACTAGCCACCCCCGTTACTCCAACTAATGCACACGTTCCCCCTCACATGCTCTCATAAACATGCTTGATCATGACAAGTAAATAAGAACGGGGTACATAATATGCATCTACTTTCATAACTGAAACAAAACCATTGCAATCTCAAACATGTATTAACTCATAATAAAGATCCACCACAAAGGAATTACATAGATGACCGTAATCATGTTCAGCAGCTCATACGGTACTAATTAGTGAAGCTCATAGAGAGATACATAAGTTACTTCCACAAACCCATAGTCCAGGGTGGACTACTCCCTCTTCATCATGGTGTCGGTGGAGATGTTGTTGGAGGGGAAGGAGACCACACCGGCAGCGCCCCGCCGGAGTTTTCCCCCTCCAATCTTCAGCTCCAGATCTCTGTTTCGTGGTTTCTGTGTTTCGGCGGCGCTCCCTTTCGCGAAAGCCCTGGGGGGGTCTATATATAGTCGTTTTTAGGTCAAGACGAAGCTTCGGGAAGAAAGATCGACGGCAACGGAGGCCTGAGGGCCAGGATGGGGGACCCCACGCGGTCAGGGAATCTGGCCGCGTGGTCCCACCCCTTTCTGCCTTCTGGTCTCCGTTTCTTCAATTCCTATGCGCCTACGTTTCGTTCCTTCCAAAAAAATGATCCCCGTAAAGTTTCAGGTCATTTGGACGTCGTTTGGGTCCCTGAAACATCAAAATATAGAAAAGGGGTTTTCTGACAGCGCAGGGTTAATTCCAGAAAAATGGGGAAGTTGTTAATTATCCCAAAACTTAATATAAATCATGAATATAACCCTTATATGATGCAAATAACATGGAATAACATGTAATAAAATGTAAAGTTCTTGTATGCATTTTACATGCATCACTGAGCACCAAGTACGACGTCAACCCATACCTTGCGTTCGTCCCTGCCATCTCACCGCACTTTGAGGTGTTTCTTATCCCAGATATACTCAAGAAGGTGCATGATGAGCAAGAAGACCCACATGATTCCATGGAATGGCCGCCATCGTCTTGGATGATGGATGTGTTCTCGTCTAGCACAAGGCGATGGCAGAAGAGGTCCTTTGTCCATCAAGGCGAGGCTGTGGGGACCGTGACTAGTGTTCGAGTAGACCCATTGGAGCCAAAAATATGTGTGTTACGGTGGTTCAACGAGGCGCTATGGTGTATATTGGGACGGATCGCTCTACGTGCATTTGTCGTGGTGCGTTTGTTGCAAGGTATTATATCTAGTGCATCTTTGCAAAATATAACTTCTTGTATTAGTAGCTCCTCTTATGTTTGATTCTTATTTCTACACAAACACTAAAACATAAAAAAAGAGGCATTTGTTCTCATGAATTGATCCTGCAGGCTATCTTTGTCAAGTGGCCAGTACCAAGTTATCAAAATGCCACGAGATATCGGGGAAAGCATAAATGCACAATATCTTGGGAAATCAGAACAAGGAGTGTCCCTTGCAACAATATACAAAGAAGTTCATCTCACACTCCGGGTTTTTAACCTTGTCGAATCAAACGGGCTCATAGATTGGGTGTTGAAGCATCATGTTGATCTTGAGCCAGTGACATCATTATTGTTGCGGGACTTCACGGGATTTAAAAAACTTGGACCTTAGATGATGATTATGATGACGGCGATGACGACGATGAGGACTATGATGATGAAAGTGACAACGATGGGGTAGGAGGATATGAAGGAAAAGAAAAGGGAGACGGAGAAGACGATGACATGCTAATAGGGGATAACCTCTGGGACGACGACGACGACGATGATGATGATGATGATGACGATGATGATGATGATGATGATGATGATGATGATGATGATGATGATGATGATGATGAATGTGGAGGAGAAATTAATGGAATGCAAGTGAGGGAGAATACGGAATGGAACTCTGACGATGATAATGTTCTGAACATTGAAGATGATTATGAAAGCTGTTGCGTTAACCTCTACTTTCTTGGGTTTCACCCTTATAAAGAGGTGGTTTTCTTGGGCTTATCACCATCTATAGGAGTGGCTTATCATTTGAGAAGCTCGAAGATTCAGTATCTTGGCAGTATGCGCCCAAAAATTACTCCCGTATGCACACAAATGAAATTTATGAAGCATATCCGTACACCCCTTGCAAGATTGGGAAGCTTAAGAAACATGCTTCAACGACTCATCGCAGAGGTTAGATCATTTTGGCAGCAAGGAGATTAAGAAACGACGCCCTGTTGTTCGGGTTGTCAATATTTTGTTGGGCGATCGGTTGTCACTTTTAAAACGGATAATGGATCATATCTGGTTAACTGTGCTCTGTATTATGTAGATTATTGTTTCTGCTTGTTACTTAGTAGTAGTAGTTAGTATTGTATTCAGGTCAAATTGCAACCGTTTTAGTTTTAGAACCTGCCGAAATATTCTGCATTTTTCTTATGCTTTCCAGTTATGAAAGTAATTGCTTTCGATCGCTCCGCTTGGAGGACTCCTTCCCAATCCGCAGTAAGAAAATGTAGACGCTGATTTGTTTAAAACAATGTCATTGCGATAAATAATGTTTACGTTTTGCTTTACTCGTGCATGGGTGTTTGGTCTAGTGGTATGATTCTCGCTTCGGGTGCGAGAGGTCGAGAGTTCGATTCTCGCAACACCCCTATCCAACGTTTTTGCATCTTCTTTTTGGAAGAAAGTACAACTAAAAAGCTCAGCGTAGGCTCTGCTTGGTCGCCGCCGTCTTGGTGGCGACCAGCCCAGCACATCGACAACGCGCGGTGGCACTGGCGCGGCGGGGAGGAGGACAGCAAGGAGAAGACGCACATCAGCGATCAGCCTCAGCACAGCACCGAGAGCGCTATTCTTGGCGCGCAAAGCAAATTAAGCACCCTCTTCTACCTCCGCTCCCGTCCACCCGTCCAACCCGCCTAGCCAGTTTGGTGATGCCCTGTAAATACACGCGCGGTAAAGAGGGCGAGACCGGTCTCGCGCGATCGATCCTTCCCTCAAAAGGCTCATTACTCAGGAGAACCAAGAGACGATCGATCCATGGTGCCGGCAATGGCGTCCCGTCGCGCGGTCCTCTTCTTGTTCGTCGCGGCATCGTCCGTCGCCGTCGCCCTCGGTCAGCCGGCGGCTGGGCCGGACTATAGCTACGTGCCGGGGACGAAGCTGGGTCCGGAGAACTGGGCGAAGCTGAGCCCCGCGTACAGCGCCTGCAACGGCGGCGCTCCCGTGAGGAAGCAGTCCCCCATCGACATCGTCACCAAGAACGCCGTCCCCCGACCAGACCTCGACACCCTCAACCGCACCTACGACGCCACCGACGCCACCCTCATCAACAACGGCAAGGAACTATCGGCAAGTCCCCCGTCCATCCATATCGCACCAAATGCTGTTTCTCGATCTCGATTCTCGACGAGGCGCGCGCGCGTTCCACCCATGTACTGATTGGGAAATGGCAATGCAGATGACGTTCGGCGGCAAGGTCGGCACGGTGTCCATCGGCGGCAAGGTCTTCAGCCTCAAGAAGCTCCAGTGGCGCACGCCCTCCGAGCACACCATCAACGGCAAGCGCCACCCGCTGGAGGTGCAGCTCGTCCACGAGAACGTCGCCGGCAACGGCGAGCTCGCCATCATCGCTATCCTCTACAAGGTCGGCGCGCCCGACTCCTTCTACTTCCAGCTCAAAAGGCAGCTTGCCGAGCTGGAGGCCGACCGGTGCAACTACGCCGAGCAGGACGCGCGCTCGCCGTTGGTGCTGGTACACCTGCGCTCGCTGCAGAAGCGGACGGGGAGCTACTTCCGGTACATGGGCTCCCTGACGGCGCCGCCGTGCACCGAGAACGTATACTGGAACGTCCTGGGCAAGGTGAGACAGATGAGCAAGGAGCAGCTCGACATGATCCTCGCGCCCCTGCCGGCCGCCGCGAAGCAGAACGCGCGCCCGGTGCAGCCGATCAACGGCAGGGTCGTCACCTTCTACAACCCGCCCAACAGCACCATCTCCTTCGAGATGTGATCGGTCTGATCGATCATTCATTCATGTGCTAATTAACCTAGAAATTAATTGATGTATTACAGCTGTTGTAATGTGTATCACTACCACCGTACTGACCAATTATTCTCTGTTTCAGTCACTTCGTTGTTTCACTTCTCGGTCATAATGTTTTGTTGTATCGATTAGTCTGATGATCTGAAACTTTGAATCATGCACACTTGTGACCATGTGCACTAGCTACTGATCCAGATTCTAGAGCCTAATGATCTGAAATACAGTTTGGTCTATCTGAATTCGGGATCGTTTTTTTCACTCTGGCTCCACATTTTAAAGTTCAGGCGCCAATTGTTCGGTCACTTTAACCTCCACATCAACTACTTGGAATTGCAAAACTAAAACTGGATATACTGCAAATAAAACATCTATTCCCCAGGTTTCTTATTACAGTCATGTTAACTCTATTAGAATGAACAGGACATACAACTGCATGAACAAGGGTTCCGAAGGCCAACCAACATCACGCATACTTGCGTGATTGTGTCCTGCAGCTGTAAGAAATAAATCCAATGGCTCCATCAGTGAGCACAACAATCATCTAAACTTCAAGTTGAGTTCACCATCTGTACCATGCATGCAGGATTCTTGTGAGTGACACAGATGGGTGATCAAACTCACGAGTATGACAGTATGCAACTGCAACTAATTTTGGAATGTCAATCTTGAAGTAAACTGGTAAGCGACTGAAGAAAAGTTTAACCATCGACGAACAGGCGGTGCTGACCCTGGCTTGGATTCAAGTTTTGCATCTAAGGTTGACCTTCCATACTGTGGCTTATCCTTGAAAGAAGACTGTTGCAAGTGGAATATCCGTCTTATTTATTTCTTGAAAAAACCGTCCAAATTGGGTCATAGGTATACTACAACTACTAGAAGACAGTAGAAGCACATAGTGGAAGATCAAAATAAAACGACAGAAAAAGAATAATATCTTTTGGACATGTGGTCAAGGCTCATGGCGACATCGTTCCTGTAGAAGACAAATGGAAGCTTATAAGAAAGAAGGGTGAGAAACAATGGGACCTATGAGTATGAGTGAGTGAGGACAATTTTGTCGCAAAAAACAAAGATTGAACAAATTTGAGCAACCACGTTACACCTCTCGAGGTACAACAAGAAGTAATATTAATGGTACTACATTCTTAGGAACATGTGAACTTGCAACAAGCCAAATCAGATCATAAAACCATCAAAATTTTATCTAATTTTCCAATTCATATAACTCTTCCACAAATCTCTTCACCTAAACTTCAAGTTGAGTTCACCATTCTGTACCATGCAGGATTCTTGTGAGTGGCACAGATGGGTGATCAAACTCACGGGCATGACAATATGCAACTGCAACTAATTTTGGAGTGACAATGTAAAAATAAACTGGCAAGTGCCTGAAAAAATATTTAAGGCATACAACGTCAACAAACAGATGGGCAGTAAAGCTTTTCTCCATTCTGCCAATTGCTAGATTTAATTATTTCCAGGAACCTGGATGAAGCTACACTGACTCGTGCTTGGATGCAAAGTATGCTGGATGGATCCTTTTGAAGGAAGACTGTTGCACGGTGGAATATCCGTCCTATTTATTTTCTGGAAAAATCCGTCCAAATTGGGTCATAGGGATACTACTACTAGTAGAAGACAGTAGAAGCACATACTGGAAGATCAAAATAAAATAACAGGAAAAGAATAATATCTTTTGGGCATGTGGACATGTGGTCAAGGCCCATGGCGACATCGTTCCTGTAAGAGACAAGTGGAAAGCTTATAAGAAAGAAGGGTCAGAAACAATGGGACCTATGAGTATGACTGAGTGAAAGAAAATTTTGTCGCAAAAAATAAGAAGTGGAGAAATTTGAGCCACGACGTTCTACCTCTCGAGCTACAACAAGAAGCAATATAAGTGATAATTAAATGGTAGAAACAAGCGACAGTGCTAAGCTTCTGGAAGAAAATGACAGTCGAGAAGAGTTGTGATATTTTCGCAGAATTGCACACAATACTCCATTCTCATGTGAAGTTGCAACAAGCCAGACAAGATCATAAAACCATCAAAATTTCGTCTAATTTTCCAATCCATATAACTCTGTCACAAATCTTTCTCCTAGTATGTACACACAAGCACACAGAACTTTAGCAAGCCTAGAATTAAGCACAACAACCGGGTAGAAGATCGATCACACAAGCTAACTAACAGAAAGAAAAAAATCTGCTGCGCACGCTACAGCGGCCCGGACCTCGCAACGCGGTCGTCCACCTCGAACTCGGCCGCCCAATCCGGCGCCCGCCTCCCCGATGCGAACCGCATCACCCCTGCCAGCTCGGGGCCGGCGCTGGGTCGGCCTCCTCCGCCTCGAACGCCTTCGCCTCCCTCCGTCTCGCCGCGGGGGGCGGGGGAGGCGGGGACCAGTCGACGCTCTCCACGGCGCTCTTCCGCGAGCGGCTGCGGCGCATCAAGAACCCGAATCCAGGGCAGCAGCCGCCGGGAGGCCGCTGCGCCTTCTCCGACGGCGGTTGGCGCGGCCGGCGGCGCGCCCTCTCGCGCTCGGAGAGCACCTTCCCGATGCAAGAAACCTTGGGGGAGCTGGGCTCGTCCTCCGGAACCGCGGGCCTCGGGTTGCGCCCGCCGCCGCCGGTCTTGGCCTTCTTGGGGAACATCGCGGGGGGGTTGTGGTGGTTCCTCCGCCCGCCGCCCTGGCCCAGCTTCCCGGAGAGGCCGATGATGGGCGCCGCCGTCGGCTTCAGGTTCCCGGAGAAGCGCTGCGACGTGCCGCCGCCGCCGCCGCCGTGGTGGTGGTGCTGCCCGGGCGCGGTGGGTTGTGGTTCTTGAGGAGGCACTTGGGGTTGGTGTTCTCCTTGAGGGAATCATCGCGGTCGTACACGCCGCCGACGTCCACCCACCCGATGTCCTCGCCGATGCGCAGCCGCGTCGAGTCCGGCGGTTCGCCGCCGAGGTCGCGCTTAGTCGCCATGAGACTAGAGAGAGAGATTTTGTGGAGGGGGGGGGGGGGGGGGGGGGGGAGGAAGATGAAGTCGTCCGCCGGTTCGTCGGCGTGTGGCGCGGTTTTAAAGGAGGAAGTCGTCACGTTGTTGGGGATTGCCGGGTGCGCGTCCTTTTCTTTCGTCTTCGCTTTATTATGTTTTCGTCCAGGTTTAGTAAACGGTAGTATATCAAGTTCCAGGTTTCCAAGACGGGGTTCCTGTGGACCGGGTTTACAACAGAGCGGCTATCTCCGGGAAAAAAACGAATTTTTGACAATTTAGACCACCTGTGCAAATGAAATGTTAAAAAATATCACCTACCAATAAAATTGTCAAAACTACACTGGCGACGCGGCACCCTAATCACAGCAAATCCAGCCAGGTCGAAACGGAAAACGGGGCAGGCCTGCAACAAGCCGCCGTCGGCTGTGGCGGCAGCCTCTGTTGCTGCTCCCTACCTGATCCCTATGTGCACATATCAGCAGCAATAGACTAGGAAGGATCAGACGTTAGATGTGACCTTTACCTACTGTGTTTTCGAGAACCCACAGGAGAACTCCGCGTTTTTGTATTAAGCTTAAAAAGGAGAAACAACGTCAAAGAATGATTACAACACCACACTCACCCAAGAAACAGCCAACGGCTACTAAACACTCGTACAACATCCATACAACAAAGCACGCCTTGTCTAACCTCCAGCCAAGAATGGCGAAGAGACGAGACACCGTACCTCAAGGCCGCATAACGAAGAAACCAAATACCAACATAGCACGGGTGTGACTCCAAGGCTGCCCCGGACCAACGTACCCTATTCATGCGCCTAAACGATCGGTGAGCAGATGACAGTATCCGACCAAACTTGAGGAAGTTGTAGACGTACATTGCGCCACGTAGGTGAAAAATCATAATCCACATTCAATGGTCAGATCATAGAACAATTATTTGGTGTGGTTCTCTGTTGCAGGTTTCGTTTTTGAAAAACCTTCTCTCGCAATCCGAATTGTTGCACGTGGAGGTGGCTGATGTTGTAGTTGTGTATTGTTGATTGCCTTGTCATAGTCCTGTTTGTTTAGTTTCGTAATTATTCATTGTGTGCATCATCGATGTCTCGATTAGGGGAATGTGGTTGTTATAGAGTAGTTGTACTTAATACTCCCTATATCGGAATAAAAGTTAGGTATTGCTCGCTCCATGGCTCTATGCTCAGATGATGTGTTCCTGTTGGGTTCTCTTGTATGTTGTTGCATGGTATGCTTCTTTCCATTTCTACTCGCACCACACTCACAAGTTTTCTTCCATCTTGGTTCATCCACCTCCTTTTACCCTAGCATCTCTTTTATCTCTTTATTTCCTTTTCACTACTTCCCCTCTTCGTCTGTCGTCGCTTCTCCTTTGTCCGGTCGAAGATCAGCTACCATGGAAGAAGTCGTAGTGGAGTTTACAATGGAGCCGAAAGGAGAGTCTCCATGCTCTCGAGCTCGGTGGAAGAGTACACGAGGGAGTGACTGGGTCCAGGGTTGCCCGATTGGCTTTATTGGGCTTTAGAGATCTATATTTGTTGTCAACGAGACCGATGCATCAAATGTTGATGGTGTGAGGTCAGTCAATATAGGATTTTATTATTGCGTAGGTGATACGTCTCAAACGTATCTATAATTTTTGATGTTCCATGCTTGTTTTATACCAATTGCTACATGTTTTGCATCTACTTTATATCACTTTTATACATTTTTGGGACTAACCTATTAACAAGATGCCGAAGTGTCAGTTCCTGTTTTCTGCTGTTTTTGTATTCTAGAAAAGCTAGTCTGGAAATATTCTCGGAATTGGACGAAACTTCACGGGGATCCCTATTTTACCAGCACACACCTGAAGGACCAAAGGAGCAGCAGAGCAGGGCCACCAGGGCCCCACACGCCACTAGGGCATGGGTCCCCCCGGCGCGCCCTAGGGTGGTGTGGGCCCCTCGGGGGTCGTCAGCCGCCGCCCTTTCGCCTACTTATTCTCCCCGACGCGAAAACCATAAGTGCCTGAGTCAATATCCACGAAAAATTCCAGAGACGCCGCCGCCGTCAACCCTAGCTCGGGAGGGTACAGAACCTCTTCCCGGCACCCTGCCGGAGAGGGGAATCTTCACCGGAGGCTTCTACATCGCCATGCCTGCCTCCGGAGTGATGCGTGAGTAGTTCATCCTTGGACTACGAGTCCATAGCAGTAGCTAGATGGTTGTCTCTCCAATTTGTGCCATCATGTTTAGATCTTGTGAGCTGCCCTACATGATCAAGATCATATTATTGTAATGCTACATGTTGTGTTTGCTGGGATCCGATGAATATTGAATACTATGTCAAGTTCATTATCACTCTATGCACTATGTTATTTAACATCTTGCATGCTTTCCGTTACTCGTAGATGCTTTGGCCAAGTAGATGCTTGTAACTCCAAGAGAGAGTATTTATGCTAGATAGTGGGTTCATGCCTCCGGTAATCTGGGAGAGTGACAGCAACTTCTAAGGTTGCGGATGTGCTGTTGCCACTAGGGATAACCTAACAATGCTATGTCCACGGTCATATGTATTTGTTTACATTACGCACTTTACTTAATGCAATTATCCGTTGCTTGCAACTTAATACCAACGGGGAACTCGGATGACAACCCGGCGGTGGATTATTAGTTATAGACGCTGTTGGATGACGGTCTATGTATTATGTTGTAATGCCCAATTAAATATCATAGTAATCATCATGTCATATATGCATTGTCATGCGCTCACTATTTGTCAATTGCCCAGCTGTAATTTGTTCACCCAACATGTTAGTTATCTTTTATGGAGAGACACCACTAGTGAACTGTGGACCCCGGTCCATTCTTTTACACTGATTAAACCACCACAAACTGCAAACTATTCCTTTTTTTCATTCTCTGCAATTTAATACTCATTTTCCACACCATACGTTTAATCCTTTGTTTTCAGCAAGCCGGTGAGATTGACAACCTCACTGTTTCGTTGGGGCAAAGTAGTTTGATTGTGTTGTGTGCAGATTCCACGTTGGTGATCGTGTTGCGCCGCGCGAGCCACCAACAACCTTCTGAAGAGTTGCTGCTCTTACTGGTTCGATAACCTTGGTTTCTTTCTGAGGGAAAACTTGCTGCTGAACTGCATCATACCTTCCTCTTGGGGTCTCCCAACGAACGTGTGATTCACGCCAACAAGCAACCTTTTTCTGGCGCCGTTGCCGGGGAGATAGCAGTCTTCTGCAAGGGGAGTTTCACACTTCCAATTTCTTTACTTTGTTTTTGTCTTGCTTAGTTTATTTTATTTTATCTTGTTTGCTTTCAATTATCAAAAACACAAAAAAATTTTACTTGCATTTAGTTTATTTTCAGTTTTGCTTTCTGTTAGTTATCATGTCTAGCCCTGTTCCAGTAGTAATGCCACCTGAAGAAGAGATTTTCACCTTCAAGCAAGGGAGTGAGGAGAGTTTTAAAGATGCTTGGTCTAGAATATTTGAGTCCTATGCTAAAACTGAACCTAAAATGACTCTAAGCCTGCTCCTCAGTAGCTTCTATTTTGGTCTTGTTCTTTGCTACAAATATGCTTTAGATGCTGTGGTAGGAGCAGATTTCCTTCGTCATGATGGGGATCAAGCTTTTAATGCTATTAAAAAGTTGATTACAATTTCTAGCCCTCCAATTAGTAAAATTGATTCAGTTCTCACAAGCATAAATGATAGATTAAATGCTCTTGAAACAAATATATCTGGTCTGAAAGAAAGGTATAATCAGATTTGTGAACATTATGATAATGAGCCAATAAACTTTGAACCATCGGGATGGATTCCATCTGTGAAAGTTGTTATCAATGGTGAAACCTTCCATGCTCGATGTGATATCATGTCTGAATTTTGTTTAATGCCTAGGGAAATTTATGATTCCTTAAACCTTTGGGAGCTTTCCAAAAGTGAAAATCTGATAACTCTGGCTGATAATACCATTAAAATACCAAAAGGAGCAGCGAAGGGGTATTTACAAAACTCCTGGGGATAACAGTATCCATTGATTATGTTGTCATTGAATGTGCAGGAACAGGACAAATTACGCTTGGGAGATCTCTGCTGAAACGCTTTGGAGCGACAATAGACATGAGCCAAGGAGTTATGAATTTCGCCTCCTCACCTATGTGTAACCAAATATTTCCTAAAGATAACAGTAAGGGTAGGAAAGGTAAGCGTAAGATTGTTGATGCTTCTACACTTGGTAATACTTGATGCATGCTTTGTGCCTAGCTAAAAGGCGTTAAAGAAAAGCGCTTATGGGAGGCAACCCATTATTTTTATTTCTGCAATTTTTCTTTTATTGAGTCAAGGAGGATGTTTACTTCTGTAGCAACTCCTTTGTATCTTTATTTTCTCGCATTGTTGTGCCAAGAGTAGCCTCTAATGTTAAGACGATGCTTAATTTTGATTGCTGCGCAGAAACAGATTTTTGCTGTTCACTGTACGAAATTCCTAAAATCACCAGATTGCTAATTAAATCTCAAAAAATTTGTGCGTAATCTTTATGAATGTCTGAATCTTTCATTAGTTAAAGTTTTTCGATCTGAGCGTCGTAAGTGCCTCGAAAAAATTCGTCTTTGCGGACTGTTCTGTTTTAGACAGATTATGCCTTTTTATTTTGCATTCTCTCTTTTACTAGTGTTGAGTGAAATTCTTTTTTGGGTGGAAGAGCTTCACATAACATCAGTGGCAGTAGCTAATGTTTAAAGTAACAAGTCATATTGCGTCTTTATAGAACATGTGAGTTTTTGATTATGCACTAACCCTCTAATGAGATCTACTTTGAGTTTGGTGTGACGGAAGTTTTCAAGGGTCAAGAGAGAAGGATGATATAATAGGATCAAGAAGAGTGAAGAGCTTAAGCTTGGGGAGGCTCCCATGGATCTCCCCAGCATATTTCAAGAAGACTCAAGCGTCTAAGCTTGGGGATGCCTTCTTCATCGGCAAAATTATCAGGTCATCTCTAGTGAAACTATATTTTAATTCTTTCACATTATATGTGCTTTTCTTGGAGCGTCTGTGTGCTTTTATTTTCAGTATTGCACTTTTATTTTCAATAAAGCTTGACTGGACCCTAGCATTCTTGATTGGGAGAGAGACACGCTCCGCTTTTTCATGAGAATACTCCTATTCTTCACTTATATTTGTTGAGTATTCATATCTAGCGCTGTTCAGCTTTTAGCTCTTGTTTTCATGTATCTCTTGTCAGAACTATTAGCTTTCTTTTGTAGAAAGTACTCTCTTGCTTCACTTATATTTGTTGGGAGAGTGAATTAAATAAATTAATTGGTGTTTGGTTGGTTCAGAAAATGTTGCATGTGGTAATTGGTATAAGGAAAAACTTGCTTAATCTTGTAGATCACTAATTTGGATAACTTGATGCTTGTCAATTGTTTTGAGTTAACAAGTAGATCATGATTAAATTTGTGCATCACATGAGTTAAGCCTATTAGTGAAGAACTACCGTAAAGCTTGTTAAAAATTTGGTTTGCATCGGTGGTATCTCTAAGGTCTAGATATTTTCTAATAACAGGGTTTGGTTAACAAGGAAGACGGTATGAAGTCTTATAACGTTTGCAATATGTTTGTCATATAAAACTTGGTGTACGGGTTGATATTCTTGTTTGCTTACAAAAACCTTGCTAGACTAAACTCTGTACTGAGAGGGAATGATTCTCATGCATCCAAATCCTTGAGCCAAAATCCATGCCATTTGTGTCCACCATAACTACCTATATGTGGTATTTCCTTGCCACTCCAAGTAAATTTTTCATGTGCTACCTTTAAATTATTCAAAATGTTATTATTCCCTTTTTGTGTCAATATTTACTAGCTCATGAGGAATTAGTATGATTATTCTTTATTCTATTTGTCAAATGGACTTTTACACCTGGACTAGTCGCATATACATCCGCTTATCCAATAACTTGCAAAAAGAGCTAGCAACGGGGTGCCCAGTCCCAATGTAATGTACCTGCACTTAGAAAATGGCAAGGTACATGTGTATAGTGCAAACCCCTAGATCGTTTCATTTGCACACACAGTTTAAGATGAATATCACAACATTGTATCCATTATTACACGAATGATCCAGACTTGGAGAAATAAATAGTTCGATACATCTTTGCATAGCTTATAGCTAGCTCAAAACAAATAAAGCAGCGAAATAAATCTTCAATGAGCCTCCATTCTTCATGATGCGCCACAGGCGAAAACATGTTGGTTGCAGACTCAAAACCCAAACGTGACCTTACTCATCGTCAGAAAAGTCTGCAACAAAGTAATATTGCAACAGAGTGGGTCAGAATCATTAAAAATGATCCTGGCAAGTGACACTATGTGGACTCATATAGGAATAACTCTATAACCTATATGCATATTTGGCTGGTGGAGTTTGAAGGCTGATTTGCATGAAAGCCAATTTTGCCTAACACTTTGTAAAACTTTTTCCTTCAAAATTTTGAGACAAGATGGCTTGAAAACCATTGTCTTAACTACCCTTGTTCACCACCAAGTTTTAATTTCGAAATTTGAATGATGAAGCCTCCGTTGAATCCTTGATCAGCTGCTCAAATTGTCCGTAACCGGGGACACGGCTAAGTACTTAGTTTTTAACTCTGCAGAGGTTGTGCACTTTCACCATTAGACTCAACAAACCCAAACTATCTTCAAGCACTCAATTTGTTCTAAGGAAAAGGAGAGAGTTGAGACAAGACTTTTCAGAAGCATTTCCTCATCCCATGCCGCCTTGACCCGTTCCCATTCTAAGTTTCTAACCATCTACCACCACCTGTCAAGACGGGACGAGTCCACGCAACTTAATCCATCAAGTCAGAGCCCATATGACTAATGGTTGCACGGTAAGCAATCTTCACTTAGAGAAAACATTGGCCCCTTAATACCCTGGGTGGCAACCACAAGTGACCATCCCTTAGAGGTCACCCCTAAGAGATGCCACTCAACCTTTCCATCATCTTTTCAAAACCAAGTCCACCCAGGTGATAAATTACTTAGTAGAATTTAGCTTTAAAGAAAACACATTTGCATACCATCCAATAATCTACTAAGTTATCAGAAGGGATTCTAGACACAACTAGAGTAAAGGTATGGTGGGTTTAGCATATAGCTATAATACTATCCAACACATGCATATAAGAAATACACTATGTAATGCATATAAAATACTTAGGAAAACTTCATGGGGGTGTGCCACTTGCCTTGGCAACAAGCAAAACAACAGCAGCTGCAACAGTCCTCGTTTCCCTCCGGAGTTTCTAACACATCAAACAATACATAATGAACAAACAATTTTCTTAAAACTTCTAAGGAAAATATGTCATGCATGATGTGCAAAATATTTCTAAGGACTAGAGATGCATGCATGCCATGCCATGAAATAATTCTAAGTTCAAACAAGACAATCAAGAAGGTCCAAAAATGACTAAGGACCAAGGTCTTAACACTTGGGTCGAAATTTAACTAAGGACTAAAGCTAACACCTCAAGTCCAAATAATTTCTAAGGAAAGTAAACAAAATAATAAGTGCTAAAATTTTCTAAGGAAACGATATGAAAACAAACGTTGATAATTTTTCTAAGGACCAACATTTGTTATAGCAAGTACTTAGAATATTTTCTAAGGAAACAACTAAGTTTTCTAGATGCTACAAAAAATTCTAAGGACAAGTTTAGCACTTTTAATGTGTTGAAATTTCTAAGGAAAAATTCTAAGTAACAGTGTTGCCAAAATTTTATTACCCAAAATTTTCTAAGGAAGAAATAACACTTTTGTGGGAGAGGTGAAATATTTCTAAGTTATTTTGCATCTAACAAGATCATCATGACTTAGCTAAAATTTCTATTCGAAAATAATGTGGAGAACAATTTTAATATAATTTACTTATTAAAATAACACTTAAAAAGCAATAAAAACAAATTACATGCAAAAACACATAAAAACACTTCTACAAAAATACAGAGCAATGCTACGGCCATTACTTATACAAACAAAAATATAGCAAAATATTTTGCTCAATTATCAATTTTTATAATTAAATTATAGCCAAAATATCATGTAAACCGTTTTTAAAATTTATCTAAATTAATTTCGTCCAACCTCAAATTAAGCATATAGAAAGTTTCTACACATTATTAGCTTTCCAAAAATATAAATTTCATAAATTTTGGATAAAGGAATAAAAATTAATAACGAAACTAAGATCCAGGGACCTATCCGTGATGCGCAGGGGCTTAAACGTAATGAAAACGAAAAAGATCTTCGCGCTGGAGTCCTTGGTCGACGTGGCGTCTTCTGGTTGGTCCGGAGCCGCCGTTGACTGGTCTTCTGCAGAATTGCGGGCGACGCGGACGCGGACGGGTTGCGGGCAGACACGGACGGGTGCGGCGCGGCTTCACAGACGACTTGGCGACGTGGCTTCTCCCCATTGGCTGGTACCGATTCATGATGCGATCTAATCTATACCGTATAAAATTGATCCAACGACCTAGATCTACAAGACCGAAAGGTCATCGACGCTTCCGCCGGAGTTTCGCCGGAACCCTAGCTCCTACGGTGGCGCCATCACCGGAGATCTGCTCCTCTACTCTACGAAGCTTGCGGGGATGGACGGCTCATACCAGAAGAAGCGGAGCGTCGAGGCGGAGCTGATGGCGTGGTCGATGAGGTCGCGAGCTTCCTTCACCTCCTGGAATCGCTCGTCGATGTTCGTGGTGGCGGCGGCGAGCTCCTGTCGATGATGGATTGCTCGATCTGCTGCGCGAGATAATACGGCGAGGTGTCAGGGAGGTTTGCACGGTCGAGGCGAAGCGAAGGGGAGGGTTGCGAGGGGCAATGCGCGCAAGGGCTCACCGGAATACGGCGAGGTCGTCGACGGCAGTGGCGGCACGGCGACGTCTCGTGCGAGCAGCCTGGGGGCGATCGACTCGGTATCTTTGGGGCAAAACACGGGGCGGGTTCTGGAGGTTTATATAGGCGGGTCTACGTGGAGAACATGGAAGAAATCGCAACAGAAATCGGAGAGGATTTCCGCTAGGGTTCGGTAGAGGAGACCGTGTTCGTCACGGCGCAGGGATGGCGATGACATGTGGGGCCGGGGTGGCAGCGAGAGGGAGCACGCGGTTAGGCTGCGCTATCCGTCGCTCACGCGCGTTAGGTTAGTTGGGCTCGGCCCATTTAGCTCGTTTCGGATTTTTTTTCCGGAAACTGTTTTTCTTTTCTGTTTTTAACCAAAATTCAAATATCTTTTGATTTATAAAACCGAATCCACTCAAACCAAATTCTATACTTCTATAAAAACATGCCCCACATGTTTAGCATGTATTGGGGATAAAATATTCAAAAACTTTATTTAAAATTTGAAATAGGTTTGAAAAGCATTTGCAGATAAAATGCAAAATATTGTTTTTGAGACAAATTCTCTTTATTTTTATAATTTCTTTTGAACTTATAATTTAAACCAAAGCAAAATATGAGTAACATGATTAATATCACTCAATAAAATAATTTTGTATAAAACTCATATAGTTTAAACAAAATGAATTCAAAACTCATTTTAGAAATGCAAATAACTATTTTGTTTAAGTAAAACTATAAAACTTGAAAATAGAGAATAGGTAAGAAATAGATAATTCTCAATACAAACAAACAACTCACAACCAAACACACATTTTCAAATAGAAATCATTTTGATTTCCAAACTAGGTTTTTAATAAACAATATGACACTCGATGTCCAAATTAAAATAGGTTTAAACAATCAAAGGTGGCTTAAATAAAACTTGAATATCACAAGATAAACCTTTTGCAAATATTTATTTTTCAACAAATACAATCAATTCACAAACAACATTAACAGAACAATACATAAAAGTCAAAATAAAATTTTGGAGCATAAATGCTCTACTGATATATTTTCTTAAATATGTTTTCAAGTGGAAATTTATTTCCCACTTTTGGAATAACCAAAGCAAACAATGCAAGATGATGATGAATGCATGCATGAATTTTCTTTTCAAAGCAAAATACATCATAGTTTTCAAAAGTTTTAAATTTTTCTGATGTTTAAACTTTTTGAAAAACTTGGGATGTTACATACTACCACCCTTAAAAGGAATCTCGTCCCGAGATTCGGAAAGGCTAGCAAAAGGTTGTGACTGGGATAACTCGGTGGGCTACCACCCTTAAAAGAGATCTGTGTTGGTATTAAAATTCCAATGGCAAATATTACAACCTTATCACCATTACATTGAGTCTGGTCCTACTTGGCTAAACTCCTCGTGAAGTTTCTCTGGGTGTCTTCATTTCTGGTTTTACATTGATATCTGATCCACCTTTTATCTGGTGTGGTGAGCGTGACCTCTTTGTTGGCTTGATCAATCTGACCATCATATTTGGATATCCAGTCCTTGCCTATGATTATATCAAAGCCTTGCAGGTCCAGCACAAACAACTCACTTGGGAAGTTATGTGTCTCAATTCCCAAGATCATGTTTTGGCATACAGTGTTTGCTGGCATTTTTCCTTCTGTGGAGCTTACCCGGATGGGTCTCCTAAGTCCTCGATTGGGGATCTTATTTTTACTCACAAAGTCTTTTGATATGAATGAATGCGTTGCTTCAATATCAAAGAGTACTAAGGCAGGATAAGAGTTGATCATCAACCCTTCGATAACTGGGTCTGGTTTCTTGAGAACTCTCTCTATGCTTATTGAAAACACATGTCCCTTTCTGAACTGAATTGGCTTAGTCCCATTGCCGGTCTTCTTTTCTGGACAGCTTCGGGAGTAGTGTCCCCTTTTCTTGCATTTGAAACACTCTACCTGACTGAGGTCCTTCTTATTGGGTTTTGGGAGGAGATTCTGACTACTGTTTTCTCCCATAAGGTGCTCATCTTCGAGGTCATAAACTTCTTCAATATGAGCGGGGCTATGGTGTCCGTGGTTGAGGTGGTGGTCATCCTCTCCATGCACGTCGTGTTCATTATTATTATGACAATGGTGGTTATGGTCTTCATGGTGGTTGGACTCAACACAAACAAGTTCCTCATGTGAAGTGCTCCATTCCTGCTCTGATGCTGAGTGATGGTTTTCCAATTTCTGCTTTCTCTTCTTGTTTGCATATTGCTTCAGTTTACTTTCCAGGACTATAGCTTGGTTAACCAGTGACTGGTAGTCAGGGCATGGGCAATTGTTAAATAAATGGATAGTTTGCCATCCAGACCATTTAGAAATCTCTTCCTCCTTTTATCATCTGTATCAACATCATCCGGTGCATAGCGCGCTAGATTGTTGAACTCATTTAGGTATCCATCTATAGTTCGGTCGCCTAGTCGACGGTCGAGAAATTCCTCCCTCTTCAGTTTCATCACTCCTGATGAAATATGTTCAGCACGAAATCCTGCTTGGAACAATTCCCATGTCATCCCTTCAATGGGGTAAGTGATCTGGTAGCTGTCCCACCAGTTTGCTGCAGGTCCTTCCAGTAGATATGCCGTGAGTCTAACCTTCTCAGCATTCGTGCATCCAATTGTGACTAAATCCTTATTTACTGAACGTAGCCAATCATCAGCCAAAATAGGTTCAGTAGTACTTGAGAATTTCCTTGGTCTAAGCTTCAAGAATTTGGTCAGCATATCCTCTTGAGATGGGGGTGGTGCTGGAATGTCCTTGGTGTCTTCTTGGTTTTGGTTCATTAACAAGCTCAACTGATTATGTGCTTCTATTATTTGATTTGTCATTGTCTTCACATCAACGTTGGGGCTCTGGTGAGGCATCTGTTTGGGTTTAGCAGAGATGAGTAAAAGATAGACAGATCTAGGAGAATTATTCCTACCCATACAAGCAATTTGACACAAACAATCACACATGATAAACACTCACAATTTTTTAGGAAAACCAAACTAGTCGTTTTTGGATCGAAGTATGCCTAGGATATGGGGAAACAATATGATAGTACTGTCATACCACAATTTGATAGGTCAATACATCAACATGCTTTATTTATTCTAATACATAAGAGGGTCTATTCTATCTCCTTCTTGAGTGCATCGAGTTCCTCCTCTATTTCCTTGAGTTCATCAAGATATTTCTGAGTGTTGTGGAGTCTAAATCAAAGTCTTCTTCCAAGGTTCTCGATGGCCTCCCATGCTGCACCTCTTACTGAATCAAAGAATGATGTTCGAATTATTGGGTTTGTGAACATGCAGTAACCTTTGGTCTTGTGGTCATCGTCTTTGTTCTTGTATAGATGGAGTTGTACCCACCAGTACTCTTGACCTTCACCCATGAAAGGAAAACCTTTGTAGACTGCTGCTCCTTCAAGTCCCATGCTCAACATGAGGTCCTTCAAAGCTTTTGGAAACTCAGTCTCACATTCCAAGGTCATGGTCATTGCTGGACCTTTCTTGAGTGATTCTAGGAGGCGGGACATCTATAAATAAGAGAAGGCATTTAGAACGCGAATAGTTAAGAACTTACAAGAATGATATCCAAAGTTTTAGACAAAGTACAAATAAATTTTTGTCCTATGGGCTTTCTTATTTCTAACCAGACTTAGGGTTTCGAACCTACAGGCAACACAGTGCTCTGATACCATCTGTAATGTACCTGCACTTAGAAAATGGCAAGGTACCTGTGTATAGTGCAAACCCCTGGATCGTTTCATTTGCACACACAGTTTAAGATGAATATCACAACATTGTATCCATTATTACACGAATGATCCAGACTTGGAGAAATAAATAGTTCGATACATCTTTGCATAGCTTATAGCTAGCTCAAAACAAATAAAGCAGTGGAATAAATCTTCAATGAGCCTCCATTCTTCATGATGCGCCACAGGCGAAAAAATGTTGGTTGCAGACTCGAAACCCAAACGTGACCTTACTCACCGTCAGAAAAGTCTGCAACAAAGTAATATTTGCAACAGAGTGGGTCAGAATCATTAAAAATGATCCTGGCAAGTGACACTATGTGGACTCATATAGGAATAACTCTATAACCTATATGCATATTTGGCTGGTGGAGTTTGAAGGCTGATTTGCATGAAAGCCAATTTTGCCTAACACTTTGTAAAACTTTTTCCTTCAAAATTTTGAGACAAGATGGCTTGAAAACCATTGTCTTAACTACCCTTGTTCACCACCAAGTTTTAATTTCGAAATTTGAATGATGAAGCCTCCATTGAATCCTTGATCAGCTGCTCAAATTGTCCGTAACCGGGGACACGGCTAAGTACTTAGTTTTTAACTCTGCAGAGGTTGTGCACTTTCACCATTAGACTCAACAAACCCAAACTATCCTCAAGCACTCAATTTGTGCTAAGGAAAAGGAGAGAGTTGAGACAAGACTTTTCAGAAGCATTTCCTCATCCCATGCCGCCTTGACCCGTTCCCATTCTAACCATCTACCACCACCTGTCAAGACGGGACGAGTCCACGCAACTTAATCCATCAAGTCAGAGCCCATATGACTAATGGTTGCACGGTAAGCAATCTTCACTTAGAGAAAACATTGGCCCCTTAATACCCTGGGTGGCAACCACAAGTGACCATCCCTTAGAGGTCACCCCTAAGAGATGACACTCAACCTTTCCATCATCTTTTCAAAACCAAGTCCACCCAGGTGATAAATTACTTAGTAGAATTTAGCTTTAAAGAAAACACATTTGCATACCATCCAATAATCTACTAAGTTATCAGAAGGGATTCTAGACACAACTAGAGTAAAGGTATGGTGGGTTTAGCATATAGCTATAATACTATCCAACACATGCATATAAGAAATACACTAAGTAATGCATATAAAATACTTAGGAAAACTTCATGGGGGTGTGCCACTTGCCTTGGCAACAAGCAGAACAACAACAGCTGCAACAGTCCTCGTTTCCCTCCGAAGTTTCTAACACATCAAACAATACATAATGAACAAACAATTTTCTTAAAACTTCTAAGGAAAATATGTCATGCATGATGTGCAAAATATTTCTAAGGACTAGAGATGCATGCATGCCATGCCATGAAATAATTCTAAGTTCAAACAAGACAATCAAGAAGTCCAAAAATGACTAAGGACCAAGGTCTTAACACTTGGGTCGAAATTTAACTAAGGACTAAAGCTAACACCTCAAGTCCAAATAATTTCTAAGGAAAGTAAACAAAATAATAAGTGCTAAAATTTTCTAAGGAAACGATATGAAAACAAACGTTGATAATTTTTCTAAGGACCAACATTTGTTATAGCAAGTACTTAGAATATTTTCTAAGGAAACAACTAAGTTTTCTAGATGCTAAAAAAAATTCTAAGGACAAGTTTAGCACTTTTAATGTGTTGAAATTTCTAAGGAAAAATTCTAAGTAACAGTGTTGTCAAAATTTTATTACCCAAAATTTTCTAAGGAAGAAATAACACTTTTGTGGGAGAGGTGAAATATTTCTAAGTTATTTTGCATCTAACAAGATCATCATGACTTAGCTAAAATTTCTATTCGAAAATAATGTGGAGAACAATTTTAATATAATTTACTTATTAAAATAACACTTAAAAAGCAATAAAAACAAATTACATGCAAAAACACATAAAAACACTTCTACAAAAATACAGAGCAATGCTACGGCCATTACTTATACAAACAAAAATATAGCAAAATATTTTGCTCAATTATCAATTTTTATAATTAAATTATAGCCAAAATATCAAGTAAACCGTTTTTAAAATTTATCTAAATTAATTTCGTCCAACCTCAAATTAAGCATATAGAAAGTTTCTACACATTATTAGCTTTCCAAAAATATAAATTTCATAAATTTTGGATAAAGGAATAAAAATTAATAACGAAACTAAGATCCAGGGACCTATCCGTGATGCGCAGGGGCTTAAACGTAACGAAAACGAAAAAGATCTTCGCGCTGGAGTCCTTGGTCGACGTGGCGTCTTCTGGTTGGTGCGGAGCCGCCGTTGACTGGTCTTCTGCATAATTGCGGGCGACACGGACGCGGACGGGTTGCGGGCAGACACGGACGGGTGCGGCGCGGCTTCACAGACGACTTGGCGACGTGGCTTCTCCCCATTGGCTGGTACCGATTCGTGATGCGATCTAATCTATACCGTATAAAATTGATCCAGCGACCTAGATCTACAAGACCGAAAGGTCATCGACGCTTCCGCCGGAGTTTCGCCGGAACCCTAGCTCCTACGGTGGCGCCATCACCGGAGATCTGCTCCTCTACTCTACGAAGCTTGCGGGGATGGACGGCTCATACCAGAAGAAGCGGAGCGTCGAGGCGGAGCTGATGGCGTGGTCGATGAGGTCGCGAGCTTCCTTCACCTCCTGGAATCGCTCGTCGATGTTCGTGGTGGCGGCGGCGAGCTCCTGTCGATGATGGATTGCTCGATCTGCTGCGCGAGATAATACGGCGAGGTGTCAGGGAGGTTTGCACGGTCGAGGCGAAGCGAAGGGGAGGGTTGCGAGGGGCAATGCGCGCAAGGGCTCACCGGAATACGGCCAGGTCGTCGACGGCAGTGGCGGCACGGCGGCGTCTCGTGCGAGCAGCCTGGGGGCGATCGACTCGGTATCTTTGGGGCAAAACACGGGGCGGGTTCTGGAGGTTTATATTGGCGGGTCTACGTGGAGAACATGGAAGAAATCGCAACAGAAATCGGAGAGGATTTCCGCTAGGGTTCGGTAGAGGAGACCGTGTTCGTCACGGCGCAGGGATGGCGATGACATGTGGGGCCGGGGTGGCAGCGAGAGGAGCACGCGGTTGGGCTGCGCCATCCGTCGCTCGCGCGCGTTAGGTTAGTTGGGCTCGGCCCATTTAGCTCGTTTCGGAATTTTTTTTCCGGAAACTGTTTTTCTTTTCTGTTTTTAACCAAAATTCAAATATCTTTTGATTTATAAAACCGAATCCACTCAAACCAAATGCTATACTTCTGTAAAAACATGCCCCACATGTTTAGCATGTATTGGGGATAAAATATTCAAAAACTTTATTTAAAATTTGAAATAGGTTTGAAAAGCATTTGCAGATAAAATGCAAAATATTGTTTTTGAGACAAATTCTCTTTATTTTTATAATTTCTTTTGAACTTATAATTTAAACCAAAGCAAAATATGAGTAACATGATTAATATCACTCAATAAAATAATTTTGTATAAAACTCATATAGTTTAAACAAAATGAATTCAAAACTCATTTTAGAAATGCAAATAACTATTTTGTTTAAGTAAAACTATAAAACATGAAAATAGAGAATAGGTAAGAAATAGATAATTCTCAATACAAACAAACAACTCACAACCAAACACACATTTTCAAATAGAAATCATTTTGATTTCCAAACTAGGTTTTTAATAAACAATATGACACTCGATGTCCAAATTAAAATAGGTTTAAACAATCAAAGGTGGCTTAAATAAAACTTGAATATCACAAGATAAACCTTTTGCAAATATTTATTTTTCAACAAATACAATCAATTCACAAACAACATTAACAGAACCATACATAAAAGTCAAAATAAAATTTTGGAGCATAAATGCTCTCCTGATATATTTTCTTAAATATGTTTTCAAGTGGAAATTTATTTCCCACTTTTGGTATAACCAAAAGCAAAGAATGCAAGATGATGATGAATGCATGCATGAATTTTCTTTTCAAAGCAAAATACATGATAGTTTTCAAAAGTTTTAAATTTTTCTGATTTTTCAACTTTTTGAAAAACTTGGGATGTTACACCCAATTAATTACAACTTTAACCATTTAATTATCTTCACACTTTTGCCCTGATTCATCAGTAAGCAATGACAAACAGTGAAATACCTGCATGTGTGTAAACCAAAGAGAAAGAGGGATGATCTGCCTTGCTGGTAGAAATAACGTCCTTCATGTGAGCCGCTCTTAAAAGTCCGTTTGACAGGTAGAATACTGTTCTCACCCGCTACCATTCGTTGACAATTAACAAACACCTCTCAAAAATAGATACTCCTTCATGGTATGTGATTGATGGAAGGCACCCGAGGATTCGGTTAGCCATGGCTTGTGTTAGCAAGGTTGGGAGGAGTATCAAATATTTTATGCAATCTCTATATGCTTTCAAAAACCTAAAAGCTCTAGCACATGACTTAATCCCTGGTTCCCTCTGCGAAGGGCCTTTCTTTTACTTTTATGTTGAGTCTGTTTTCCTATTCTTTCTATCTTCCACAAGCAAACACTAGTGTCAACTTTGTTACATCATTTGTTATATGCAACGTATTGGACTTGTTATACTACTTTGTGTTGACGATATCCATGATATAAATATGTTGAAAGTTGAAGCAAATGCTGAAACTTAATTTTTCCTTTGTGTTGATTAAATACCTTTTATTAGAGACTATTGCTTTATGAGTTAACACTTATGCAAAATTGGTTGATGCTTGTCTCGAAAGTACTATTCATGAAAACGTTTAGCTTGTGTGATTCATTGTTTACTCATTATCTATTTGGTAGTAAATTATAGACCATTGACTTGGATCACTTCATTCATTTACATGTGCCTTGCAATATTATATGATCAAAATTATGATGGTAGCATGTCACCTCAAAAATTATTTTGTTTTTATCATTTACCTACTCGAGGACGAGTAGGAACTAAGCTTGGGGATGATGATACGTCTCAAACGTATCTATAATTTTTGATGTTCCATGCTTGTTTTATACCAATTGCTACATGTTTTGCATCTACTTTATATCACTTTTATATATTTTTTCGGACAAACCTATTAACAAGATGCCGAAGTGCCAGTTCCTATTTTCTGCTGTTTTTGTATTCCAGAAAAGCTAGTCTGGAAATATTCTCGGAATTGGACGAAACTTCACGGGGATCCCTATTTTACCAGAACACACCTGACGGACCAAAGGAGCAGCAGAGGAGGGCCACCAGGGCCCCACACGCCACTAGGGAGCGGGTCCCCTGGCGCGCCCTAGGGTGGTGTGGGCCCCTCGGGGTCGTCAGCCGCCGCCCTTTCGCCTACTTATTCCCCCCGACGCGAAAACCCTAAGTGCCTAAGCCAATATCCACGAAAAGTTCCAGAGACGCCGCCACCATCAACCCTAGCTTGGGAGGGTACAGAACCTCTTCCCGGCACCCTGCCAGAGAGGGGAATCGTCACCGGAGGCTTCTACATCGCCATGCCTGCCTCCGGAGTGATGCGTGAGTAGTTCATCCTTGGACTACGGGTCCATAGCAGTAGCTAGATGGTTGTCTCTCCAATTTGTGCCATCATGTTTAGATCTTGTGAGCTGGCCTACATGATCAAGATCATATTATTGTAATGCTACATGTTGTGTTTGCTGGGATCCGATGAATATTGAATACTATGTCAAGTTGATTATCAATCTATGCCCTAAGTTATTTAAGATCTTGCATGCTTTTCGTTACTCGTAGATGATTTGGCCAAGTAGATGCTTGTAACTCCAAGAGAGAGTATTTATGCTAGATAGTGGGTTCATGCCTCCGGTAATCTGGGAGAGTGACAGCAACTTCTAAGGTTGCGGATGTGCTGTTGCCACTAGGGATAACCTAACAATTTTATGTCCACGGTCATATGTATTTGTTTACATTACGCACTTTACTTAATGCAATTATCCGTTGCTTGTAACTTAATACCAACGGGGAACTCGGATGACAACCCGGCGGTGGATTATTCATCATAGACGCTGTTGGATGACGGTCTATGTATTATGTCGTAATGCCCAATTAAATATCATAGTAATCATCATGTCATATATATGCATTGTGATGCGCTCACTATTTGTCAATTGCCCAGCTATAATTTGTTCACCCAACATGTTAGTTATCTTTTATGGAGAGACACCACTAGTGAACTGTGGACCCCGGTCCATTCTTTTACACTGATTAAACCACCACAAACTGCAAACTGTTCCTTTTTTTCATTCTCTGCAATTTAATACTCATTTTCCACACCATACGTTTAATCCTTTGTTTTCAGCAAGCCGGTGAGATTGACAACCTAACTGTTTCGTTGGGGCAAAATAGTTTGATTGTGTTGTGTGCAGATTTCACGTTGGTGATCGTGTTGCGCCGCGTGAGCCACCAACAACCTTCTGAAGAGTTGCTGTTCCTACTGGTTCGATAATCTTGGTTTCTTTCTAAGGGAAAACTTATTGCTGAACTGCATCATACCTTTCTCTTGGGGTCTCCCAACGAACGTGTGATTCACGCCAACAAGCAGTAGGTTGGTTTGAAATGTTGCAGACCTGTATGTTGTCTATTGTACACATTGATGTTATGCTACAATGATTTTGGGTGTGTCGTGAGGAGTTGTTGTTTTCATGTTGCACATGTGGTTTCACATTGTTGCGTAGCCTACATGTAAATGTTGAATTAATACAATGGTTGTATAAGATGCAAATGTTGCAACCTATTTTAAACGGATTAGCTGTGGATAAAAATTTATCGTGTACCTTGATTTTAGCAATTTACACCTGTGGAGAACTCATGGGTGCTGATTTTTGCAGGCCAACCTACGCTAGAAAGCTTGTGCAATCAACTAATGCATACTAATTCTAACCGTCCAATAACCATTGAGCCACGATCTGATGGGAGGATGTGCCGGCCGATGGCTACCGTGTGTCTTTAGCATATAGTACTACTGAAAAATGTATATATAGAGGTTTTATGGATGTATTTTGGCACGTACCGCACAAGATAATAAGATTATTGTTCAAAAAATATATTGAATCACATTATAAGTTTTGACTAAGTAGGTTTGCTTAGATTAGTCTAAGTATGGATTTGTTTTTTCGAGTAATCGGTTTGCCAATTAGCTTGGTTGCTGTTTGGCAAGAAAAACTACTCCCCATTCATTATCGTCGAACATTTTGACAAGACAAATTAGCTTGTCGAACCATGACTAGATCCGAGATTTAGTTAAATCTCACTCGCTTGACGTCTCAGCTGCAACCCATTTATAGTTTTCAGCCTAGCACGGATTATGATGTAAATTCAACAGTCTAAATGTGTTTTTTCTGCAACCTATGGGCAATTACAAAACTCGGTTGTAACCTATATGCAAGTGGAAAAATCTCACTGCAAGTCACATGTTGCACGAAATCTCTCTCATGCGCCTAAAATTAGCAAAACCAAAGTATTTTATATATTGGTGAACAGCGAAAGTACGTTAACAAATCCGGAGAGTGTTCGTCGTCTTGCATGGCATGCATATGTCCCTCTCCGCTCGATCGTGTGCAACTACGTGTGCTACTGCCTACTGGTGCAGTGCACCGGGCCCAGACAAGGCGCGTAGAAGCGGGCACCAATCAGGGGAGCGCTATGTGCGACGCGATATGGCGTGCACATCTGGGCAGCTGTACAAAAATCAAAGCCTTGAGATTAACGTCAACGACGACGACCACCATGCGGTTGCCCGTTTCCAAAGCCAATCTAGTAGTAGTAGAGTACTGGTGCTGCAGCTGTTTCGACCGACCAGGCGCAGGCGGCTAATCCTTTCTTTCCCTCAATTCCCGCGGTTTCTTGCACCTTTTTTGACCTTGGAATCCGCAGCACAAGGGGCCTGTAGAGTATATTTTACTCCAAAAAAAAAAAAAAACTAGAGCTGGAAGTTCCAACACAGAGTTCAAATATCATTCCATTTTAATTAGTATTATTCAAAGTTACTACACATTTCTTCAAGTAAAATAACGACCATCGGCGTCAATCGATGAACCAGAGGTCCCACGAGGGGCGATCCCCATTTTCTACTGTAGAAAAGAACATTTAAACTAAGTGACAGGGAGAGATGAAATGGAGGACAGATTAAGAAGCTACCATCTGATCACTCATCACATGTACTCCTCGAGTTTATGGTTAGTTGATCACTTACATCATGTACGCCCTGATTTTTTTTTTGCAGTACGACCTCGCTTCTTCCTTCTAGATCACCTGTTCCAAATGGCTCAACTGCTCTGACTTTAGCGGTCACTCTCTAGTCTCTCAGTCTCTGCATCACACTCAGGGTCCTTTATCAATCACCATGATTTCCCGTTTCTCGTGGTTTGAAATTTCCACCGGAGAATCAACGAGGCAGTAGTACTTTGTCGCAAGAATACTGCTTGGTCAGAATGACTGCTGGGATTTTTCTTGTATTTATTTGGCTTCCCTTTTGCATAAACATTTTCTATTAATATATTTAATATGACTGCTTTTGTGCAAGTAAACTGAGAAACAAAGTGAACCTTAGTCCCAGCATAAATCTAGGAACGGTGAAGAAATCTAAAAATTGAACATTTGATCGTTAACGACCGGGTCTCAGTTGAGGAGGAAAATGCTACCACCTTGACGAAGAGGTAGGAAAAACATAGAGATATGGGGGCTAAGAGCGTTTTGAACAACATGGATAGAGAGGCCGAGGAGAAAGAAGAAGGTTCAACACGAGTGGTCGCTGCGGACCATATTACTGTTGCAAGTCTAAATTTATACCTGATTCTCTTGGTACTGTGAGTGATCTACATCTTTCATGGCTCAAAGCCAAAGAGAAGGGTGGTAAGGTTGAACACCCTAGTGGCAAGCATTGTGGTGTTGAGCGGTCAACGCATGTCGCAATGGTGTTGAACTTATCCACATCATCATGTCAAAGTCTAGATCCTGAGGTGGGTAGTGCATCGCAATGCCGTTGACAATGACGTTGAACTGTTCCTCAATGCCGTTGTACGCGTGTGGTGTTGAGCAGAAGAGTCCGATCATGTTCGAATTTTTGGGAGTGGTTATTTTGTGGAGAAGTGTCTTGGAGGGGTCATTTTAGGAAATTTTTAGGACGATCTCCATGGGGTACCTACCCATCCACTCTAGAACCGTTGGATGCACAGAGTCATAAACTGTTGGCACGTTAAATACATGCATGAAACAGTTATTAAGGTAGATGGTCTGAACTATATACGTAAAGTTTATTTATAAGCTACAAAAAATATACGTAAAGTTTATTAAAGAAAACAATATTTTTTTACCAGGTCCGTCTATGTCTCTTTTGACCGAGATTTTCTTAAGCCTTCAATTCAAAAGTGCAACCGCATTTTATAGAAAAGTAGAGATGGTGAGAAAGTGCAATTGGATGAAAAATGGAGGTAAATAAATATAGCTTGTACTATTTACTACTCCAATTGCATATTCACAGTTTTCACTAAAATGCACTTGCACTTTATAGAAAAGTGCTATAAACTACTATTACAGTTTTCAAAATCGATTGAGACATAAGAAATCTTAGTCAACTAAGACTTAGCAAAACCTTTTCAACCCGGTGTGCCTTGACCGATGCCTACTAGGCAATCATATCTTAGTTGTTTTTTATTAAAGGTCGACCAAGTTTGTAGTATGTGTGTCGGATGTTGATTCAATTTTTTTTTGAAAGGAAATATGTTGATTTTCGGGACCGAGGCAAAGGGCTCCCGGATACCCGTAATTGGTCGCGAATCGCGACCGGTCACCGGACACAGGCCACTGTCCACCGGTGGATTGTCAGTCACGTCAGCTGTGCTAAACGCTCCGATGTGATCACCAGTACTCCTAATTATCGTACCACACCTTGCTGATCAGATTCGCCGGAATGCTGCATGCATCAAGAAACGACCGCCAGAAGCACACAAGAAGCATGGATCGAATCAAACTACCCTATGCTCCTCGCAAGAAAAAAAAAAGCTACACTATGCTCATGTTGATTCTCCACGTCAGTACATCAGTGTCAGACTCGGTCGGCCATCATTTTTCTTTCCACGTTGCTAAAATGCTGAGCTGTCACAATAGGTGTAAACGGAAATTAAGGAGCTAGCTATCCCATCATAGGTTCTCCCCAGAGTCCGGACATGTAAGTAATCGATTAGCTGCATCATCTTTGTACGACTTGACTGCTTCCTACTCCTTTCATTTACAATTACTTTGCGTTCTATATTTAGTCAAAGTTAAATTTTCTGAAGTTTGACTAAATATAAAGGAAAAAATATAAATATTTACAACAATTTTTTAATATTATTAGAATTCTCATAAGATATATTTTCATCTAATATATACTTAAAATTATAGATGCTGATATTTTGTTCGTGTATACTTGGTAAAACTTTGAAAAGTTTGAATTTGAAAAAGTTCAGAACGTGAAGTAAATAAAAAACGGAGGGAGTACCATATGGCTCGACTAATCTGACTCACTACATCACACTCAGGCTTCTGCCTCAACCATTTTACCTTTTATTTTATCTGATATTAACATCCCATACAAGAATTGGTCTCGTTACTCCTATCAACTCAAGGAACATATGACTTTTCAGGAACGCGCGAGAGTGCACCCCTTTTTATTTATTTATATAGATAGGAAGAAAACAGTTACTGTAGGGTTACGGGTAGGTTACACTAGCGCAAATCAAAATTTTCTACCGCATCAATCAACGAACTGCTGCAGTTATAGATCACGTGATTACCACTAGCCGCGATGTGCCGTGCCATAGTCGGTGAAGCGAGTTGGGGCAGGGTAGACGTACAATCCTCTCCGATCTATTCAATCCCGCGAACAGCTCCCACGAGCAGCTCCTCCCGGCGGCTCGTCCAAGTGCTCGGATGCAGCACCTCTATCGGTATCAACACGTACGGCGTGGAGGCACCGCTCGTCGGACTGCTAGGTCCGCGCGGGCGGCATGGGCGTGATGAGACGGTGGCTGGGTGGATTGTGGTGCGGAAATGGGCAACCCTAAAACGCCCAGCCTCCTCTCCTCACATAGACCTCCCCATATTGGGCTGCCACAAAACAACCCACTCTGGAGTCTATTTTCAGCCCAATTCGGATCTGATCCGAATTCTGCTACCAATGCGTTAAGTGTGTGACCTTATAGGTTCACGCACATTTGGACATGACTCGAGTACACCTACTCGATCAATAGTTGGTAGCGGCTTCTAGCAAAACATGCCAACTCCCAAACGCACATAAAGATCATGTTGGACGAACCATCATAATGTTTATGCCATTCTCTTTGCCTCACGGTATTAGGTCAAGCTCCTAGCTGACCACTCTTTTTCGATCCTGTGATTCAGAATCCTAAACTAGGTTAACCATTAACCTTATGTGGCACGGCCATGCATTTCTGGATCCGATCACTCGAGGGGCCCAGAGAAATATCTCTCAAGAAGAGAGGGGCAAATCTTATCTTGATTGACCATGCCTCGCAGCATACTTCATGACGAACCCGAAAGCTACCTTTATAGCTACCCTTTCACGGTGTAGCGTTTGATAGCCCCAAAGTAGGTCGATTCACATATCGAGTACATGCGACAATCTCAGGTCTACGACAAAGCATACACATTGCGTAGAGGGAGAACTAATGAACATTGTTGCATTGTCTCAAGTTGGGCCAGCCCAACTCTAATTTCATAACATAAGTTCACATTATTAGTTTGACATATCCATGTCTATGACTTGTGAAACATAGTCATCAACTAATACATGTGCTAGTCTAATATTTAAGTGTGTCCTCACATGAACTCCGATTAGGGACATATTTAGAATAACCATACAAGTAGTGAGTTTGACAAACAAGTCACGTATTTGCTAATCAATACAAATATATTATTCAAGGCACATCATTATAAATCATGGATACATCGAAATATCATCATCTATGTGATTGCCTCTTGGGTATATTTCCTACAGTTACAACACACATGTCCACAACAAAACACAATTTCCGAAAACCCAGGCAAAATGTTGGAACAAGACAAGAAATACCGAATAGTTATCCTATAAAATTGGCAATTAATTCATCGGCTTCCCTAATTCTCGGTTAACGTTGAGAACTTATCTCGCATGGAGACCCATACAAGATTTTGAAACACTAGGTAAACAAATCATTACGTATTGATGTAATACCAAATTATAATAAATACTAGCAGCCGAGACAATTCTATTTTTTTCCTACTCTGGATGAACAACTTATTACAACAAGATGCATCCTTTAAAATCTATTTGAATTAATTATACAGTCGACTTCTAGCCAACTAAAACATAGATGCGGCCTTTATTAATTCAGGATAGTCATGCAGCATGACATCAACAAGCACCGAAGGTGTGGAGAAAAACATTCCTTTATTCTTTTTCTCCGTGATCTAAAAGCAGCCTAGTTTTAGCATAGCCGCCACACGAAATACAACTAATTTTTCAAGAGAAGTCAGTACCATAAAGAACAAAGAGAAGAACGTATGTACGACGTTTCCCACCATAATCTAATCATAAGCAGCTGATCTCGAGGTGAAGAAACAGCGACCAAAAGGAAGGCACTGGATTAAGAATGGATCCAGTGCACAAGACAAATTTGAAGGCATAGAAAGCTATGCTTTTCACTTAGTTTAACTCAACTTCCCTGGGAACATTGGAAACTTCTTCAGGAGGCGTGCATAGGATCGATGCGCGTAACTTTATTCTCCCATTTTCTGACGAACAAAAAACGGCGCAATCTTCTACTCCATCCGTTTTAAATTACTCACTCTGTTCCACAATGTAAGATGTTTTAGGTGTTACACATGCATGTCTAGATTCATACTAAAAAGAATGGACACATGCACTTAAACGTGTCTAGATGCATGCGCATGTGAAAAAAGATTAAAACATATTATGTTGTATAACGGAGGGAGTATTTGACATACATTTATCTAGATACATCCGTATCTAGACACTAAACAAGTATAGATACATTCATATTTATACGAATGTAAGTCAACTAATTTGGAACGGAGGAAGTATCAACATGTGGACAGTATAACGTGTTAGGAGGTTCAAAGTTGATGAGGTCAACTTCGTATGTGTAGTGGTAAAATCAAGCTTCAACCCAAAGTTGAATCGATCCCTTGCCAACTACTCCCTCTGTTCCTAAATGTAAAATGTTTAAGATATTACACATGTTGTCTAGATACATACACAAATGAGTGAACATACACATGAAATATGTCTAGGTACATTGTGTACATGTGTATGTGGACAAAGTGTAAAACATCTTATATTTGGGAACGGAGGGAGTACTACAAGGGACCAGACAAATATGGATTTGCATTCAACTTAATATGTATTCCCTATGTCCCAAAATAAGTGTCTCAAGTTTGCCTAAAAATGGATGTATCTATACGTGAAACATGTCTAAATATATCTACTTTTGGGTAAACTTGAGACACTTATTTTTAGACGGAGGGAGTATTGGTTATGAAAACTTGAGACACTTATTTTCAGCGAAGAGATGATTATTCTGCGCAAAAAAGAGAAATAAATAATAATTAAAGGTGAAGTTACCACCAAGTCGCCAACCATCAGAAACAAAAAATTGTACAATCATATCCATTTTCTCGCAGTTAAGCCCGATTCCCCTCCGATCTCAAGACTATTTTTCGTCGTTGCCTACTGTATTGGCAACTATGCTTTATTTCAGAACATGTGTACTGCTATGGACATCAGCCTACTGGACACAGGATACTGGGCCTGGCCAAACTAAAGTCACATACAGTACAGCTGAACACAACGAAGGAAAACAAAGGCTGGAACAAGCCCAGTGTAACAAGGGCTACGGACCACTAACACTGGTAGAGCTCTTTTTTTTTAAAGGGTTAGATTTCTTTCATTTTCATGGAAATCTCAAAATGTATATTTCGTTTTTAAATTTTAAGAATGGAAAGATATTCAATATAAATTGTGTAAAATCACGCTTTAAGTATTTCTGATAGCAAAATAAAAATGTCATTTTTTGTTCATTTAGTTTACGGAAGATGTTTCACCAGTATTGAATAAAATATTCGTGCATTTTTAAATAATTTTCATTAAAAATCCTGTTCTAAAATAATATTAAAATTAAAAATATTCATGTTAAAAACAAATTATTTACATGACACCATATAATAGGTTCACAATTATCAAGAAAATGTTCATCTATATACAAAAAGGAGAATAAAGAGAAGAGACAAGAAACGGAAAAAGAAAAAAGACAAATAAAAATATGTATTTATGTATTAAACATGAGTATTTAGAAAATATTTTCATGTATTTACTCAAAAGGGAAAACATAAAAATAAAATATTAAAAATATGTATATGGGAAAATAAAAGAAATATATCGAGAGTAACATAGAAATGAGACGAAAAAAAGCAAAGGAAACACAACAAAATAAAAGAATGAGGAAACCATCTTGGTTAGGCTGACCTAACTCATGATTGTGCGTGGGCATAGCCTCTCTAGTCGACGTTGTAAACATCAAATAGGATTTTCGATTTCTGAATACATCAAAGAAGCGAGATGCCGCAGTCTTGCTCTAATCTGCGCTCTTGACTTCTTTGCTTGTTTGTTCTTCATCGGTTCCCGAACTCCTAGTCGGTGGCTGTTGCTACCTTGCCACCCAAAAAACGTGGGACGCCCGACACTCACATGCCTTGGCGCTAAGAGAGGACACTTCACCGCCGCAAAAAATCGAGAGAAGGTATGTTATTTCTAATGTTATATAATAAAGGCTCCATAGTATTTTCATAATGATTGATAAATTTTAGAAATGCTTGAAAATATTGTGGCTTTGTTGTTGCAATGGAGCTGTTAGTTTATTTATTTTTGCGAAAAGATCTCAAATCTATTAATTGAACCATCAGAATAAAAAGCCATAAAAATAGAGAAAAAACTATACATCAATGTCCCTGAGGGTCCGATCGTCTTCTTCCTTCGAACGGACCGGTGGCTCGCTGACGTTGTTGCCATTCCTTCATTGGAGCCAGACCGTCATTATTGATCGTGGACGAGAAGTCACCAAGGCCACGCTCCCGACCAACGAGCTGGAGACGAAACCCATTTATGCTCATGATTCATGAAAGATTCATTTCCAGTAAAGTGCACTTGACATCAAGGTATCCGTTTATTATGTTAAGGACCCCAAACCCATGGCTTACTTTGATAGCATATCTAATATTTTTTGAGAAATGCACATTGGCTCCCGAGCTCATATGCTCTGTCCAATTTATTTTTTGAAAAATAGTAAAACAACTAGAAAAAAAATCCAAAATATCGGTGACGAACATATACAAGTGTTGTACATATGTGCCAAGTTTTGTGGCGAAATAAAATTTGTGTCGCTCTGCGCAAACAACAATTCAGTGGCCAAAATGGGATTAAAAATTACTTTTAGAGCACTGATTAATATTTTCGTACAGAGCAGCACAAAGGTCATTTTATTACAAAACTTTGTACGTATGTAAAAAAACTATATATGTTCGTCAACCATTTTTTTCAAAATTGTTTGAAAATTTTAAATGTTAGTTTTGAATTTTTTATTCAGCAAGGAACATGTGAGCTCGGGAGCCAAAACTACTTTCTTACATTTTTCCCCATCTTTTTAGGAATGTCCATAGCGAGTATGTTCTCGCATTGCTCCGGTTGCAGCATATTCTCGGTCCTAAACTTTTGTCTAATGGAACATCTGGTATACCATATGTCCATATGGATGGGCTTCCCATATTTATTTATTTTGAATTTTCATATTTTGAAATTTTATTAAGTCAGGAAGATGTTTATCTTCCCACTGTGACACAGTGAAACCAACGATGGTTTGTTTGCACAACACATAGGAAAAAAAAATACATTGCACTCCATCAACGACGAAGCTTATAAATACACGCAACGGTTGTACTTTCCCAATCTGTATGCTGATTAATTGCATTTATTACCCAGTAGGATACTACTACTAGTACTCCATAACCTTGAATTTTAATGGTTGATGACTATAGTTTATTGTTAATGTGCCCAGCTCCAGCTGCATATGATTCAGACTCGTAAGCATATGCAAGGAAAATGGGCCCAGCTCCAGCTGCATATATGCTCATACTCGTAAGCATATGCAGAGTTCGAGACTCGGAAGCATCATTGCTCGCTTTGTCCAGATCGAGTGACATCGATCACGCATTTTCGGAATCTGGCCTGACCTTGCCGATCCTCAGGAAGATGGGGTAGCTAACCGTCTTGACCTCCTGGCGGTCGCCGCCCCACGCCACCGCGAATTCCTTCACCGTGTCCTCGTCGAGCAACTCGACGCCCTTCTCCTTGGCCGTCTGGTACGCCGACCAGGAGGTGATGTAGGTGAGGTAGTCGTTGAGGTCCATCTTCCGCTCGGTGGAGAACTCGACGGGCCCCGTGTGCGTCTCCCCGTCGACGGGGTCGAAGGGGAAGTCGACGCTGCGGTACTCGTCGTCGACCATCTTGCGGTTGGGCGCCCAGTGCGGCTGCGAGCCGCGGTAGAGGCGCCAGAAGACCTCGTCGACGGCGGCGCCGACGCGGGGCTCCGTGTAGCACCATGCGGCGAGGACGCCGGCGTGCGGCGCGGGGCGCAGGACCGAGCGAACCTGCGCGTAGAAGCGCGGCAGGTCTAGCCAGTGGAAGGCCTGCGCGACGGTGACGACGTCGACGGAGCCGGGCGGCGCGACGGCCGCGTGGAGGTCGGCCAGGGGAAGGTCCGGCGGGGTGTGGACGTAGCTGACGTTGGGGAGGCGCGGCGCGTAGGAGAGCTGCTGCGCGCTCGTGTCCGTGCCCACCACGTTCTTGTACAGCTTCGCTAGCTGCAAACGGCGACGAGATCGGGACAAGTCAGTTTCTGAAGTACAGCACAATGTGTATCTGAATTTTCAACTTAAACAGAGATGCTGATTGAATGGCTGAAACAAACCCAGAGCGATCCATGGAAAGGGACATTAGGATAAAAAGGTATAAAGTCACCTTTGTAAATTGCTGGAGACTAGTGAAAGAAGACGCAATCGTGCACGAGGAGAAGGGATGAAGATGAACAGAGCAGGGGGATGCTCACCGACGCCGCGGCCTGGCCGCTGCCGGTGCCGACGTCCCATGCCAGGTCATGGCGGGGGCGTCTTGGAGGCGATGAACTCGAAGAGCTCCAGCGGGTAGGCCGGCCGCGTCGCCGCATACTGCTTCGCCTGGTTCAGGAACAGATTCGCCATCCCGGCCTTCACTAGCTTGTGCGCGCGAATTAGTTGTGGCTGGTCTTTCTTTAGATGCAGTGGCTTGTCTTTGAGCGGGTTGAGGGGAGAAGATGACGGAGTGCGCCTACTTATAGAGAGTTTGATCGGCGACGTGTTGAGGCGGAGACGTTCTTCGCAAGTCTCCTTTAGCTCGTCTTCATCTGAGGAAGGTTTCTCCTGGAGATGGCCCAACCAGCAGAGAGTGCCGGACTTTCTTCCCAAGCTATGCAGAACGCACACAAGCACAACGTGCATCATGGGCTAGCTTAGCCTGGGCCTTGTTTCCACGAAGATACCAACGTAGCGGACGCCAATTCGGCTAGCGAAACGAAAATGATGATACTCACACTAAAGTGAACTGTGAGAAAAATAGGAAGGTTCCTTTTGCCTTCGCTGGCCCTGCGATTCCATCTCCAAGCGGAGGAGGAATCTGGAGTAGGAATAGCATTTCTCAAGAGGAGATTGTTTTGTTGACGGCCAATTTCTCTCAGAAGTAAGTTTTTTTTTTAGATAAAAGACCGAGAGGCCCAACGTTAATTAATAACGCCATGGATGGCAAGATGCTGAACCCAGCTTACAATACAGCACTGCACACCTAAGGAAACAGAGTTACCGACGAGATTACAAGTGAACACCAAAGGTGAGCAAGACCGAAGAGGGAGAGCACAAGCAGAGCGGGTAGAGGTGTTGGGCCAGAGCTCACTGAGAGAACAGGCACACCAACACACGTGGCACCCCGCCGAGACCAGCAACACCATCCAAGGTAACACCACCAGTAGGATCATCACCGCCATTGTCCACAAGACTGCCGACAAGCTCAACCAGCAGGACCCCTAGCAGGAAACATCGGTGTGCAATACAAGGTACAGGCATGGCTGGAGGGAGCTCGAAAGAACATCACCTCCGGAGAGCAACCCGCTGTGGGCTCCAAGGCAGCGTCTTCAAAAAGCACACAACGCCAGAGCGCCGCCACCGCCCGATCCGATAATCTTGGATTTTCATCCGGAGCGTAGAAGGCCGGAGAAGCCGCTACAACGCCTCCAAGAAGGGGACGGCGTCCAAGGACGTCTCCGCTCCGTCCCGAGAAGACCCCGGGAAAGGATTTCCCCCGGCAAACTCTCACAGACCTCTACACAGGGCGCCGAATGCCAAAGACGACACCTGAGCCACCGTCACCGCAATTCACCCGCCAGCCATCGAGCCACCCCCGCGGCCAAGGTCGCAAGCCAGGCACTATATGATAGTTGGATTTTGTACTCCATCCGTTCAATTTATACGGCATGTTAATTATTTCAGTTTAGTCTACATACATATCAAAATGAGTGTATCTAGATATATTTAGTGTGTAGATTCACTCTTTTAATATGTATAGATACCAAACTGAAATATCTATCATACTTATAAAAGTGAACGGGGGAGTAATTAACTTCTCCAACCTTTCTTACAACTCAGAGGCCGTTCTTTTGTTGGCTTCCCTCCGGAGCTACCCTCCCTTGCTTTCCAATAGGCCGCCCCCAAACTCGTTTAGGCCTCGCTTGGTTGGTCGGAAAATATCCAAAAACGGAGGTACTAAGAGCATCTCCACTCGCGGCGCCCAAACGGCCGCCCAAACGGTTTCCGGACAGGCCGTTTGAGCGCCGTCCGGACTACTTGGCGCATTTGGGCGCCCTCGCTCCCCACTCGCGGTGCCCAAATCGCCCGGCCCAAAGGTTTTTTTCGCCAAAATACGCTATGCCAAAATATGTCGCCAAAATACGCCGGGAGATGTCGTTGCCCGGCGTCTGCTTGTCGCCGCCGCTGTCGTCGTCGCCGATCTAGATGTTGTCACCGGGCTGGGGCACGTAGCCATAGCCGGGCTGAGTCATGTCGGGGTCATCGGCGATCATGTCGGGGTCATCGTCGACCTGGCCGTCGTGGTTGCCGTGGTTGCTGCCGTTCTCGGGCGTAACGAGCCCAAGCTCTTGCAGGATCGCGGCACGATACATGTTGTGCGCCGCCCTCGCCAGCGGGTCCAAGTTGGAGACGTCGGCCGTCAAGATAATGAAGTCCTGACTCCTCTTCTTGACGGCGGCTTTCTTCTGCTCAAGAATGATCTTGACGTCGGCCTTCTGCATCAAGGTCGCCCACCTTGCGTTGTTCTCCTCGCGCCTCAAGCTCGAGTTGGAGCAAACATCGGCGAGGACCTTGTCGATGGACGACTGCACTCTGTCCGTCTTTGCCACCGCTGCCAAGGCCGCTTTCGCCTTCTTGTTCCCGATTGGCCGCCCCTCCGAGTTTTGGGGATCGGCGTTGAGGTCGGCGCGGCCGTTCTTGTTCAAAGTCTGCCGGTGCGCCTTCCATTTCTCACAACTTTGGAGAACCTTGTAGCAATGCATCAACTTGAAGTCTTTCTCCTTGTTGATGGATTTGTACAACACAAGGGCGTCGATGACCTACAACAAAGCAAGCCGACGACGATCACAATTGTACTTAAGCAACAAAACAACAAGGGGATCGCAAGCCGGCGGTCACCTGATCCGCCGGGCCCTTCCCGCTCTCCTTCCAGTCGATGATGTTCTCGTGGCAGCCGTGGAACTTGTTGACGAGGCGTTGGACGATGCGCCACCTATGCTGGATGGCGTCTTGGCCGCGCACCATGCTCACCTTGTTGAAGTCCTTGGTGAACCGGCGCTCGTCGAACTCGTCCTTGATCCGGGACCAGTAGGCGGTGCTCGACTGGTTTGTGCCGGTGTTCTCGCCGGTAGTAATGGCCTTCCATGATTCGACCATGCACTCGTCTTCCTTGGTCATCCAGATTGTGCCGTGGCTGCCCTTCTTCTTCTTCGCCGCCTACTCGCCGACCACAGCGTCGGTCACAACCCCTCCTCCTCGACCTCGGCGCCGTCCTCGGCGCCGTCCTCGTCGTCGTCCTCGTAGTACTCCTCATCCTCGTCGAACCCGTCGTCGTCATCCTCCGCCCGGGCGTTGTCGTTGATGATGTCGTCCATGATATGAGCGGTCTCCTACACACAAGGAGCAAGGCCGGTAGCCACGACTCGCCTATGCACACGTCTATTCTACATTCCATGGCTACAAAATGCGGGTTCATACCTGCATGAGCTCCGGGGCGTCGGGAGTCATTCCGTCGATCCAGGCCACAAGGAGGGAAGATGACGTTGGGGTCGAAGCCGCCGTGATGCTGGCTGTCGCCGTACTCGGGGGAGAACCTGGTGCGAGGCGTGTGATGTATGTAAAATGCATACATGAACTTTGCACTATATCACACATATTCCAATCATATTTGCATCATATAAGGGTTATATTACTGTTATTTAATGATTTTAGGAAATAAATCAATTGTTTCCTATTTTTATGGAATTAACCCTGCGCAGGCAGAAAACCCTATTTCTTTCCTTTTATGTTTCAGGGACCCAAACGTCGTCCAAAAATTATGGAAAAATACAGGCGTCAGTATTTTGGAAGGAGGAAGACCTCGGAGCGAAGGAAGCAAGCAAACGGAGGCCAGAAGGCAAAAGGGGGTGGCCCACGCGGCCAGGTACTGTGGCCGTGTGGGGCCCACTCATTTGGCCCTCGTGGCTCCGCTGCTATCGATCTTTCGTCCACCGACTCCGTCTTGACCTAAAAACGCCTATAAAAAAGGTCCCCTGGCGTTTCGCGAAGGGAGCGCCGCACAAACACAGAAACACCGAAACGGAGATCAGGAGCTGCAGATTGGAGGGGGAAAACTCCGGCGGGGCGCTGCCGGTGTGGTCTCCATCCTCTCCATCGACTTCTCCACCGTCTCCATGATGAAGAGGGAGTAGTCCACCTCTGGACTATGGGTTTGTGGAAGTAACTTATGTATCTCTCCTCTCTTGAGCTTCACTAATTAGTACCGTATGAGCTGCTGAACATGATTACGGTCATATTTGTAATACCTATGTGGTGGATCTTTCTATGAGTTAATATATGTTTGAGATTGCAATGTTTGTTTCAGTTATGAGTATAGATGCATATTATGTACCCCGTTCTTGTCTACTTGTTATGATCAAGCATGTTTATGAGAGCGTGTGTGGGGGAACGTGTGCATTAGTTGGAGTAACGGGGAGTGGTGAGTGCGGTAAGCTGACAACTTAATATCGCGATCCACTTGGGTGTTTACCTTACTTTGTTACCTCACTAGGGATAAACAAAAATACCATGCTGCAAGGGTTGAGGGTGACCAAGCTTCTTCCTGTGACTAGATCCAGCATGTTCTTATTTTCACTTCATGTCATGAAACTTATTGCTATACTCTGAGTCATCTTAATTACTGAGGTGTTATGATTTGGTTCGCATCTTGGTGGAGTATAAGAGAGACTAATAACCAAAAGGTCTCTATGTTAGGACGTGATGCCCATATATCTAAGTAACTTGTTATCAAACTTTGTGTTGCAATCTCATATGTTAACTCTGTGTGTGTTCCATTGTCTGCCACTTTATAAAGAGAGAGTGCATTTGTGAAACCATGAACCCCGGTCCATTTTTAATCATAAGAAACACCTTTCCAACACCATATACCACTTTTCTATTTTCAGCCATCATTAAATCCGAAAATACAAAAATACTTTTCATCTTGCATACATCATTAAAAAACCCAAAAATATCATTTACCATTGCATCACCACCATTGCATATTTATTTCCTGTTTGCATTGCATAACTATCTTGATATCATTCTTACACCTTGTGCTTGACAACCACAGGTGAGGTTGAGGACCAAAACATTTAACTTTGTTTTGTAGGTAACCAAAAGAAGGATAAGAAGATATATCTTCACTACTGATTCCCCGAGAGTTCGATATTAAACCCTCGAGTCACCCCTCGTGGGGAAAACAAGTCTTCCACTACTACACACTCTGCACTTGGAGTCTCAACCTAACCCATTTACTTTTGACGCAGGTAACCACGCGAGGATGCAAGTGTTTTCTGGCGTTGTGTAGTAACTCTTCAAGGGCCATCAAGACTGTTTTCTGGCGCCGTTGCCGGGGAATCATAGCTGAGAGATTTATCCAAGGGTGTGCATCATCGCATTCATCTCACAACGAAGTCAACTTCACCAACTTGTGCTAACACCTAAGCTTGGGGAGGTTGCACCTACGTGAGCACCATCTTATCCATCTTTACTTACAAAGCAATTTATTTGTTTTGTTAGTGTCATTGCATATCATATTCCGCTTGCATATTTATTTTCAGTTTTGCATAAAAAATAAAAAAATACAAAAAAACTTGCTAAAATGGAGAAACGAACCTTTTGGCCATTTAGTGTTAAGAACTTTCCCCAAGATATGAATATCCCTGTTGAGAAATGTGTTGTAGATCCTAATATCGTGAAAGTGATTTATGAACACCGTTTTTATGGGAAACCTAAAGAAGATCCTATACCACATCTTAAGAAGTTTGATGAAAGGTGCAAAATGTTAAACTTGAGCCATGCTAATGTTAAAATTAAGCTTTTTCCTTACTCCCTAGGTGGAAAAGCCTTAGATTGGATATTAAGATGGCCACCTGGAAATTTTAGCACTTGGTTTAATTTAAAAGCTGCTTTCGTTGAAAGATTTTGTTCCATTGAAAAGATTTGTAACCTAAGACAAGTACTTATCACCTTTAAACAAGAAGAGGATGAACCTCTAGTGAAAACATGGGAAAGGTTTAGAGGCATAGCTTTTGGAATGGAACATGGTCTTAGAGATTGGATGCTCATGCATGTGTTTTATAGAGGTTTGACTGAAGCCTCTAGGGTCTTTTTGGATAATGAATGTGAGGATTCCTTCATGAATACTGCTGCTAATGATACTCACTATTTACTTGATGGCTTGCTTTTGGAAGTAAGAATTAAAGAAAGTTTAGAAAAAGCCCAAGTACCTGAAGATGTCTTTGATGACCGTTATGAAATATTCAACCTATACAATAGAGAAAAGAAAGTTGAGGAAGTTAAAATGCTTAGTGAAGTCAAGGATCCTTTGCTTGACTTAGAAAATTGTAGCTTGCATGAATTAATATCTATCTTACAAAAACTTGCAAGTGATCCTTCCATCAACACTAATCAAGCTGGCTTTGGTTCTTATATTGCTAATCATGTCTTGAAAGAAAAGATTGCTAGGTACAACCAAGAGGCTATGATACCACCTAAGCTTGGGGATATGTGGATTCCTAAGGTACTAGTAACTATTGGAAAAGAGACACACCATGCTATACTTGATCTAGGATCTAGTGTCTCTGTTTTATCTAAAGAACTATATGAAGTGCTTGAATTGAAAAATCTTGAAAAATGCTCCATTGAACTTGCACTTGCTGATGACTCTATTAAACATGCTTTAGGAAAAGTAAGTGATGTTATGGTGGAGTTACATATGACTTTTGTGCCTGTGGATTTTCTAATCATGGATATGGGGAATAAAACCTCTAGTCCTATTATTCTTGGAAGACCTTTTCTTCGTACCACAGGTGCCATCATTGATTCAAAGGAAGGGAATGTGAAGTTTCAGTTCCACACAAGAAGTGCATGGAACACTTCCCAAGGAAGAGGGAACCACCAAAGTTCAAGCTCCCTCATGAGCTTCGTCCACAATAAACAACAAGTAAGAAGCCTAGCTATATGGCTATAAAGAAAGCGCTTTGCGGGAGGCAACCCGGTTATTTTTTGTGTGATTTTCTTTGTGTCCTCTTGCTGTAACAAGAGACTTTGTGTCTAGTTTAGGTTCTGGAATTTTCAATAAAGTGCCAAGTTTTACCCTTTTTGGTTTGAAAAAGTTGCTTATAGCGTTCGGAGATTTTATTCCTGCACGAATCAGTGCACGGTATGATTTTTAATTCTTATTCTGTAACTCCGAATGAGCTCATATTTGAACTGTAGTTGCAACTTTTCATCCTCTGTATGCATGAATTTTTCGGAATTTTTCGAGAAAGTTTGGTAGGGTAGAAAAATACGTTTTACTGCTGCTGTTTTTCTGGACAGATTCTGTCCCATTTTGTTTGATGCATGCTTTGAGCTTTTAAGTTGAATCTTTTTGATCCAATTGAGTTTATGAGTAGGCATACAACATTATACACTTTCTGGACATCTCATATGAATTTTTGTTCAAGGATTATATGCAGCAAGAAACATATTTGTTTATCACTATTAATGCACCCCACAGAAAAGAAATGGGAGAAACGGTGTTTTGAAGTTTTTTCACAGGGATTGGAGGAGATGCACCAAGAGTTATCCAAGGATGGTGAAGACCATAAGCTTGGGGATGTGAAGACAACCCCGCTGGACCTACACACTCTCGGTTTGCGCACGTCCAACTTCTGTTTTTCGATCGAAACACTTTATCGCATAAACTTGGAGCGTCTTTTGTTTTGTTTTGGTTTGATTTGTTTGAGAGACCACCACACTATCATTTATATATGGGAGAGCTACTGGAAATATGGGTTGAAATATGTTGGATGCTTTTATAAGATTGGGAAAAGGGATGTTTGAGTTGATTTTTAATGATACATATAGTTGCATGATTCATGAGCTTGTTTATGAGTAATAGTTTGCAAATCCTTTTTGAAGAGCTATCACTTATTCATGTTTTGGTGCTGATTGTTATTTTACTTGGTTTAACATGGATTAGTTAGTTCTATGGACACTCATGCATGCATCTAGATGGTCAACTTTCTCCCTTTTGCTAGCCCAAAAACTCCAACAAGTCAAAACTTGTTTCCAACACCTTCAACCAAAGTTATTCCAGTGAGTCCACCATATCTACCTACTAGCTATATGCTATTCCGAGTATGTTCATCATGATATTTGTGTTATCTATACCTCTGAATGAAAATGATTATGTTATTGATTGCCATGGGAAAAGTTGGTTATATAGCTCTCATGAACTTGATGCACATTTTTACTATCATTGCATAAATAAAACATGACCCATTGTGATTAAGATTATGATGCTAGTGGCTTGATAAATGTCCAGGTTGGGAGTTAGCCCATATGTGCTGTCACATGCAAAGCTTTCAACATGCTCCATTTAGTTGATATCATGTGCTTTTGTCTATGGATGCCTATCATGGTGAAATAAGGGGGAAAAATTTAGTTTGAATGAGTTTGTATAAATGGTTAGAGAGACGCCTGGGCCGCTAATCTAAGCCATGCATTATTCATGGTGGAAATTTACTTACATGCTATGGTGAATTATCTATGACACACCTTACAATAAAAAGCTATTCCAATGGTAAATAAAAAGGGTGTTGAGGTTTTCATCTTGTTTGTTTGTCTTGTCATTTTGATATGGGCTTGTTCCATATCCTGGGACAAGAGGTACCCCAGTTGACGCTCTTGATGATACTATTATTACTTACAATGATAGATAACTTGAACTTGCTTTTCCCAAGTTGAGTAACTCATGGTGTAGGTACTTGTATTCAAGGGGCATGAGACATCCAACCTTTACTTTGTCAAGCACACTACTCATATTTGCTCTCACATTAAACTATAATCATTCAAGATGCTATGATAGGGGAATGAGAGCTTGACACCAAGTATTACCACATTGCAATCATTAACTTAAGTAGGAGAGTTTGGAGGTTAGATGAAACTTATGCATGCTTTACCTCTACTCACTTATTCATCTTTCCAAAGTGTCCACCAAACATATTCAGATTTTCATCATCACTCTATGGACCACATGTATGCAAAAGTAAGAATGTCCATATTACTATCTGTTATGTTACACTTTGTGAACTATCATTGAACATCCTTGCATTGAATACTTGATATCACTTCATAAACTGTTTTGCATATTGCTACTCCTTTGAAGAATGAATCATTTGACTCTATGTAGCAGTAGCAATCATCTTTGATATCCATTGTTAGTGCTATATTGCAAAGCCCATGTTAGTTTTATCACCTTCATACTCGAGGACGAGTATTGGTTAAGCTTGGGGATGTTGATGCATGTAAAATGCATACATGAACTTTGCACTATATCACACATATTCCAATCATATTTGCATCATATAAGGGTTATATTACTGTTATTTAATGATTTTAGGAAATAAATCAATTGTTTCCTATTTTTATGGAATTAACCCTGCAGGCAGAAAACCCTATTTCTTTCCTTTTATGTTTCAGGGACCCAAACGTCGTCCAAAAATCATGGAAAAATACAGGCGTCAGTATTTTGGAAGGAGGAAGACCTCGGAGCGAAGGAAGCAAGCAAACGGAGGCCAGAAGGCAAAAGGGGTGGCCCACGCGGCCAGGTACTGTGGCCGCGTGGGGCCCACTCATTTGGCCTCGTGGCTCCGCTGCCGTCGATCTTTCGTCCACCGACTCGTCTTGACCTAAAAACGCCTATAAAAAAGGTCCCCTGGCGTTTCGCGAAGGAGCGCCGCACAAACACAGAAACACCGAAACGGAGATCAGGAGCTGCAGATTGGAGGGGGAAAACTCCGGCGGGGCGCTGCCGGTGTGGTCTCCATCCTCTCCATCGACTTCTCCACCGTCTCCATGATGAAGAGGGAGTAGTCCACCTCTGGACTATGGGTTTGTGGAAGTAACTTATGTATCTCTCCTCTCTTGAGCTTCACTAATTAGTACCGTATGAGCTGCTGAACATGATTACGGTCATATTTGTAATACCTATGTGGTGGATCTTTTATGAGTTAATATATGTTTGAGATTGCAATGTTTGTTTCAGTTATGAGTATAGATGCATATTATGTACCCCGTTCTTGTCTACTTGTTATGATCAAGCATGTTTATGAGAGCGTGTGTGGGGGAACGTGTGCATTAGTTGGAGTAACGGGGAGTGGTGAGTGCGGTAAGCTGACAACTTAATATCGCGATCCACTTGGGTGTTTACCTTACTTTGTTACCTCACTAGGGATAAACAAAAATACCATGCTGCAAGGGTTGAGGTGACCAAGCTTCTTCCTGTGACTAGATCCAGCATGTTCTTATTTTCACTTCATGTCATGAAACTTATTGCTATACTCTGAGTCATCTTAATTACTGAGGTGTTATGATTTGTTCGCATCTTGGTGGAGTGTCTCTATGTTAGGACGTGATGCCCATATATCTAAGTAACTTGTTATCAAACTTTGTGTTGCAATCTCATATGTTAACTCTGTGTGTGTTCCATTGTCTGCCACTTTATAAAGAGAGAGTGCATTTGTGAAACCATGAACCCCGGTCCATTTTTAATCATAAGAAACACCTTTCCAACACCATATACCACTTTTCTATTTTCAGCCATCATTAAATCCGAAAATACAAAAATACTTTTCATCTTGCATACATCATTAAAAACCCAAAAATATCATTTACCATTGCATCCACCACCATTGCATATTTATTTCCTGTTTGCATTGCATAACTATCTTGATATCATTCTTACACCTTGTGCTTGACAACCACAGGTGAGGTTGAGGACCAAAACATTTAACTTTGTTTTGTAGGTAACCAAAAGAAGGATAAGAAGATATATCTTCACTACTGATTCCCCGAGAGTTCGATATTAAACCCTCGAGTCACCCCTCGTGGGGAAAACAAGTCTTCCACTACTACACACTCTGCACTTGGAGTCTCAACCTAACCCATTTACTTTTCACGTAGGTAACCACGCGAAGGGCTAGCAAGTGTTTTCTGGCGCCGTTGTGGGGTAACTACGTGAAGGGCCATCAGCGTGGCGGCGACGCTGTCGGCGAAGAAGGAGGAATTCGACGGCGAGCCGCCGACCTTGCATCGTAGAGTGGAGCTGCTCTCTTGGCTTCCTCCCAAGGCGAATGCTTGGTTCAAGGCGGCGACGGTGTTGTTCATGGCGGCGATCTTCCTTGCCATCAATGGCGCCGCCGTGCCGAGCCGTTTCCTCTCATTCTGCTTCACGCGGCGTCCGGCACAGCTCTGCGTGTCCAATCGGCGCCGGAGTACGTCGAGGTCCCAATCCTCCTGCCTCATCTCCTCCGGCTTCTCCCTGGGCGGGGGGGAGGGGTCTTGCGCTTGACGCCCAGCATCTTCCCCGCCGCCTTCGTCTTCGCTGCACCCTTGGGTGCCGGCGGCGCCATGGAGCCGCCGTGACGCGAGGGTTTTTCTTTTGGCGGGAGAGATGGCGGGAGAGATGGTGGGGGAAATGCGATTTTTGTGGACGAATTGGGGGAAGCTGGCACTTATTGCGATCACTGTCTCACTGCCAGGCGTGGCCCGCGCGTCGGAGGTCGACGTGGTGTCGCGTTTCCTTCCGTCCGGGTCCGCCCCAAGCCTCCCCAAGTTGAGGGCGTGGGCTGGACGTGCCGGACACAAAACTGGGCCGCGCCGGACCGAATTCACATTTGGGCGCCGCGAGTGGGGGCAATTTTATGTCCGGCACGCCCCAAAGCCGTTTGAGCGACCGTTTGGGCGCCGCGAGTGGAGATGCTCTAAATTGCGGAGCAACAAAGGTCCGTATCTTTTCCTCCCATTTGACCTGTGAGATACGGCCGTAATTTAGCGACACGTAAATAAACTGGAATCCAATCGGGGCCTTAGTCTTCTAAAATACTAAGGCAGAAGCTAGTTTCAAAGAACACGAATGAGCGGCAATACCTTTTAGGGTGGGCGTGTCACGCAACTGGCATTCTTTCTCCCGATCATGTCCAAGCCCTCAGTTTCTGCTACCGAGTCTTGCCGCGCGGCCTACTGTGTTTCTTCCTAAAACCTAAAAGGATTAAGTATAGATTTCATCCCAAACTTTCACACATTGGAGACATTTCACCCCAAATTTAAAAATCGGATAATTTCAACCATGAACTTTACAATACCGGACAAATAGCACCCTCGTGGTGGTTTTTCTCGAATTTAGGCGGTTTTAAGATAATTTGGACGGTTTTGGATGTTGACGTGGCGGTGAGGTGGCACCAGTCCCCACTTCTGGTCTATTCAAGCAGAACGACACCACCACGGCACCACCGCCCATCCCCTTCCTGGCCGCCGTCGCCACTCCACTTCCCGGCCACCGCCCCTCCCGTTCCCGGCCGCCGCCGCCCCTCCATTTCCCGGCCGCCGTCCCTCCCATTCCTCCCTAAATTACTGCCGCAACTCGGCCACCCCTCCTCTCTAGTCCCGGCCAGCGCCAGTCCCCATCAAGCGCCGCTCGCGAGCCCGCGCCGCGACCTCCTGCCGTCGTCCTCGCACTAGAGATCGCCTTTAACCTCAGCTGCAACAGCTTGTCTATCGCGACGCCTCAAGAGTTCGTCAAGGCTCTGCAAGGAGCTCTGCCTCTCGCGGTGCTCCGGTGACGCCAACGACCGCGAGTGGCAGGCGTGACACACAGCTCTTGTCGCGATGGCCGTGTTGCTCTCTGTCCTGATTATCCTCCTCGTGGCCACGGTGCTCGTCCTGTTTGGGTGGCGCTGGTGCGGTGCGCGCGCCGGCGGCGACGAGAAGTATGCCGAGATGCCGAGATGCGCGCCGGCGGCGAGCTTGCCCCTCTTCAGCAGCTGGGCGGCGACCTCCCTCAGCCTCAACATCGGCGTGGCCAGCTCAGCCTCATCGGTAGCGGAGTCGCGAGCCACCGCTCTTCGGCAGCTGGGCTTCGATTACTGCTCGTTTCAAGGAGTTACAGTCGGCAGGTCAGTTTGCTCTGTTTCTGTACTTCTCCTTGAAAAACAATCCTGTTCCACATAGCGCACGTTTGGTCGGAATAAGAGCATCTCCACCGGCGCGCCCAACTCCGCTCCCAATAGACGTTTTGGGCGCGTCGGCAACAGAAAACCCCCCAGCGGTGCGCCCAATACAAAAAAAGTTGCCGCACGTCCCAATAGAGCGTCCGGCAACCCCGCTTCGCGCCCAGGTTCTAGGGATGCAAGCGGGCGTGCCAGCAACCGCGGCAACGCGCGGCTCGTCCAAACCCGACGGGTGTGGGCGACGCGTCAGCGACCCAACACTTTATTTTCCCCCGCCGCGTTCGTATGTGGCATGTTTGCATCCCCGTCCCTCCACCCTGCTGATTCGCCGTCGCCGCCTTCCACCCTCCGCCGACCGGACGCCTGTCTTCCCTCCCCACCCCCACCCCCCGCGCGACTGGAACGGCGCACTATTTGTATCGTCGCAGTGTCTGTAAACTCTTCCCCGCAAGCAAGGTGTTCGTCGCATTGCTTAGCTCAATTTTTCTCATAGACTTTTGTCAAGACCATCTCCCAGCCTCAAGGTAAAAGCCAGTCTTATTTTGCAGCAGAACAGGAGGGTGCCAGGAAGGATGTCGAGCGGACATTTGGGGTGCTTCAAGCTCGGTTTGCTATTGTCAGATATCCTGTTCTAACTTGGTCGAAAGAGCAGATGTGGGATGTGATGATGACTTGTGTGATCTTGCACAACATGATCATCGAGAGTGAACGTGCTGATCCTCCGCAACATGATGATCATCCATACTATGCGGATTTGGCTGCGGATTTCGCCTCTTAGCTCACAATTAACGCTCAAATTAAGAATGCAGGAGAACATGAGCAACTGCAAAATGATTTAGTTGAGCAGCTGTGGGCACTCAAAGGCCAAGCAGACGGCCAAATAGATTGAGTGCCCATTTTATTTTAATTTGAATAATTGTATGCCCTACTTGATTTTAGTTTGCATTGGGACATTTGAATTCAGACATTCAACTGATTTTATTTCCCGCCTATTGGGAGCGACCGGTGGGGCGCGACGCTCCCAATAGACGACAACGGCTGCCGGCGCGCCCAAGAGCATCTGTCCGGTAACTTTGCCGGACGCTCTATTGGTCGCGCCGGTGGAGATGCTCTAATGGTTGATCTCTATGCAAGCTTGTTTCCACCCATGATACTTTTGCATCTTGTTTAACAGTATTTTTTTGCTGTCAGAATTACGAGCTTTCTATCTCCTGAAGAAACAAAGAGGAAACATGTCCCTAGTGCATCTTCAGAAGCAACAAAGAGCTGGATGGTAGCCTTACGCCCTTACTAGTGATACCTATCTGATGGAGATTGTAAACAAGACCGAGAGATAATATTCAGTGGAGGAAACACGAAGCTATAGAATAATTTATAAATGTTGTTGTTGATACCTATGTATGCTACACAATTAACGTGAGATAATGTATTCGTACCAGTGTATGGGAAGGTCAGTTATGCATAAGTGTTCTTGCAGTCCTTACATATTCTCATGTGTACTTCTTCAGTATAAATGAATAAAATTTCCTTGGTTCAGCAAGATTATAGGGGCGTAAACCCTGTTCATGTGGCTGGTATGTTGCGACCATGATTTGCCAACTACAATCATGAATAAGAAATGTGCATGTGCACTGAATATTCAGTGTGAAAGCGGCCAACACACCAGAAATCATTGCATAATTATGGATCGTACTGGACAAATAATAAAAACAGCATTGCATAATTATGAAATCATTGCTCATAGTTCAGCGATGCATGGCTGTACTAATACAGTTTGCAGGACTTGCTTGGGTACGCCCCTGGGTTTTGTAGTGGACCTTACGACATCATGTGAGAAGCTGGGAGAACGGCGATTTACAAGTTCAGACACATTTTGAAAACGGATCGGATCAAGATTAATTTCAGATGGTAAATCGTTACAAAGAGAGAGCCTTCCGGGGAACACGTCGACGCGGCCGAACGCGTCGGTGCCGGGCGGGCACTCGAGCGCGGCCTCCATGGTGCGGTGGTGCACGCCGCGCGAGTCCACGGCGTACCCTCCCCTGTGGTCGTGCCCGGCGAGGCACGCCGCGATGCAGTCGTGCCGGTGCACCACGGCCAGCGCCTCCTCGTAGTTCCACATCAGCCCCGCGGGCGACGCCGCTCCCGGGTACAGCGGCAGGTGGCTGCAGACCACCACGGTCTCGCTGCGCCGTGACGCGCGGCGGAGGGCGCCGTCCAGCCACCGCAACTGCTCCTCGCCGACGCCCCCATTGAACATCACGAACCGCATGTCCTCCCGGCCATTGGATGACGAATTTGGGCGCGGGACAGAGTGGAGTAGGGGGCGGCGCTGGTCGGCGACGGCGGCCTGGCGGCGCTCGACGGCCACGCGCTGGCGCTTTTCACGGGAGAGGAACAGAGAGCAGATGGCCCGAACTGAGTCAACACAGCAGTGCAGAGCAGAGAAAAAAAACGCAGCGGAGCAAAAAAGATGACAGGTGGGACCCACGCTGCGCTGTGCCAAGTCATTGCCACGTTGTCGCCTAGTCATCGCATAAAACAAGCAAAACTGTGCAAAACCACCTTAGGGTGTTATTTGTCCAAAGTTCAGGATTAAAATTATCCGGTTTTAGAGTTTGGAGTGAAATGTCTCCAATGTGTGAAAGTTTGGGGTGAAATCATGAACTGTTTTTGTTCTAAACGACAGAGAAGTAGAGAACACACTCTCTTGGGCGTCATCTAGTTGGCCCAGCCAGCAAACCCCTCTGTCTTTTTCTTTAAGCCCAAAATGAATAAAGACCTACGGGCCAAAACCAAAAGGCTAGCCCAAAACCAAGAAAACACGATTCACGTTTACTATGCACTGACCTTGACCATTATTATCTAAAAAAAAATATTGCACTGACCTTGACCTAAAAACAACTATTGACCGACTCGATCCACAATGAACAGTAGCTCCCGTACTATTCACTCACACACAAAAAACTATTTATACTCATTTGGTTCATTCGGACATCCCGCTGTTTAGACAAACCACATCTCCTTGGTAATCCAAATCCTTGCTATCTTCACATTTTGTTCACAACATCTATTCAAAAAGCGCTATCTATTTATGTTAAGATCTTTTACAATAGACCAAGAGGACACGAGTATCTCCAATGCGGAGATATGCCCCAATAAGGGCAGTATGCAAGTCACATTCTGTTGAGAAGTGAGACTAACTCACTTGGTTAGAAAGTGGATGTACAGTTTAGTCACCCAGTTTAAGTCCTATCAGACGCAGATTTGATTTCTTATTAGGTAAAAAAACGCATGAGGGACTTCCCCTACCATATTACTTCAAAAATAATCACATTCCATTTATATAATTGGTTATTATTTATCTATTTAATACATCTACTTACGTTGTATGTTTGAATGACATAATGATTAGTTAATTCCTACCACCGATAAGTCCATGTTAAATTTTCTTGGCCATGTCCACCTTGAAAATCCTAGTGATTATTTAATTAATACTATCATTCACGACTAAATTAAAATGTTGAGAATTTTATTAAAAATGTTGATAGCTCTAGAATAAATGTCGATGAATGAAGTTTTAAAATTAATTACCGTCGAATCGCGCCAGAGCACATGGGCCCCTTCATCTATTGTTTGTTGTTGGCGTACCCGTTTGGTGGAGTAGGGGTTGGATGACCTTACTCGATCGGGGCAACATAAGGACAAACTTTTTGGAGTGATAAACACAAAACCAGCTCCATCACATGTTTGACTTGTCAAACCTCGCCTAGTAGTGCGCTCTATCCAATAAACAACTACATAATGACTCACTAGAAGCAAAAGGGGTTTTACCATGGCCAGTTTTCATGGTAGAATGGCCTTTTTTCTGGGCTAAAACAATTTTTACCATGAAAGATGAACTGTGGTGTAAAAGCAGCGTGCAGATCAATGTACCACGGTTCAAAAAATTGTGGTAGATGGGTGCACATCAACCAAGAGAAAATCCATCGTGGATACTGATATTTCCATGACCCCGAACGGTTTACCGAAGCTTAGCTAGCACGTGGATAACGCCATTAACCCTGAACGGCTTACCGATGCTGAGCTACCACGTGGATAACGGCGTTAAGTCTAGAGTCAGCATGTTACATGACGTGACAACACCCCTGCCAGACAATCTCGGACAATGGGTGTTCAGCTGGAAGCCTTTAACGGGGTGGGGAAGTGAGGGACCTCCATGGGCCTCAAGGGAGGAGAGAAGCACCCAAAGGGCGGCACCGCTGTCGTGGTCGGACCAGCCGACAATGGGTTTCCCCTGGTTCCAAGCCTACACCACCAACACCCCCCGACGATACCCACTAGCTACTAGATCCAGGGAGGATGAGTGTGCGAGAGGAGAGGAAGGGACTGACCTTAGATCTGGTGAAAAAGAACGTTTACACAACCCTCCCACTACGACTGACACCTGCTATCACCTTGCAGCCCATGTGACAACGAAGGCCAGCACCCGCACACGTTGCCTGCCACCAGGCGACTCCGTCTATCCATCTGAGGCCGTTGCCCCAGCGTTGACATAGCGATTAGATCCTCATTGACACCGCCTTCACATGCGACCACATGGGGAAGCATGACGGCCACCTCGAGTGACGCGAGGGGGGAGTGGGTGGGGGGGGGGGGGGGGGGGGGAGCCCCAATCACCCTCGAGTCGCCCTCGAGAGGACGTCGCGATAGCCCAACCACTTGATATAGAGTCATCGCAACGTGATGTCTATTCTCATTCCTTCAACCGAACGGAAATCCTATGAAACATTTTATCACTCTAAGCAATATAACTCATAAAAAATAGCCCATGCCGCATTCCCACAGATAAAATAAGAAAAGAAACATGTTCTCCCCATCTATAAGAAAAAGTCTGACTCAGTTATATGTCAGTCTTCTTTAGTTCAATCGGTATAGCTAGATCCTTGGGAGTCTTTTCTTCCATTGCCTTCGAAAAACATGATTAGCTACCTATCAATGTTTATATATGTTAACAATCCTCGGAAACAACAAGTACCTACAAACAAACAGAAAATCTAAACCGCAGCGATCGACAGTCAACATATAGAATCTTCAGCGAACCACCGAGACATATACTGTCGTTGATTTTTCAAGATGAGGTCAGAGAAGTACAGCTGCCCTGCAGCAGCGTTATGATACTTCAGCACAGTTGCTCTTGGACGGTTGTTGGAATTCTGTTGCCAAAGCAAGTCCGAACGTCGACTTGTTCTTCTAGCTACATGCGCGTGTTGATCTCTTTTTTTTGAAGGAAGTTCGTGTACAAGATCAAACACAGAGAGCACAAACACACACGAAGAGGAGGAAGAAACAGCACACAGACGACGACCGCGGATCCACCAAGCAGCGCCGTCCCTCCGAGCACCAGCAGCACGCCACCGGGAAGGAGGAAGACGAACTCACCTCACGCCACAGCAACCGCCTCGACCAACCTTGTTGAGATGCCGCAGAAGCCATCTGGCGCAAGCACCAGAATCTGAGCTTTGGAGGAGTATCGGCCTCGAGGCGCCGCCGGAACCACCCATCTTCCACAACGCCGTCCACGACCACCGACGATGGCGAGCTTCCAACCTGCAAACTTCCACGGATCTTAAGCAAAAGCAAGGCCAAGCACCGAAGTGAAGGCCACCGAAGCCCCCAGACAAGAGGTGGCGCTGCCATCACGGCCACCAGCTCGGGGAAGGGCACACCGCAGCTCCGGGGAGCAGCGAACGCGCCCAAGACGGCAGATCCGACCCCGGCCTCCACCGGAGTACTTAGTATAAAATACATGCAAACAGTAGTAGTTGGGTGATGTCTGCCGTTTGCTTGCCCCATGCATATGCATGCGTGAAGGACCGCAGCATTTTAGGGCTGCCGAACCTCCCGGCGATTGCGGTGCGGTCGGATCCAAAAGTCGCAGTTTGCATCCGGCTACCGGCATTGAATTTCTTTTGACTAGAGTCTATATCTAACCGTAAAGCAACACCACTTGCATGAATTTGCCAGTTTAGGGTGAGCTAAACGTATGGGCTAAGCTAGTAAATTAACGTTTGCTGGTCTAAGCCGCATATATCTTTTCGACGACCGCGCGTGGACGCAACTAAAAGATCACTAATGCATGTTAAGTACTAGCATCTCTATACTAAATCTGCTACTTCGAAAGCGTCTCGATCCCTTTCAACAAAGACAGTTCCTACAGACACAAGGGTCAACATGTACACACTGTTCTGCATGTGCTAGCAAAGCAAAGCAAATGATCAATCATCACCCCAAAAAGCTTGTGGTATTTTTCATATAAAGAAAGTTTATATCGAACCTAAGTACCTAACTTTATATCAACCAAGCATGATCCATATGCATATAGCATCTATAATTTAGGCAGCCTTAGCAATCTCCCCTGTCGATCCATTTCGATTTCTTCGAGTCAATGAAAGGAGGAAGTGTAAGTATAGATGCTCGGCTAAGAAGGATCATATTTCAGAAAGATAATTGTGGTGATTCGTGTTGTGTGTGAATTGTACCTAAATGAGAAATTATACTCCAACCTTTTGACCAGAGTCAAACCGTAAAGCACCAGAAGTCCAAAACACAGTACACCACTTTGAATTTGGCTTGCCACTTTAGGGCGAGTTATCTTTTCGACGACCCGCGCGTGGACGCAACAAAGCCAAGTGATGATAAGCGGTTTTTCAATGCATGTCATGTCACGGCCGGTGGTGTCGAGCACTAACCCATGCTTAGTAGTATCTCTATATTTGTACTGCCACTAAATTTGTTACTTTAAAAGCTTCTCAGTCCCTCTCAAAGATAGTTCTCATGAGCATAAGGGAGGGAATATTTCCTTGCATTTAGGTGCTCCCACGAGAAAAAATGATTTTACAGGTTTAAAAAAAAAGTACGAAAAATTGTGAGTGTTCACAAGTTATGAGTCAACAACATCCAAAATTTTCAGGTCCAGATTCGAAAGGAACATTGAGAAAAAAAGAAGACAAATCTAGCACAAATAGTGTTATAATGTTACTTTCAAATTTGGATCTGAAATTTTTGAGGTTGTACGTAGACACATAATTTGTGAACACTCATACTTTTTCGTTGAACTTTTTGAAATGTTTAAAGTTGTTTTTTTCTAATGGGGGTACGGGGAACATCTAAAGTGCTGGGAGGACTAAATGTACCCTCGGATATAAGGGTCAATGTACACACTGTTCTCTTCCACGCAACGTTCTCCTGACCATGTACAAGGGAGCATATGAGCATTCTGACCCGAAAAAGTTCTGTGCTATTTCATCTGAAGAAGAAACTTTATCCAGCCAACATTCTCAACAATGCATCCATATGCTGCAAATATAATACTCACTATGTTCACAATTATATCGTGTTCCGGGTTTAGTCAAAATCAAACTGTGTAAATTTGAACAAATATATAGGAAAATATCAACATTATGATATAGATTAATTTTCTTGAATTTTCATAAAATATATTATGTCTTATATACATTTTTTTCATATACTGGTCAAACTTATAATTTTTTACTTTAACATAACCTAAAACACAAAGTAAATAAAAACAGAGGGAGTACTACCCACTACTAGAAAAGAGGCCTTTCGTCCGGGCCATTAGTCCCGGCCGCGGCCTGGGCCGCGACTAATGGTCCAGACACGTCGCCCCGAAAACGCCGAAGCGTACGGCACCCAATAGTCACGGCTCGTTAGGGCCCAATAGTCCCGGTTTGAGATACAAACCGGGACTAAAGGGGTCTGCGGCCCGCTGCGGCCTGGTGCCCCCCTTTAGTCCCGGTTTGTATCTCAAACCGGGACTAATGGTCTGGCCCTATATATATGGAAGCCCCTCTCCCCTCTCTCTTGTTTTTTTCCTGGTGGGAGGTGGTGTAGGTTTGTGCTAGTTTTTTTTTCTTCTTCATATGCACTAGAGGTGTTCGGTGAAATACCTGTTAGAGCGATGCCACTTGAGTTCATACAAGACAAACATGATATGAGGTGCCCGAGCCACACTTAAGCTTCCTCCTCTTTGTTTCCAAGTGTCCCAAAAGGTTAGCAACTATTTTCTCGTTTAGACCGCGCGGTACTAATTTTAGCATCGTGATTGCGTTTGATATATAGTTCTATGATGCAGATGAGCCATCCATGGATGTACGGTGACCGACGCTCTGCCGCTTACAGAGAAGGTGTGCGTTCTTTTCGCCTTGCGGCCGAGGCGAACAAGCGGCGGGATGGCTTTATGATTTGTCCATGTGTTGAATGTCGGAATGAGAAGGATCACACTTCCTCAAGAGTCATTCAGAGCCACCTGCTTCGGTCCGGTTTCATGTCCGGCTATAATGTTTGGACCAAGCACGAAGAAAGAGGGGTTATGATGGAAGACGGCGATGAAGAAGAGAACGATGATGACAACTACCGATCTATGTTCCCTGAATACGCTGATACCGAAATGGAAGACAATGAAGAAGAAGAGGGTGAAGAACGGGCACCAGATGAGCCCGCTGATGATCTTGGTCGGGTCATTTCTGATGCAAGGCGAGACTGCGACACAGAAAAGGAGAGGTTGTAGTTCGAGCAGATGTTACAGGACCACAACAAATTGTTGTACCCAACTTGTGAAGATGGCCAGAAGAAGCTGGATAGCACACTGGAATTACTGAAGTGGAAGGCAGAGACCGGTGTGACTGAATCGTCATTTGAAAAGTTGCTGGTACTATTGAAGAAGATGCTTCCAAGAAAGAACGAATTGCCCGCCAGCATGTACGAAACAAAGAAGCTTGTCTGCCCTCTAGGATTAGACGTGCAGAAGATACATGCATTCCCTAATGACTGCATCCTCTACCGCGGTGAGAAGTACGAGAATATGGATAAATGCCCGGTATGCACTGCATTGCGGTATAAGATCAGAAAAGATGACCCTGGTGATATTGAGGGCGAGCCACCCAGGAAGAGGGTTCCTGCCTAGGTGATGTGGTATGCTCCTATAATACCACGGTTGAAACGTCTGTTCAGAAACAAAGAGCATGCCAAGTTGTTGCGATGGCACATGGAAGACCGTAAGAAAGACGACAAGTTGATGCACCCCGCTGATGGTCGGCAGTGGAGAAAAATCGAGAGAGAGTTCGGGGACTTTGCAGGTGACGCAAGAAACTTATGGTTTGGTCTAAGTACAGATGGCATGAATCCTTTTGGGGAGCAGAGCTGCAGTCACAGCACCTGGCCCGTGACTCTATGTATCTACAACCTTCCTCCTTGGTTGTGCATGAAGCGGAAGTTCATTATGATGCCAGTGCTCATCCAAGGCCCGAAGCAACCCGACAACGACATTGATGTGTACCTAAGGCCATTAGTCGATGAACTTTTGTAGTTGTGGGCCAAACCAGGTGTAAGTGTGTGGGATGAGCACAAACAGGAGACATTTGACCTACGAGCATTGCTTTTCGTAACCATCAATGATTGGCCTGCTCTTAGTAACATTTCAGGACAGACGAACAAGGGATACAATGCATGCACGCACTGTTTGGATCAGACAGAAAGTATATATCTGGATAAATGTAGGAAGAATGTGTACCCATACAATCGTCGTTTTCTTCCGCCCAAGCATCCCTTTTGCAAAAAGGCAAGCATTTCAATGGCAAGGCAGAAACCCGGTCGAAGCCTGTCACCCGTACTGGTGCTGAAGTATTTGGTATGGTCAAGGATTTAAAAGTAATCTTTGGAAAGGGTCCTGGCAGCCAACCTGTTCCGAACGGCGCTGATAAGCGCGCACCCATGTGGAAGAAGAAATCTATATTTTGGGAGCTACCCTATTGGGAAGTCCATGAGGTCCGCTCCGCAATCGACGTGATGCACCTGACGAAGAATCTTTGCGTGAATATTCTAGGCTTCCTGGGCTTGTATGGGAAGTCAAAAGATACACCGGAAGCACGGGAGGACCAGGAACGTCATAAAGGACGAGACGGCATGCATCCAGGGCAGTTTCAAGGGCCTGCCAGCTACGCTCTTACCAAGGAAGAGAAGGAAATCTTTTTTGAAGTCCTTTTCAGTATCAAGGTCCCGTCTGGCTTCTTGTCGAATATAAAGGGAATAGTAAATATGAAAGAGAAAAAAAATCCAAAACCTAAAGTCTCATGACTACCACGTGCTTATGACGCAATTGCTTCCGGTTGCATTGAGGGGAATTCTAGCGGAAAATGTTCGACTGGCCATTGTGAAGGTATGTGCATTCCTCAATGCAATTTCTCAGAAGGTAATCGATCGAGAAAGTCTATCAGGGTTACAGATTGATGTGGTCCAATGTCTGGTCAGCTTCGAGTTGTTGTTCCCGCCATCCTTCTTCAATATTATGACGCACCTCCTAGTTCACCTAGTCGAAGAGATTAGAATTCTCGGTCCTGTGTTTCTACACAATATGTTCCCCTTCGAGAGGTTCATGGAGTCTTAAAGAAATATGTCCGTAACCGTGCTAGGCCAGAAGGAAGCATCTCCAAGGGCTATGGAACAGAGGAGGTCATTGAGTTTTGTGTTGACTTTCTTCCTGACCTTAAGCCGATTGGTGTTCCTGAATCTCGGTATGAGGGGAGGCTGACTGGAAAAGGCACACTAGGAAGGAAAGCAACGGTATGTAGGGACGGGCATTCTTTCACTCAAGCACACTACACAGTTCTACACAATTCCACCGTGGTGGCTCCGTATATCGAGAGACACAAGAATATTCTACGCTCCGAAAACCGGGGAAGGCTGACTCCTGGATTAAAGGGGAACACGAGAAGACTTTCGGCAGTTGGTTGCAGACACATCTCATGAATAACACCATTATTGGAGATCAGCTGTACTTGTTGGCCAGGGCACCATCTTCGACTATATGTACTTTCCAAGGGTACGAGATAAATGGGAATACACTTTACACGATCGCCCAAGATAAAAAGAGCACCAACCAAAATAGTGGTGTCCGCTTTGATGCAACAGACGACAATGGGCAGAAGGACACATATTATGGGTACATAGAGGAGATATGGGAACTTGACTATGGACCTACTTTTAAGGTCCCTTTATTTCTGTACAAATGGGTCAACCTGACAGCTAGCGGGGTAAAGGTAGACCCGCAGTACGAAATGACAACAGTGGATCTCAAGAATCTTGGGTACCACACCGAACCATTCGTCCTAGCCAATGATGTGGCTCAGGTTTTCTATGTGAAGGACATGTCTACCGAACCGAAAAAAGAAAAAATAAGCAAAAGAATACATCGTCCGATGAGCCAAAGCGCCACATAGTTCTTTCAGGGAAAAGAAACATCGTGGGAGTGGATGACAAGACAGACATGTCAGAAGATTATAATAAGTTTCATGAAATTCCGCCCTTCACAGTGAAAACTGACCCATGCATCCTGTTAAATGATGAAGATTCTCCATGGCTACGGCGCAGAAGAAAACCACAACACTAGATAGGGATGTTGGTGATGTGTAATAATGGCTATATGCGAATGCAAACCGTATGTTTTGACTATATGCAAATGATTTGTATTCGGTCGATGAACCGAAGGACGTAGCTAATTAGGAAACTCGAATGATTTGTATTCGGTCGATGAACTGAAGGACGTAGCTACTTAGGAAACCCGAATGATTTGTATTCGGTCGATGAACTGAAAGATTTTGTAGATAGAACAAAACATACGGTTTCCCCTGCATACAGCCCGACGGTGGCTCGTGAGTACCCGCATATCAAATGCACCGTCGGACGTATGCAGGGAATCCGAATGCTTTGTTTACGAAATGAACTACAATGAGTACAGAGTGAGTGCCACACATGTCCGAGAGGTGGGCTATATATAGGGTCGTGTGGCTCACAAAGTGGTTGTGCTTGTGCTGATCCAACAACTCACAAGCCATCAAAAGAAACACACCCTTGATCCAACGACTCACAAGCGCTCGAAAGAAACACACGATCCGTGAACACCAACCGGGACTAAAGGCAGGCTTTGCGGTCACGACTCGTGTCAGTCACGTGTCCTCCCCCAGCGCTGCCCTTGCCACGTGTCCTCCCCTAGCGCTGCCCTGGGCACGTGTCCCCCCCTCCCAGCGCTGCCCTGGAGGTCTTTATATATTGTCGCCGACGGGGTAAACCCTAATCCACCATTCCTAGCCACGAACACATCGTCTCCACGAGATGGATCCGCCACGCCCGCCGCAGCGCCTTCTGGACGAGGTCAAGCATGCTCGGCAGAGCGCGCTTGGGCGCTACCACGGGATCCTATCCCGCCGTATGCCCACGAGCCCGGCGTGGAGAGGAATGCCCTGCTACCGGCCTCCTGCTCCGGTGCCGGAGGAGGTGCGAAGGACGTACGAGCGCGCGTGGTCTGACGTCCCTGATCCCGACGAGGATGCGTACGCCGCAGGGGTGGCGTGGGGATCCACAGCCGCATACGGCGACTTGGCCGCCGCACCTCCACCAGCCACCGCCGCACCTCCCGACGAGGAGGAGGAGGACGACGACGACTTCGACTGGAGCGACCATGGGGAAGAGGGCGGCGGGCCGCAGATGCAGGAGGCCATTGAAGCCTCCTTGCAGTCCGTCCACGATGACCATGTCCAGCGAGCCAGGACTTCCTGCCAGCTCAAGGCGAAGGAGGCTTCCGAACTGGGTTGGGCGCAGAAAGACTCATCCTCCATGGCTCGTGCCCTACGCCGCAAACGTGCGCGCGAGAACCAGGCGGCCGCGAACGGGGCTGGTTCCTCCCGCCGTTCCCCCTAATCCTACGGCCTCCGATCCAGCAAGTCCGTTTATGTAGTAATGTAACTGTTAGTGATGTGTAATAATGTATCCTTTTATGTAACTTTGTGGGATGTTGTTAAGGATGTTTTTAAAATAAAGAGATGATTATTACAAATTCAAACAATATTAGTTAATGAATTTTTTAATTGAAAATGGCAAAATGGCTCACAATTTTTTAACGAGTCCGGTCCGGGAATGGAGCCGGAAAGTTTAGTGAGATTCAAAATATGCAAAAGATAAAAGTTAATGCATTTTTAATTCAAAATGGCAAAATGGTTAATAGTTTGAATAGTTAGAATAATTATTTTATAAAACAGAAAATGGTTTTGAATTAGTTATTCAAATTCAAACACTTTTCATGTTGAAAGTTTTCTCAGATTCAAAAATATGCAAAAACTGGTTAATTCAAATGTTTAAATGTTTAAAAAAGGTCCTAGTTCTCTTAGGTGCCATGGCGGCTCGGGGACGCCGGATCTGCGGGAGGGCTGCTGGGATTCCTCGTCGGAGACGGCGGACTGGGTGTAGGGATTGCTCGTCGGCGCGGCGGAGCGTGCGAGGCGAAATGGGGATTTCGACCCGCAAACTCGCCGCAATCCGGCTAAATAGGGTTCCGGCCGCTCCTTTCTCGGGCCCCCGCAAAACGTTTGCGGGTTGGGCCAAATTTACAGGCACTGGTCTGGCCCAAATTTCGCACCCAACCCGCAAACTCGCCGGAATTTTGCGGTTTTGCCGCGTTTGCGGGTGCTGCTAGAGATGCTCTTAGAGTATGCAAAAAAGATGATCTATATATTTGCATATTTTGTAGTACTGTTTTGCAAAAAAGATGATCTATTTGCATATTTAAATATGGAGTAATTGATTTGTAGTGGATATATTATGACTTAATAGATTTGTAGTAATTTTTTAATTACAAGGTATTGATGATAACAATTGATACACATTAGATAAGTGACTTGTATTCATTGCTTTAGTAATTATTTATAACAATTGATACTCATTTTATTTGATGCATTTTGAAATAATATAGTGTGCATTTTGCAGAAACTATGGATCCATCTAGTCCAATCAGCAGAGACCTAACACAGGAAGAAATTCTCGAGAATATAATCCACGACGCCCCAGGTGCTGATCCAGCCGAATCTCCGCCGCCGTATCTGAACCCCTCCGGGGATGGAATGGAGGTCGACCGAAGTGAGGATGAAGCCGACGGCTCCGATGATGGAGAAGGCGATAACTCCGATGATGGAGAAGCCGGTGGACCCTTAACGAAGTCCGGCGAGGTATATATGAAGTTCGGCGATCAGTAGATGCATTACTTGAGTTGTATATATATAAATTGACGAATATTTCTTCTCTTAGGCCTCCACATCGAGCAAATCTTCCAAACGAGGCCCGTCCAAAAAGTTGGCCCCATCTACGCATTATACATTTGAGGTCATATCCCCTACGGGCGAACCGAAGGAACCCAAGAAGGTTGCCGATGTATTTAAAAACAATGCGGAGTTCTGGTTAGGGATCACGTCCCGATCACCGTTCGAGACTGGCATAAGCGCAAAGGGGCGAAAGATAGTGAGTATGTCGCCGAAAGGTACAAAGAGGGTCTTTGGAATGACCTCATGGCACATTTCACCCTGCCAGAATTTGAGGATCCTGCCGACACTGCAAAATTGAGGGAGAAAGTCAAGCAGTGGACTCTTAAGAAGATGGCCGAACTATTCCGGGTGTGGAAGAAAAGATTATGGCAAGAATATCTGAAGAAAAAGACTGCTCCAGTATTCGAAGGCTATCTAGCGAAGCAGGCGAATCACTGGAACGCATTTAAGGAGTACAAGGAGTCACAAGATGCCAAGGCGATGTCAGTAAGAACAAGAAAAATGCTGAGAAGAAGAAATATCACCATAAATTGGGGCCAGGGGGCTACGAGACTGCCATGCCAAAGTGGGATAAAAAAGAGCAAGAGCTGCTTGCTAAAGGGATCGAACCAGAATGGATGCGCGAAGAATGGGAATTGAGGGCAAGAAATTGGTTCCTTGCGCATGGGGGTTCATACGACGAAACAACAGGGGACCTTGTTTGCAGTGACGGGATTAGGATACCCAGGGAAAATTGGCTTAAAGTGGTGAAAGAAATTAAAGAGGGGAAGTTAAAGTTCCGTCCCGATAGAGAGAAAGACTTGCTGACACTGGTCCTCGGGAATGACGAAAAAGGAGGACGAACACGAGGCCTTGGCCCTAAGTATCCGTGGTGGCTTGGGTTTGCCAAAGACATAGAAACTTACAGAAGCCGAGCGAGAGCAAAGCAGCGACAGCAGGAGGAGGAGGGAGACAGGTTCAACCAGTTGCTTGCCAGAATTAACCACCAGCAGCAGCAGATTGACGAACTTAGAGGAGTAGTGCGCCTGCAAGATCCTGTACTCGATATTACCGCCGGCCCATCTCAGCGGAAAAGCAGCGTGGGTGACTCGGAGGTCCCGGCTGACGATGCACGGCGGATGATAGATGGCGGTCCCGGCTACCCCGTGGATGGAATCAAGGATTCAATATCTTGTGAGCTCCATCAGAAATTGAAGAACATATCCATGAAGGTGGCGGTCGGATATGCTTTACCTTGTCCACCTGACGCACGCTGGCAAGACCGTGAGATTCCAGCTGGCTATGCTAAAGTCGGGGTGGATGAAATCGTATTGAGGTTTCATGATATGGAGCTTGACATCCCTGGACCTGGAGATGAGAGGACACTCGGAGAAGTTGTGGGTGATATCATTCTATGGGACAAGAACTACATCAAGTTTCCAGGCTCGGCGCCAAGGACAACACCGCCTCCGAGTCGTCGCAGGTCACCTACACCTCCATCACCTCCAAGAAGCCCACCCCATGACTACGACCACCACAGCGCGAGTCCATCTCGATCTCCGCCGCCGGACTTGGGTCGGCCGTCTTCGCCGCCGCCTTTGCCCGCTAAGGACAATAAGCGGAAGCGTGCTCCGTCGATGAGTACTAACCGACGCAGCAGCCCAAAACGACAAATGTCGCCCCTCCCAAGAGTACCTCATAAGAATCTTCCCATCAGAACTTACGATCGTACTGACGAGCAAATCGCAGCGATCGCAAATGCCGAAAAAGATGCGCATTTTGCAAAGAAGAAACCCAAGCCCGCCCCGGTATACACCGAGAAGCAAAAAGCGTGGGCACGTGATTTTCTGAACACAAAATCGCAATATGAGTTGCACCATAAGCCAGATGACTATCTACGCACACTTCGGAAGGAAGTGGAGAAGAGCAAATCAAGTAAAAGTGCAAGCGGGAGCAAATCAAGTAAAAGTGCAAGCGGGAAAAAAAGGGACGTTCCCCAGCTCGGAGAACAGGCCAAACAATCGATCCCACCCCTCAAGGTGTTATCCGAAGACGTTCCCCAGGTGCTGCAGCAGGATATGGAAGAAGCTGCGAAGTTGGCGGCCGCTATGGGTGTGAGTGTTGCTGAATTGCTAGGTTCCCAAGACGACATGTTACCCAAGGCTGATGTTGTCCCTACATATGTCCCAGGGAAGCCTTTGGTCAGCAAAGAGAAGTTGGAACAACTGCCAACACAAATGCGGAATTTGCATGAATGGTACTTGAGTGTGGTAGGGGGGCAGAACAATGATCGTGGCGAAAGTCCCACATGAGTACTTCTTCCGACCCGAAGAGGTCCATGTTGAGTTTTCAGAACTCTTCCAGTTATACAATTTCGACGCCCTCGACAAAACTCTCATGAGTTGCTATTGTCTGTAAGTTGTTGAATTCATTGTCTACATATAAGTTGTTCAGTTTTTCAGTTGTTCAGTTCATTGCATGTAATTATCCTCATTATATCCTTTTGTACTCTATTATGCAGAATGAAGATCCGGAATGTAAAAAAAGATCTATAGTGTTGGGTTCATTGACCCAGATAAAGTACATATACATTCGCTAACGACGAAACCCGACGAGACGGCGGAAAACCTTCTAAGGTTTCTAACGGAGCAAAATTTCTGTGACCACATACTATTTCCTTACAACTTCCAGTGAGGGTCTTACTCTGTTGTACACATTCACTTTTGCTTACTCGATGTTAAGTGTAATTGATGAGTTACTGATGTATATATAAACGTGTGCAGGTTCCACTGGATTCTGCTAGACATTCAAGTTGATAAGGGAATAATTGAAGTCATGGACCCATTAAAGAGACACCTGGAAGAGTTCCGCAACATGCAGGACATGCTCCAGAGGTAATTTTCGCGCTATATCGGTCTCTTTCGTTGATTTCATGAGATATCAGGTAATGAATAACTCATTCATTAATTTATTTTCTTTGCCGGGCAGGGTTTGGAACCTGTTCAGGAGTGTGGTGACGGGTTCCTTTAGTGAGAAGCTGACGTTTACTCCGGTCATGGTAAGTAGTACGAGATATGTCCGCGCATCTCTTTACTTCTAGTTTCAATACAATTATGATGCTAGATTATTATTTTGATTGAATTCTATTCTCGTAAAGTGCGCGAGGCAGCCACCGGGGACGAATCTATGTGGATACTACGTTTGCGAGTTCATTCGCACGTTTACCACTGAGCACAATGATTATAGACTCGACATAAGCAATACATTCACAACATTATTTTATTACCGTCACTTTTTGTTATCATGATTGATGTTCATATTGATCTCCTTTTCTTATATAGTTCAATAGAATGCGGGATCGGCTCCTACCAGATCAACGCCTACTAGGAATTGCAGAGGAACTGGTGGGATTTTTGTTGAAAGAGATGGTAGACGACGCTAGAGAATTTAGTGTGAATAGGCGCTACTGATGATCCCGGCCGTGTAATCGAATAGACGTGCTCTAGTCCCGGTAATTGTGATCTCCATGTAACTATCAAAATTGTATATATTTGATATGCTCGATCGTAAGACAAATTATCTTATATATGCACGAACGTGTACGGTATGTGGTAGCGTAGAAAAATACGAAAACTATTTTGAAATGGAAGAAAGAAATAAATAAAAAGAAAACAAAATGAATTCATCATTAGGCGCGGCCCGTTATACGAGCCGGGACTAAAGGGGGCGCCCCCCAGCGCGCTCCGCGGCGGCCACGTGGAGGGCCATTGGTCCCGGCTGGTAACAGGGTCGGGACTAAAGGTTTGGCCTTTGGTCCAGCTTGGTCTGTCCCGGTTGGCCAACCGGGACTAAAGCCCCTCACGGACCGGGACAGTAGGCCCTGTCTCCACTAGTGACCATCTATTATATACTAAAAGCAAAATAAGGGGTTATAATAGAGACACCACGTTAAACCACATAGGTTAGAAATATATAATCCGTTGATTTTAGGGGTGACGACTGAGATTAAAAGATAGAAAAGTTACGTACAATTTTAGTCGAGTACAAACAAGTTTATCCAACACGTACATAAAAAAGGAGTTGGGATCATGTACGTGCAAGAAAAAATAGTCAAAATCCATCACGCGTGACCTTCCAGAAAAAATAAACAAGTAAGCTCTAGATGTGTCACGTCCAAATTAGCCACCTAGGACTCCTACAAAACCAGATCGTGTACATGCAAAAAAACCAGTCATCACGTGTGACCTTATAGCAAGGAAAAAAAAAACACAAGCACGATCTAGATGATTTTTTTTTGAGAAAGGTCGTGCATACACCACTTGGATCCAACATGTTTTAAGAAAAAAACTTGAATGCAACGGTACGACCAAAATCCATTGCACATACGTGTATGCAACGGCTAACAGGTTTCAAAAGAAAAGAAAAATGACCAGCGCCAGACGCTAACAATTTTTTGTTTTTCGGGTTGCGGCAACAAATCCGGGGACACGGGCGGGACTACCTTAAGCGCGCGCGAGCGTAACCTTTCGCTGGATCGGTTTTCCGACCAGGTGTTTTAGCCCAATAAGGAAATTTCGCGCGCGTGCGCGCGTCCATATCTATTCCCTTTTTTGGAATGGTTCCCAGGCTGGAGGTGGGCTGGATTGGAGGCGCGACATTTCTATTCCCTTTTTGATGGGCTGTCTGCCAGGCGGGCTAACGGGCTCGTTTACAGTGCTAGGGTAGTTTTCTATTCCCTTTATTTTGGCCAGGCCGGTTTGTTTGATTATTTTGCGCGGGAAAAAATAATAATTTTGCTGCATTTGAACTATTCCCTTTACTCTTTCGACTTGCTGGTAGCTATTATTTGTTTGCGTGTGAATTTTTTTGAATTTGCTGGGTCTAAACTATTCCCTTTACTTTGAGAAGGACTAGAATTTTCGAATTCAAATAGAATATGGATGCAAAATCAATTCCCTTTTTGGGCAAGTGGTATTTTAGGGTATATAAAATGGGAGGGAGATAGGAAATTCCACTTCCAACTAGTTCAAAAAAATTGTTGAAGTAAAGAGCACCGCTTCCAAGTAGCTGGCAGTCTTTTAGCATTTTTCAAAATTAGGCTATTCCCTTTTTGGGACAGTGGTATTTTAGGGAATAAAAAAGGGTGGGGAATATTAATCCACTTCCAACTAGTTCAAAAAAGGTGGAGAATATTACAAATCCACTTCCAACTAGTCCAAAATAGAATGGGCTGATAATTTTAACATGAAACAAGCAGGTAATTTCGCTCCGACTCGGCTTACCCTAAGCCGCTACTTCCTTGAGACGCACGGCTCGTCTTTGACTCGCCAACCATAACCGCTGTAAGGACCTGGCGTCACGGGCTCGTCTCCTTGTCCGCGTCGCTACCGCGCCGACGTCCAATTACGACTCGCTTACCTTAAGCCGCTGCTTCCTTGAGACGCACGGCTCGTCTTCGACTCGCAAACCATAACCGCTGTGGGGACCTGACGTCACGGGCTCGTCTCCTTGGCCGCGTCGCTATCGCGCCGATGTCCAATTACGACTCACTCACGGCTCGTCTCCGTGTCCGTCGTCGCGGTAAACCGCGCCGACGTCCACTCCCGACTCGGCTTACCCTAAGCCGCTGCTTCCTTGAGATGCGCGGCTCGTCTTCGACTCGCCAACCATAACCGCTGTGGGGACCTGGCGTCACAGGCTCGTCTCCTTGGCCGCGTCGCTATCGCGCCGACGTCCAATTACGACTCGCTCACGGCTCGTCTCCGTGTCCGTCGTCGCGGTAAACCGCGCCGACGTCCACTCCCGACTCGGCTAACCCTAAGCCGCTGCTTCCTTGAGACGCGCGGCTCGTCTTCGACTCGCCAACCATAACCGCTGTGGGGACCTGGCGTCACGGGCTCGTCTCCTTGGCCGCGTCGCTATCGCGCCGACGTCCAATTACGACTCGCTCACGGCTCGTCTCCGTGTCCGTCGTCGCGGTAAACCGCGCCGACGTCCACTCCCGACTCGGCTAACCCTAAGCCGCTGCTTCCTTGAGACGCGCGGCTCGTCTTCGACTCGCCAACCATAACCACTGTGGGGACCTGGCGTCACGGGCTCGTCTCCTTTGCCGCGTCGCTATCGCGCCGACGTCCAATTACGACTCGCTCACGGCTCGTCTCCGTGTCCGTCGTCGCGGTAAACCACGCCGATGTCCACTCCCGACTCGGCTAACCCTAAGCCGCTGCTTCCTTGAGACGCGCGGCTCGTCTTCGACTCGCCAACCATAACCGCTGTGGGGACCTAGCGTCACGGGCTCGTCTCCTTGGCCGCGTCGCTATCGTGCCGACGTCCAATTACGACTCGCTCACGGCTCGTCTCCGTGTCCGTCGTCGCGGTAAACCGCGCCGAAGTCCACTCCCGACTCGGCTAACCCTAAGCCGCTGCTTCCTTGAGACGCGCGGCTCGTCTTCGACTCGCCAACCATAACCGCTGTGATGATACTATGTGATTATCTAAAAGAAAATTGTCCAATAATATTTTGTGCATGTTAACATTACACAAAAAAAAATATAGGAAAAAAGGAAGAGAAACAATTCCTGTAGAGATGCATGCATGCATGCATTGCAAATAAATAAAGTACCAACAATGCATGCAGTGCTAATCAGCAGGTTGATTAATTAGCCCGTGGCAAAAAAGAAAAGATCCATACGCTGCATGCATGAAACGAGGAAAAGGGCATGGAGCAGTATGTGCAACGCGGGACCATGTGGCACATGCAGACAGCTAGGAAGACAGAAAAGAAAGGGAATGGACACGCCCGCCCGGAGGAAAGAATCGCGCGAGCGCCGCGCTCGTCAAAGAGGCGATCCGCCTATGACGACTCCCGGAAAAAATACATATATAATTATATGTGTAATGTAAAGCTGCCCATAACAAACTTTGTTTTGTGCAGCAACAATATTACGGACTTGATATCCCGGAAAGATAACAAAACAATCCGTAACTCGACAGCAAAAGGAAAAAAAACTGAATTGTTTTCCTCAAGCGACCGGATAATCGAGGACAATAAATGAAAGGAACATCTCAAAAAACTAATTTTACCTAGCGGTCAGCTAAAAAGCATTAACCCGACCGGCCTAAAACACATAACCGAATAATGCACCATCCCGTCAATCTAGGTCTTACACGAGCGGAAGACAAAACAAAAATAGTGTGCATGATAATACAACCAATATCAGAGGTCGTGGCAGTCTACACAACGTCGAAAGAAAAATGTAATGTAATAACTCGAATACTGTAAGCATGCATTTTTTCGATAAAAGGTGATTTAGTACTAGAGAGTATTACACCTAGCCTGTGCGTAACAAATTTGTACGCATGTATGAAATAGTCTACACAAGTGATGCATGCTCGACTTGATTTAAGAATAGTAATCAATGTCCCCGCTAAAAAAATCAGTGAAGTCTCCCGGGAAAAATACATATATAACTATATGTGTAATGTAAAGCTGCCCGTAACAAATTTTGTTTTGTCGGTTGCAGCAACAATATTACGGACTTCCTATCCCAAAAAGATAACAAAACAATCCGTAACTCGACATCAAATGGAAAAAATAACTGAATTGTTTTCCTCAAGCGACTGGATAATCGAGGACAATAAATGAAAGGAACATCTCAAAAACAAATATTACCTAGCGATCAGCTAAAAAGCATTAATACGACCGGACTAAAACACATAACCGAATAATGCACCACCCCGTCAATCTAGGTCTTACACGAGCCGAAGACAAAAGAAAAATAGTGTGCATGCTAATACAACCAATATCAGAGGTTGTGGCAGTCTACACAACGTCGAAAGAAAAATATAATGTAATGACTCGAATACTGTAAGCATGCATTTTTTCGGTAAACGGTGATTTAATACTAAAGAGTATTACACCTAGCCTCTGCGTAACAAATTTGTACGCATGTACGGAATAGTCTACACAAGTGATGCATGCTCGACTTGATTTAAGAATAGTAATCAATGTCCCCGCTAAAATAATTAGTGAAGTGTTGCAAATTGATCAAACAAAACATTGGTAAAATTTGATGAGGGGCGATAAATTAATGTTAAACGTTAGCTAATCTCCTGCGGTAGTTGGTTTCAGCCAAAAAAAGAAAGATCACACGCATTTGGATAGTAGTGAGTTCAAGATCGGTAACTAGGAGAACGACGATGCTGATATAGAAGAATGAGTACCCAAATATCACAATTCTGAGATAAAAAGTCTTACACAACTATTCAACCTTGGTATGGAAAATTTGTATCTATTGACTTTAAGGTAAAGGTAATTTTAGAAAGAATTTTGGAGATTGTTTGATCCTAGGATATGGTTTATTGAGAATGTTATAAATTTTAAGAATGGTTCTCTATTGACCATCTAAACTTTTGTTTGAGTGTAACCTTATTTAAAATCAAATACACTTTTTGCCAGATAATCTAAATCATAAAGATTTTAATGGACATATCATTGGCATCAAGTTTTTTATTTGGTTTTGCGCTATTTTGGATATATCTGTCAAATAATTGACATGCAGTATTGGGACATAATGATGATAGTTACCGAGGAGTGTTCATGACAAGCTGAGAAGAATTTTTTGATTCAGCGGAAATAGTAGAGACTAGGGAGCATGTAGTAAACCGATGACTAAATACATCTGAGTACGACTGTAGATCACATGCACTTAAGAGTGTGGAACCATATAATAATAGTAAAAATAGATCAAAATAACACTACTACATTACAAAACAATGACCTGACATTTTTAAAATATCGCACTAAACATTCGACCACAAATAAAATTGTTTCAAACCTTTTTCACACATATTATTTTACTTACCATCACATATTTTGTGTCCATAGAACCATGTAATTAAGAATTGCATACTCTTACTATCTCTGGAACCATAAATAGTTTGATAGAGTTATTCAATATGCTAAAGATGATGCCCTCGCATTTGCGAGGGCCACCTTGCTAGTTTAAAGAAATAGGGGGTGTTAGGAATCTTCTCCACCGATTATTTTCGATTCTCGAGTTAATGAAAGGAAGAACTGCAAGCTCAAGTATATATGCATATGTATATATATACGCTCTTGCCAAAATGATCAGGTAATCAACGGTTCGTTGATTGGTGACACGGCCAATACCTACAGAATTCATCTTACGTAGAATAATGCTCATTCCGGTCCAATATAAGTGTTACAGTTTTGAAACGAGATTAGTTCAAAACTGCTACATTTATTATGTATCGGAGATCATGTAGATTGCACATAGAGTTTTCTTTAAAAAAAGCAGTTGGTACACTATGTGATCAGCACATAGTTGTAGGATCTTCTTTGCTTATGGTGAAATGGACCTACTCTACAGGCACAGGCCTACACTACAGGGTAGAGAAGAAAGAATTTGCTGATGTGCGTGCGTATATACTACCTTGAGAGAAGATTAATTCACGGTTGAACTGTCGTCCATGCTATAGATATATTTAAATATTTTGACCATGTGTCTGTGACCCCGTCATGCATGTACCCTATTTCTACGATGAGCATGGGCCGGTAAATAATCCCGGCCGGCCGGAGACCTGGTCCATACGCTCTCGAAACTTGAAAAAGAGGAGAAAAGTGACGAGCAGGATAATCGGATCATCTTGCTGTTCACGTACTAGTAGCTACATGCTGCCGGAGACGTAAATTATACTCAACATTTGCTAGGTAGGGAAACGAATACACGATGATGCAAAACAAAATTAATGAGCAAACTCAACGTGCTAATTTGACACAGGTAAGACTATGTTTAAGGCAGCGTTTTAAACATGAAGAGAGTACTACCACTACAGGAAAGCCACAAGACGCCGACGGCCTGATTATACGCCAACGGCCCTGACGGCCAAATGTTGGGGCCGTCGGCGTATAAGGCGAGATCGGGGAGCCACGAACGCGGCCGTCGGAGTAGCGAACCCCGTCGGCGTAGCCCGACATAGGCCGACGGCTGCCATCGGCGTACAAAGGGCCGTCGGCGTATAATTGTTTTTTTCCAACTAATTATAAATTAATTTAGATTTATTTATTTCTCTATGTAATATTTAATGTAGGTATAATTTATATATAAATTGGATCTATAATATTTAATGTAGGTATAATTTTGATATATATTGGATCTAGCATTTCCCTCCCAATTACGGTATCCCACCCGCATAAAATAACGGTTTGAGTCTTCCCGAACCCGACCCTACAACATATACATGTAAAATAAATAAAAACAACACATGTAATATACACCTACAACATAAATATTAAATATATGGCTAAATTTATCCTGCCCCGTGGTGTGACCGGCTTCACGAGCATCACTGTTTCCGTAGCGAGTTTTTGGGCATATAGTTGGAAACTCCCACATCTAGCAAACGGGGAGAATCTTCGCAAGAGTTGGGGTATATGTGTGTTTTTATTTCAACTATGGCCTAACCTAACACAACCAAACAAAAAAGTCCACTGGCCTACCCCTTTCGACGCACGTCTATGGGGGTAGACGAAAACGTTAGGGTTTTTCCAGCGGATTCAGTGTTTCGCCGAAGCGGGGCCCCGGAGCGTCGGAACCCCACCCAAACCTAGGTTGTGCCATACCGTATGTATACAAGTGTGTTGTGTGTTGTAAATGTCCGGTATCCTACTCCGGGGTGTGACCGGCTTCACCGGCTTCACTTTCTCTCTAGTGAGTTCCTGCACTTAGAGGTGAAAACTCCCCTTTCGGGCGAACCGGAAGGAATCTTGTGTTGATTTGGGGTAGACTTTGGTTTCTCATGTTCCTATGGCCTAACCTAACACAACCAAGCAAAAAAGTCCACTGGCTTACCCCCTTTCGACGCACGTCTATGGGGGTAGATGAAAATGTTAGGATTTTTCCAGCGGATTCAGGGTTTCGCCGAAGCGGGGCCACCAGAGAGTCGGAACCCCACCCAAACCTAGGTTGTGCCATACCATATGTATACAAGTGTGTTGTGTGTTGTAAATGTCCGGTATCCTACTCCGGGGTGTGACCGGCTTCACCGGCTTCACTTTCTCTCTAGTGAGTTCCTGCACTTAGAGGTGAAAACTCCCCTTTCGGGCGAACCAGAAGGAATCTTGTGTTGATTTGGGGTAGACTTTAGTTTCTCATGTTCCTATGGCCTAACCTAACACAACCAAGCAAAAAAGTCCACTGGCCTACCCCCTTTCGACGCACGTCTATGGGGGTAGACGAAAACGTTAGGGTTTTTTCAGCGGATTCAGGTTTCGCCGAAGCGGGGCCCCGGAGCGTCGGAACCCCACCCAATCCTAGGTTGTGCCATACCATATGTATACAAGTGTGTTGTGTGTTGTAAATGTGCAATATCCTACTCCTAGGTGTGACTGGCTTCACCGGCTTCACTTTCTCTCTAGTGAGTTCCTACACTTAGAGGTGAAAACTCCCCTTTCGGGCGAACCAGAAGGAATCTTGTGTTGATATGGGGTAGACTTTGGTTTCTCACCTTCCCATGGCCTAACCTAACACAACCAAGCAAAAAGTTCACTGGCCTACCCCCTTTCGACGCACGTCTATGGGGGTAGACGAAAACGTTAAAGTTTTTCCAGCGGATTCAGGGTTTCGCCGAAGCGGGACCCCGGAGCGTCGGAACCCCACCCAAACCTAGGTTGTGCCATACCATATGTATACAAGTGTGTTGTGTGTTGTAAATGTGCAATATCCTACCCATAGGTGTGACCGGCTTCACTGGCCTCACTTTCTCTATAGTGAGTTTCTGCACTTAGAGGTGAAAACTTCCCTTTCGGGCGAACCGGATGGAATCACTACCACAGAAAGGCCTTTCTGTGGCGCACGTTTTTTACTTTCTGTGGCGCACCTGGAGGATTTCTGGGTGCGCCACAGAATTCTCGCCACAAAAATTATTTCTGTGGCGCACCCAGGGCGTGCGCCACAGAAAGTTCAACTTTCTGTGGCGCACCCAGCGCGGTGCGCCACAGAAAGAGGTCGGCAGCACCCTATACAGAGGAATTCTGTGGCGCACTGTTTGTTGGTGCGCCACAGAAAGTGGTGCGCCACAAAAACAAAACGCGTGCGCCACAGAAATATGAAACAGAAATACCGGTATTTTTTCGTTTTGCTGTACAAATACAGGATTTATACAGGTTTATACAGAAATACAGGTATATTTGACAGGTATATAAACAGACAAACACATTAATCAATATGTCATCACATATATTACTTAGTGCCCGATCGAGATACATATATACACATAGTCACAAAAGAGCCGAATGTTTCATCATTTCACACTACACATTACAAATCAAGTGTTCGCCGCCTAACTATAATCAAATGTAGTACACATCGGCGATGATGGTGAGCAAGAGCGCGCGGGAGCATGCATGGATCATGGAGTCCTCTTCTTGAGCGGCGCCGGGAACGGTTGATAGCCTTCTTTCGTCTTCCACTCCCTGGTGTCATTCTGTGCCTCTAGTCGTTCTTCGATATCCCTCTGACACAACCCTGAAGATGGATTGGGATATATATTGGTTAGTGATATAAATAGAGTATAATTTATTCGTCTAAGTAGAGAGGCAAGACAATCAATCAATTGTCATGGTTGGAAATCATATGGCTATCCTATTTGGGTTTCATAGCATAGCATATATATAATATATAACCCTACACATGCACTTCTATAATACCTCTGGGGTAGTGGTAGGACCCTGATTTGTGAATGACATCCTCGAGGATTATCGTTGACAACTGCAGCCGGATGCGATGGAAGTCTGTTCTGTAATCAGCATCGGTGAGAGAATCCGCCATTTTGGTGTATTCTGCGAGACCAGATGGAATCTTCATTTTCTCGAAATCCCGGACAATCGCTTTAAGATGATGGAGGGCGTAGTAGGCCTCCTTCACGCTGCCATCCAGTTGCTTGATGCAATGGAAGCCGGTCCCATGCTGGAACTTGTGTGTGTTTTCGTCCGTGTAGAATTCCGACTTCTTATGGAAGGGGCCGCCCTTTTGCGCATAGGCCTCGAGAGCGTCATCGAGAACACCCTTTATTCTGGTGTATCGTCTCGGCGTGGATTTATTCCCCGAGTCCAAATAAGTGGCAATGGACCACCTCGGGGATACGTAGATGAGTGCGCAGTACTTGTCCCTGCTCAACACAATTGAAACGGAATGTTGGACAAAGGATCAGCGATGGAAGAAATGTACAAGAAGGCATAAGATCCGACGGTGGCGAGCGGATGTGTACTTACTCGAAAAAGAAAGGCAGAAGAAGGGCGTTCTTCCTCTTGTTGGCCAGCATGACCCTTACGAGGTACTCCGTGGCCGTTTCCCGTGTCTTTGATCCTTCCACTAGATGGCTGTCGCGCATGTAGTAGGGATCCACTATCGCGACGTACGGGGTATCATCTCTCCTGATCTTCATCGCCATATCGAGCGCATATAGGCGGATCATGTTATAGTCCAGCCGTTGAGTGTGAAAGAGTTTGAAGATGTCCTCGTACGCTATGAAGAACACATCCGCGGGGTCTTCCTGGACGAAGTCCACCAGCTCGTTTGGCACCTTGACCGCGAACGCCGGGTAACTCGGCTGCTTGTCTTTAAGAAGGAGCTCCTCTAGATGCAAGATAGATTCCTGCAAGGCAATCATGGGTCCTTCTGCAAGGCGGAGCAAGTCCCCAGACAAGATAGGTTTACCAGCTTCATGAACTCGGGGGAAGCCATCCGCACGGGGTGGAATCGTGTCTTCAAGACCCCGGATCTTAGGAGCTGGCTGGCTCGCAGAGGTGGAGGATCCTTTTCTCTTCCTGTGCTTCTTGTTCTTCATCTCTGTGGATTGTGGGGGTGAAGTGAACCCGCTTTAACAGTTTCTTTCAGTGTGTTAGGGCTGAAAATGTTACCCGGTTGAGCTTGATGATCGCCGGCATCCGGAGGCGTGTCGGTGAAGGCCAGGCGTTGTGTGCATGAAGTGGGACGAGCAGGTTGACCGCGGTGGTCGCGGAAGGGTTCTTCATCCACAAGAGGCATGTACATACCATCCATGCAGGCGCCAGTGTTGATGTAGTCATCGACGTTGACATCATTGTCCTCCTCCTCATTGTCGTCGTTGCCACCAAGTTGAGGTGCAACGGCTTTGTCCTAAACATAAACAATAGCACATCCGTTAGTCGGGAAAGTCGGAAAGTCGGGGAATTCGGAAAGTCAGAACTAACCTTGGACGGTTGCGGTGAAGATGTTCCCAACAACTGTTTGTGGCGGTTGGTGGCGGCGACTACCGGCGGTAGCTTCCGGCCGGTGGTGGCGGCGAGCGGCGGCAGCTTCCGGCCGGTGGTGGCGGCGACCGGCGGTAGCTTCTGGGTGGTGGTGGCGGCGACCGGCGGTTCCTTTTGGGTGGTCGCGACGGCTGCTTGTGGCGCCGGTTCATCCGCAACACCTTTTTGTGGCCGCCTCGACGGGGGCCGAACGACCTGGGGCCGGGGCCTCGAGGTGGCGCCGCCGGTGCGCCTGACCCCATGAAGAACATCCCCAAGACGAATCTGGGTCTTCGGCCATTCCATCATCCACTTCCCGCATTCGCCAAGCTTCATGTGTTTCTCGGCTCCCGGAGGTTGCGTGGGGGGGTCGATGTCATAGAACTCAGGCAGTACCTCGCTCACATTGACTTTCATCACGACCTCGCTCATTCGGGTGTTGTGCATATCGCGGGTCAAAGGTTGTATGATCTTGGCCATTGCGACTTCCTTCAACTCGCCGCCGACCCCCACCCTATGCAGGAGTATGCAAGGCATGTCCTGGGAGTCAACACATGTTGGGCACCATGCATGAGATATGGCAGTCATCAAAGGCATATATAGTCATAGAAGATGTCGCGGACTAACTAATTAGTTACCTTGGTGATGGCGTCGAGCTCGGCTAATGTCGAGACAAGGGCGCCGGTGCCGGCGGCCGGCCTATCATTCTCCGGCCGCTCGTGCGCATTATCATTATTCTCCGGCCTTGGTGTCTGTTGATCCACGACAGGGAGCACCGGTGGGGTCACCAGGACCGGCGACACGTTATTGCTGGAGGTGCTGCCGGCGAAGCTGGGCACGTGTATCGGCCCCTGTTGACCTCTCGCGTTCCAGGCAGCTAACCCCTCCATCAACCCAGGGGGTAACAACGTCCGGAGCTGCTCGTTCACCTTCTCGGCCACTAGCTTGTCCACCATGGTAGAGTCCACCTTTTCTTTCTCTAGTGTCTCCAGCTTCTTCCTTAGCTCGAGAACCTCGGCTCTATCTTTAGCCGGCTTCCTCCTCTCCTTTTTCTTGTCGGTGTCCGTGCTGTAGTACTCGATGAACTTCATCGACGTACCAAAGCCGGTCACACGGCCAGCTGACGTCGGCGGCTTTGACTTGTCCCTTCCCTTGAAAACGTTCATCGCCCGGTTGAAAGTCGTGTCCCACGGGCCGGCCTGAGCCTCCTGGGACGACGGGCCGGCCTCAGCCTCAGCCTTCAACTCAGCCTCCTGCGGACAAAGGAAATAAACGTGAACCCATGTAGAAATCAACGCAAATGGACTTTGAGATATCCGCGGTAATTAAGTTCCTTACCAGCTTTTTCTCGAATTCCAACACATCTTCATAGTCGGTAACGAATTCCCCCGTCCCCGGCTTCAGATAGTAGCGGGACCGAACAAAGTTCCTAACTTGCTCGTCCGTGATTTTATGCCACGGGTTCTCCTTCCCAAGTCTCGCAACCTCGGCATCCTCCTTGTCCCAAACGGGCTTTTTTCCTGCGTAACCGCCGCTTCCCAAATGGTGGTTACCTAAGTTCAGTGCCCGCATTTTCTTCCCCCACTCGGTCCATTTTTCAGCCTCCGGAGATGCCAAGGACAACTTCAATGCCTCGAACTCTTCTATGTCGATGTATGGCTCTTTGGCACTGATCTCTTCCCAGCTAAGACCCTTTTCAATCTTCGCCTTCACCCGGCCTCTCCAGCTGGTCAAGGCGGTGTTCATCTTCGTGATGGCGAAGTTGTCCACCTTTTTGTTTCCATCATCCGGGAAAATGTATCGTTCGTGAAGCTTATTGAGGAGTTGTGTGCGCAAAGCCTCATTCTCCGCGCTCCTGAGGTCATATGTGTTGATCGACACGGTTTCCCGGAGGATGCACCCTAGTTGCATGCCGTACCCTTTTGCGATGTTCCTAGGCTCCTGTGGTTGGCCACTTAAGGAGACCTTAGTGAACGTGTCTGTGATGGGGGCCACCGCATTCGGTGTCCGGTCCTTCCTCTGCTTCTTATGCCTCTTAGCGGTCGGGTTACCACCACCACCGCCATCCGTGTGGTCGCCACCCCCGACATCCGTGTGGTCGCCGCCCTCGGTGGTGGTGGTTGCGTCCCCATCTCTGTCGGTGTCCTCCGCATCCTCCGCATCCTCCATCTCTAACAGAAAGTCTCCATCGCCGTCACGAGCCAGTTCGGCGGCCTCCGCATCCTCCATCTCCGGGTTATTCACTTCCCAGAACGGCTTGTTCTTTTCTCTAGCTTGTTCTTCGACGCTCATGTGCTTAGAAGGACCGGCCTCGGAGGACATGTTTGCACTGCATTGAAAAAGAGGAAAAAAAGTTAGTACAACAAATATAACAAAAGCATCACTTAATTTAGTACTAAGATACCCCGGCCCATGCATTAGCCACAATACCCCATATGTCCTATTTTTAGCAAAGTCATGCTAAATTTCACGAAATTTTTGGCATGACCTTTGCTAAAAATAGGACATATGGAGTACCCGAATTTGCCGGAACGGAAGTTAATCGACGTTCCGGCAATCTCAAGGGCCTCACGGGGTACCTGCACAAGCATTTCACAAAAAATATCCACAACTCCGGCCGGCATCTCCGGCCGGCATCTCCACGACACGATGGTCGGAGCACAAACAACCACGACACGATGGTCGTGGACACATATATCCATCAACACCATTCACAACACATCCATAATTTCTCACCACTTGTCGACGAGCTCCGGAACAGCAGCGCGTCGAGGTCTCCTCTTCAGACTGCATAGTACATAAAAATGTCAAAACTTGTGAATAAATTAACTTCTCACATGTGCTAAAGGCAAGCTCTAATTAACATCATGCTAAAAACTATGCAGCAAGCAACTAACACTATGCAGCAAGCAAAAAATAATAACAAATAAATTAACATAGCAATAATTAACTTCTCTAATTAACAACTATGCAAGCAACTATGTTAATTAATAACAAATAAATTAACATAACATTGTGATGATAACATCAGCAGCAGCTGCAAGAACAGCAGCAGTACAGCTTTTACAGCAACCAGCAGCTGATGATGATGCCCGGCCATAGCCAAGATGCAGGCACCTCCCTGGAGCTCACCCTCAGCCACCCTGCAGGGTACATGTGAGACCTGGAGCGTGCTTGCCTTGCTTTGCCTACTGCTCCAAAGACCAAAGGGTACTGGTGTCACTATCCTACCTAGCTTAGTAGCAACAGTTAGAAGCATATATGGAAGCATGTCTGCAAGTTATAGTACTAGCATTAACCGGTAGTGTGGTCCTGAACCTGAACTGGTAGTGGTAGTGCACTCCATGCCTGCAGCTGAAACAGGTGCATGGCACGGTGCAGTGTGAGTTCATCAGTGGAGTCTTGTGCTAGCTGGTTGGTTGTGTAGCCAGCCAAAGTGTCTCTGTGTGTGTGTGGCTGGGAAACTAGAAATCAATAGTGTGTTTGGGATTGGGACAGGAGGTGGTACCAAAGCTTGTCTCTGCTTTCCAGATGAAGGAAAAAGTTATCCTCTTTGCTTGTCTCTCTCTCAGCCCTGGTTGACCACCTGTTTGAGATTTTTCTCCTTGCTTTTTCTTCGGCCAAAGAGCATATATAATTTCTGCCTGTAGATGCCATGCATGCATGCAAGTTTTATCATCTCAGCATTTCAGGTACTTGGGGACCACACTGGTTGAACTGTTGGGGGAATGTTGGTGAGAAAAGAATCAGTTTCCAGTCAACACATTTGCTTTTGGATTTTGGTCAGGTTGGTCTGTTGGTTATTAGCAGAAAGCTTGGGATTTGATCTGCATGATGGAATGCATAATTAATTAGCTTGGTCTAAACACCAGAGCTTGCAATCAACTACTTTTGTAACCTGTTCATGAGTTGAGTATAATAAACAAAACCAGACTTGATTCTCTGAACCAAAGTGCTCGTGAATCATGAATGCATTGCATCATTCCACTGTCATTACGTTTATGGCAGTCAGGTGTTAGCACAAGTACTACTATCAAACACCATTTAGCAAGTGAAGTTGGTACAGCTACTGCTACAAAGATGAGCCAGTACTACTATCGAACACCTTGCGTGCACGTAATTCGGTAGGGGAGGGAGGAGGGAGAGAGGGGGGAAGCACACCTCGGGGAGGGGGGAGGGAGGGGAGGTCGAGGGCGTCTGCAGGAGAGGGGGCAACGGCGGCGGACGAGGCCGAGCTTGGAGGAGGCGGCGGCGAAGGATTGGGCGGGGGCACGGCCGGTGTCGAGGTCGCAGGCGACCACGGGCGCGTCGAGCACGAGCGAGGCGACCACGGGAGCGTCGAGCACGGGCGGCGCCGGTGCGGGTGGCGGTGGAGGTCGGTGGCGGGCGGGTCAAGCGCGGTGGAGCGCGGTGGGCTGCCGGCGGCGAGAGGTGGTCACGAGAGGCGAGGCTTCTGTGGCGGGACTTGGTGAAAATTTTGGGGAAGAAACGGGCAGCGCAGGGTGGCCCCACATGTAAGTGCAGCGCAATACTTCTGTGGCGCACCATCCAGAATATGCGCCACAGAAAGTTAGGATTCTGTGGCGCATCCTCTAAGGGGTGCGCCACAGAAAGTTCCGATTCTGTGGCGCATCAGTTAAGGGGTGCGCCACAGAAAGCTACGATTCTGTGGCGCATGAGCTAAGGGGTGCGCCACAGAATGTCCTGGGATTTTTTTTGCTGAACTTTTTTTACAAATATTTTTGGTTAAATTTGGTTCAAAAAATACACACAATATGTCTCATACATATTTAGTTCATTGAATACATAACTCTTGCATTGTCTCACACACACAATGTCATACATATTTAGTTCATTGAATACATAACTCTTGCATTGTCACACACACACACAAATTAAATACACCAAAAAAGTCTCTTCTTCGTCTCGGTTCCGCGAGCTAGATTCTCTTCTTTCCCTTCTTCGCGGTTGAAAACTTTAGGCCGGTGACCTTGAGATTTCTTCGCGTGAACGGACAACCTTTGGTAGGTAGGGATGTCTTCCTTCTTTGTGTACTAGTAGTAGGCATGTCGAAGAACTTGTCGAATTCCTCCTCGATCTTTGGCTCGTTGTCCAAGTCTTGCTCGGTGGCGCCTCCTTCCATTCCGATGATGCTCCTCTTGCCCCTCCTCACGACAACACGGCTAGGCTTTGACGGGTCAGTAATGAAGAAGCATTGCTCAACTTGGCTAGCGAGTACCCATGGCTCATTTTTCGCGGAGGCGTTCTTCGATTTGGCATCGGGTATTACCATGGTGGTGAAATACCGGCCTTCTTTGACGACGTCCTTGGCCCATCTTACACGGAACATTGGCACCAACTCTCCACAGTAGTTGAGCTCCCATATGTCCTCAATCCTTCCGAAATATCTTTCCTTGACAGTAGCCTCCTCATCGCCGTAGGATAGCATAGTTACTCCTGAGTTTTGATATTCCGACTTCTTGTCCTTTTCCTCGGTGTAGAATCTGTAGCCGTTGATGTCGTACGCCTGATAGGTCTTTACGTTGTACGAGGGACCCCGTGATAAGGAGAATATGAGTCTTTCATCTTCCGTAGATGGTGCTTTGTTCTTTGCTAGCTCCAGTTGCTTTTGCTTGAACCAACGCGTGAAGCTAGAGTTGTGCGCTCTGGTTACGTCTCCCTTCTTCCTCGGCCGGCCCAGTTTGATGTAATGTTGCTCGAGTAAGCATTTGTGTTGTTCCACCCAAGTTTCGATCAATTGTAAGTGTTGTAGCGCGACCCGGTGAGCCCTGTCGAAGTCGTCCTTTCGACCCTGCATGCTGACAAAGGTTGAGCTGGTGCCCTCTCGGTGACCATATCCATTGAGCCTGCCGAAGTGTTTCCTCGTGGGGAGACCAACATCCTGGTTCTCGGTGCTTAGATAATTCTGGCAGAAGGAGATGCACTCGTAGGTTAGAAAGCCCTTGGCCATGCTTGCGTCTGGATGGGACCTGTTGCGGACATATCCTTTCATGACACCGTTCATCCTTTCGAACGGCATCATGTAGTGCATGAACGTTGGCCCGAGCTGCCTGATGTCATCAACGACATGGAGAAGGAGATGCACGCAGATATCAAAGAATGCTGGCGGGAAGTAAATCTCGAGCTCGCATAGTATCAGCACGATCTCTTCCTCTAGCCTGTCGAGCTGCTTCACGCCGATCGACTTCCTGTTGATGACGTCGAAAAAGTTGCAAAGGGCAAGCAGCGTATCACGGACGTGCTCGTCCATTATCCCTCGAATCGCAACGGGAAGTATCTGCGTCAACAGCACGTGACAGTCGTGAGACTTCATCCCGCTAAACCTCTTCTTCGTTCCGTCCAGATATCTGCTTATCTGCCCCGCGTAACCATGAGGAAATTTGACTCCTAGGAGACACATGTAGAATTGCTCGAGCTCCTCCGGACTCATAGTGAAGCACGTAGCGGGAAGCACCACAGTGTTCTTCTTTACCCTTTTGCGGCGACCTTGAGTCCCTTCCGTCTGATCATCATCATCATCATCGTCATCGCTATCGGGAGCCTGAAGATCTTTCCTGACACCAAGCCATTTCAGATCGTATCTTGCTTTCGTCCCATCCTTGGTCTTTTCCGGCATGTTGGAAAGAGTGCCAAGCAGAGCCTCGGTGACATTCTTCGTAATGTGCATCATATCGAGGCTATGTGGCGTCTTGAGGACCTTCCAGTACTCCAAGTCGTGGAAAACAGACCTCGCTTTCCATACACCCAGCAGCGGATCTACCTTCGGTCGTTTCTTTCCCGGCGCGGGGCACTCCTCCCAATTTTCAACAGCTCGTCGATTTCTGTGCCGCTCCTCGGCCTCGGGCTTCTTCGATCTCGTCCTTACCATTGAACAGTTCACCACGTTTTCTCCACGGGTGATCCATGCGAAGCCACCTTCGAGCCCCTGGGTACACGGTTTTCGAAGACCCGGGATTCCTTGGTAGCTGGAGATGCGGGGTCTTATCCATGCACCTGACACATGCGCAGAATCCGTGGCCTACCTGGGCCGATACATATGAGCAACCAGGATAGTCCTGCACCGTCGTGAGCAACGCGGCTCTCATGTCGAAATAATCTCCAGTGTAGGCATCCCACGTACGGGCTGGCGTCTCCCACAACGTGGCTAACTCCTCTTTCAACAGCGCGAGATACAGATGTATGTGGACACCTGCTTGTTTCGGCCCCTGAATGAGAATACTCATGTGTATGTACCTTTGCTTCGTGCACAACCACGGGGGAAGGTTGTAAGGCCATACAAACACGGGCCAGGTGCTATGCGTGCTACTCTGGTTGCCGAACGGATTGAGTCCATCGGTGCTCATACCGAGCCTGACGTTCCTTGCGTCGCCTCCGAAATTTCCGACGGCGTCCAACTCTTGCCACTGGCTAGCGTCTGAAGGGTGTGTAAGGATCCTGCCCTTCTCCGGATCTTCTTCGGGCTTCTCCCTTTCCGTGTGCCATTGCATGAGCTTTGCTTCCTTAGGGTCCACGAAGTACCGCTGCAGACGGGGAGTGATAGGAAAGTACCATACCACTTTTCGAGGAACTTTCTTCCCACGGCTCTTGTACCGTCCTTGGCCGCACACCGGACATGTGGTTCTGTCCTCGTACTCGCCCCGATAAATTGCGCAATCATTGATGCAGGCGTGGTATTTAACGTGCGGTAGGTCAAGAGGGCAAACGACTTTCTTGGCCTCCTCGATACTAGTTGGCAATGTGTTCCCCTCGGGAAGACGCTCGTGCAAGAATTGCATGTTCTTGTTGAAGCTCGCGTCGGTCCATTTGTTTCCCGACTTCATCTCCAGAGCATCAAGCGTTACTTGCAAGCGCGTATCCTGTGGCCGGCACCCAGGATACAACGGAGTCTTCCCGTCTATCTCCATTTGCGCCAGCTTGGCTTTCTCTCTAACGGTGCTCGCGTTCTTGAGGAGCAGTTCTTGAACATGGACTCCATCAAGGCCGACATTAGCGAGCTCTGCGGCGTGTTCGCGTCTTCTCCACCACCATCATGACCATGTCCGTCGGCATCTCCTTCGTCACGATCATCTTGCCCGCCCTCGTCTTCAGGCGCAACATTTGCTGTCGGCGCTTGGTTGAAGCCTTCCATGAAACCGCGCCTGAGCAGGTGTTCCTCCAATTGTCCGGAATCAGGGTCGATCCATCTCACAAATTTGCAACTTCTACACGGACATCGTATCTGGCGCCCGTTGCACCGATTCATTTCCGCCTTCGCTTCTTCCTTGTAGTTGTTGATTCGATTGGAGCTCATCTTGATGACCATGGTCGCCTACGCGGTATACATATAGAGTATGTGTTATTAATTAGAATTAATTAACCGCAACATGCACACACACACATACAAGCTTCTCATGCGGGAAATCGGAAAGTGGAAATGTTCGACGAAAAAATTCGGCATGACTTCCCCTAAAAGTAGGACATATGTGGTGCAAAAATTTACCGAAATGGAAATGAATCAACATTTCGGCAAACATCCATGCACCACGCCGGCGCAAGCAAAGATTCATGCAAACCACACACACAAGTTTCATGCATAGATCCGTTCAACAATAGTTTGCTTCATGCAAACCACACACAATCGCCCGCCGACAAGTTTCTCATGCCTTTAACAAACATCCATCCAACAATACCCACCTAGTAGATCTAGATCCGTTGCCGAGACGTGACCGTGATCGATGAGAGAGAGTGTGTGGTGATGGAGAGAAAATTGTGGACAAAAAGAGAGGAGGAGAATATATATGGAGGCTCTCCCAAAGCGCTCACCAATTATATATCAAATAAATTAGGTTTAATAACAAATAATGGAGAATAGGATGGTCAAAATGGCATGGGAGAGAGGAGGAGCTCGAGCTAGATGGGAGGATGAAGAAGGTCACATGGGGGTGCCACCTTTTTGTAGATCTGGGCCAACTATCTGTGGCGCATGGTGTTTCATGCGCCACAGAAAGTTAACTTTCTGTGGCGCACCGTGTCTGGTGCGCCACAGAAACCCAACTTTCTGTGGCGCATAATGCTTGATGCGCCACAGAAAGTTGGGTTTCTGTGGCGCACCAGACACGGTGCGCCACAGAAATTCCCCAGATGGACCCTGGCCCAATGATTGCACGTGGGACCCACATGAATTCTGTGGCGCATGGTGTCTCATGCGCCACAGAAGTCCTATTTTCTGTGGCGCATCTGTGGACATGCGCCACAGAATGTTTACTTTCTGTGGCGCATGGGAAAAACATGCGCCACAGAAAGTGGCTAATTTCTGTGGCGCACTATCATCCATGCGCCACAGAAATAATTCTGTGGCGCACGAATTAATGGTGCGCCACAGACTGGAAACCTCTCTATAACCCTTTTCCTAGTAGTGAATATTGTGTTGATTTGGGGTAGACTTTGGTTTCTCACCTTCCCATGGCCTAACCTAACACAACCAAGCAAAAAAGTCCACTGGCCTACCCCCTTTCGACGCACGTCTACGGGGGTAGACGAAAACGTTAGGGTTTTTCCAGCGGATTCAGGGTTTCGCCGAAGCGGGGCCCCGGAGCGTCGGAACCCCACCCAAACCTAGGTTGTGCCATACCATATGTATACAAGTGTGTTGTGTGCTGTAAATGTGCAATATCCTACTCCTAGGTGTGACCGGCTTCACCGGCTTCACTTTCTCTCTAGTGAGTTCCTGCACTTAGAGGTGAAAACTCCCCTGTCGGGCGAACCGGATGGAATCTTGTGTTGATTTGGGGGTAGACTTTGGTTTCAAACCTTCCCATGGCCTAACCTAACACAACCAAGCAAAAAAGTCCACTGGCCTACCCCCTTTCGACGCACGTCTATGGGGGTAGACGAAAACGTTAGGGTTTTTCGAGCGGATTCAGGGTTTCGCCGAAGCGGGGCCCCGGAGCGTCGGAACCCCACCCAAACCTAGGTTGTGCCATACCATATGTATACAAGTGTGTTGTGTGTTGTAAATGTCCGGTATCCTACTCCGGGGTGTGACCGGCTTCACCGGCTTCACTTTCTCTCTAGTGAGTTCCTGCACTTAGAGGTGAAAACTCCCCTTTCGGGCGAACCGGAAGGAATCTTGTGTTAATTTGGGGGTAAACTTTGGTTTATCATGTTCCTATGGCCTAACCTAACACAACCAAGCAAAAAAGTCCACTGGCCTACCCCCTTTCGACACACGTCTATGGGAGTAGACGAAAACGTTAGGGTTTTTTCAGCGGATTCAGGGTTTCGCCGAAGCGGGGCCCCGGAGCGTTGGAACCCCACCAAACCTAGGTTGTGCCATAACATATGTATACAAGTGTGTTGTGTGTTGTAAATGGGCAATATCCTACTCCTAGGTGTGACCGGCTTCACCGGCCTCACTTTCTCTATAGTGAGTTTCTGCACTTAGAGGTGAAAACTCCCCTTTCGGGCGAACCGGATGGAATCTTGTGTTGATTTGGGGTAGACTTTGGTTTCTCATGTTCCTATGGCCTAACCTAACACAACCAAGCAAAAAAGTCCACTGGCCTACCCCCTTTCGACGCACGTCTATGGGGGTACACGAAACGTTAGGGTTTTTCCAACGGATTCAGGGTTTCGCCGAACCGGGGCCTCGGAGCGTCGGAACCCCACCCAAACCTAGGTTGTGCCATACCATATGTATACAAGTGTGTTGTGTGCTGTAAATGTGCAATATCCTACTCCTAGGTGTGACCGGCTTCACTTTCTCTCTAGTGAGTTCCTGCACTTAGAGGTGAAAACTCCCCTGTCGGGCGAACCGGATGGAATCTTGTGTTGATTTGGGGGTAGACTTTGGTTTCAAACCTTCCCATGGCCTAACCTAACACAACCAAGCAAAAAAGTCCACTGGCCTACCCCCTTTCGACGCACGTCTATGGGGGTAGACGAAAACGTTAGGGTTTTTCGAGCGGATTCAGGGTTTCGCCGAAGCGGGGCCCCGGAGCATCGGAACCCCACCCAAATCTAGGTTGTGCCATACCATATGTATACAAGTGTGTTGTGTGTTGTAAATGTCCGGTATCCTACTCCGGGGTGTGATCGGCTTCACCGGCTTCACTTTCTCTCTAGTGAGTTCCTGCACTTAGAGGTGAAAACTCCCCTTTCGGGCGAACCGGAAGGAATCTTGTGTTAATTTGGGGTAAACTTTGGTTTCTCATGTTCCTATGGCCTAACCTAACACAACCAAGCAAAAAAGTCCACTGGCCTATCCCCTTTCGACACACGTCTATGGGAGTAGACGAAAACGTTAGGGTTTTTCCAGCGGATTCAGGGTTTCGCCGAAGCGGGGCCCCGGAGCGTTGGAACCCCACCAAACCTAGGTTGTGCCATAACATATGTATACAAGTGTGTTGTGTGTTGTAAATGGGCAATATCCTACTCCTAGGTGTGACCGGCTTCACCGGCCTCACTTTCTCTATAGTGAGTTTCTGCACTTAGAGGTGAAAACTCCCCTTTCGGGCGAACCGGATGGAATCTTGTGTTGATTTGGGGTAGACTTTGGTTTCTCATGTTCCTATGGCCTAACCTAACACAACCAAGCAAAAAAGTCCACTGGCCTACCCCCTTTCGATGCACGTCTATGGGGGTAGACGAAAACGTTAGGGTTTTTCCAGCGGATTCAGGGTTTCGCCGAAGCGGGGCCCCGGAGCGTCGAAACCCCACCCAAACCTAGGTTGTGCCATACCATATGTATACAAGTGTTGTCGGCCCAGTGGAAACCAGGGTACCATGGGCCGGCCTGCCACAGCCCTCAACCGCTCGGCTGGGCATTTCTGCTAAGGACCAGCCGTTCGGCCTAAGGGGCCTCAAGTGGAACTTCTGCCTCAGGAAGGCCTCTCCTAGAGAACCATCAGGTCCTGACGCGTCTCCGCGCTACCCTCGTGAGGTTTTCCCTCGCGAGAAGTCAAGGGCTACAAAGCCTCGGCGAGGCTTCAGGCCCTCGCAGGGTTACTTCAAGTGGAAGCAAGCTCCTGCTCCGCTGCAGAGCGCACATGGGCTCTGCGCCCGCCGCAGAGTGACGCGCACGCCTGCGCGCGATGACGAAGACGCCGCAGTTGCCATTCTCGTGTATAAAGCGGTCAAAGGAGCTGGAGGAATCAAAGCGGACTCCAAGACTTGCCAATTTGGTGATAAAGCGGCCGGCCGCCGCTACGCTCCAACTGCGACGTCACCGTGGGGCACGCCCCAAAGCTCTGCAGCGCCAGCCCACCGTCCTGGTTGGACGGTGGCTTTTTCTGCCAAGACGACGTGGTTGCCTGCCATGGACCGCGTCCATGGACGCCCCCGACACTGTGCGCTGTGCTCCAACTTGGTGGCATTGTGGTATCCCTTCCCGCCGGAGCTTTTCGGGGAAGAGGACCAAGCCCAGTATATAAGGAGCCAGTGTACGACCTAGGAAGGGGATCCCACATTCGCCAACTCATTCCACAACCATGAAGCTATGTCTGAAGGAGAAGACGGAACTCATTCCACCATAGTCCACCATAGCCACAACTGTGCCCTCGGCAAGCACCCTTGTACTGTGAACCTCTTCAAGCAGTGCAATACATATTAGCAGGACGTAGGGCTTTTACACCTCACGGTGGGCCTGAACCTGGGTAGCGGCACGTGTTCCTTCTCTGTCGTGTTGTTCCTCACCGAGCTCGACGAGCACCGTCGCCGAGGTTGTTGAGGATCGGTTTGACGTTGTGTTCAGCCCCTTACTCGTTTCCTGGCTTCTGAGAGACACCCCTAGTTCTTGGGACTAGTCTCCGACAAGTGTGTTGTGTGTTGTAAATATCCGGTATCCTACTCCGAGGTGTGACCGGCTTCACCGGCTTCACTTTCTCTCTAGTGAGTTCCTGCACTTAGAGGTGAAAACTCCCCTTTCGGGCGAACCGGAAGGAATCTTATGTTGATTTGGGGTAGACTTTGGTTTCTCATATTCCTATGGCCTAACCTAACACAACCAAGCAAAAAAGTCCACTGGCCTACCCCTTTCGACGCACGTCTATGGGGGTAGACGAAAACGTTAGTGTTTTTCCAGCGGATTCAGGGTTTCACCGAAGCGGGGCCCCGGAGCGTCGGATTGTTTCCTATATTTAAATCAATTGGGCAAGACTTGAGAAATAACCAAATTATTTCCGGGTGCCTCGTATTGTTTCTGGGTGCCTCGTATTGTTTCCAGTTGCATGATGAACAAACAAAGTAGGCCGAGACACTACGGGAATGGAGCAAGGCGTTGACGGCCGGCCTCTACGCCGACGGCCAAATGCCTAATTATTATCTTATTTTATATTTATACTTATTTATTTATTAGTATCAATTATTTTACTACCGCACTTCGGCGAAGGAAACACACAAACTACAACTGCTTGATCCAACGGCTCCCAAGCTCTCGAAGGAAACACACGATCCGCGAACTTGTTCCTGATTGGCTAGCCGAAGGGAGTCATTCGCTTGATCCAACGGCTCCCAAGGTCTTGAAGGAAACACACGATCCGCGTACTTGTTCCTGATTGGCTAGCTGGAGGGAGTCATTCGCTTGATCCAACGGCTCCCAAGCTCTCGAAGGAAATACACGATCCGCGTACTTGTTCCTGATTGGCTAGCCGATGGGAGTCATTCGCTTGATCCAACGGCTCCCAAGCTCTCGAAGGAAACACACGATCCGCGTACTTGTTCCTGATTGGCTAGCTAGAGGGAGTCATTCGCTTGATCCAACTGCTCCCAAGCTCTCGAAAGAAACACACGATTCGCGTACTTGTTCCTGATTGGCTAGCTGGAGGGAGTCACTCGGAGGGGCGGGTCTATAAGAGAGGCAGGAGTACACATCACATCCATCATTGGCAGCACACGGGTAGCAGAGAGCAAGATTTCTGAGAGGCAGGAGTTCCTAGAGCGGAGGCTGAAGGTGAACCCTCCCCTCGGTCGGATCCAAGCAGCGGCAAGGATCTCTGATGATTAGCAACATCCCCAACACTTGTTCAGACGGTTGCAAATCATCAGAAACGTCTTTCCACTGTTTGGATCGAAGGCCGATTTGCCGTCTCACGACCACGCGATGATTTGCCGATTTGCCGGTCAGAGTGGCCACTGGAGAAAGTAGGCAACTTCAATTCGACGTGGTTCTGAAAAGGGCATGGTTAATTTAGGTAGTGCTTGCGCATGGTTACCCCAGAAGCGCTTTTGGAGTTTTGGCTGTGGGTCTGATTGGAGCGTTGCATGTTTTTAAATTCTTTGCTCTAGTTCCCTGATGTGGTACTTTTGACAATGCTTGCCTGTTGAGTTTCGGTCTCGGTAGTGATTTGTAAGAGGTGATTCTATGGTGCTTAATTGTTACTGTTGTTTCGTTGAATAAATGGAGCAGGGCTGGAGCCGCCTTTCATCCAAACGAAACTCGCCATGCCAATAGAGCATCAGCCATCTCATCACAGTGTCACGCGGCAGATGACTAAACCCAATTGTTTTTGGTTTCAAAAAATACAGACATGTAGTAATGTTTTGTATACTAAATAATAATTTAAAAAAAACCAAGGTTGTGCCATACCAATATACAAGCGTTTTTTAACAATATTATATAGTAGAGATAAATTTATACATTATATAAATAATAATTGATATCTTTTTAAAAAAAGCAACAAAATAAGCAAAACCATACGCCGACGGCGCCTGGATGGCTTCACCAAATCGACCCGGCCCCGATTTTCGTGCGCCTCATCCCCAAATCGCCACACCCCAAATCCCCACAGCCCCAAATCCACCCCACCCCCGACCCCGCCGCCGGCCGCCCCCGACCCCGCCGCTGGCCGCCCTACCCCGTACGCCACCCGCCGCGCCGCCCCACTTCGTGACTGCTGCCGCTGCCGCTCCTCTGCTCTACCTCACCACCTGCTCCCCACCATCCTCTGCGCTCCTCTGAAACCCTATCCCCGCGAGCCGCCGCCGGAGCCAGTAGCCGACGCCCCCGCCGCCGTCCGGGCGCTGCAGCCGTGGGAGCAGCACGCTGCGGTCATCAGCCTCCCGCGGTACGACTACCGCCAGTCGGGCTCCCTCCTCCTCCGCCCCCACTCCGGCTTCCTCATCAGCCTCCCGCGGTAAGAATTGCTTGATGGTCAACTTGGCATGCTTTTTTTATCCCTTCAAACATGTGCATCATAGATGCACAATGCTGTTCATCAAGATTGTTCTTATAATTTGACGTTTATGCGCTTGAAAGTTGAAACCTGAATCTCAAGTTCCTGTGTAGTTTTCCTGCTGTAGTTTTTGCTTTCTGTCAATATCAAAGGAAGTGAATTAACTAACAAATGCTGAATTTGGGTAGCACAAACTTTGGAACTTTGGAACATTAGTTGAACAGATCAAAATCCAAAAAAAGTCCTAGCACCACTCACCCCATTAAGCCAATGCAAAGAAAAATCTTGTTGTTTTTTTGTCTCGGAAATACCTAAAAATATACAGACCATGCTCTCTAATTAAATCACTAAGGAAAACCTTTATCATGTTCACCCAAACCTCTAGCATTCCAAAAGGCAGCAACCATTTATCTCTCATCCTTATATAATTTACACCCTAAACCTTATCCAATACTCTAAAATGACTTTTAAATTTAACAACAATAGTTTTCTTATGGTTTTTTGAACCTTGTGTTTGGAGCTTTCTTGTGTTGAATACACTTGCAAATGTTACCCTAGGCATGCTTTTCAGTTGACCCTACTTCATTTCTAGAATGCTGATGATTAAAATGATGTGGCGCACTATATGATATCCTGATAGTTTGTTGAACCTTGTATCATGCACACATATAAGTTATGTTCCTCCTACTTGGTTCAACGAAGCTATAATGATTGCTTGTGTGTTTCCAATAATATTCTAAGTATGAGGCATAAATTTTTTTTGAATCCTACTTTATTTTTTTCAGTTGACCCTACTTCATTTTTTTTGAGTTGACCCTACTTCATTTTTTTTAGTTGTGTGTTTACAATGTCGATGATTAAAATGAGGTGACACTATGTTATTCAGGGGTGGTGTAAGTGAAACTTGTAATATGCAAGAATATAGATATTCTGCATCCTACTGGTTTCGCTTACTCCATCCCTGAATTTGTGTGTCCAATCTAGTATATGAGGCATATTTCTGCACGACATGTGAACAATTTAGTTGCCTAACATTTTTATTTGTCCTTTGTGTTTCACAGATTAGATTGATTAAATGCTATGCATTTGAGGATTGAACTGAATGCTTAGATCTATTCCTGCAGGTGATTGACCAAGATGAGCCAAGGCAAGGAATCATCGGCCTCCTTGGTGAAGACGATGCGCCAGAAGAAAGCTACTAAAAGTGGAAGAGAGCCTATTCCGAACCCGCGTTACCTGTCTGACAGTGGTGAGAGAGGAGGTGCTGGACGAGGGGGAGGTGCCGATGCACTTCCTCCGAGGGGACGAGGTGCAGGACGAGGGCGAGGTGCAGGACGAGCACGAGGTGAGGGAGGACGAGGGCGAGGTGCAGGACGAGCACGAGGTGGGGGCGACGTGTCTTCGGACATACCCTCCGCTTCTGGCGACGTGGCTTACGAGGAGACGGAGTCTCGAGAGGAGGGGACGGAGTCTCGAGACGAGGGGATGGAATCTCGAGACCAGGAGACGGGGGCCTCCGCGTCGCAGAAGAAGCCAAAGATTCGTGGGGAATCCATGGTCCCTGATGAGTCAAAGGAACCTGCTACCGAGGAGGAGAAAATCCTCATTGTGCCTAATGGGATTGAGTAAGTGACTATGCTAATTTTGAACATGGTAATTACATTGTGGTCAGTACAATTTGACATGTACTAATGTTTAATTATTTGTGCAGCAATTGGACATATCCTCACGGAGCCCGTGCGCCTAACACCATGATTGGAGCTTTGATTAGGAAGTTTTGGCCGGGCTTGTACAGTACGGTCCCCAACGGCGAGAGGAAGCTAGCCACCCATTGGGTAGACTATCAGGCCGCCCATCACCCGGGCTTCGGGAGATGTTCTGACGCCGTGATCACCAAGTTTTGGGTAAGTTGAACTTTTCGAATTTCGTTCATAGTTGATGTCCCCACCATGCTCTCACAATTTGTTTTTTGTGCATGATTAAAGAAATTCTATAGGGTACTTCCTGAGGAGCGTGCCAAGGCGGACAGGACTTTGGAGGGGGCTTGCAAGAAGTTGGCACGACAACAATTCTACAATGTAAAGCATACCTCCGTCAATCATTACAGTTCTGAGAAGTTATGCAAGACGGCGCCGAAGCATGAGGAACCACCTGATATGACCATGGAGGATTACATGTCGGTAAGTAAATTGTCAATGAGATTACATGTTGCTGCTAAGTTGCAATTGCATTATCTGTTCTTCACATGAGTATTGTTTTTTCAGGTTATGCCCACATGGGCCTATGGTAAGGCAGACGCGTGGGAGGCGTTGGCGTCGAGGTGGCTTGGGCAGAACGCCGAGTTCAAAGCCTTGAGCGAGCGGAACAAGGCAAACCGTGGGAGCGGGGGGACACATTGTGCGGGAGCCCGCAACCATGATCGCTTCAAGGCAAAGCTGGTATATATATACACATGGAACAACCTTCATTTATTTCCCCTCATGTTCCTACTTGATACGCATAACACTTCTTTGGCAATGCAGGAGGCCGATATCGGGGAGCCTGTGTCGGACATGCAAGCATGGGAGAGGATGAAGATGAAGAAGATCGATCTATCCGAGCCTCAGCCCTCGCTTCCCGATTACTTCGGCAGTGCCGAGGAGAACATAGATAGGTACGTCGAGTCGTTCAAGGGTCTTAATCCGGAGGTGGATAGACCTCTTGAGCATGACACCGACGAGAGAGCGATGGTCCTGGCCGGGCACGGTTGGGAGCATGGCCGTTTGCCCTGTCTTAGTGCGGTAATCCCGCGTACTCCTGAGTTGGGCCTCGTGCGTATCAAGGCTACACTCACCGCCGACGACCCCCCTGTCCTGCCTCCTCGACGGCCTTCCCGAGCTCGCCCCGATGTAAGTTTTTCTCAATTTCATTCTCTTTCCGCATTCGTTCCTAGCTAAGTGGCTAAGTTGACGAGATTCGTTCTATTTTGAAATTGTAGCCTGATTTCGAGGCGGCCTTCGATGCCGCTTACGCGGACTATGAGGCGGAGTATCACTTGTGGCTGCAGAAGAGAGCGGACTATGACGAGTGGCAAGAGTTGCGCGATACTGTAAGTTTCAACCTTTATATTTGCAAAATATGGCAAGTCCCATTTCCTCTAGTTTGAACCTTCTTTTTCTACAACTCCTGACATCTAAACTATCTTGTAGGCGAGCGAGAAGTTTTTTGCCACTGGAGTGCGGGATCAGCTGCCTCCGCGTCCACCTAGGGTGGGGATGCCGCCCATGTGCCCATCTAGGGAAGCGGTCGCTCGCACATACAAGCCAAGGACTCCGGTAAGTTATTTGCCAAACCAGTTGTTACCGCCGTACTGTGCTTTCCAAGTTGCTAACTTGGACTCAAACATGTAGGGATCGGGATGCTCCAGGAATGCACCCTTTGGTCGTGCTTCTGCCTCGCCGACTTCGACGCGCGCGCTCGTGGAGCATGGCGGTGGTGGTGCCTCGCCGAGTTCGCCGCGCGAGACCACACCGTCTCGTGCCTCGCCGGGTGCCTCGCCGGGTGCCTCGCCGGGTTCCGCGTGTGATTCGACGGCGGCTGCCCCACGTGGTCGGTCGCCTATGCTCACGCGGGCAGAAATGGGTACCTCGAGCTCTCAGGAGATGTAGGATGTGTCTGGGTGTGTTTGTATGAATGTTTGTATGAATTCGAACTATGTTTGTGTCATTTGGAGTTTGTATATATGTTTGTATGAATTCGAATTGTGTTTGAGTCATTTGGAATTTGTATGATGGTTTGGATTATATATGTGATGTTCTGTGATGTTTGTGTATGAATTCAAATTATATTTGTGTATTTGAAATGTGCTGGAAACAGCGACAACAATCAGCAAAAAAAAAAGAAAATATGGTCACTCATACTTGCCGTCGGCATAGGGTGCGTCGCGGACGCACAGGATGGCGCCACGTCGCCCGAAGCGGACCATATGGTCACCCATGCCGTCGGCGTCTGTCATCTCCCAGGCGCCCATGAAGCGGCCACGTGGCGCTCAGAGGCCGACGGCAATGCCGTCGGCGTATGTTGAGCTAACGGAATGTGGAGATGCCGTGTTGTGGGGCCCACCACAGCGTACGCCGACGGTGGCCGCAGACGCCGACAGTTCGGGACGCCGACGGCATTCGTACATACGCCGACGACGTCCGGCCGTCGGCGTCTTGGTCGATTCCCGTAGTGTACCATTTTAAACTCTTCATGTTTCAAATGCTGCCTTCAAAGACCGGTTTTGATTAACCACGTAAATTTTCAAAATGGCACAAAATTTGACGCAGAGATTACTAACAAAACTGTCGGTAGCCGAAGGCAGCTGTCAGGGACTGAGCTTCGGTGACTTGTAGCTTACAAGTCACCGAGCGACTTGCTCCTCATCCGTCCATCCATTTTAGATCTGACGGATGAGATTCGTCCAAATCTAATGTCAAAAATAAAAATATTCAGAAAAATTCAAGTGAATGCTAAATGTTTCGTTTCGTCTTCTCTGAAAGTTTCATGCTATTTCGATTAATGGTTTGAAAATAAATAGTTTTATGTTTTGATCTAAAAAAGCTATGAACTCACTAACCATTGGTCCAAATCTTATATAATTTTCACAGAATAGCTAACGGAGCGTTTATGATTAACTGGAATTTTTTCAATTTTTTCTGAATGTTTTTATTTTTGACATTTAGATTTGGATGAATCTTATACGTTAGATCTAAAACAAAGGGACGGATGAGCAGCAAGTCACCGAAGCTCAGTCCAGCTGTCAGTGGCTCGTAGGTAATTCTCCGTAGCCAAGGAAAGCAAGCAAGCAACATGCATCAAGGAGATTCCCTAAAAAAACATGCATGAAGGAGACGGAGGCATCATGCAGCCAGGCATGCATGATTGACATGGCTTTGCTTAACCGTGTCGATCGACCGCACAGTGTCGGCAGCTAGCTTTTCTCACTCCCCACACCCAAAACAGTGCCTTTTTTGTTACAGAAACGACGTCCATTACATAGTTGAGGTTCAGGGATGGGTACACTGGGCCTGGTGTGAAACGCGCGATTCCAACTCCACCCTTCAACCCGAGCTCAAAGTCCACCGGAGTAGGTGAAGACGCTGATGTAATCTAATCTAATCATATTTGATGGCATCCTAGCCCACCGGAGTAGGTGAAGACGCTGATGTAATCTAATCTAATCATATTTGATGGCATCCTAGCCACCATAATCATGCCATGCCCAGGCGCACCGAGCTTTTCTCTCCCTATAAATACCGGCCGGCCCGCGTCCGATCGTCTCTCATCCAGCAAAACAAGCTCAAGGCACTATCTACGTACCTAAGCTAGCTAGCTAAACAAGTGATCTCATCATGGCGGCGTGCGCCGTTGCAGTCCTCCTATCGCTCACACTCGCCCTGGTCACCGCCGGCGGCGCGTCGGCGCAGCTGTCGACGGGCTTCTACTCCTACTCGTGCCCGAACATGCTCGCGGCCGTGCGGTCGGCGCTGCACCCGGCGATCGCCAGGGAGCGGCGCGTGGGCGCCTCCATCGTCCGCCTCTTCTTCCACGACTGCTTCGTCCAGGGCTGCGACGCCTCGCTGCTGCTGGACGACGCGCCGGGCATCCAGGGCGAGAAGAACGCCTCGCCCAACGAGAACTCCGCCAGAGGGTTCGAGGTCATCGACGCCGTCAAGGCCGCCGTCGAGAGGGCATGCCCCGGCGTCGTATCCTGCGCCGACGTGCTCGCCGTCGCCGCCGAGGAGAGCGTCGTCGCCGTAAGTAACTGACGCAAGTCTATCTAGCTAGCTGCGTGTGGTGGCTCGGCACGCCGACGTACTCACGTACACTTTTGACTGAAGCTGCAATTAACGTGTGCACGTGCAGCTGGGTGGTCCGGGCTGGGAGGTTAAGACGGGGCGGAGGGACTCCACGACGGCGAGCTTCAACGGCGCCAACAACGACATCCCGCCGCCGACGTCAGGGCTCGCCAACCTCACCTCCCTCTTCGCCGCCAAGGGGCTCTCCCAGAAAGACATGGTCGCGCTCTCAGGTATATGCATGCAAAAATACACGTACTGGTTATACCGGCTGCTAATCAAATTAGTACACTAACATCTTGCACTAACCCTTTTGTACTGAATTTCAATATGTACGCTCCATCATCAAAGTATTGTTTCATTCTTAATAATTAACCAACATGGATAGCTGTTCAAGACTTCAAGTAGGAGTACTCCATCCGATCACTTTTATAAGACACACTAGTTATCCCCACATGCATAACAAAATAAGTGAATATAAACTTATTTTGTATATAGATTCACTCATTTTAGTATGTATGTGGTCAAAATTGAATAGATGGCTAGTGTGCCTTATAAAAATGAACGGAGGGAGTAACATTTTTCTGCTGACCAACAGTTTTAATTGCTTCCAGCACCGTTAATTTCTCGGTGGAGTAGGTAGCTTAAGTATCAGCAAAACAGCTGGTATCAAACAACGGAACTGATAGCTAAGTTTTGACTCAAGAGCTCAAAACTTCAGCATAGGAACTTTCACAGGGTTAAACAAAGGGTCTCTCTAACTCTCAATCGAATGAGAAATAACTTATTTCTCATTCGCATGACGTCATCAAACTCAGTTGCAAGTCAAGTTGTAACTCATGATTAGCACGGATCACGAATCAAATCAAACGGGTCTGGAGCAGTTGCAAGTCCACTTGCAACTCAGTCGAATGAGAAATAGCTTATTTCTCAATCACATGACGTCATCAAATCTCAGTTGCAAGTTGACAAGTAGACTTGCAACTAATGCACGAATCACGAAGCAAATCAAGTGGTCCGAATCAGTTGTAACTCCACTTGCAACTGATGACATCATGCGATTGAGAAATAAGCTATTTCTCATGCGATTGAGAATTAGCAAAACCGTTAAACAAATATACTCCAGTTTACAGGTGATGAGTTCCAAAGTTGGTGACTAATCACCATTGACCTTACCTGGTCGGTTAGCTTTTTAAGACTTGACACAATCTAAAATATGTTCCTTCATTACCAAAACTAATTAACTATGGAAGTTGGTGAAGGATTGATATCGAAGGAATGAGAAAAGTAATTGGAGATAACCTGACATGGCCTATCACCTTGTTCCAGGAGCACACACGATCGGCCTAGCACGCTGCACCACCTTCAGGGACCACATCTACAACGACACAGACATCGACGCCGGCTTCGCTCGGAGCCGCCAGTCAAACTGCCCTCGCGCCACCGGCTCCGGCGACAACAACCTGGCGCCGCTGGACCTGCAGACCCCGACCGTCTTCGAGAACGCCTACTACAAGAACCTCGTCCAGAAACGGGCCCTCCTGCACTCCGACCAGGAGCTCTTCAACGGTGGCGCCGCCGACGCGCAGGTCCGTGAGTACGTCGGCAACCAGGAAGCCTTCTTCAAGGACTTCGTGGAGGGGATGATCAAGATGGGCGACGTTACACCACTGACGGGGTCCAGTGGACAGATCAGGAAGAACTGCAGGAGGATCAACTAGAAGAATTCTAGCATTCTCAACTTTCTGCGCAACAACCGTGAAATCCCTTGCATTTAGTAGTACGTGTTCGATCGAGCCCATGTCTGCAAGCAGCTCGTAGACTCGAAATCCCTCTTTCAGTTATGTTTCCGCAATTGTGAAACCAATGTACGCTTGTACCCGTCTGAATAATATCTACAACCACCCAGGAAGTACCCCGTCTATAGCCAGAATTATTCGTACGAACAGTGCTCAGGACAAAGGACACTACAGCATGAGGAATTAGTACACTAACATCTTGCACTAACCCTTTTGTACTGAATTTCAACACATACGTTCTAGGGCTGGACATAAAGCTCGAACCTCGGCGAGCTTAATGAGCGCTCGATAAATCGACTCGTTTGAATTCGGCTCGTTTTCTTAATGAACCGAGCTAAGCAGCAATTTTAGCTCGTTAACACTAACGAGTTAAACAATCAAACTAACGAGTTTCACGAGCTACTCGTTAAACTCGTTAGCAACGTGTCAGTAGGCTGCAAATCGTGGCAGTAGGCTGCAAATTTGCATCTTTTAAGTATTTTTTTGCACACGGTAGGTATTTGACAAATACATGTCAGCATATTTTTATAAGTATATCTATGTCCAAAATCTGTTGCTGCTGATGCTTGCTTGATAACTTGCTTAATTAGTTGAATACCCTGATACATCTTCTTAACGAGTTTTAACGAGCTGCTCGCGAGCGCTCGCGAACATATAACGAACCGAGCCAATCTTTAAATTTAGCTCATTATCCTTAACGAGCTTAACGATCTGATCCTTAACGATCACGAGTCATAACGAGCCGACCCTTAACGATCTGAGCATCTCGTTAGTCTAGCCCTAATACGCTCCATCATCAAAGTATTGTTCCATTCTTAATAATTAACCAACATGCATGGATAGCTTTTCAATTCTTCAAGTAGGAGTGATATTTTTCTGCTGACTAACAGTTTTAATTGCTTACAGCACCGTTAATTTCTCGGTGGAGTAGGTAGCTTAAGTATCTGCAAAACAGCTTTATCAAATAACGGGATTGATAGCTAAGTTTTGACTCCCGAGCGCAAAAGTTCAGCATTAGACCTTTCACAGGGTTAAACAAATATACTCCAGTTTACAGGTGATGAGTTTCAAAGTTGGTGCCTAATCACCATTAACCGACCTTGGTCGGTATGCTTTCTAACACGTGACAAAATATAAAATATGTTCCTTCATTACCAAAACTAATTAACTATGGAAGTTGGTGAAGGATTGATATCGAAGGAATGAGAAAAGTAATTAGAGATGACCATACATGGCCTATCACCTTGTTCCAGGAGCACACACGAATACACGATCGGCCTAGCGCGCTGCACCAACTTCAGGGACCACATCTACAACGACACAGACGCCAGTCAAACTGCCCTCGCACCAGCGGCTCCGGCGACAACAACCTGGCGCAGCTGGATCTGCAAACGCCGACCGTCTTCGAGAACGCCTACTACAAGAACCTCGTCCAGAAACGGGCGCTCCTGCACTCCGACCAGGAGCTCTTCAATGGTGGCGCCGCCGACGCGCAGGTCCGTGAGTACGTCGGCAACCAGGAAGCCTTCTTCAAGGACTTCGTGGAGGGGATGATCAAGGTGGGCGACGTCACGCCACTGACGGGGTCCAGTGGACAGATCAGGAAGAACTGCAGGAGGATCAACTAAAAGACTTCTAGCATTCTCAACTTTCTGCGCAACAACTGTGAAATCCCTAGCATCTAGTAGTACGTGTTCGATCGAGCTCATGTCTGCAAGCAGCTCGTAGACTCGTAATCCCTCTTTCAGTTCTGTTTCTGCAATTGTGAAACCAAAGTACGTTGTACCCGTCTGAATAATATCTACAACCACCCAGGAAGTACACCCCGTCTATAGCCAGAAATTATTCGTACGAACAGTGATCAGGACAAAGGACACTACAGCATGAGGAATCTGCACACACACTGACATATAAACGAAGCAAAGTGTGCAGTCCATGACACTACTTAACACTTCGCAGAATACAGATGTTCTGGGAAAACGAATACTTGTCTTTGAGTAGAGAAGATTTGAGAACGAATGGAAACAGGATAGCATTCAAGCCATAACTAATCCAGGATCCTACTTAGCATTGTTCTCCTCTACAACTGTTCTTACGAGTATAGCTCAAGTGATTGTCTGCCTTACTGCGTGGCATAATATAGTCAGACTACCTTGCATACCATGATTCACATTTCACAACCCAAGAAGTAAGATAGATCATAAAGAGCACTACTTTATTTGGGATACATATGCAAATCAATCAGAACAGAGAATGATAGAATAACAAATACTCCCGGTAACGCCTAGAGGAAAATGTTACGACGTCAAGAAAAACATGAATGAGCTCAGATATCATCAACTCTCACCAGCATCGAGCCAAATATGTTCAGTAGCAGTTGTGCAATGTAACACCATTGTAATCAGAGCAAAGCTAGAAAATGAAACACGGAAACACGAAAATGTAACACCATTGCAATTAGCGTCCACCGTTGGGACCTAGGACGCTTAGAAGATAATTTGATTTTTTTGCTTTTAATTTTTTTCCTGATCTAAGCGGCCGGTGTTGTACGTGCCCTTAGTTTTTGGGTGTGTGCGTGAGTCTATATAAAGAATTTTTTTTGGCGAAAAAGATTACCAATCTATCAATCATCCACAGCAGTACAAAAGAGACAAAAAGTAATAAAAATTGCGAGATGATAGGATAGAACTACCACTTTAAGCGCTAAATTCCAAAAAACTACCACTTTACGTTTCAATCGCACATAACTACCACTCTTCGCTAATTTTGTTGCAATGTGCGCATATTGTTGTCTAAACCGGAATTGACACTCGTGCTGACAAGTGAGACCCACCGGTCAGGGCTGAGGTGGCAGCACACGTGGACTCTTTGCTGCCGTGGCAGCACACGTGGCCGTGGACCCACCTGTCATACTAATAAAAATAAAAATCTCAAAAAAATAATTTCAAAAAATAAAAAAATAAATATAATTTCAAAAAATAAAAAATCTATATATATAAAAATGAAAAAATATAAATCGCCCAGCTTGCGGCCGAGCTCGCCGGCCGCCGCCGCCGGCCGGCCCCCCTCCCCCAAGCTTGCGGCCGAGCTCGCCGGATCGGCGGCCGGGCCCCTGCTCCACTCGCCTGCAGAGGCGCTCGCCGGCGCCCCCGCCAAGCACCGGCGCCCCGCGACGTCGTGGACCTGTGCCCTTGCAGCTCCTGCAGCTTGAACACCACCTGGTGGTCGGCCATGACGACGAAGTTCTCGGACATGGCGAGCAGGTGTCCGTTGAAGTAGACGAGCCCCGCGTTGGCGACACCCGTGCCGCGCGACGGGTCCACGAGGCCGCAGGCGGCGCGCGCATAGAAGAGGGCGAGCGCGCGATGCCAGAGTGGCCGTGCAGCTCGCCGATGGCCTTTGGGAACATGGGCCGCCCCAGTGCCCGCTCCTACTGGAGCCGCTCGGTGTCGGTGAAGCGGGACGCGTACGTCTCGGCGACCCCGTTGCGGATGCGCAGAGCGTGCACCATGCCGTCGCCGTCGAAGAGGTGGTGCCCCCGAGATCGCCGGCCGCCGCCGGTCGGCCACCCTTCCCCCAGCTTGCCGCTAGCCAGGCCCCCTCCCCCAGCTCGCCGCCGGCCGGGCCCCTCCACCCCGGCTCGGGACCGGATCGGGAGCGGACGCCGCCGGCCGGGCCCCTGCTCCACTCGCCCCCAGAGGAGCTCACCGGCGCCCCCTAGCCAAGCACCTTCCTGCTGGATGGTTGGCCGGACTACTGGACGCGGCGCCGACCGAGGCGGAGGCGGGAGCCGGCCGGAGATGGGGCGGCCAGGCCGGAGATGCTCGTGTACTCCTCCCCACCGGAGCAATCTTTTATTTCTTCTTTTAGATATTTAATTTTGAGATATTTTTTATTAGTATGACAGGTGGGCCCACGACCACGTGTGCTGCCACGTCAGCAAAGAGTCCACGCATGCTGCCACCTCAGACCTGACCGGTGGGTCCCACCTGTCAGCACGAGTGTCAATTCCGGTTTAGACAACAATGTGCGCACATTGCAACAAAATTAGCGAAGAATGGTAGTTCTGTGCGATTGAAACGTAAAGTGATAGTTTTTTTGAATTTAGCGCGTAAAGTGGTAGTTCTATGCTATCATCTCAAAAATTGCAAATAGGTAAAGACTTATAATCTGCATGCTTATTGACAAGAAGAATTGGCTGTGTGAGGTAGCCGGCACCAAATCCATTGTTTTCCTTGTTCATGTGAGTTGTGAGAGGCAACATCTTGAGGTAGAAGAAGGGAGCTGCCTTTGGAAGCTCCAACAGTTTCGGTGAGGACAACAGAGGTATGTTCTCCACGAGTCAATTGTATGGACGATCTTTATATCTTCGGTCTTCCCCGTAGACCGACAGGATTATTACACCCAAAAAGATAGCTCCCACCCAGATCTCCCGCCAATTTCTCGTTCCCCGAGTTCTCACTTCTCAGACATTTTGTCCCCGGCAATTCTCTGCAGGCTATAAAGCCCCCTCGTGTTTCATCGGACGAAAATTTTCTTGGGGACTACATGCGTAAAATGAGTAAGAGAAACTCAAGACACACAAATAGACGAGTTACGAAAGCAAAAGATCAGAACATAAGCAAAGCCCCACAATGCTAGTATCTGTGTTGCGTAGAGAAGAACTGACAACACATGGCAGAGGGTTACCATTTATGCCTAACTGGTCAAGGATAACTATTCTTGGTAATGTAGCTCAAGTTATCATGGACTTAAATCAAAACAGCTTGCATATCAGGATCCAAATTTCACAACTGAAAACCAGATAAACCATAAACAGCTGCGACAACAGTTGTGACCTGGCATATCTACGCAAATCATTCGGAAGTTCAGAACACACATTAGCACAATCTGCAAGCATGTAAATCTACAGCCAGCTGTAAAGAATTTTCCATGTAGCATACAGACAATCTAGTAAGACAGTAGAAAGAACACCAATTAGCTCTGAAATCAACTCTCACCAGCACAAAGCCACACGTGTTTAGCAAAACCTATGCAGTGTAAAAATCATTGTCATCATATGACAGCCAGCTAGTGAAGTCACATGAAACACAGATACAGTGGTGCGTAATTACCAACCAAAAAACGATGATTGCAACAGAATGGTAGTTGTGAGCATCTACAATGCTACTACTAACTTCGACACTAAAGCTAATCACGATACCAGAATCAAGAGGCTGGGCGAATCTTCGACATAACTTCGACACATAAGTTAATCATGCTACTACTAACTTCAGTACTTTGCAAATATGCTGCTGTGACTTACTGACTTCAGTAGTTTGCAAATGGGTCGCAAAGAGAAAAATCGGATCCTCTCTTCAAGCTCCGAATGTAACCTCCTTCATCATCAGATGGGCAAGTGACCAGCACTGAGGAGGCTTTGCTGGCCCATTTCATGGACCGCAAACTCGCCACTTTGGACTGCACCTCCTCAATCGAAGTGAAACCAGCGCTCAACACAATCACCACCTTCTTCAGCACCAATGCGTTCTCAACGAAAAATTTGAGGAAGGCGAGCTCACTTCGATCCCCTCGGAAATCATGGAGAACCAGCAACTTGACGCTCGACCGGATGCATTCTATGGTACCAGACTCATGCCAGAACTTCAGGTTGAGCTTGCGAGTGGATTGATCAGTGTCTCCAGACTGAAAAATCAATGAAGGTAATGCCCATGCAGTTCATCAGGTACTAATAGCAACTAGCAATACGATACAAATTAATGCCAAAAAACTGTATGGGGCTTCACCTTGATGTGGAGCGTCTCAACATTGGGAAAGCATCTGAGAACACTGGGAACCATTTTGGCATCATTGCGGATCCCGAAACGTACCTCCAATGCCAGGATTGTCACACTTGGTACCATGGTGCTCAGGCTCACCCTTGTCATACCCTGCAATTGCAATCAAATCTTATTTACATATATATATATATATATATATATATATTAATTGGAGGCCCATTCACACCACCACAATGATCCTAGAGGATATTCTATTTGGACAGTTGGATTTTGATTTCGTGGTTGTCATTAAAAGAGAAAAGTAGGCTGGCACGTGTTAAATCGGACGTTCACCACTCACCAAACAAGAAGCTAGCCTAGGTATGGAATTACGTATATGATCACGAGATGGATGTGGTTAGTCTGGACTCTTGATTCAATTCACCAGCAAGGACTTAACTAAAGGTTGTCAGTACTAATATGTCTTTGTTGTACGGTCTCATATATTACAAAAATCAGAAAATATTATGTCTTCTTTCAAAATTCTAAACTTCGCGGACGCACACTTAATTGTTTTACTTTCCCCGGTGTTGTAGGGCTCATTTGATTCGTAGGATAGGAAAATTAAAGGAATAGGAAATATGAATGATTGGTATAGCCTCTCCACTTGAATCCTACGGGAATGAAAAAATGGGAACTGGAACAAGTGGGTGTTTGATGGCACCATAGGAAAAGTACAGGAATTTTGGAACTAGCGGTTGCAATCGGATCTCTTCACTGGTATAGGAAAATTAATTACCAAGTTCCCATCTATTGGCATTTGGAATTGATTCTGCCGGGACTAAAATTACAGAAATTTTTACTACAGGGGTTACAGGCCACCACTAAATCAAAGTAAATCAAATATGTCGAAAGTTGCTAGAAATTTGTCCGCACGGCTGCAAAAGAAAGGAAAAAATAATTATTCACTAGCTAGTATAAGCAACATGGAAATAAAAATTTACTACAGGGGTTACAGGCCACCACTAAATCAAAGTAAATCAAATATGTCGAAAGTTGCTGGCAATTTGTCCTCACGGCTGCAAAAGAAAGGAAAAATTTAATTATTCACTAGCTAGAATAGGGAACATAGAAATCAAGGACATGGTCTGCACGGCAACAAATGGAAAAAGGGCGGTAGCAGATGTGAATGGCAAAGGGGCTGTGGTTGATGTGATTTTCCTCTAATCGCTATCCTGAGACGATACTCGAAGCTGTTAACTTTGACACGAGACGCGTAAGTGAGCGAGCGGCGCAGTGTTTTCCATCGCACAGGAATTTTTCCAAGAGCTCCGAGCTAATGGAAAGTTTCCTACGGAGTTGACTAGGGAAAGTCCCACAGGAAAAGATCCTACGGGATTGGATCCTTCAAGAAGGAAAAAAAATCCGTAGGATCAGAATCCTGTAAAAATCCTACAAAAATTCTACGATTCAAACGAGGCCGTAAACTAGGTTCTTTTTGTTCATCATTTTTACCAACAGCAGTATGTTGCTAGATAAACTGCCATTTAACATCAAGGATGTTAATTTGGCCTGCCGTAGACATCAATCCAACAGAAAAAAGGGAAATAATGACTATAACACGATAAGTTTTAGTAAATCTAGTAATTGATTTGTTTCTACCCTACTAGAGGGTAGCCGTTCAAAATGTAAAATGGCAAGCTTTCAGGATAGAGTTGCTCATACAAGATGAAGAAATTGACGCCAGTGACGGTCATATGTGAGAGTACGCTGAAGGTGATGGTTCAGTTATTTCCCATCTTCTTCATAGTTCACACAACATCTAAACATAAGATGGTAAAAAAGTTACATTCTGTTTCGATCAACATGTCAGCAACTGTTGCAATGTCAGTATTTAAATTTCATATCTAATAAACATATTGTTTCAGTCAACACACTAAGAGCTTTCTAATGTTTATATTTGAGCTTTGCTTCGGTACACCTCCTTAGAGAAGTTCACAAATTCCGATGCAGATCAAAGGTGGAGACTGAAATTTACCACTTTAATAAAAAAGGGTAGTATAGTCTTTTGAAATCAAATTAATCCGTTTTATCTGTTTGAATCTGAAGGCTGCTGTGGCAATAGCCATGGGTAGCTTCGCCTAGGGCGGACGTGCTGCAGGCCAGCAGCCGGCTATAGGCACAAAGGTTCCGTGTAAATCCACCCGCCATCAGCGATCTGACTTTATCCGTAAGCTCTGATCTTTGAAGTTTTGTAACCTGCACTAATGGGGCTGTATAGAGTTTTTTTTATTGAAATTCCGCATCAGGTTCTGTAGTATTGCAGAATTGACTGCTGAAAAGACTAGCACCCTCCACCTTCATTAATCAAGAAGGGTCCCATATTTTTTACGTGTAATGATCGAACTGCAAGATGATACATCTAGCTTTTAGTTCCACCTACTAGTAGTCAATTGAGAGTCTAATATACATCGTTCATATGGGCAACATATATCGGCAGGCCACGGAGCAGTGTACCGAAGCAAAGCTCTATCACCAATTGTTAATTTGGTACGAAAATTAGCATTGATGGTCCTTCATCCTAAGATTAAGTTTGTAAATTTATGTCATTGGTTCCTCGTTCTTATGAGTACAATGTAAATACTATTTACGCCAAAAATAAATAGGTGAACATTGTTCGTCATGATTTCAGAAGTGTTGGCGTGTCTGCAACTGCAATTATATAGGAACTATTTCTATGCCATCTTAAAAGATTTATCCATATAAAATAAACTATATTTCTTAAAAAGTTGCGCGTATGACGATATCTATTTTTATTAATATTTATGTCTTCTTTACTCTTTAGAATTACTAGTGCACCAAATAAGGTAAGATGTGAAGTTGACAATGAATAAAGGGAAGATCAGGTACCTTGATGACGGTGTTGCTGACCTCTAGGAGTTGAGTTCCTGGGTCCACCTCCAAGCATCCTAACAAGTTCAGGTTGGGGGCATGGCCAATCTTGACCTTGGTGCAGCTGTCGTCAGGGGTACAAGCTTCGGAAAGGATGAGCCGCTCAAGGCGTGGGGCGTCCACCACGAAGATTTCTTAAAAGAAGCACCCAATGAGCAGAACAAACCAGAGGCTTTGACTGACAAGGCGGAGGCTAAGCTTGAACAGATTGGCTTCGACATAGAGTGTCTCCAGCACGGGGCTCCTGTCGAGGATGTAGTCCAGATCCTTGCTCTCCATGGAAATGCCGCAGAGCTCGAGCTCTAGGAGGTTGGGGAAGGAGGTGGCGCGCGGGAGGCCGGCGGTGTCAGGGAACTTCCAGAGGCCAAGGTAAAGGCGGGTGAGGGTGGCCATGTCTAAGAAGGTGGCGGGGAGAACAATGTCCAGCGGCCACCTCCGGCTGACGAAGACGAGTTCCTGAATGCCATTGGCAGCGAGGAGCTCGAACCAGCGCGTGAGCGGGCCATGGAACTCCTCCAAGTAGCTGCTGGTGAGATGGACGCAGCGGAAGGGCCCCGGGTGCGCGGAGAGGACGCAGGAAACGGCGGAGGTGACGCGCCGCGCGTCGGCACGAGCGCCTGCGGTGTTGTCGACGGGGAGGAGGCCGGCGTCGACGAGGATGAGCGGGGCGGAGCGCCAGACCCCGCGCCAGCGGCGGGAGAGCGCGGCAGTGCGCGCGGCGTCCTTGATGGGAAGGCGGGAGACGATGTTTCCGAGGATCGCGTCGGGGAGGCAGCTGACGCGGTCGACGTCGTCGTGTGGGGGGAGAGCAAAGAGGCGAGCGGCGGAGACGGACGGGTCGGGGAGGATGTAGTGGATGGAGGAGGCGAAGCGGGCCATGACGCCTTGGCGTCGGAACTTCTCCGTCATATCGGTGTCAATGGGGCCGATCGGCCCTAGGATGTCCATGACCGCCGCCGCCGCCGCCGGAAGCGCCGCTGTGGGGACGAGGGTTTGGAGCGGCGCATGATGGCAGTGGAGTAGAGTGGGGCAGGAATGGCGGAAGAGAAGGGGAAATGCTCCAGATTACGGGGAGAAGCTAAGGTGGGCCCAAATGTCCGAGGCCCAAGTTCCTAAAACACGATTATTATACAGAAAAAAATTGAGGTTACGATTATCTATGCTACTATTAAAAGATCAAACTTGTGTTGATACATTGAATCTGAGCCCTTCAATATTTGGCCAACGGTTCAGATCACTCCAATGTTTGACAACTCAACACAAATCCACTTTTGCCCGTTTTACCCTCCCACCAAATCACATAATACTGCTAATGCCATCGTACCGGTTCGTTTTATTTCGATTCGTGATAATTACGAGATTTGTCACCGCTAAAATAAATTACCACCCGTGGCCGTCGCAGTCGGCACGGAACGAGATCGGCGCGGGGACGAGATGCGATGCGATGCGATGCGAATGAAACCATGGCAACCGCCCGGCTACTTTGTCGAGGTGGCCTGCCGCCTCCACCTCTCTGAAATCCCCTTCCTGGCCCATGCCGCAAAATTAGTTACGGCGCAGGCGATCAGGGCAGACATCGTCGGCGAGTCCATCGCGTACGTCAGGGCGCTCGAGGACACGGCCGGCGAGCTCGAGCCTCGAGGCGTACAGGGCAGTGGCAGCCAGGCGGAGCCGCGCGCGTCACGGCGTCGCGGAGATGGTCGCGTCCGGGGAGATTCGTGCTTTGCCGTCCGGATGCACGAGGCAAGGCCCGGCGCGCTGACGCGCGTGATCGAGGTCTTTCACCTGCACGGCGTGCCCGTCATGGCAGCCCCGTGGCGCGAAACGGTGGGAAGGCAACGGTTACGGTCGCTACGGCGGTGGTGGCGCCGGTTGTCGCGGGGAAGATCAAAGCTGATATCATCACCAGCAGCAAGCGCTCCGGCCCGAGCTCTTGCAGTCCGGATCCAGGATGCGTCGTGCTGGAAAGAGCAGGAAGAGTCCGCGTCAACCGGCCGTGAGAGCGACGTTGTCTAGAAAGCCTCGAGCAGCTGTCGAGCTCCAATTTCGATTTCAACGGGAGGATGCCTAGGATGTGCAGCTACAGCACTTCCGGCAGCAACGAGATGCTTCCGCACTGCCTCCAGCAACGAGATGCTCCTCTGCCTCCATTATCCATCCGCACATGCCAGCTACCATATATGTGTGCTGAAAAACATTGGTACAGATTCAATGATGACATGATCACGAGACTAAAAAAAGTTCACAAAGAGCGATAAATTGAAGGGGGGTGTGTGGGGTGGCTAACAAATTCACCGTGCGTGTCACAGCGGAAGCACAAGCTCTGTGAGACGGACTTCGTCTTGCAGAGAGCTTGGGTTGTAAGCGCCTATATATTGAAACTGACTCGAAGATTTATATTTTTGAGACGTGCGTTGCACGTGCATGGCTACTAGTACAGTTTTAAAGGAGAAAGTTTTATTTTCGAGAAAACAAAAGGAGATAGTTGAACGAAGAATCAGCATCCAAAATCCCTCCCCTTAAAACAACGTCCAAAAAGCCGAGTGCAAGGCCTTTGTGGTGTTTTGGGTTATGATCGTGTTTATGAGATGAATAATAGTGGGCGAAGTGGAGGTTTAGCGATGTTTTGGATGAATTCGTTGGGCCGTTTGACTTCTCGGCGGAGTCGGCATCTCCTAGTCGGGTCTAGGACATTAATCTGGTTTAGGATGATCTCCTAGTGTCGCAGTCTTCTAGAGCTTTTTTGAACTTCACCTTTGACTTGGTCCTTAATTCGTGTTGCTGGGCCTACATACTAATAATCTCGCTCTTAGTATTAGGGCATCTTTCATTCACATGATTCTTACAAACACAAGAATAGGAAAAACACAAGATTGCAATTTCACGCTCACTCCAATTCTACATGGTTTCATATGAACCAAAGTTTAATTGGTTCCATCATAACAAAACTTGAATTTCGAAAGGAAGTTGTTAGTTCTTGTGATATCTAGTGCAAATGATTTTTTTTTGAAAAAAATCATATGGGATTCGTTCCTACAAATAAAATAAATAACATATGAAGATTCCGAAGAATTTGATTCCCCGAACATTTCTATGCAAATTTTTGATTCAAAGGATTTTTGTAAGAATTTTTTTGGGGGGGGGGGGGGGGGGGGGGGGGGGAGGGCGGTGGGGGTCGGGTTCTTTGGAATTATTTCTATGATGGTTGTTTGATTTGTATGACTAAATCTCGTAGGATTTTTTCCCTAAGAAACCCCTTTCACTACATAGAAAATCTAACATCCACTCCAACCTATTTATATTGCTTTTCCTTTGGTGGAATCCGACAAATTTGGGTACAGATAAAATCCTGTAAAACTAGAAGAGGTAGGCGTGCTTTACCGCGTCCATCTGTGCACGGGAAAAAGTAAAAATTAATGTTTATGCCTGAAATCGTCTTAAATACGATAAGTTCTTGTGGGGTGAACCGCATTTTTTACAATACTCAAATAAATCAATCACATTTGATAGCATAGAGTTTTGTGTTTGTATACTTAAATTTTACCGCCTTTCATGGGATCTCCGAATATGCTGCTTGAATCTCTTTCAAATTGCAAAAATGCACGGTGTTCGACCATTTCTTTCGTCTACTGTCTCAGTAAGGAGACCGAGCACACCATCTAGGTGGTAATCTTTGCTGATGTGTAGGTTGCACACCCAGATTCAACTATATGTATGTCACCCCACCTTCAAACGTGCATATGTCTGGCAATTGGCTTAATTCAGTTCAGAAGAAAACTAAAGCACAAATTTGCGTGCGAACTTTGTGCTTTAGTTTGGTTTATATGAAATTGCCAAAATGTTATATATAATACAATTGTAGAATGCTAGTTTCTACAGGTTATCTGTATGGCTACACACCTGATCCTTAAGTGGTGCCACCGGAGGCTCATTGAGCCAGGTGTACACCTATGAAGACGGTCACAGCGATCCTGATTTTGAGGTCATTGTTGTCAAATAAATAGTCAAGTCTATCCGTCAGCCCGCTCACCGCCAGAATCATCATCGTTCCGGCTCCCCTTCCTCACATGTCGCATCTCTGCAGCCATCAACCACCCCACACTGCCACCAAGGGTATCACCTCAAACTGCACGAGTATATGACAACAAGGGACCAACACCGAAATCACACAAAGAAGCCAACTACGACGGAGAAAATGCAAACATGTGTCCTTGCAACATGTCCTTGTAATATGTGTCTTCTCTCTATTCCATCTTTTGAGATGAGCAATATCTCAGACACGAAAATGAGCCTCATCGGAACAAAAGCGAAAACCTACATGAACATAACATATATAGTGCACAATTATAAGACTAAAAATGATAGTGTGTAAAGGTTGTAGAATATCTGATACGATATAGTATATATTACAATGATCTGCTCAAATCTTAGGCATTTTGCTTGACACATGGAAGGGTGCTTTTTTAGTCTGGTGGATTGCAACATTTCTTTGGTGTCTAAGTAATTTTCTAGCCTAGTGCAGTCCAAATCAGTGCATCTCCCATTTGCAAATGTAATATTAAAATTGAATATCAGAATCACCTGCTCAAAAGATCTGTAACCAGTGCATATCAACGGAAAGAGTAGACTAGAGTTACAAAATTTGGTTTCCTTTTTTCCAAAAACATGTAAACAAAGATTGCTAGGAGAAAAAAAATATCTCTACTATGAAGTTCATACGAACACACACTTACTATTTCATCTCAGTCGAAGCAACTGCTCCATTGCTCATCACACCGAGCGGTGGAAAGTCCTCGTCTCCGGCCAAGATCTGGCGCATTTGTGTCTTCCTCGTCTCAGACGCCGTTGTGTGATGTACAGTGGCAGCGCAACCTAGGGTGAGCTGGGGTTCAGGCCGAAGTTGGTAGAGGACCAAACAGTTGGCGAAGACAAGGCCGACCGTGAGCAGCGAAAAAGTTTGGACGGTTTGCGTGTGTCGTCGCCGTTTGTGCCCGATGCAGTGGTCCTCCCGAAGGAGGGGTTGTTGGGGAGCACGAGCGTGGGGTATGTCGTCTGCTGCGGCGTGGTCGACTGCCAACTTTGGCATCGGAGGTGGCACTGGAGGATGGGGAAGAACGGCAGCGCCACCGGGGCCTGGGACAACTGTTGAATATATGGGCAATTTTCCACATGATTTAATCCATAAAAACAGTAGATAAAACATGGCTAGAGAAATAAGAATTAAACTAGTAATGCAATCTAACAGATAGTACGCATAAATCAATTGTACACATATTGCTAGAATCAAAGTCTGAAACATGATCTCGAATAGGCAGAATATGATCACATACGGGCCAGTGGAGGACGACCCGTTCGCGTTGGCTGATGAAGACATGTTGCCGAAGAGGACGTCGATGTTAGGGAAGAAGTCGTTGTCCAGGAAGTAGTCTTCGGAGTCCGTGTTGGAGAAGAAGCCAGTAGTCGCGTGAAGATGCTCCCCAAAAATCTTATCGCCTCTCTCCCGTACAGGATCGCGAGAGACGGGGTTCCGGAGGCCTACTGTCCCATCCCGCGGTGCACGCCGCGGCACGGGATGGAGAAGTCTTGATTGGCGGCGCAGTGCTCGAGAATCAGGAGGCAGTCGCATATGAGGTGTGGCTGTTGTTGCGGTGTGTGTATCTGAGAGGAGCGACCTGACTTATATAGGCACCAGAGATGAGCTGAACAGTCAGGGCAGGAGGTGAAACATCACGCTGGGAGGTGAAACGAACAGGCAGCCTTTCGCATTCAAACTCCACTTGTGCACCGAACCGAACAGCCACCCGTTCGGCTTCGTCTTCCACTAGTGCGCATGGTAAAACGTTTCAGCTTCAGCACAACCGTTCAACTTCATATTCGTCCATTCACGTGTGGCAAAAAGAACACATCGGCTCGGCGAGATTCCCGCAACCCGCGGCACGCTCGCGTCGTGACGAGTGAGGCGAGGCGGGCGGCGGAGGAGGAGGAGCGCGCGTGGGGCTCTCTCCTATTCTCTCCTATTCTCATGCTCGTACAAGTGCTAGAAGAGCTCACCTTATAAAGTGGTGCAACTCTCTCTAAACTAGCAATGTGGGACTAAACATTTGTCCCACCTCTTGCCATGTATGAATGGGCCACATGGGCCTCTAGGATTTTCAGGAATTATGGAAATGAATTATTGAGCTGGGCCATTAGGCCAAAATTCCAGCAATCCCCCACAAGATTCTAGAGGCACACAAAATTTGCTTTTGGTTCCAAACACTGTTTATATACCGGTGCTACAGTGGAGACTGTTAAGTTGAACTTCCACCTAGACTTCATGTTACACTAGTTTGCAACTTGGACAGTGGACTATGCCTTGAACTGCATGTTTTCTGCGAATCTAGCTTCACACAAAGCCTTGACCGATACTAGGCTGCCGTGGGACTTCCCCGGGGTGGAGCTTATACGTCATACTCCAAGGCCTTTCATGAGTTTATTAAAGAGCACCCCACTCTCATGGACTGCGACGTTTGACAGTCAGACTCATATAGGTGTGTTCCTCAAAGATGTTCTGCAGGACAACATCTCTGCTTAAGATAAAGCCTCTTGGTACACATTAAGATAAACATCAACCTGCCATGCAGTTTAGGAGAGTATTGCATCTTCGCGGAGTGGTTTATATAAAATAAGGGTATTCTCCTCTCAGTTGATCAACAGCTTGTCTCCCAATTCTACTTCACGGGATCTCCGATCACATAGAGTGGGTTACCACTGTGAACAACTTATATTGTGGGTCTCAAACCCATCTCCCTCGATGCATTATCTATCACATTACGTGATAAACCCTTTGTGAAGGGATCTGCCAAATTCTTAGATGTTTGGATATAATCCAATGCAATAACTCCGGAGTTCTTCAATTTTCTGACAGATTTTAATCTCCTCTTCACATGCCTTGATGACTTCATATTATCCTTAGAACTATTCACTTTCGTGATCACAGTTTGATTATCACAGTTCATCAGGATAGCGGGTATCGGTTTTTCAACCACAGGTAAGTCCATCAAAAGCTCACGGAGCCACTCTGCTTCAACAGTGGCTGTGTCTAATGCTGTGAGTTCTGCTTCCATAGTTGACCTCGTTAAGATGGTCTGCTTGCAAGACTTCCAGGAGACAGCGCCACCACCAAGTGTAAACACATAACCACTTGTGGCCTTAATCTCATCAGCATCAGATATCCAATTTGAATCACTATAACCCTCAAGTACCCTTGGGTCCCCGGTATAATGAATTCCATAGCTCGCAGTGCCTTTTAGATAGCGCATGACTCTCTCAAGCGCATGCCAATGATCATCTCCCGGATTTGACACAAACCGGCTCAACTTGCTCACAGCAAATGAAATGTCAGGCCTCGTGGCACTCGCCAAATACATAAGCGAGCCTATGATCTGAGAATATCTCATTTGATCTCTAGAAATCCGTCGATTCTTTCGAAGCAACACACTAGGATCATACGGTGTTGGAGAGGGCTTGCAGTCGCTATACCCGAAACGACTCAAGACCTTGTCCACGTAGTGGGATTGAAGCAGAGTAATCCCACCATTGTCATCTCTCAAAAGCTTGATGTTCAAGATAACATCAGCTACTCCTAGATCCTTCATCTCAAAACAGCGAGATAAGAAATCCTTGACTTCCTTAATCACATTAAGGTTGGTTCCAAATATCAGTATGTCATCGACGTACAAACAGAGAATAACTCCCTCGCCCCCACCATGGCGATAGTACACACATTTGTCAGCTTCGTTTACAACAAAGCCTTCAGCAGTTAAAGTCTTTTCGAACTTCTCATGCCACTGCTTAGGGGCTTGTTTAAGGCCGTACAATGACTTCAACAACTTGCACACCTTTCCTTCTTGACCAGGTACCACAAAACCATCTGGCTGCTCCATGTAAATTTCCTCTTCCAACTCTCCATTTAGGAAAGCCGTCTTAACGTCCATTTGATGGACGAGAAGATCGTGTGAGGCAGCCAATGATAGTAGCACGCGAATGGTGGTCAGTCTGGCTACAGGTGAGTAAGTGTCAAAGAAGTCTTCTCCTTCCTTTTGAGTATAACCCTTGGCCACAAGCCGTGCCTTGTACTTTTCAATGGTACCATCAGGCCTAAGCTTCTTCTTGAACACCCACTTACATCCTACAGGTTTGCACCCGTACGGACGATCAGTGATCTCCCAAGTTCCGTTAGCTAAGATGGAATCCATCTCACTACGGACAGCTTCCTTCCAGTAGTCAGCATCCAAAGATGCATAAGCTTCTGAAATAGAACTGGGAGTGTCATCTACGAGGTACACAATAAAATCATCACCAAAAGACTTTGCAGTCCTCTGTCTCTTGCTCCTTTTAGGAGTTTCATTGTCATCCTCCACAATATTTTCATGGTGTTCTATCGAATGGTGGGTTCAGGAATTGGAACAAATTCCTGACTAGATGAACTTGGCATCTCCTGATTTGATGAGCTCGGCATATCCTTCATGGGAAAGATATCCTCAAAGAAAGTCGCATCATTCGACTCCAAAATTGTACCAACATGCATGTCGGATACCTCAGATTTTACTATCACGAATCTATAACCAACGCTATGGAATGCATAGCCCAGAAGAACACAATCCACGGTTTTTGGTCCAAGCTTGCGCTTCTTGGGAATTGGTATATTGACTTTCGCCAAACAACCCCATGCGCAAGTAAGAGAGTTTCAACCTTTTCTTTCAAACTCCTCAAATGGAGTTATCTCTTTGTCCTTTATGGGAACTCGGTTTAGGACATGACACGCAGTCAGTATCGCCTCCCCCCACCATGCCTTGGAGAGACCCGATGTGTCTAACATGGCGTTAACCAAATCAGTTAGAGTACGGTTCTTTCTCTCAGCCACTCCATTTGACTGGGGTGAGTAGGGAGGCGTCCTCTCATGAATTATACCGTGTTCAGCACAAAAGGAATCAAACTCATTGGAAAAATACTCTCCACCACGATCGGACCTAAGCCTCTTAATCTTTCGATCAAGTTGGTTTTCTGCTTCAGCTTTATAGATTTTGAAGAAATTTAGAGCCTCATCTTTTGATTTCAGAAGGTACACATAACAGTATCTAGTGGAGTCATCAATTAACGTCATGAAGTATCTCTTTCCACCCTTTGTCAAACGCCATTCATCTCACAAAGATCAGAATGTATGAGCTCTAGAGGTGCCAAGTCTCGTACCTCCGCAGTCGTATGAGACTTGCGTGGTTGCTTTGCTTGAACACAAACTTGACACTTAGAACCTTTGACAGTAGTGAAACTGGGGATTAAATTCAATTTGGCTAGCCGCGTCATGCACCCAAAATTAATATGACAAGACGTGAATGCCATACATTTGATTCAGAAGTAGTGCAAACATGGTTCACAACTTTATTACAAACGTCTGACATGATAGGCGGAACAAGCCTCCGCACTCATAGCCTTTACCAACGAAAGTTCCAAACTTGGACACAACAAATTTATTGGACTCAAAAACTATCTTGTAGCCATCTCGACACAGAAGAGACCCGCTAACAAGATTTTTATTTATGGAGGGCACATGATGAACGTTCTTCAGGCGCACGATCTTCCCCGAAGTAAACTTCAGATCGACCGTACCAACACCACGAACAGAAGCATGTGACCCGTTCCCCATCAGCACGGAAGAAGTCCCTGTGACCTGATAAGAAGAAAACATTGAGATATCAGCACAAATATGTACATTGGCACCCGTGTCAATCCACCATTCAGGAGAATGACATACTGAAAAGATAGTTGGAAATATACCGTACCCAGCATCTTTCATCTCAGTATCTCCAATGACAACATTAGCGGTCTTGCCGCTCTTCTCGCGCTCCTCAAATCGGTTAGGGCATCTTGGAGCCCAGTGATTGGGATCACCGCAAACATGGCAGGATCCCTTCTTCCTATCGGTCTTCCTCTTGAAGTTGGTAGACTGTGAAGGCTTGTTCTTTTTATCGTACTTGCCTTTGTCCTCAGACTTATTCTTGTACTTGGGCTTGTAGGACTGGGAGTTCTTCTTCTGAACGAAGTTAGCACTCGAACCTCCCTCAAAGACTCGAGCTCGTGTGTCTTTTGCTCTCGCCTTTTCTTCCACATCAAGAGACCCAATGAGATCCATAACGGAAAACTCCTGTCTCTTGTGCTTCAGAGAGGTAGCAAAATTCCTCCACGAAGGAGGGAGTTTGGCAATGATGCCTCCCGCAATGAACTTATCGGGTAACACACACGAAACTTGCTCAAGTTCCTTAGCAATGGACTGTATCTCATGAGCCTGCTCAACAATGGAGCGCTCACCAGTCATCTTGTAGTCAAAGAACTGCTCCATGACATACAATTCACTGCCCGCGTCCGAGGCCCCAAACTTGGCCTCGAGCGCATCCCACATGCCCTTGGCGTAGTGATGGACAAATACGGGTCGACAATCTTGTCACCAAGGATGCTGAGAATAGCAGCCTTCAACAGGGTATCGGCTTCCTGAAAAGCTCTCTCCTCTTCAGGAGTGAGCTCTCCTTCAGGCTTGCCTTTAGCAGCGTGAAAACACTTCATGGTTTCAAACCAGAGAGTGGCTCTCGCACGCCACTTCTTATAGTTCACCCCATCGAAAGCAGCGGGCCTCAGTGAAGCAGCAAAGCCAACAGAGAAAATTGCCTAAATAAGGTTTTTGGATTGTTGAATATATGAGCAATTTTCCACATGATTTAATCCATAAAAACAGTAGATAAAACATGGCTAGAGAAATAAGAATTAAACTAGTCATGCAATCTACAGAAAGTACGCATAAGCAATTGTACACATATTGCTAGAACAAAGTCTGAAACATGATCTCGAATAGCAGATGATCACATACGGGCCAGTGGAGGACGACCCGTTCGCGTTGGCTGATGAAGACATGTTGCCGAAGAGGACGTCGACGTCAGGGAAGAAGTCGTCGTCCGGGAAGTAGTCGTCGGAGTCCGTGTTGGAGAAGAAGCCAGTAGTCGCGATGATGCTCCCCAAAAACCTTATCGCCTCTCTCCCGTACAGGATCGCGAGAGAAGGGGTTCCGGAGGCCTACTGTCCTGTCCCGCGGTGCACACCTCGGCACGGGATGGAGAAGTCTTGATTGACGGCGCAGTGCTCGAGAACCAGGAGGCAATCGCATATGAGGTGTGGCTGTTGTTGCGGTGTTAGTATCTGAGAGGAGCGACCTCACTTATATAGGCACCAGAGATGAGCTGAACAGTCAAGGCAGGAGGTGGAACATCACGCTGGGAGGTGAAACGAACAGGCAGCCTTTCGCATTCAAACTCCACTAGTGCACCGAACCGAACAGCCATCCGTTCGGCTTCGTCTTCCACTAGTGCGCATGGTAAAAAGAACACATCGGCTCGGCGAGATTCCCGCAACCCGCGGCGTGCGCGCGTCGTGACGAGGCGAGGCGAGGCAGGCGGTGGAGGAGGAGGAGCACGCGTGTGACTCTCTCCTATTCTCTCCTATTCTCATGCTCGTACAAGTGCTAGGAGATCTCACCTTATGAAGTGGTGCAACTCTCTCTAAACTAGCAACGTTGGAGTAAACATTTGTCCCACCTCTTGCCATGTATGAATGGGCCACATGGGCCTCTAGGATTTTCAGGAATTATGGAAATGAATTATTGAGCTGGGCCATTTAGGCCAAAAATTCCAGCAACAACAGCGTGGAGGACCGGTCCGAACGGTACAGGGTGGACTGGCACCGGTGCCGCCCTTCTTAAACCCACATAAGATCAACACGTGGACCCATCAAAGCAGCAAATGGGGAACAAAAAAATTACGCTCACTTATATGTGGGGTCACCCACATTACCTAACTATATTAAGTTCAACCAGAATCGCGCCCTCACAGCGATTCACTGTTCCTGGGAACAGTAACTCGCGTTACTGTGCCCCGCTACAGTAACGCGCCCGTCTCCGCGCCGTCCATCTCCAATCCGACGGATACGGTGAGACCGCGGTGGCAGTTTTATGAAAATCAACACTCGAGCCCAGAAATTGCGGAGCACCCCAACCTTCGCACGCATAAGGACTTATCTGAAAATTACGAAAAACGCAGGGACCTCACTAAAAAATGCGCACACTTCTCCTCCCCGTGCTCTCCGCTCTCCTACGGCCGGAACCCTAGCTGCACGTCCGCCGCCTCCGGCTTCCTGCTACTGCTCTGAGATGCTGGGGAGGTTCGCCGTACATCCACCGTGCTCATGCTCGAGCCGCACGTGCTATGGATCTCCGGAACGGCCGTATTGCTCCATCTTCTCCGGCTTCGGCCCGCCACCGTCCGTCGCCGTGTGAGCTCGATTCCGGCGATCTCCGACGACCATTTCGCAGCGGCGCAGCCGCTCCCGGGCGCCCCGCGTCCAACCGCGCCTCCAACGACCGACCAACGTCCCAGCTGGCGGCGAATCGACGCCGGCGTCCGCCGCCGTGCGCCCTGCTCACCATGCGCACAGACGCCACCGATGACGTCGGCCGTGCGTCACGGTGGCCCCCCCCCTGCCAGCGACCATTTCCTCAAAAAAACAAATCTGGGCTGGCCAGCTGGGCTACTGTTGGGCCGGGCTGGCTGCTGCGCAGCTGGCTCGGCCAGCTCGGCCCTTTCTTTTTTTTTACCCCTCTGTTTTTTTCCCCTTCCCTGCTTCTTTTAAAACTCTGAAATTTAATTAGGTTTAAAAATGCATAATTCTCCTAAATTTCAATACATACAAACCTAAATAAATATTTAAACACACACTTCCAAACTTGAATTTTTCTAATTAAGCAAGGTGTAAACATTTTCAAAATTTCAACGCATCGAAACACGACCGCAAGGTGTAAACATTTTAAAAATTTCAACGCATCGAAACACGACGAAATTTTAATGTGCACATTTCAAAATTTGAGTTTACCACACAACGGTATTTTAAACTCTGAAATTTCAAAATTTGAGTTCACCACACGCCGGTATTTTAAACTCTTAAATTTAATTAAATTCAAAATAAAACAAATCTCCTAGAATTAATGAATGCTCCAACTTTCCGCAGAAAAATTACATCAAAAAAAAATTTGTACCCAACATAATGCACATAACATATAAAAAAAATTCTGCATATTCCAATTTAAGAAATATTTAGAGATAACCTAAATACATAAAACTTGGAAATGAAGATTTTTTGCACATTTCAATTTAAGAAATATTTAGAGATAACCTAAACACTTGAATTTTTCTAATTAAGCAAGCTGTAAACATTTTCAAAATTTCAACGCATCGAAACACGACCAAATTTTAATGTGCACATTTCAAAATTTGAGTTTACCACACAACGGTATTTTAAACTCTGAAATTTCAAAATTTGGGTTTACCAGAAATTTAATTAAATTCAAAATAAAACAAATCTCCTAGACTTAATGAATGCTCCAACTTTCCGCAGAAAAATTACATCAAAAAAAAAAATTTGTACCCAACATAGTGCACATAACATATAAAAAAAATCTGCATATTTCAATTTAAGAAATATTTAGAGATAACCTAAATACATAAAACTTGGAAATGAAGATTTTTTGCATATTTCAATTTAAGAAATATTTAGAGATAACCTAAACACATTCCCTCTAATTAAATGGATTTGGAAATGAAAAAAAAGAAAAAGAAAAAGAAACACTGTATTTCCACTGATTATGGAGCTTAATTGAATATATCAAACTACAAACAAAACCCTACATATTTTTGTACATCTACAATTGCTGAAATTTTGAAGCCCATCCAACCAACATCTTTCAATGAATTTTAACACTTTAAATTGGAAAGTTACACCAAAAAATCAGAAAAACCAATTCTCTTTGCAACATATCTAAACCAAAAGAAATAAAGCATTAACACCTACCTAACTTTTAAATTCGGTAAAAAGAGTGCTAACTGTTTATAGGGGAAAAATTGTTTAAACATACCAATTTGATAAATAATCCAAGGAAATATTCAAATCATACATTCCCTCTAATTACAAATTTAAATTGACCATTCCAATTTAAACATTCTAATTCAATAGGTATTCTCTTAGATAAACTCCAAACAACAAATTTAAACGAAATTCATTTTTACAAAAAACCACCAAATTTACCTAGTTCACACCTAGGAGCAACCACAACCCTTTATTTTTAAGGAGTTAAATACTTTGAAAAAAAAATCACACTCACTTTCAGGTGGGGCCACCCATGTTCACACCTAAGAGCAACCACACGGTCTATTTTTAGGGAGCTTAGTACTTTGAAGGGATTAGAATGGACGTGATATTTCAATCATGCTTTTTTTTATTCTCGCATTTTCATAGTCATGTGAGTCAACGAGGCCTGATTGACTTAAAAGATAATTATTTGTCAGTACCAAAGAAATAGCAAAATAGTACAGATTCAAATGCACAGACGGATTAACCACAAATTAAAATTACCCACATGTCACATTAATAAACATAATTATTGTGTAAATGGAAGTTAGCTTCTCGCATCTACATGGTGCACCTGGACTTGAAAAACTTAACATCGATCCATTCCCATTCCCAGCCCAACCATGAATTAAAACTCCAATCTATTGCAAGATAGGTGATCAAACAATATTTTCCTTTTGTGAAACGAAGTTGATTACTTCCCACACTGTTAACTTCTCAGCGAAGTAGGTAGCTTTTGTAGCTGGAAAACAGCTTGTATCAACCAACGGGACTGATGGCTATATTTCGACTCCAAAGCTCAAACCTTCTGCATAAGACCTTTAACAGGATTACAGAAAATACAATTTACAGGTGATGAGTTCGAAAATTGGTGACTCATTGACCTTACCCCTGACCGGTCATGCTTTGTACTCACTCTGTTCCAATTTAATTGACTTGTTATGCACCACATGTGGATGTATCTAGACATGTATCTCTAGATACATCCACATGTGGTGCATAACAAGTCAATTAAATTGGAACGCAGGGACTACTAGAAAAAGACTTGCTTGAGACACTTTTGTGTTTCACTTTTCCTATTTAATAGCCAGCTATTTCTAAATTCAGCTGGCGCGTGTTCTTGGTAAATTCAGAAGCAGACACATTTTTTCCACCGTTTGATTCTTCTGTCATGAATCTTTGCACGTCTCTCTGTGTCTTGCCCCTCATTTCCCTTTTTCTTTTTTCTTTTCCCTGGCTGAGTCCAACTGACGAGGTGTTAACTCGCCAAATCCCATGGTTAGACACCTATGGTTGAGATCGGGAAAGAGATTTGGTAGCGCTGGTAGTAACTACGGCGGACAAGCAAGGTTTACCCAGGTTTAGGCCCTCGGAAGGTAACATCCTACGTCCTGCTTGTCTGATTATTGATGGTTGTGAACAATGGAGCTACAATGGCGTCCCGGCGAGATGCGATCTCGCTAGGGTTCTGGTGGTTTGAGTATTGCGTACCCTAGATCGGCGGCCCTCCCAGCCTTTATATAGGAGGCTGGGTCTCGGGATTCGCAACCGACTAGGTTTACAGGTAAGGTAAGTATCTACCGACCTAATCTACGCTTGTCTTGGAGCGTACTCCTTCCTCTTGGGCCTCCTTCGTGGGCCTTGGTCTTGGTTCCTCAATCTGCCTTCATGCGGGTCCTAATCCTATACATGCACTAGGTATCCTCATAGTGGGGCACCCGAATGGTAGGTCCACATTAGTAGCCCCCGAGTGCTTGGTCGACTCAAAGATTCGGGTAAGGACTCCTCCGTCAGTGCACGTCTCGAGCCATTTGCCTTGCTTATGTACCTGGTCAGTCGACAACGTCTCGACTGGTTCTTTGCAGGTTTTAGTATGACTATGTCTTTGGAGTCGGTAATAAGTTGACTGATGCTTTGCACATAATTTGGCTGCCTTTATGACAGTTTTTAGGGATGATGACATAGTAGGCCTGGTACACTCGATGGATCGGGACCAGTTAACTGCACTTGGGCAAAACTTTACTAGCCTACATTAAGCTTGAGTCCCCAGACTCGAACCTGGAACAAGCTGGTCAGGTTCGACTCAGGCCACGGAGCTCTTACAGAGTCGACCTGCAGCATAACTTTGCGGGTACCTAACGCGTCCGCTAGGATTTTCTTCATGTCGTCAGACACGGAAACTTTCAGGGCAAACACAGTATGTGCGGGCCCCGGCCCACTCGACGGATCGGTGGGTCTTACCTATGCACTATGTGTGCAGCTTCCAAGGGTCGAAGATACATCTTGGGGAGATTTTGGTTGTGATATGCTTTATGTCATCAGCTAAACAGTCGAATAAGATTCGACTGTGCATTATGCGCTTTTGCTTCTGCCTGAATTTTATCGGGTGCGCGACAGCACTCCCGATGGGAGTAGCCCCCGAGATTGTGTTTAATTGCTTGCAGTTGAGGATAATCTCAACACTTTTCGAACTTCTTTGCAACAGTCGACGAAATTTTCGACTCGCTCCCTATGGGAGTTGATTGCTTTTGGACTGGAATCAGTCGAATCTCCCTTTGCCTGTATTCTGCTCTCTCTCAAAGGAATGACGTCAGGGATAACGCTCTTTGGCAACTGCGCACTCTGACAAGTGGTGGCGTGCTTTTATGTGATGGATGGGACGTGACGTGTGGGTCCCATGATGCAGTGTTGACCGAAAGACGGTGCCGTTTGGACTGGACTTGACCGCTCTGGCATGGTTTTCACGGCGGCGTGATGATGGCCTCCTCATTTCCCGTGCATAATGGGCAGAGTGACCTGCGACGGTTGCTCTCCGCGCCTGCCATGTGTATGGTCAGATATGCATTGCGACACACGATCTCAGATCAACGGTGGAGATTGGTGGTCTTTGTGAATAAGTATGGGAATGGCGGGGCGAAATATTTTCACTTGCCATTCATTCCCCGCTGCCACTGCTTCTGCATCTTCTTCTTCTCTGCTCCCCACTGCCATAGCCACCGCTGCAATGGCCAAGATGTCCAAGAGGAAGGCCGCCGCGACCGTTGCTGCCGCCGCCGGTACTGCATCGGCCGCCACCACCGCGGCCACGAGCGAAGTGGCCCCGCTAAAGAAGAAGGCCGGCGACTGGACGAGGTCCAATCTGACGGCCTCGAAGCTGGATGGGTACCGGTGGGATGGGTGGCTTCCCTCCGCCGAGCTGCTGACAACTCGCCTTCTCGGCGATGAGGTAAGCCCTCAACCCAAGGAGGGCGAGCGCGTTTGCTTCCACGATTTCATGACTAGGGGATTTTCCTTCCCTATCCACGATTTCGTGTGTGCCTTGATGTATGCCTACAAGGTGCAGCTGCATGATTTCACCCCCAACTCCATAATGCACATAGCCATTTTCCTCATAATGTGTGAATTTTTTTGGGAGTGCACCCGCATTGGGGTCTTTGGAAGAAGATCTTCAATGTGAAGAGGAACGCCGACCCGGGCGGCGTGTCTGATGTCGGCAGCTTCAACATCCAGGCTCGCAAGGAGGTCAAGTACTTCGACATTCAGCAAGTCAAGTCTGCCCAGAACTGGCGCAAGAAGTGGTTTTACTTTAGCACCCAGCAAGAAGGGCTGCCAGATATTGACGCCCACGCGCCCCTGGTGAAGACCCGAGCTTGGCTACACCAGACATCCGCCACTGAGGAGGCTGAGGCGAAGCCGTTGATGGAGAAGATTGCTGAGCTTATGAAGACTTCTGGCCGCGTAGTGAACGGTCTTCATTTGATTTCGACCTTCATCAAGAGAGGAGTGCAGCCTCTGCGAGTGCGGGCGCACCCAATGTGGGAGTTTCAAGGCGTGCACGACCCGACATGCCTGGCCGGTGAGGAGCCTTTGCCATCGAAGAGGGAGGTGGACACCCGAGTTCGGGGATCACCAAGCTAGCAGCGAAGGACCCTTGCCCTCTCAACTGCCCTGTTGCCGCGTATGATAGCGAGCATCCGCTGCCCGAGGTATGTCTTGACTTATGCTTGTTACTTTGATATGTGTTTGTTGACTGACAATTTTTGGTTTTGCATGTGTAGGGTCACCCTTCTTTCGTTCTCCTGCCCCCTTTACCCGAGGATGGGGAGACTTCGGAGGTGGAGTTTTTGCTGGCTGAGCTGGAGAATGACGAGACTCCCTTGCCTCCGCACACTCGCCAGCTGACGAGGCGGAAGATTCAAAGCCTGAGGGGGAAGAGAAGGAAGAGCCGATCGCCAAGAAGCATCAGCTGAACAAGACCACTTCGACTGCCGCCAGCCCGCGCACCAAGCACCAGCCGAACGAGCTTGACGATGATCACTCGAGCTCGTCTTCTCCAGTCGCGAGGGAACGCGTGGTGGCGACTCCCCTGCGCATGGCGCATCCCGTGAGTGCTCCTGGATTTGGCACGCTTCTTGACGTCAACAGTCTTGTTGACGAGGATGATACGAGGTATGTGCCTTTTTCCTTTTGCTTCGACTTCATGTGTTGTAGTAGCTTTGTGGTTTTTGATTTTGTGTTTGGATTTTTCGCTCTCCAGCCCTGACAAGGACGACGCTCCTCCAGTCGATGCTCCTTCTAGTGTGCCAGAGGTGACTCCTGCATCTTCGACTGGTGAAGTGGTCCGGGTAGAACTACACTCGATGGCTGGCGTGAGCGCCCCTCCTAATCCTCCGGAGTATGCACCTTCTTCTTCAGGCGCCGCCCCGCTACTGCAGTGCGATCATGTAAGTCTATCTTTTGCCCTGTTCTTTATCGAGTGTGTGACAGCACTCCCGATGGGAGTAGCCCCTGAGGCTATAGGCAACTAGGATAGTTGGGTATAGGCTCAAGAGCATTCCTTCTACATTCTTTGGTTTTGCTGAAATTTTTCCTTTGGCAGCCCTTTTTCTGCCTCATGGTGGAATCAGGCACTTCATATGTGCAAATGGAGCAGGAGCGGGACCAGCTTCGGACGAAGGTGGAGCAGGCAAAACATAAGTGTTTTTCCCTGTCTATCAATGCTTACTTCTTTTGTACCCGAGGTGAATCATGCCATTTTCGCAGGTGAGCGAAAGGTGGCGCTCGACCGTGTGCAAGAGCTCGAAAACGAGCTCAAGTCTCAACACGCAGACGCCGAGAAGAAGATGAAGCAGGTGAAGGACTTTGAAGGTCTTCAGGTGGCCCGGCTCCGTGCGATGGCCAACGTGGTTGAAGGTAAGTGTTGCTTTTGTGTTATCCAAATGAAGGGCGATTAACCCTGTGCTGATCTGGTTTTTATTTGTGTGTTCCAGGCGTGATGCCTGCTACTGAAGGAGGGGATGACTCACCTGAAGGTGTTGTTGGTGCCTTCGACTTGCTGTGCGCTCGAGTCAAGGACTCCCTGGGCAAGTCAACAGGCGCCCTTGCTGCTGTGTACCAGAATGTCTTTCCGCAAGGCATTCCCCCTTCCTCTACTGATGAACTGGTCAAGCTCTTTGGCCTTGGATCGTCGACTCTGGCGGACTTCACACGCGCCCAAATGGTATGTGGCTCGGAGTCCGCATTCATGCTGATGCTGATGCACAGAATTGTCGGTGACTACGAGAAGGTTGTGGTCGGCTTTCCGATGAAATCTGAGATGTCGACAGTTCCACTGAGTGCCATCAGGGAGCAAGCTGCGCAGCTGGGTAGGGGCATGGTAGCTATGATGGAGAAGCGTGCTGCCAATGTCGCCGAGCGCGGCTCATGCTGCTAGGGCTAGGTCTGAGTCGACCTCTTAGGTAGTGAGGTCGACCCTATCATGCTTTTGGCTGTCTTGTAATGAACCCTGATGCCATATGGGGATTTTGCAAATAGTGGTTTGCTTTTATTTCCTTTGCGCTGTGACTGTTCTTCTGAAACCACCAGCCCCCGAGTCTGTTGAATAGGGGTGATATTGTTTTCATTGTTGCCCTTATGCCTGGAGCTGTTTTTGTGTAGCCTGGAATAGCTGGTGCATCAGCTGGTTCTTCTGTGGGAAGTGCCGCTCCCAAGGCGAACACTCGAAGCAAGAACGACCAGAAGATCATCGACTATCTTCAGCAGAAGCTTTCAGATGTGAAACAAGAGCTGAAGGATGCGAAGGAAGCTTTGGCTGATCTGCAATCGAGGCCGTCACCAGCAACGGAGCGGGAGCTCTTTCTTCTGCGGAGCTGGACAAGGTGAACCTTCAGCTCGAATGTAAGTGTACCTGAAACAGAGGAGGGACCTTTCCTGTCATTCGACTGTGCAATAATGTTTTTCCTGGCCTTGCGCAGGTGTTTGCTTTGATGAACGAGCGGAAGAAACACGCATGCGTGAGCCGCTGGATAGTTACGCCAGCATCCCGGTGTACTCCGCTCACCCCTTCTGGTCGGATAGGGCGAGAGGTCGCGTGCTGGTTAGGCTTCAGGACCGTGCCAGGTGTGCGGCTGTTCGGCTAGAAACTTGCAGGTTGGAACTATCTCGAGTGCACCGGGCTTTATTTCCGTTGAACGACTAGCCGTAGGGTCTGGCGGCTCTGATGGGAGGTTCCGCAAAGGCAAATCCATCCAAAAGTTTGTTCGAGAGCAGCTTGTTAGCGGGGCAAACGTTACCCTCGGCTTCATACGTTCTCACCTTCCAAGCCTTGACCTGAAGAAAATTGCGCTGGGCCCGCCACCGGTGCCTGGTGGTGGTCCAGTGCCTCTGTTAGAACATTATGACGCGACTCGTGTTGATGCGCTGGTCCTTGTTCACCAGGTTTTGAAAGAAGAAGAGAACTGGGTGGAACCAAAGGAGGATCCTGAAGAGTAGGTTAGAGTATGGTGTAGCATAGGTGTGAGTTGTAATGTATAGATGTCTTTGCTGCGTTGCTGCAGTATGTATGTTTGATGAAACAAATTTCTTTGAACTCATGGGGGGAGCCCCCGGGCGTTCGGATGCTCTTTTATTTGTGATACAGCACAGCCCCCGAGTCTTCGAGTGCAACTGAGTTTGTAATTTTTGTACGGCGTAGCCCCCGAGCCTTCGGGAGTGGCTAGGTTTGTGGTATTTTTCATGAATTTTAGGCAGCGTAGCCCCCGAGCCTTCGGGTGCAGTCGATTGTGTTAGCTTTTTGAAGTTTTATGTGACTTAGCCCCAAGTCTTCGAGTGTAGCTAAGGCGCTTTGTTTTTTGTTTGACTTTGTATGGCGCAGCCCCTGAGTGTTCGGGTGCGGCCAAGGCTTACTTTGTGTGTCTTATGCAGAGAAATAAAGAAAGAATGAGAGGAACATTGATTATATTCCACTTTTTGTAAGTTAAGCTGCAGGCCGCCTCATTAAAAACCTTCCAGCCCCCTTAGGTACCCTGGTAAGGAAAAGAGCGCGTCTGAAACCTGCAGCTATCTGACATATCGCCTATTACATTTGATTACTGAGCAGTCTAAGCATAGAAACGGCGCAGTTGCGCAACGTTCCAGGGGTTGTGGGAGAGTTCTCCCGTCTTCGCGTGCTTCAGTCGATACGCCCCGCCATCGATGACCTCTGTGACGATGAAGGGTCCCTCCCATGGGGAGGCGAGCTTGTGTACATTCTTCTGCTTCAGGCGAAGGACCAGGTCTCCAACCATGAAGGACCTGGTACACAGCCGATGGCTATGGTAGTTGCGAAGGCTTTGCTGGTAGACAGCTGTACGAGCGAGCGCGATGTCGCGGGCTTCATCCAGCGTGTGGACGTCATCTACGAGTGCCTCTTTTGCTTCATCTTCCTCGTAGGCAGTGACTTTGGGTGCGTTGAACCGAAGGTCGAACGGCAGGACTGCTTCTGCGCTGTACCCCATGAAGAATTGTGTGTACTGATTTGACCTATTTGGAGTAGTGCGGAGGCTCCATAGGACGGATGGCAACTCTTCGACCCACGCGCCTGCTGCTCGCTTGAGTGGCACTAGGAGCCGTTTCTTAAGTCCGCTGCACACAAGCCCGTTGGCTTTCTCTACCTGACCGTTTGATTGCGGGTGTGCCACCGACGCGTAGTTGAGCTTGATGCCTTGGTCTTTGCAAAAGTCCTGGAACTCCTCCGTTGTGAAGTTTGTCTCGTTGTCGGTGATGATGCTATGAGGGACCCTGAAGCGATATATGATCGACCTGATGAAATTGACCGCTGTTGAGGCAGTCGAGTGTAACATCCCAAGTTTTTCAAAAAGTTGAAAAATCAGAAAAATTTAAAACTTTTGAAAACTATTATGTATTTTGTTTTGAAAAGAAAAATCATGCATGCATTCATCATCATATAGCTTTGTTTGCATTTGGATACTTCAAAAGTGGGAAATAAATTTCCACTTATTTAAGAAAATATATTAGTAGAGCAAATTATGCTCCAATTTTCCTTTGACTTTGAACTTATTGTTCTGTTAATGTTTGCTTGTGAATTGATTGTATTTGTTGAAGTATATATTTTTGCAAATGTTTATCTTGTGGTATCCAAGTTTTATTTAAGCCACATTTGTTTGTTTTAAAACCTATTTTAAATTTTGACATCAAGTGTCAAGTCATTTATTAAAACCTAGTTTGGAAATGAAAATGATTTCTATTTGAAAAAGTGTGTTTGGTTGTGAATAGTTTGAATATATTGAGATTTATTCCAGTACTTACCTATTCTCTATTTTCAAGTTTCATAGTTATACTTTGGAAAAAAAATATTTATTTGGATTTTAAAATGAGTTTTGAAATCATTTTGATTTATCAAACCTTTTTAAACCATTTGAGTTTTATACAAAATTATTTTATTGAGTGATATAATCATATTACTCATATTTTTCTTTGGTTTAAATTATAAGCTCAAAAGAAATTATAAAAACCCTATAGTTTTTAAATGGCATTATTATGTCCAAAATTCATTTAAACACATTTCAAAAATTTAGTTTACAAAATGATTTTTATGCAAATTATCTTATTAAGTGTTATGTAATCTTATTACTCATATTTTTGTTTTGGATTTCAAATTTAAGTCCAAAAGAATTTTTATAAAATCCTATTTATAAAAATTTAACATAAAGGTCTAATTAAACCTTTATGTAATGTTTGAATTTTCAAAATTTGAAAAGTTGGAAAATGATTTTTGAAAGTTTTAACCCAAAGGATTTTATTCCACAAAACTATAGAATTTGGTTTTAATCCATTGGAATTATAGATCAAAAGATATAAAGTTTTCAGTTTTGGAAAAAGTTTTGAAAAAAAATGAACGCAGCTATCCGTCGCCCGAGCAACGCGCAACCAGCCCATCAGCAGCCCGAGGCCCAACTCCTCTCTCGCTCTCACTGACGGGTGGGAACCACCTGTCAGTGTTTCCCTCAGCACATCGTGGCCGTCCTCGACATCCGTGCTCGACATGGAGCTCCCGCCGCGCGCTGCTACCCTAGCCCCTTCTCCACGTTGTCTGCCCCATATAAACCACCCCCTCGACGTCCGTGCGCGGCCCAAAAACCCTAACCCTAGACACGCCGCCGTCTCAACCAATCTCGCCGAGATCCGCCGCCGCCATTAGAGCCTCGTGAGCTCGACGCCGCCGCCCCGGGCTTCGAGAGGAGCCACCGCTAGGAGGAGGAGGTTCACAGCGAGGAGGGGAGCTCGCCGCTGCCTGCGCCACGCTCGGGAAGCCACTCCAGCACCGCCGCCATCCACCGCACGCGGTCAACGCCACCGTCCCCGTCAACTCCGGTGAACCGCATCACCGTGGTAAGCTCACCCCACCTCCACCGTCCGATCTGCTGTAGACGGCTAGGATTAGTTTGTTAAGTGAATCGGTCGGGACGTTGTTAAAAATGGTTGTTTAAGTAAATTTGACTTAACTTAAATTTAAAAATTGATTTTTTTGGCAAATCCAATTGTTTTAACTTTGTTTATTTAATACTTGGCCGTAGGAATACTCTACTATTTTTGTAAAAGTATTTTCTATGATTTTTGTAATTAATATTGATTAATTGCTTTTTAGGTGTTATTTTAATAATTAAAATTGATTAAAATTATTATTTTTCACCTATTCGGCTAATAAAATGACTTAGTCATATTTTGATCACTTTAGTTACAAAAAGTACTTAGAAATATTTTGCCTCTCAAAACAAAGTATTTTTCTTCCTTAGAAAATATTTGATAATTATTTTGACAACACTATTTCCTTAGAGAATTTCAACATCTTAAAAGTGTTAAATCTTTTCCTTAGAAAAATTTAGCATCTTGACAACTTAGTTGTTTTAGAATATTTTCCTAAGTGTTATTTTTGACAAGTGTTTGTCTTTAGAAATTTTATCAACTACTGTTTTAAAAGTATTTTTCCTTAGAAAAATACCAACACCTTATTTTATGAACTCTTACTTAGAAATTATTTTGACTTATTGTTTGACCTCTTTGGTCCTTAGTTATTTTTGGAACATCATACTTGCCTTGCATTCCTTAGAGTAATTTTCATGGCATTGCTTGCATATTTAGTCCTTAGAAATATTTTTGCACTTCTTACATGACATTCCTCCTTAGAAAATTTGAGGATGCATGTTAGCCCTTTTGACCCTCCTATTCAAAAACCACTATGTTAGAAATTAGTGGAAACAATGAAGGGCCAATGAAGATTGCATTGTTATCCTTGGAGGATTCAACATGAAGTTAGAAGACCAATGAAGTACTTAGCCAAGAAAACAAGACTCCGGAAGCATCTCCAAGAAGTAAAAGTACTTAGAAGAAAATCAAGAAGAAGTTCATGAAGACCAATCACCTACATGTTCTAAGTCATTCTTTCCTTTATCTCTTTTCTTCCTTCTTCTCTTAGACTTCATGGTGACTAAGTTATATTCAGGACCAATCTAGATGCTGCCAACACCATCAAGTCTGCAGAACCATCAAGTCTACAAATTTTAATGAAGTCAACACACCAAGTAGCAAGCGACAAGGAAGCCTGAAGATGATTCTTGGAAGACCAACTACTACATCTTTCTTTCTTTCTTTTTCCTCCTTCATAATTTGTCTTTCACTTTGGACATAGACCAAGTCCTTTGTGTTTAAGACTAAGTTCCTAGAGTGCTAATTGAAGACCATTGAAGATCAATGAAGCTACAAAGGAGTTGAAGATTATTTGAAGACCAAAGTTGTGAAAACTTAGAATAACCTTACAACTTTTCAAGTTGTTATTTCTCAAGTTTACTTTGAGCTCAATCTTGACCTTGCCTTAGCAAATGGGATATTGTTATTTTATGTCCTTCCCTAAATTTGTTTTGTATGTCTTTCATACCATAATTCTTTGTATCATTCTGCATCTCATGCATGTCATATTTTTCTAAGTGTTGCATTTATGATTGTATGTTTATTGTGAATTGTTTGCTGTGTTAGAAATTTCGGAGAGAGACGAAGGTGGTTGCAACTGCTACTACTGCACTCCTATTGCCAAGGCAAGTGGCACACCCCCATGAAATTTCCTAAGTATTTTTATATGCATTATTTAGTGTATTTCTTATATGCATGTGTTGGATAGTATTATTGCTATATGCTAAACCCACCATACCTTTACTCTAGTTGTGTCTAGAATCCCTTTGATAACTTAGTAGATTATTGGATGCTATGCAAATGTGTTTTCTTTAAAGCTAAATTCTACTAAGTAATTTATCACCTGGGTGGACTTGGTATGAAAAGATGATGGAAAGGTTGAGTGTCATCTCTTAGGGGTGACCTCTAAGGGATGGTCACTTGTGGTTGCCACCCAGGGTATTAAGGGGCCAAGGTTTTCTCTAAGTGAAGTTGCTTACCGTGCAGCCATTAGTCATATGGGCTCTGGCTAGATGGATTAAGTTGCGTGGACTCGTCCCGACTTGACAGGTGGTGGTAGAATGGTTAGAATGGGAGCGCGTCAAGTCGGTATGGGATGGGAAAATGCTTCTGAAAAGTCTCGTCTCAACTCTCTCCTTTTCCTTAGCACAAATTGAGTGCTTGAGGATAGTTTGGGTTTGTTGGGTCTAATGGTGAAAGTGCACAACCTCTGCAGAGTTAAAAACTAAGTACTTAGCCGTGTCCCCGGTTACGGACAATTTGAGCAGCTGATCAAGGATTCAACGGAGGCTTCATCATTCCAATTTCGAAAGTAAAACTTGATGGTGAACAAGGGTAGATGAGACTATGGTTTATACCATATCGTCTCCAACTTTTGAAGAAAATGTTTTACAAAGTGTTAGGCAAAATTGGCTTTTATGCAAAATAGCCTTGAACTCCACCAGCCAAATATGCATATAGGCTATAGAGTTATTCCATTAAGTGTCCACATAGTGTCACTTGCCAGATCCATTTTTAATGGTTCTGACCCACTCTGTTGCAAATTTTTATTTGTTGCAGATTGTTCTGACGACGAGTGAGTTTCGTTAAGGGTTTCGAGTCTGCAACCAACATGTTTTCGCCTGTGGCACATGCAAAGGATGAGGACTCCATGAAGATTATTATTTCCGCTGCTTTACTCTTTCAAGCTAGCTATATGCTATGCAAGTTGTAATGAATATTTTACCAAGTCTGGATCATTCGATGTAATAATGATACTTTGTTGTGATACTACATCTTAAACTGTGTGTGCAAATGAAACGATCCAGGGTTTGCACTATACACAGGTACCTTGCCATTTTAAGTGCAGGTACGTTACAGATGGTATCAGAGCACTGTGTTGCCTGTAGGTTCGAAACCCTAAGTCTGGATAGAAATAGGCTGGCCATAGGAATTAAAAGCTAATTTACTCTACTATAAAAGTTTAATCTTGTTTCTTCCTTTTCTTTTGAACTTATTCTAGTAACACTTGATCTAATCTTGTTTCCTCAAATTCTGTTTAGATGGTCCCCTTCACCTCACGGAGATTCGAGAGACAGCGTGACTTGTCCTTTTGGAGTTCAACTGAATGGTATCTGCAAAGATCTTGATTTGGTTCCCCAACCTTCAAAATAAGGACGATACCCTCCAATAAGCAACGCTGGGAGATTGAGACAGAGATCCTACCTGGTACTACCAGGATTTCCACCGAGGCAATTGTCTACAAGAGGGTGTACCCACCTGGGAGACTGGCCTTCTGCTAGCAAAACATGAGGCACTATCACGTATCTGTGAGGAATTCTACGAGATGCTGCCCAAAACTCTCCCTACCGTCGCTTCGGGAGGCGTAATGCTAATGGACTACCCCACTGGAGTGGAAAGGACGCGAGAAGCTAAACCAGACAGAGCTACAAATGGAAGATCTGGAGTTAGCAACACATAGCGCCACTGCACTCCATGCTGAGATGAAGATGACGGACGAGGCCAAGGAGTTGATTGAGGAGCAGAGGAAGGAGATCGAGACCACTATAGAAATAATAGTCTCCGAAGAACTTCAGAAGCAGAAGCGTGAGACGACCATTCAAAACTTGAAGCTGAAAATTTGAAGCTTCTAAACAAGGTCGACAGACAGGAAGCAACGATAGCAGCCCTTGGGAGCAATGTGCCCAACTCGCAAGGGAGTCATCGAAGAGGAGAACTCAAGGATGAAGCGCCCTAAGACTAAGGCCTCCACAGAGTTTCCAGTAGACCAGAAGAGTAGTCACCACCAACCCTAGAATTTGTGACGACGTTAGTTTTCATTATTGACCAACCAAAATTGTGGTATGGCAATACTTAGGCTTGTATTTTCAAATATCCGTTGTTACCTGTTTGAAGAAGAAAAGTTTGAAAGTTTAAAGTTTGTTGAGCTTGTTGTGTTGTGATCTGTGAATGCTTGTATGGGTAGATATTTCCCTTAGAATCTTTCATCTTGTACTTATCTATTCCAAAACCCACAGATGTCTCCCCAGAGTGCACCTGAGACAACAACAACAGCAACACCAACATTGCAATGTTGCAGAAGATGATGGCAACACAAACCCAGCTGATGACCATGATGACCAGATCAAAGCAAATCAAAGTGAACCACCACCACCCCTAACCCATACGGATAGACTTGTCAAATTTTTAAGTCTTGAACCCAACACGTTCCACCCTACAAATGATCCAATTATGGCAACCGACTGGCTACGATCAATAGAAAGGATCTGATACTTTGTGAGTGCACCGACACAGAGAAAGTGAGTTTTGCATCTTATTTCTTGGAAGGACTTGCTGCTAAATGGTGGGGAACTTATCATAGCACTCGCACATGTGATACTTTAACCTGGAAAGAGTTCAAGGAAGGGTTTTGTAGTGTTTACAGTTCCCCTGACATGTGGAACATGAAGCAAGAAGAGTTCCTAAACCTGAGGCAAGGGGACAGGACGCTCAAGGAGTATAGAGATGATTTCTATGCACTGTCTCGTTATGCCCCTGAAGGCATAATTATCGAGGAAGAGAGGGAGGAAAGTTTCTCAAGAGACTATGCGACGAGATGAAAGTCCCTTTCACAGTACACACGCTTGGGAGTATCAGGCCTTATTGGACCAAGCATCATACTGGAGGATAATATCAGGAAACTGGAAATATGAAGGGAAAGCTGGGTATCAACAAACATCATTCTGAGCCTTCATTCAAGAGACACCATACTCCTGAGGTGACCAAGTCACAACAGGAATCACCTAATAAAGGGAGTCACCTCAAACATGATCACAATGGTGGATCCAAAGGAAGCAATGGAGACCGGAAGGGAAATGGACATGAAGGCCATGACCATAACAATGCACACGCCGCCCAAATCCAGAACTCAAGAAAGATATGAGCCAAGTGCTTTGCTTTAAGTGCAATAATAAGGGTCATTATGCCAATAAGTGCCCTAGAAAATAAACCCAGAACAACCCCACCAGAAAGACATCAGCAAGGTGATGTGCTTCAAATGCAAGAACATGGGTCATTATGCCAATGACTGCCCAGCTAAGAGAAGGCCGAAGAAACGGCCAAGTCAAAGCCTTTGTAAAGGAATGTGAACCGCACCAATGTGGAAGAAGTGATTGAGGAACCTAGCTTGGAGAATGGTACGTTATCAATCAAGTTTACATCTTGAAGTTGACTACCAACACAGATTCTTTTAAGGGTGGTAGCCACCCTGATACCCGTCACAACTTTTGCTAGCCTTCCCGAATCTCGGGACGAGATTCCTTTAAGGGTGGTAGTATGTAACATCCCAAGTTTTTCAAAAAGTTGAAAAATCAGAAAAATTTAAACTTTTGAAAACTATTATGTATTTTGCTTTGAAAAGAAAAATCATGCATGCATTCATCATCATATAGCTTTGTTTGCATTTGGATACTTCAAAAGTGGGAAATAAATTTCCACTTGAAAACATATTTAAGAAAATATATTAGTAGAGCAAATTATGCTCCAATTTTCTTTGACTTTGAACTTATTGTTCTGTTAATGATTGCTTGTGAATTGATTGTATTTGTTGAAGTATATATTTTTGCAAATGTTTATCTTGTGGTATCCAAGTTTTATTTAAGCCACATTTGTTTGTTTTAAAACCTATTTTAAATTTTGACATCAAGTGTCAAGTCATTTATTAAAACCTAGTTTGGAAATGAAAATGATTTCTATTTGAAAAAGTGTATTTGGTTGTGAATAGTTTGAATATATTGAGATTTATTCCAGTACTTACCTATTCTCTATTTTCAAGTTTCATAGTTATACTTTGGAAAGAAAATATTTATTTGGATTTTAAAATGAGTTTTGAAATCATTTTGATTTATCAAACCTTTTTAAACCATTTGAGTTTTATACAAAATTATTTTATTGAGTGATATAATCATATTACTCATATTTTGCTTTGGTTTAAATTATAAGCTCAAAAGAAATTATAAAAACCCTATAGTTTTTAAATGGCATTATTATGTCCAAAATTCATTTAAACACATTTCAAAAATTTAGTTTACAAAATGATTTTTATGCAAATTATCTTATTAAGTGTTATGTAATCTTATTACTCATATTTTTGTTTTGGATTTCAAATTTAAGTCCAAAAGAATTTTTATAAAATCCTATTTATAAAAATTTAACGTAAAGGTCTAATTAAACCTTTATGTAATGTTTGAATTTTCAAAATTTGAAAAGTTGGAAAATGATTTTTGAAAGTTTTAACCCAAAGGATTTTATTCCACAAAACTATAGAATTTGGTTTTAATCCATTGGAATTATAGATCAAAAGATATAAAGTTTTCAGTTTTGGAAAAAGTTTTGAAAAAAAAAATGAACGCAGCTATCCGTCGCCCGAGCAACGCGCAACCAGCCCATCAGCAGCCCGAGGCCCAACTCCTCTCTCGCTCTCACTGACAGGTGGGAACCACCTGTCAGTGTTTCCCTCAGCACATCGTGGCTGTCCTCGACGTCCGTGCTCGACACGGAGCTCCCGCCGCGCGCTGCTACCATAGCCCCTTCTCCACGTTGTCTGCCCCATATAAACCACCCCCTCGACGTCCATGCGCGGCCCAAAAACCCTAACCCTAGACACGCCGCCGTCTCAACCAATCTTGCCGAGATCCACCGCCACCATTAGAGCCTCGTGAGCTCGACGCCGCCGCCCCGGGCTTCGAGAGGAGCCGCCGCTAGGAGGAGGAGGTTCACCGCGAGGAGGGGAGCTCGCCGCCGCCTGCGCCACGCTCGGGAAGCCACTCCAGCACCGCCGCCATCCACCGCACGCGGTCAACGCCACCGTCCCCGTCAACTCCGGCGAACCGCATCACCGTGCTAAGCTCACCCCACCCTCCACCGTCCGATTTGCTGTAGACGGCTAGAATTAGTTTGTTAAGTGAATCGGTCGGGACGTTGTCGGCCGTTAGATCTAGAATCAGCGATCCAGATCCAGTCGCCCAGTCAGCCGCCTCGTCATTGCTCCGTCAGCACCAGTCAGCCAATCCAGAGCCCCCGCGTGGACGTCAACGCCAACTCAGCAGTCAAAGTCAGCAGTCAGCGCGAAGACCGGCAATTTTGCAGAAAGGACCCTCAAGATTAGATTCATTATAACTTTTATTTGGCTTGGCCAATTTTTGCAAACTTTATATTTCTGGAAAGCTTATGACACATAGAAACTTTTGGCATAGTTAGTTTTATGATTTGTCAAACTTAATTTTGTCCAATTTTAAAAATGGTTGTTTAAGTAAATTTGGCTTAACTTAAATTTAAATATTGATTTTTGGGCAAATCCAATTGTTTTAACTTTTTTTATTTAATACTTGGCCGTAGGAATACTCTATTATTTTTGTACAAGTATTTTCTATGATTTTTGTAATTAATATTGATTAATTGCTTTTTAGGTGTTATTTTAATAATTAAAATTGATTAAAATTATTATTTTTCACCTATTCGGCTAATAAAATGACTTAGTCATATTTGATCACTTTAATTACAAAAAGTACTTAGAAATATTTTGCCTCTCCAAACAAAGTATTTTTCTTCCTTAGAAAATATTTGATAATTATTTTGACAACACTATTTCCTTAGAGAATTTCAACATCTTAAAAGTGTTAAATCTTTTCCTTAGAAAAATTTAGCATCTTGAAAACTTAGTTGTTTTAGAATATTTTACTAAGTGTTATTTTTGACAAGTGTTTGTCCTTAGAAATTTTATCAACTATTGTTTTAAAAGTATTTTTCCTTAGAAAAATACCAACACCTTATTTTATGAACTCTTACTTAGAAATTATTTTGACTTATTGTTTGACCTCTTTGGTCCTTAGTTATTTTTGGAACATCATACTTGCCTTGCATTCCTTAGAGTAATTTTCATGGCATTGCATGCATATTTAGTCCTTAGATATATTTTTGCACTTCTTACATGACATTCCTCCTTAGAAAATTTGAGGATGCATGTTAGCCCTTTTGACCCTCCTATTCAAAAACCACTAAGTTAGAAATTAGTGGAAACAATGAAGGGCCAATGAAGATTGCATTGTTATCCTTGGAGGATTCAACATGAAGTTAGAAGACCAATGAAGGACTTAGCCAAGAAAACAAGACTCCGGAAGCATCTCCAAGAAGTAAAAGTACTTAGAAGAAAATCAAGAAGAAGTTCATGAAGACCAATCTGGATGCTGCCAACACCATCAAGTCTGCAGAACCATCAAGTCTACAAATTTCAATGAAGTCAACACACCAAGGAGCAAGCGACAAGGAAGCCTGAAGATGATTCTTGGAAGACCAACTACTACATCTTTCTTTCTATCTTTTTCCTCCTTCACAATTTGTCTTTCACTTTGGACATAGACCAAGTCCTTTGTGTTTAAGACTAAGTTCCTAGAGTGCTAATTGAAGACCATTGAAGATCAATGAAGCTACAAAGGAGTTGAAGATTATTTGAAGACCAAAGTTGTGAAAACTTAGAATAACCTTACAACTTTTCAAGTTGTTATTTCTCAAGTTTACTTTGAGCTCAATCTTGACCTTGCCTTAGCCAAATGGGATATTGTTATTTTATGTCCTTCCCTAAATTTGTTTTGTATGTCTTTCATACCATAATTCTTTGTATCATTCTGCATCTCATGCATGCCATATTTTTCTAAGTGTTGCATTTATGATTGTATGTTTATTGTGAATTGTTTGCTGTGTTAGAAATTTCGGAGAGAGACGAAGGTGGTTGCAACTGCTACTACTGCACTCCCTATTGCCAAGGCAAGTGGCACACCCCCATGAAATTTCCTAAGTATTTTTATATGCATTATTTAGTGTATTTCTTTATATGCATGTGTTGGATAGTATTATTGCTAGATGCTAAACCCACCATACCTTTACTCTAGTTGTGTCTAGAATCCCTTTTGATAACTTAGTAGATTATTGGATGCTATGCAAATGTGTCTTCTTTAAAGCTAAATTCTACTAAGTAATTTATCACCTGGGTGGACATGGTATTGAAAAGATGATGGAAAGGTTGAGTATCATCTCTTAGGGGTGACCTCTAAGGGATGGTCACTTGTGGTTGCCACCCAGGGTATTAAGGGGCCAAGGTTTTCTCTAAGTGAAGTTGCTTATCGTGCAGCCATTAGTCATATGGGCTCTGGCTAGATGGATTAAGTTGCGTGGACTCGTCCCGACTTGACAGGTGGTGGTAGAATGGTTAGAATGGGAGCGCGTCAAGTCGGTATGGGATGGGAAAATGCTTCTGAAAAGTCGCGTCTCAACTCTCTCCTTTTCCTTAGCACAAAATGTGTGCTTGAGGATAGTTTGGGTTTGTTGGGTCTAATGGTGAAAGTGCAAAACCTCTGCAGAGTTAAAAACTAAGTACTTAGCCGTGTCCCCGGTTACGGATAATTTGAGCAGCTGATCAAGGATTCAACGGAGGCTTCATCATTCCAATTTCGAAAGTAAAACTTGATGGTGAACAAGGGTAGATGATACTATGGTTTTATACCATATCGTCTCCAACTTTTGAAGAAAATGTTTTACAAAGTGATAGACAAAATAGGCTTTTATGCAAAATAGCCTTGAACTCCACCAGCCAAATATGCATATAGGCTATAGAGTTATTCCATTAAGTGTCCACATAGTTTCACTTGCCAGATCCATTTTTAATGGTATCTGACCCACTCTGTTGCAAATTTTTATTTGTTGCAGATTGTTCTGACGACGAGTGAGTTTTGTTAAGGGTTTCGAGTCTGCAACCAACATGTTTTCGCCTGTGGCACATGCAAAGGATGAGGACTCCATGAAGATTATTATTTCCGCTGCTTTACTCTTTCAAGCTAGCTATATGCTATGCAAGTTGTAATGAATATTTTACCAAGTCTGGATCATTCGATGTAATAATGATACTTTGTTGTGATACTACATCTTAAACTGTGTGTGCAAAAAAAACGATCTAGGGGTTTGCACTATACACAGGTACCTTGCCATGTTTTAAGTGCAGGTACGTTACATCGAGCTTGTGATGGGAACTGCTTCAATCCACTTAGTAAACTTGTCGACTGCCACCAAGAGATGAGTGTGTCCTCCACGAGAGGATTTCTTGAGTGGCCCAACCATGTCAAGTCCCCACTGGGAAAAAGGCCAGGCTAGCAGGATTGTCTTCAGTTCAGACGCTGGTGCGTGCGGCTTGGTTGCAAACTTTTGACAGCCAATACAATTCTTCACGATGTCCTCTGCGTCTCTGAGTGCCGTGGGCCAGTAGAACCCTGCTCGAAAGGCTTGGGCGACGAGCCCTGCTCGAAAGGCTTGGGCGACGAGGGCTCGACTGCTTGCATGGTGTCCGCAGGTCCCTGCGTGGATGTCTCGAAGGATGGCCTCGCCGTCTTTGTGTGCTATACACCTCTAGAGGATCCCCGATATGCGGTGCTTGTATAGCTCACCATTAATGATGGTGTATGCCTTAGCGCGTCGAGTGACTCGACGTGCTTCCACCACCTCCTCCGGGAGCTCGCCGTGCCTTAAGTGTGCTAGGAAGCGATGTGTCTAGGTTGGCTCGACGAGGAGAATTTCGACTGGCGGGTCCTTTGTGCTAGGCGGAGTGTCCTTTTCTGTGGCAGCAGGAGCTGTGGGTGCTGCCGCTTGCTTGACCTTTATACATCTATGCTCGATGCGCTCGAGGAATACGCCAGGTGGGACTGGTGCTTTGGTGGAGCCAATATTGGCGAACACATCCGCCTCCTCATTGCTCTCTCGTCCGATGTGGCGCAACTCGCAACCATCGAAGTTACCCTCCATGATGTTGTACAGCTCGCGGTATGCTATTATATTGTCTGCAATGGCATCACAGGCCTTCATTGTCTACTGCACAACGAGGTTTGAGTCACCATATATCATGAGTCTATTGCACCCGCAAGCTTTTGCCATCTTCATGTCATGCAGTAGGGCCTCGTACTCTGCCTCGTTGTTGGAGGGTTTTGGGAAGTACATCTGCAGGACGTAGCGGAGCTCGTCACCTTTTGGTGATATGAGTATGACGCCAGCACCGGCACCATCATGATTTTTCGAGCCATCGAAGTACATGGTCCATGAGTTGGACAAATCTAGGACTCCCGGTAGCTGAGCCTCGGTCCACTCCGTTGTGAAGTCTGGAAGGGCTTGCGCCTTGATCACCGATGGATGCTTGTACGTGATGTCCCGAGGCCCCAGCTCGATGACCCACTTTGCCACTCTTCCTGTTGCGTCCGGGTTGGTGAGGATGTCCCCTAGCGCAGCTAAACTCACCACCGTTATCGGGTGCTCCGCGAAGTAGTGGACGACCTTGCGAGTTGTCATGAACACGGCGTATGCCAGTTTCTGATAGTGCGGGTACCGCTGTTTTGATATGGATAGCACCTCGCTGAGGTAGTACACCGGTCTCTGCACGCTATGAGCGTGTCCTTCCTCCATGCGTTCGACGACGAGCACTGTGCTGACCACCAGATTGGTGGCGGAGACGTATAAGTACAACGGCTTGCGTTCTTGAGGCGCCACCAGGATCGGAGAGCTTGTCAGCACATGCTTGAGTTCGACGAAGGCAGCTTGTGCTTCTGGTGTCCACTCCAAGTTATCTGATTTCTTCATCAGCTGATAGAATGAGAGCGCCTTTTTGCCCAGTTTGCTGATGAAGCGGCTGAGTGCCGCGACTCGACCGGCCAGCCTTTGAATCTCTCGAAGCTTGGTCGGCAGCTGCATGGTCAGGATGGCATGTATTTTCTCCGGGTCTGCCTCGATGCCTCGAGCTAAGACGAGATATACCAGGAGCTGTCCGGCTGGCACGCCAAAGACACACTTCTTGGGATTGAGCTTGATTTTGTAGTGGTTGAGGTTGGCGAAGGTCTCGCGTAGGTCATCGAGGAGTGTGGCCTCCTTTTTTGTTTTGATGACGCTGTCGTCGACATAGACTTGGACGTTGTGTCCGATTTGCTTCCTGAGACAGTTTTGCATCATGCGCTGGTATGTAGCACCCGCGTTTTTGAGCCCGAAGGGCATAGTTGTGTAGAAGTAGACGCCGTAAGGGGTGATGAAGGCAGTCTTGTCTTCATCTTCTTCTCTCATCCTTATCTAGTTGTAGTCTGAGTAGGCATCCAGGAAGGATAGGCTCTCGCATCCTGCCGTTGAGTCGACAATCTGGTCGATGCGCGACAGGGGGAAGTGGTCTTTGGGACAACACTTGTTAAGGGAGGTGAAGTCAACACACATGCGGAGGATCTTTGAATTCTTCTTTGGCACTAGGACAGGGTTGGCGACCCAATCTGATTTCTTGATCTCTCGAATAAACTTCACGTCTAGTAATCTATCGACTTCTTCTCCGATAGCTGTGCGTTTCGGCTCAGAGAACTGGCGCATTGTTTGCTTCACAGGTCAAGCATCTGGAAAGAGTTGGAGGGAGTGCTCGGCAAATTCCCTGGGAATACCTGGCATGTCAGCTGGACACCAGGCGAAGATCTCCCAGTTCTCACGGAGGAATTCGATGAGCACGCCTTCCTATGTGGAGTTTAGGCTTGATGACACGTTGACTGTCTTCGACGGGTCTGTCGGGTGGACCTGGTGCGATCTTGTGTCGTTTGTCGCGCTGAAAGCGGCATCGGGTGCCTACTTTTTGGCTTGGGGGAACAGAGTGCGGTCATTGGTGAGGGAGATTTCCTAGAGCTGTTCCTGCATCCCAAACATCTCGGAGATCTTGTTGAATTCTCTGTCGCAGCTATCGGAGTGCTGGAAGTTGCCACTCACGGTGATGATTCCTTTGGGTCCTGGCATCTTCAGCTTGCGGTAAACATAGTGAAGGACCGCCATGAACCGAGCGAACGTCGGGCGCCCAAGGATAGCGTGATACTGTGACTTCCAGTCGACGACCTCGAAATCGATCTTCTCCATTCAGAAGTTTCCGGGCTTGCCAAAGACAACTAGGAGTTGCACTGACACTGGCAGGTTTTTGACTGAATGATTCATTATGCGGAGCGTATCTGCAAATATGATGTTGATCCCGCTTCCTCCATCCATGAAGACCTTGGTCATAGCGTAACCACCAATCTGAGCGTCGACCACCAGGGCGACATGCCCTGGTCGAGCCACAGCCGGAGGGTGATCCTCGTGGGAGAAGGTGATGCTAGTTTCTGACCCCTTCAAGTATTCGGGTACTGCCGGACGCGCCATGACATCCATGTTAACCTGGCGAGTGATCAACTTCTGCTCCTTGTTGGATGGCCGCCCCTTCTGTATCATGTTCATCTGTCCACAGGGCTCGGGATACTGATCCGTCGGGCCCGACGGAGCTTCTATGCATGCCTGATGGTGTATCGCACCCGCCATTTGTGCGGATGGGCCTGCCGGTGGAGCAGGAGGAGGGGGAGGCGAAGGTGGAGCACCTCCTTTTGTGGCTGTGCTAGGAGCCGTTTGCAGGCGCTTCATGTATGCATTCGTCAGCCTTGTGAATTTTCTGCAATCTTTCACCAAGTGGCTGGAGTGGAGTTTGCCATCTTGACACTTGAACATGTGGAATATGCACTCCTCGTCCAGCTCTAAGTCACCCGAACCTTCGGGCGAGTCATCTCAGTGCTTGTGCCACTCTTGCTTGCGGTATCCGTCGTTGCACTGCCTGTAGTCATGGCGATCGTCCTGACGGCCTCTGCCGCGATCGTCTTGACGGCCTGCACCACGGCCGCACTCATCGCGGGTGTCGACGTAGCCAGCCGCCACAAGCTCGACTCCTTCTGGGTCATCGTAGTGGTGAGATTTGCGTTTGCGTCTTCTGTCATTGCCACGGCCGTCCCTACGGCCCCAGCTGCTGTGGTCGTTGTTGCCGCGTGGAGATCCATGGTGTTCTCGCACCAAGTCTTCTTCATCTGCCCATTCATTGGCTATCTTCATGAGCTGTGCGATGGACTTGGGCTTTTCGCGCCCAAGTGCTTCTCGGAGGTCATGCCTGGCAACGCCGCGAGTGAATGTGTCGATTGCCTGTACTTCGATACTACGCCCACGGAGTTCCGCATGGTAGTCCATCGTCGGATGTACTCTCACAACGGCTTGTCTGATCGCTGTTTGTAGGCTTGCAGCTCTGTGAATGTCGTTGGTCGGTCGCATGTTGCGAGGAAATTTTTTATGAAGTTCTCCCGGAAGTGATCCCAGGAGTCGTATGAGCCTTCGGGTAGACTTTTCATCCAGTATCGCGCAGTCCCCGACATCATGAGCTGGATGTACTGCATTGATGTTGTCGTGGAGCCTCGCTGACAAGAGACTGCTATCTTGTAATCCTCCAGCCAGGACGACGGTTCTTGGGTGCCGTCAAACTTGGGCATTTCGGATGTGAGCTTGAACCCTTTGGGCATACTGGGCTCGCGGATGCGTCGGGTGAAGCACAGCGACCCACAAGCCTCACGCTCTTCGTCAGAGTATGAGTCGCTGCTGGGACACCGCGCAGATCTTCCCCCGACTTGCGTTGTCGGGTTCCATGTCGATCGCGCCTTGACCGGTCTCTATCGTCGTGGACGGTCACCGTGCGGTCGCGATTATCGCGGCTCCATACCTCTCGCCGCGGGCTGGCGCCATGGCGGGATCTGCTTCCTTCAGGACGGTCTTCTTCTGTGATCAGGGCCCCATCCGCCAAGTTGAGTGACCTGATTTGCTAGCGGTGCAGAGCCGCATTAGGGTCGTTGTCCGGAGGTTGTGTTGCTCTCAGGTAAGTGGCCACTGATAGTAGAGCCCCCTGAGCTGGTTTGGGGATAGGGATCCCTTCTTCATCGTGCGTCATGAACGACACGTCCAGGTTGCGGGTTAGTGCCGCTCTTTCGTCCTCTGTCAAGCGGTTCAGCTTGGATCGTGAATGATGCTGCGTTCGCCCAGAGGATTGGACGGTTGACAGTGCGGCTCGTCGCGCACTCAACGCGCTGGCCACGTTTTTGCGCTCGTCGAGAGCCGCCTGCAGGTTTTTCAGCCTTAGGTTCTCTTGCCAGAAGATGTATTTGTGCGCCGCGAGTTCTTCGGGAGTCGAATTCTCGGGCATCATGGTACAGTCGTGTATAGCTTTGATTGCTTTGATCGCCTGCTCCTTTGTGATGACGATCATACTACCGTCTGGCATGGTGACTGTCATCGGATAGCTCCTCACGTCAGGGCGATTTTCACCACTCGCCGACGTTTCGGGTGCTCTGCCATCGTTGCCTCCCGTGTGCACCATGCAGACCTGGCGGGGAGCGTCATGCAAAATTTTGCTTTCCTCGCCACTGCTGGGGTTGCTGATGAAGGCAGTGGAGGTGTTGAGGTAGTAGTCGATCATGGCACGATGCCTGTGGTTGTTGTTGATGTGGACGGACTCGACGTCCATCTCGACTTCGTCTGACGAGTCGAGGGGTGTTGATGACGCGCTCGAAGTTTTCGTTGCTGCGCACGTGATCTCCTTTGCCGATGAAGGTGCGTAGCTCGCAATCGAAGGAGAGGCGGGTGCGGATGGCGTCGTCATCTATGGTGTAGCCATCAGGGATGCCATCTCCGAAGGCGTTGGTGATGACGGCGTGGTTGTTGGTGTAGTCATCAAGGACACCATCTCCAAGGGCGTTGGTGATGGCGGTGCAGTCGATGTAGGCTTAGCCGTCAACCTTGCGGGTGACGATAACGCCATATGTGCAGATCCAGTCGATGGTGATGCAGGAGTCGTAGACTGATGCGAGTTTGCCGAGCAGAACGTCCCTGATTGGTTAGCGTTAAGATTTGAAGGACCAAAGGTTATGTTCGCACCTGATTACAGATCTGAGTCCGCCGGTTGCGGTTCCGGTGAGTGCGGGTTGTAGTCGAAGGAGCCGAAGTGGATCAGTCCCATGATGATCACCGGCGAGCCACCGATTGCTGATGCAGATGGAGCCGGCGAAACCGTGGATCCAGCGCCACTCGTTCCCACAGACGGCGTCAATTGACGAAGTGTTAACTCGCCAAATCCCATGGTTAGGCACCTAGGGTTGAGACCGGGAAAGAGATTTGGTAGTGCTGGTAGTAACTACGGCGGACAAGCAAGGCTAACCCAGGTTTAGGCCCCCGGAGGGTAACACCCTACGTCCTGCTTGTCTGATTATTGATGGTTGTGAACAATGGAGCTACAATGGCGTCCCGGCGAGATGCGATCTCGCTAGGGCTTTGGTGGTTTGAGTATTGCGTGCCCTAGATCGGCGGCCCTCCCAGCCTTTATATATGAGGCTAGGTCTTGGGGATTCGCAACCGACTAGGTTCACAGGTAAGGTAAGTATCTATCGACCTAATCTACGCTTGTCTTGGAGCGTACTCCTTCCTCTTGGGCCTCCTTCGTGGGCCTTGGTCTTGGTTCGTCAATCTGCCTTCATGCGGGTCGTGATCCTATACGCGCACCAAGTATCCTCATAGTGGGGCACTCGAAGGGTAGGTCCACATCACCAACTTTTTAGTTTTTTTCCATTTCGCGTCCTGAAGCGAACGTTCTGTTTGTGTTGTTCCCCCCCCGGAGAGAAAGAGAGGAGAGAGGCGAAAGCCATGACGGAGAGGTTGTCGCCACAGGCAGCTGCGCCGGCACCAGTGGGGGTGACCTTCGTGAGCCTGGGATATAGCCGGTTCTGCTCTGACTCAGGGGAAGGAGGGGGAAGTGGCAGGGACGGCCATGGTGGAGAGGTCGGCAGGATCTCGCAGCCAGCACAGAGCGCACCCGGAGATGGAGAGAGCAATTTCTCGCGAGCACGAAGGCATGGACGATGCGGACGAGACGGGTACTGCTCTGCCCTCCTTCTTCTGCTATTTTCCTCTTTTTTCCATCCTCGCCAGCGTGAGGGTTTGGTTGCGTGTGGTCACCGGCGACTTCCTGCCGTGGGAGCGCGGCGGCGTTGCTAACATGGGGTAGATGGTGAGGCTTGTTTTAGGCATCGGCATATGTATTTCATCAATTTTATCTTCCTCCTTTGGTTGCGTCCTCACTGGTGGTGAGGCCACAGCGGGTTTCTACGGTGGGAGCGCGGTTCTGGACGCTCGGTCATGGTGTAAGCATTGGTAGTTGGGAGCTTGTTTCAGTGCCCGAGATAGGGATTTCGTCAATTTTTCTCATTATTTTTTGTTTAGCGTTTGTTCTGTTTGTCGCTGCTGGGTACATTTCTCTGTTGTGGAAACACCTTGAATCATCTAGGTTTCAGATTGATTTTGTTTTGTTCTTCGAAATAGCTTGATTCGATTTAAGTTTTAGTTTTGATTTAGGGTTTGTTCTTCTTACTGCTTGAACTGAATACAATGATGGTGTGCTCAACAGCTTGAATGGATTAGTGTTTAGTTCACTTTTAATTTCATGTTCATTATGTGGTATAGAAACTACTTTTGATTTGATGGATGATGTGGTGTAGGTTCTGTTCACTGCTGTTCCTAGTCTGTGGTGACTTTAGAGCTTATTAGAAACTCCTTAGGGCGAAGGTAGTGTTGCCACACATCTAAAACACGAACCAAAGCAAATAGTTCCTTGTCATAAATGGGGTAGTTCAAACGAGCTCCATCAAGTTTCTCACTATGGTAAGCGATGGGCCTACCATTTTGCATAAGGACTCCTCCAATTTCCAATCCACTCGCATCAAATTCAATCTCAAAAGTTTTCGAAAAATCCGGAAGGGCGAGGAGTGGTGCTTCGGTTAACAACCGTTTGAGCTCATTGAAAGCAAAATCATGTGCATTGCCCCAAATGAAAGGTACATTTTTCTTTGTAAGTTCATGGAGGGGGCAAGCAATTGTGGAAAAATTCTTGATGAATCGGCGGTAAAATCCGGCAAAACCAAGAAAACGTCTCAACTCCTCAAGTGACATCGGAAAAGTCCAAGTCCGAATTGCTTGTATCTTGGCATCATCAACTTCAACTCCATCCGAAGACACAACAAAACCCAAGAAAACAAGCTTGTTGGTGGCAAATGTGCACTAAGAAAGATTTGCATAAAGCTTTTCATTGCGAAGAACCAACAAAACTTGAGCAACATGAGAAGTATGCTCTTCTAAAGATTTGTTATAGATAAGGATGTCGTCAAAGTATACCACAAAAAATTTCCCAATGAAAGGACACAAAACATGATTCATGAGACGCATAAAAGTAGAAGGTGCATTGGAAAGACCAAATGGCATGACAAGCCATTCATAAAGACCAAGCTTTGTTTTAAATGTGGTCTTCCATTCATCACCTTCACACATCCTTATTTGATGGTATCCACTTTTAAGATCAATTTTGGAGAAAATAGCAGAACCACAAAGCTCATCAAACATGTCATCAAGTCGAGGGATAGGATGGCGATACCGAACGGTTATGGCGTTGATGGGGCGACAATCCATGCAAAGGCGAAGAGTGTTGTCGTGCTTGGGTACCAAGATGACGGGCACGGCGCACGGACTCAAGCTCTCACGGATATGTCCCATGGCAAGAAGTTCTTGTATTTGCCGCTCAATCTCTTTCGTCTCCTCGGGGTTGGTGCGGTAAGGAGCGCGGTTTGGTAGCGGTGCGTCGGGAACAAGGTGATGCGATGCTTGATTCCGCATAGAGGAGGTAGTCCCGGTGGCACATCTTGAGGGAAAACATCTTCAAAGTCCTTCAAAAGAGACAACAAAGAAGGAGGAAGGTTTGTGAAAGTGTTAGTCGTAGAAAATTCACCCTTGCATATGAGCACATAGTGGAGGGTCGATGGGTTCTCTCTCAACTCCCTTATCACTCTTTTGGTGGCACATTGTGTAAGTTTGTGGGAACGCTCTTTGAAGTGTCACACTCATTTGGCTTTTGGCTCTCACTCACTTTATGGTGGATCTCTCGCTCACCACTCTTCTCACTAGAAGCTTTTTGTCGCGCCGCCCTCTCTTGTGCGGTTGGGTGGCGCCTATGGTCATTTGGGTGGTTGAAGTCATGTTGAGCCCTTGCTATTGACTTCGCATTTTCGGCAATGACTTGACTTGGTGACATGGGACGAAGGACGAAGGTCTTGTCGTTGTTCTTGAAGCTATAGTAATTAGTCCTTCCATCATTCATATCACCCTTATCAAATTGCCAAGGATGGCCAAGGAGTAAGTGAAAAACGGTCATAGGCACAACATCACAATCAACCGTATCTTCATAGACTCCAATCTTGAAGGACACTTGCACCATGTGTTGGATCTTGACGGCTCCGGTATCACTCAACCATTGCACATGGTAGGGATTGGGGTGCTTCTTGAACTTCAAGTTGAGCTTATCACAAAGTTTCTTACTCGCCAAGTTGTGGCAACTTCCACCATCAATGATGACCTTGGCGGACTTTCCATTGATTCCCGCTCGTGTGTGAAACAAGTTGCATCTTTGGTCTTCTTCCACGTGAACATTGGTGGTTAATGTTCTTGCCACAACCAAGGAAGGGGTGTTGATGTCGCCATCACAATATATCTCACTTGCTTCTTCTTGAGCACTTTGCATTGTGGCGACGTTGTTCAAAGCATTGTACTCATCTTCACTCATAGATTCGTAGTCTCCCATGTCATTGACGATCATGACCTTCTTGTTGGTGCACTCAAAAGACTTATACCCTTGTCCGCCACACTTGTAGCATTGCAAAAGTCTTGTGCCGGACGAAGATCCTTGAGGCGCCTTGGTAGCGGGAGGTACTCTCTTGAAAGGTTGAGGCGCTTGAGGTGTCGATGTAGAGACTCTTGGAGGACCTCGAGTGTTCGCTTGAGGAAGAGCTTGTGAAGGTGTAGGTGTTGACGAAGACGGCTTGTTGGCAAAGAATGCCTTTGTCTTGATGAATTTGAGCTCTTCAAGCACGTAGCGCTCGACCTTGGAAGCTTGATGTACTAGCTCAACCAAGTTGTCATATGGTTGGAACTCCACAATCTTCTTGATGGCATAGTTGAGACCATTCATGAAGCGAGCCATGGATTGCTCTTCGTACTCGTTGACATTGGCTCTCATCATGGAGATTTCCATCTCCTTGTAGTACTCGTCAACCGACTTCAAACCTTGCTTCAACTCTTGCAACTTCTTGTATAAGTCTCTAGTGTAATGGCTTGGCACGAAGCGCTTGTGCATTGTTTCTTTCATTTCAACCCAAGTGTCGATTGGTTGTTGGTGGCTAGCGACGCGAGCATCTTGTAGTTGTTCCCACCACAAGAGGGCATATTCTTCAAACTCCATTGAGGCTAGGGCAACCTTCTTGTTGTCGAAGAAGCATTGCACCCGGAAGATCTTGTCAACCTTGAGTACCCATGAGAAGTAAGCTTCCGGATCACTTGTACCGTAGAACTTGGGTATGTCAAAGCGGACTTTGGTCAAGTCATCATAATCGTCACGATGGCCACCACGTGGGAATGCATGTCCACGTCTCCTTCAATTGAGTCCATCACCATTGTGTTGGCTAGACTCGCTATCACTTGACTCGGAGCGGTGGTGTTGTGGACGTTCATGTGGAAGTTCTTGACGAGGACGAGGATCATGTTGAGGAGGTAGCTCTTGTTGAGGAACGGGTTGTTCGATATTGTTTGCACTGTCATGATTTTGATGACGTGGCCTTGGAGGATGACGAGGGTGACGTCCTTGGTCACCAAAGTCATTCGCACCCGGAATGCCATTGTCATTAGCCAATGGGTCATGATGATCACATTGTTGCGATGGTGGTGATGGTATGCGCTCGCGATGCTCAACATTTTGGCGAGGTTGTTCTTGATGCGCATTGGCATTGTTCGCGTGAAGATCATGTGGTTGTTCGATGATAGGAGGAGGTTGTTCATGGGCGTCGCGCCTTGGATCATCTTGACGTTCTTGGCGAGGTTCATGACGTCCATGACGTGCTTGTGTCGACCTTGAGGTGCTTCTTGTACAGCTTGAGCGTGAAGAAGTTCGTTGTCGCGCAAGATTGTTGATAGCTTCGGTCAACCGCTCTAAATTTGCTTCTTGAGCATGCATGCGGTCGTTGAAGGTGTTGTCTTGATTTTGAAGACGGCGGTCGAAGCGTCCAAGGTTATCACGAATAAAGTGTCGCATTCCAACAAGCTCCGTTTGTGTGACATAGCCATGATCACCGCGAACTCCACCATGGATTTCCTCATCCGAGCTTGAGCGTCCGTTTGTACTTCTCCTAAACATTTTCTCAAGATCAAGTGAGATGTGTGGTAAAGAAAAACCAAGACAAACTATATCCCAAGTATAATGTGGCTTGAGAGGAGAAAATCCAGTTCTAACACCCACAACACACACTTATGAGGATAGGAAGGTATGGTAGGTGGAAATGCAAATGAAACAATCCAAGAAAAGTTTGTTGTCTTTGGTAGAAGATAACCACAAGATGCAAAACACAAGAAACCAACCACAAGATTACGGAAACCCAAAAGGAACGCACGCAAAAGATGAATTGGGTTAGTGTGACCAAAGGGCGAGCTATCCGAAATGTTCACCTAACGAAGACTAAGCTCAATGTCACATCAACACTAGAAGGACACTAGCTCAATTGCTTTTTGATGGGCAATGAATTTGCACAAGTGTTACACACTCACACTCACTTTGGCGGTATAAGCTTTGTCACAACCTACAAGAGATGATACTTGGCACCACTTGATTCTTTTCTTTTCTCGTCATTTTTTTTTGATTTTTGACGATGATTCCTTCTCTTTTGCTAGTGCCAAGCTCTCTAACGATACACACTCGCCAATACTTGAAGACAAACACTCAACACGTGCAATGCCTCGCAATATCACCGAGCTAGTCCAATAGGATAGGGTACGCGAAAGGAAGAATGGCTATCAAGTTGATACAAGTTATACCTCTCTTGTTGATGTTGTGATCACGGACTTGCGGCCGTGGAGGAAGGATTTGCGTGAAGTAGCTCCAACGTGTTGATGTAGGTGAGGTTTAGAGCTTCGATTCAAGATGAGAATCACTCAATTCGGAGCAACAACGCAAAAGTTATAGCCCGTGGAAAATCTGAGACGAATCAAAACTGGGCAAAAAGGTGCTGTCCCGTAGGCGCCGGATCATCCGGTGGTTTTGGCCGGATGGTCCGGCGGCCACGAGGCTGCAACTTCCTGCACACGAAAACGGCTCCAATTTGTCTCAAATTCGAAGATTTTTGGGCAAAATCGGCTAAAGCAACGCAAGGAAAAGGTGGATTTGGTTCTTGTGCAACAGATCCGTGGATCAAAACTACCAAGAACTCAACAAATCAAGAGATCGGTCCAAAAGCAAATTGGGGCTATTTTTGGTGAAATTTTTGAATTTCTCAAAACCAAAGAAAAAATTGGTGGATTTTGGTGGAAACACAAATCAAATCCGTGTCAACCTAGAGCTCTGATACCATATGATGTAGGTTGGTCCCGGCTTTCACGGATTTGTGCGGAGGGAACAATGAACACGAAGAACGCAGGATGAACACGAAGAGAACAAAGAGGGGAAATCAACACACAAGGGTAAATAGCAAGTAGCAACTCGGCAAGATTCAACCAGTAGCAAATCCCCAAGGGTAGCACCTAATTCTATTCTCCTAAGCACACCTTACTCTTAGGATTGTTTGTCCAATTGGTCAATCCAACCAACCCAATCTAGCCACTCAAAGAGGAAAGATTAGCAAGTAATCGCAACTACAAGTGGAGCCTTGGTATCCACGAAGGGATCTTCTCCTCAAGAGGAGGCCTTGGTTCATCTCCACATGTGGAGGCCTTGATTCATCTCCATAGGAGGAAAGAGACACTTTGAGAAGAAGGAGCAAGGCTCTACTTTAGTTCCCAAATCTTAGTCTAACCCTAGATCTAGATGGGTAGGTGCTATTTATAGTCTAAGCCACGAAGTGGGGAAAGGTGGGAGGATACAAGGCCACATGGGCCAATTAGGCGCGCAGGCCACGGGGGTGTCGGATCATCCGGCGTTTGAAACGCCGGATGGTCCGGCGGTTTGGTGCGGGCAGGCGGGTGCCGGAGCATCCGGCGTTTGAAACGCCGGATGGTCCGGCGGATGACGTGGTGCCCTATTTCGCGAGGCTTCGTGCGGCACCAGCTCCAGGCGCCGGATCATCCGGTGGCTTTTCGCCGGATGGTCCGGCGGTGATGATGTTTTGAAACAGAGAGCCGCCAGACGGGTGCCGGAGCGTTCCGGCGGGTATCCGGCGCGCTGGATCATCCGGTGGAAGGTGCCGGATGGTCCGACGACCAGATTTTCTGCACGTTTCCTCCGCTTCTTCCGATTCTTGTCCATCTTCTTCTCCATCTTCCTTGGACTCTTGGGCAACCTTGTTGGCTTCATTCTTGAGTATGCACACCTCCTCTTCCTTATCCAATTCTTGTCCATCTCCTTCATCATCTTGGACCGACTCTTGGACACCATCGAAGGCTTCATTCCTGAGTATGCACAGAGTATTCGAATGAAGTAGCAAGCCATTCAAGGGAGTGTCAAAATCACACATAGATAGGAGCGAGGTCACCTTTTCATGTAGTGCCTTGAATCTTGCTCTTGTCATTGGTCCACTTGTTGGTGTGTGCCTAGGTTGCACTACATCACATGTTTAAAGGCCATGTGAACGAGCCCACTATGATCTTGGAAGCAGTTGCTTCACAAGATCTTTGGATTTGGCATGCTTATTTTGGTTTACCAGGGTCTCTCAATGATATAAATGTTCTTCAACGTTCTCATGTTTTTACAAAGCTAGCCGAAGGTGAAACTCCTGCAGTGAATTATAGCATCAATGGCCAGCAGTACACAATGGGGTATTACCTTGCAGATGGTATCTATCGACGGTGGGCAACATTTGTGAAGAGCATACCAGCTCCATATACCAGAAAAGCATAAAACTTTTGCCAAGAAGCAAGAGGGGGCTAGGAAAGATGTGGAACGAGCCTTTGGAGTTCTGAAAGAGTCACAGTATCTCGTACTCATGCGGAACAACTGAGCTCTTTTATTCACATGACTCACCGGATTAGAAATGTCGATGAACATTCTCAGCTTAAACTTGATCTAATTGATCATGTGTGGCAAAAGTTTGGAAACGAGTGATGTCCTAATTATAACTTTGTAATCCATTTCTTTTCATCTAGTTTTAATTTATGCAATGAGTGATGTAATCCATTTCTTTGTAAAGCACCTCCCCCGTCTCCATCCTTCGGCACCTCCCCTGTCTCCACCCTCCACCGTCTCCATCCTCCCTCCTCGCCCGCCGCCCTCCAGGCCGCCGCCTCCCCAATCCAGGGCTCCGCCGGGCGCACCCCAGCACCGCATCCATCCAACTCCCAGGCCACCGCCGGGCGCACCCCAGCACCGCACCCATCCAACTCCCAGGCCGCCGCCCTCCAGGCCTCCCCGAGCCCATCTCCCTCGCGTCCTCCCCTGTCCAGGCCGCGCGCCGCCGCCGGCAGATCTGGCCAGGCGTGCGGCCGCCACCCAACATCCCGCCGCCCAAAGCAACAATGAAAAATAAAGGGGAAAGAGAGAGCATACCGGAGGGTGAGGGAGCGGCCGTCGGCGAGCTGTGGATGGGCTCCGGACGGGCGCGGGATGAGTGATACCCACAAGTATAGGGGATCGTTGAAATCTTCAATGTGTAAGTATTAGTATCGATCCCACGAGGAGTGGAAGGTATAAGTATTTATCCTCTCAAATAAGAGTGTCACTTCTCTTATTATCTATGCACTAGACAAACTAAAAATGATTAAATGATGCAAGTGTTTTTGGGTTTTTGGCGTAGAGTTTGCAATAAAGTAAAAAACTGAAAATAAAATATGACAAGTGAAAGCTCTCAAAGAGAGAAAGCCCAATCCTCTATGCAGCAAGATGACAAGCTCAAGTGTGTGTTTCTTATAAGTGGAGAACGTTCCCAAGGGCTACCTAGACTTCATGGCATAAATGTTTCTAGAACAACAAGGTAAACATTTTGTCAAGTTTTAATCTTCTTTTGGATGGAGCCATAATTAAGGAAAGCTAAATAAATAAACTAAACCCCCTTATGATGGTTCTTATGGCCAAGTAAATGACTGCACAAGAGTTATTAAGACATAGAGTCCCACCATAGCCTTAATCTCTAAGGTCCCCGATACTAATACCCTCATAATGCAACTTCATGACTCGGTCTCAGGTTTACATGTCCTCCCAAGTCTCCCTCACTCCATTACACTATGGTGTTCTCCTATGAGCCCATATAGGTGAAGTGATGTGCAGTCGACGTTCGCACAACACCATCATAGAATTACATAAAAAGATAAACACTAGACAAAATACCAACACATGTCATAAATAAATCATTGCCAATCCATCCTATGCCCCCAGGAACATGAGAGAACTACTCACAACGCGAAGACATGATATGATTCAATGGCATAAGTGATACAACACAATCTGAGAATATAATCTCCCCACAAAACAATGACAAGTAGCAATTCACAAACATGTAGATAGTAGTACTTAGACAATAGCTAGGGTTCAACAATCTCAAACTATGAGGGGGATGAAGTGGATCACGAAGATGGTGATGGAGATGGTGCTGGTCTTGACGGTGGTGTTGATGGAGACTCCGGAGGGGGGATAGAGGAGCCTTCCGGAGGTGATTCCAGCGGCGTTTCCCCCCTCTGATCTTCTCCGGTGGCAGCCTTCTGTCTCCTGTTTCGTGGTTTTGTGTTTCTCCGCCGCCTCCTCACGAAACTCCTCGGGGGACTATTTTTATAGTCGGTTTTAGGTCAAGACGAAGCCACGGAGACGAAAACAGACGACATCGGAGCCACGAGGGGAAAAGAAGGTGCCTCATGCGGCCAGGGAATCTGGCCACGTGGGACCACCTATTTCCTTCCTCGGACTTCCTTTTTTGTGGATCCTTCGCTCATACGTCTTCTTCCTTCCAAATATTGGCCCCGTAAAATCTTAGGTCATTTGGACGTCGTTTGGGTCCCTGAAACATCAAAATATAGAAAAAGGGTTTTCTGGTTCTGCAGGGTTAATTCCAAATAAATGGGGAAACTGTGAATTATCCCCTAAAATCATTATAAAACATAAATATAACCCATATATGATGCAAATAAGTTGGAATATCAAGTAATAAAATGTAAAGTTCATGTATGCATTTTACATGCATCAACATCCCCAAGCTTAACCAATACTCGTCCTCGAGTATGAAGGTGATAAAACTAACATGGACTTTGCATTTTAATACTATCAATGGATATCAAAGATGATTACTACACAAAGTCAAATGATTCATTCTCAAAGGAGTAGCAATATACAAGATAGATTATAAAGTGATATCAAATATTCAATGTAAGGATGTTCAATGATAATTCACAAAGTGTAACATAGAAGAAAGCATATGGAACAAATGTATGCATAATGAAAAGTAAAAACATCCTATAATGGTCATAGAGTATTCTTGTAAAATCTGAATATAAAAGTGGACACTTTGGAAAGATAGATAAATAAGTAGAGGTAAAACATGAATAAGTTTCATCTAGCTTCCAAATGCTTCTACTTAAGTTAATGTTTGCAATGTGGTATTCATTGGTGTGGAGCTCTCATTACCCCTATCATAGCATCTTGAATGGTTAAAGTTTAAAGTGAAAGCAAATATGAGTAATGTGCTTGACAAAGTATGGGTTGAATGCCTCATGCCCCGTGAATACGAGTACCTACACCACGGTGTTACTCAACTCGGACCACAAAGCAAGTTCAAGTTAAAGTCATTGTAAGTAATATAATAGCGTCATCAAGAGCGTCAACTGGGGTACCTCTTGCCTCAGGACATGGAAACTAGCCCATGTCAAAATGACAAGACAAACAACAATGAACAATCTCAGCACTCTTTTATTTACTATTGTATAGCTTTTTATTATGACGTGCATCACTGAATGTTCACTTTGGTGCGCTGTAAATTTCCACCATGAATGATGCATGGCTTAGGTTAGCGGCCCAGGCGTCTCTCTAGCCATTTATACAAACTCCTCAAACTTACTAAGTTTCCGCATTTATTTGGCACCATGATAAGCATCCATAAACAAAAGTACATGATATCAACTAAATATAATTAAGAGCACGTTGAAAGCTTGCCATGTGACAGCACATATGAGCTAACTCCCAACCAAGACTCTTGTCAAGCTCACAACTTCATAATTTTAATCACAATGGTTCATGTTTATTAAGTGCAATAAAAGTAAAGTGTGCATCAAGTTCGTGAGAGCTTTTTAACCAACTTTTCCCATAACAATCAATAACATAAGCATTTTAATTCAGTATAGATAATACAATATAACATGATAAACATACTCGGAATAGCATAAAGCTAATAGGTAGATATGGTGGACTCACTGGAAAAACTTTGGTTGAAGGTGTTGGAAAACAAGTTTTTACTTGTTGGAATTTTTGGGCTAGCAAGAGGGAGAAAGTTGACCGTCTAAATGCATGCATAAGTGTCCATAGAACTAACCAATCCATGTTAAACAAAGTAAAGTAACATTCAGCATCAAAACATGAATAAAAGATAGCTCTTGATAAAACACTTGCAAATTAATACTCATTAAAAAGCACATGAATCATGCAACTATATGTATCTTTTTGAATCAACTCAAACATCCCTTTCCCAATATTTTTAATAGCATCCAACTTAATTCAACCCAAATTTCCAGTAGCTCTCTCATAACATAAATGATAGTGGTGGTCTCAAGAAAAAAAATCAAACCGAAATAAAAAGAAAATAAAGACGCTCCAAGTTTATGCGATAAAGTGCATTGATCGAAAAACAGAAGTTAGACGTGTGCAAACCGAGAGTGTGTTGGTCCAGTGGGGTTGTCTTCACATCCCCAAGCTTATGGTCTTCACCATCCTTGGATAGCTCTTGGTGCATCTCCTCTAATCCCTGTGAAAAAACTTCAAAACACCGTTTCTCCCATTTCTTTTCTGTGGGGTGACATTAGTAGTGATAGACAAATGAATTGCTTGCTGCATAAAATCCTTAAACAAAAATAATGTCCAGAAAGTGTATAATGTTGTATGCCTACTTATAAACTCAATTGGATAAAAAGATTCAAGTTAAAAGTTCAAAGAATGCATCAAACAAAATGGGACAGAATCTGTCCAAAAACAGCAGCAGCAAAACGTATTTTTCTACCCTACTTAAAATGTCGAAAAATCTGAAAAATTCATGCTTACAGAGGATGAAAAGTTGCAACTACAGTTCAAATTTCAGCTCATTCGGAGTTACAGAATAGAATTAAAAATCATACCGTGCACAGATTCGTGCTGGAATAAAATCTCCGAATACAATAAGCAACTTTTTCAACCAAAATGGGTAAAACTTGGCACTTTATTAAAAATTCCAGAAACAAAACTAAAAACTAAGTCTCTTGTTACAGCAAGAGGACACAAAGAAAATCAAAAATAAAAAAACCGGGTTGCCTCCCGTAAAGCGCTTTCTTTATAGCCATATAGCTAGGCTTACTTACTTGGTATCAAGATGGTTGGAGTGAGGTGGCTTGGCATCCCCAAGCTTGAATTCTTGTACTTATTCGAAATATGTAGGGTGAGCCCAGGGTAACATCCCCAAGCTTGAGTGTTTGTCCCTCTTGATCTTGTTCATCACCCTCAACTCTTCCACTTGAAAATTCTCTTTACACAAAACTCATCATAAAACTTGATTAGAGGGGTTAGTGTCTCCATAAATTAAATCCACATAGGTACAGCAAAGACATATCATGAGTTGATTCTAAACATTAGCTACTGTTACTATGGTTGTGTATTGCTCTTTGATCAATAGAACCACACAAAACACAAGTAATGAGAGTAATGCAAAATAAAGACAGAATCTTGTCAAAAACTGGACAGCCCGTAAAGAGTCAATTTTCAGAGGCACTTACGTTGCTCAAATCAGAAAACTTTGAACTAATGAAATGTGTAATAATAACTGAAGATTGCTGTCGTAAAATTTCAGGTCAAAATTCCTTTTCTGTGATTTTTAACATTTTTCGCAGTGAAGCTTAGGAATCTGTTTTCTGGACAGCCATGATAGTTTTAATGATGCTCACATAGGAACAAGAATTGAAATGCAAAAGAGAGCATCAAGAGAAAAATATGAAACACTTTTAAGTCTAACCCACTTCCTATGCATTGGGATCTTGTAAGAAAATAAATCATTGAAACACAAAGCAAGTAGCATAGGAAGATAAAACAAGAGCAATTTCAACACTTTGAACTTAAAGAGAGGAAACGTAATAATATTGAAATGTTTAGAACCATGTTTTCCCTCTCATAATAACTTTCAGTAGCATCATGAATAAATCCAACAATATAATTATCACATAAAGCATGTCTTTCATGATCTACAAGCATAAAAGTATTAATACTCTCCACATAAGTAAAATCATTCTTATTAGTGATAGTGGGAGTAAAACATTCATAACCATCATTGTAATCATCATATATAGGAGGCATATCATAGTCATAATAAACTTTATCCTCAATGGTAGGTGGACTGAAAATATCACATTCGTCATTGTAATCATCATAAATGGGAGACATAGCATCATCATAGTGAATTTTCTCCTCTATAGTGTAATCAAGAGAATTCAAAAATAAAGTAGGACTCTCATGAATGAGAGTATTGTCACAAACAGCAAGTATATCATCTTTATCCTCACAAAATTTAGTAACAAGTTCTAAACATGGAGGATTATCAAGCAAAATAGGACCATCATCTAGAGTACTATCATAAAACATGTCTAAACCATACTCCTCATCATTTTTAAAATTATTATCAATAATATTCTCATTAGGCACAGGTTGATATTCCTCCTCATCATCAGAATCATAAAAGCAAAGTTTATCATCAGCAATATATTGAAGGTTACCCTCATCCATAGGTGGTGAAGGTGGAAGTTTCCTCTCTTCATTCTCTAGTTGTTCATCATCTTCATCATCTTCTTGGGGTTGCATGGGCATCCCCAAGCTTAGGTTTTTATCCTCTTCTTCACATTCTTCCTCTTCCAAGCTTATGTTTTCATCATCTTCTTCCTGCAAAACATCAGTACTTTCTTGGGGAACCTTGCCCCTCTCATTATAGTCAACAACATAAATATTTTGAGAGAACTTGGCTATGCAATGTTCAAGAATAGAAGTGACCTTTCCTTCGAATCTCTTAACTCTAGGGCAAGTTTTATTTTCATTAGCAAAGGTGTGCAATTCATTAGATGCATAATAAGTAACAAATTCCTCTACTTGTTCCATCCCTAAATGAGTGTAATCATAAGTATGGTAAGATGCTATGACACGTTCTTCATGGAACTTACATTGAAATTCAAAGTGTCTATCAGTATGTTTAAAGCAACAAGTTTTATTATCATGGAATAAAAGCCACTCTCCAGCAATATAATTTAAACTTTCCATGAAATCTTTTAGTATTTTCCGTTCTGTTGACTCTCTAGATTCCTCAGCAATTTTAGAAGCTTTCATGTATCCATAGTAAAAATTCATTATCTCCGGACTTATGCCCATACCAAAAGTTTTTATGGTATTTTCCATTTTCTAATTTTTTTGTGTTTTGATATATATAACTGAAAGTAAAACTAAACTAAATGCAAAACTGAAAGTAAATGAATATCTAGTGCAAACAAGAATAAAAACTTAAGCGCTACACTCCCCGGCAACGGCGCCAGAAAATGTCTTGATACCCACAAGTATAGGGGATCGTTGAAATCTTCAATGTGTAAGTATAGTATCGATCCCACGAGGAGTAGAAGGTATAAGTATTTATCCTCTCAAATAAGAGTGTCACTTCTCTTATTATCTATGCACTAGACAAACTAAAATGATTAAATGATGCAAGTGTTTTTGGGTTTTTGGCGTAGAGTTTGCAATAAAGTAAAAACTGAAAATAAAATATGACAAGTGAAAGCTCTCAAAGAGAGAAAGCCCAATCCTCTATGCAGCAAGAGGACAAGCTCAAGTGTGTGTTTCTTATAAGTGGAGAACGTTCCCAAGGGCTACCTAGACTTCATGGCATAAATATTTCTAGAACAACAAGGTAAGCATTTTGTCAAGTTTTAATCTTCTTTTGGACGGAGCCATAATTAGGGAAAGCTAAATAAATAAACTAAACCCCCTTATGATGGTTCTTATGGCCAAGTAAATGACTGCACAAGAGTTATTAAGACATAGAGTCCCACCATAGCCTTAAACTCTAAGGTCCCCGATACTAATACCCTCATAATGCAACTTCATGACTCGGTCTCAGGTTTACATGTCCTCCCAAGTCTCCCTCACTCCATTACACTACGGTGTTCTCCTATGAGCCCATATAGGTGAAGTGATGTGCAGTCGACGTTCGCACAACACCATCATAGAATTACATAAAAAGATAAACACTAGACAAAATACCAACACATGTCATAAATAAATCATTGCCAATCCATCCTATGCCCCCAGGAACATGAGAGAACTACTCACAACGCGAAGACATGATATGATTCAATGGCATAAGTGATACAACACAATCTGAGAATATAATCTCCCCACAAAACAATGACAAGTAGCAATTCACAAACATGTAGAATAGTACTTAGACAATAGCTAGGGTTCAACAATCTCAAACTATGAGGCGGATGAAGTGGATCACGAAGATGGTGATGGAGATGGTGATGGTCTTGACGGTGGTGTTGATGGAGACTCCGGAGGGGGGATGGATGAGCCTTCCGGAGGTGATTTTGGCGGCGTTTCCCCCCTCCGATCTTCTCCGGCGGCAGCCTTCTGTCTCCTGTTTTATGGTTTTGTGTTTCTCCATCGCCTCCTCGCGAAACTCCTCGGGGGACTATTTTTATAGTCGGTTTTAGGTCAAGACGAAGCCACGAAGACGAAAACGGACGGCATCGGAGCCACGAGGGGGAAAAGAAGCTGCCTCACGCGGCTAGGGAATCTGGCCACGTGGGACCACCTATTTCCTTCCTCGGACTTCCCTTTTTGTGGATCCTTCGCTCATACGTCTTCTTCCTTCCAAATATTGGGCCCCATAAAATCTTAGGTCATTTGGACTTCGTTTGGGTCCCTGAAACATCAAAATATTGAAAAAGGGGTTTTCTGGTTCTGCAGGATTAATTCCAAATAAATGGGGAAACTGTGAATTATCCCCTAAAATCATTATAAAACATAAATATAACCCATATATGATGCAAATAAGTTGGAATATCAAGTAATAAAATGTAAAGTTCATGTATGCATTTTACATGCATCAACGAGCCAGAGAGCGAGGCAGTTGGCCTTTTTTCTTTCGTTCACGAGCGTGGCTAGCTCGTGTTTCTATCCACGCCTCGTACCCTTGTGGATACGACGTGTTCAAATCCACGACGCTATGCACGAGCCACTGGAGGCGTTTTTTTGATCCACACCGTGTATATTTAGCATACACCTCTGTATACACCATCCACTAGAGATGCTCTTACTTGTGCTCATTGATGTGGTAGCTGTTCTGGTTGTGTTGTGGGGGGAAACTAGGGGGCTTTTGCAAATCTGTCAATGAACTGGTTTTTGCTGTTCATCATGTTCAGATAAATGGTTGTTGTGGTGAGCAATTTCAGGTGGTTTGTAATTGGGACTTCGAGTGTTGGCTATACACATAAAGATACAAAAAGTATAGTTTGCGCTCGCAATGGTGCGTCACTGTTGGGTTTCTGTGATTATGTGAACCCTCTATTAGTGTTCGGAGTGTAGGATTTTTTCCACAGTGTGATCTGTTCCATGAACTTCACTTTTCTTCATTTCGTGCTCCAGTTGGACTGTAATTTTGTTGGTGCATCCTTCATGTGTAGTTTACAAGAAGAGGATAGATTGTACCACCTATTTTCATAATGTATAAAGAATGTAGCAACTAGTGATTCAGAGTAACTTGCTGCTCACCTAGTCAAACAACAGAATATATTTTACAGTTGCTCTGTTGATGTGTGCATCTGCCATGCCGTTACTCTTCCTGGTCGTATGTGGTTGTAGAACTTGATATATTCTATGATTATTAATGTCTGGGCTGTTTTGCTTCTGAAACTTTTGTAGGGTAATTCAGAATTGTTTTCGTGAGATGAATCTTTCAACATTGGTACCTTGGGCTTAGGATGAGCTATGCTTATTTGGTTAACTGCAGTCTGGCTCTGATGTATGATTGGTTGTTCAATTATGTTCATTGATAAGGTAGCTGTTCTTGTGCTCATTGGTTAACTGCAAAGCTGCTAATGATCTCTAGAATTTTCAGCTTTGATTTTAGTTGTTCAAAATTACTCGCTCGATGAATCTTTTTCTTCATTTTGTGGTTCTGTTGGAGTCTAATTCTTGCTATGGTTCATGGAAATTCGATAGATTGATTATTGTCATTGTTCATTAGGAGAAAAGTCCCACAAATGTTATTATCTTAGTTCATATTTGCATTTTAAGCTTTTAGAATTTTGTTTTAAGTTCAGTTCTATTTTTTAGTCAATTGTTTCAGTGTTTGCTTTCTTAGGTTTGTATTCATTGCATGTGTCATTCTCTTAATATGTTTTAGTCTTGCATTATGATCGATGGTAGGGGAACGGGTTATGCATGGGGAACTCCGCCTACCCATTCTTAAGCTAATACTTAAGTTGAACAGTCGGTTCCAATCCTGGAAAAAAGGAGGAGGGGACCACGCTTTTTAATCTATTCATTGTTTATCCATCCGTGCAATCTGGAGCTGAACACTAGTTTCTCATACTCATTCTTCAGACATTAGTTGATTTTTATTCTTTCTTTATTCAGTTTTCAGTTCTGTCCAGTTCCTCTTTATTTGATTCATGTTTCTCAGTTTTATTTGTTAGTTCAGTCTGAAGTTGTCCCCACTTTTCATTTAGCATTAGTTTCAATTTCTTTACTCTTTCAGTGTGCATTCTCATTCTTTCTTTCAGTATATTTCAGTTCCTTCAGTCACTGTTATCTCATATTTTCAGATTTATTTGCTCAGTATTCTTATCTTCAGTCTTAAGTATCAGTCTTTAGTCCTCAGTCTTGAGTATTGTCATTCAACCTTCAGTGTGTTCAGTCCTCAGTCTTCAGTCACCGTTATCTCATATTTTCAGATTTATTTGCTCTGTATTCTTATCTTCAGTCTTATATCAGTCTTTAGTCCTCAGTCTTGAGTATTGTCTTTCAACCTTCAGTGTGTTCAGTCCTCAGTTTATTTTTGTTTATTCATTTATTTCATTCTTCATTCTCTTTTTCTTCTTTCTTATTATTTGTTCAGTCATATTTGTTTCAGTTATTTCTTATTTTTTGGTCTCTTGGTCTTTCAGTCTCTTATTGTGTTTAATTTGCTCAGTGCTTCTTCTCTCAAGTCTCTCATTCTAGTAGATCAGTCACTCAGTTTATTATTTTCTGTTCGTCTACTCTAAGTCTTATTATTTTTAGTCCCTTGCGCAGTCATATTTCTTCAGTCTTATCTCAGATTTTTAGACTTATTTGCTCAGTATGTCTTATCTTCAGACTTATTTCTTCAGTTTATCTCATTCCAAGTAGCTTATTCTCTCAATTTCAATCGACAACTGCTGAATTCAGTATATTTAATATGAATTGGCGATCAGGACAACGTATGGGTAGAACTTCTAAAAGGTTCTCGAAAAAGGGGTAATTTTTTTTTGGTCAGTCCATCCCTTCATTTCAATTCAGTTATTTACTCCTGGGTCTTAACTTTCATTCGTTATTCTTCATTTTTTATTCTTTGGTTCATTGATTTTCTCAATCTTTAGTTCTTCGGTATAGTCGTCAATCAGTTTTGTTTTTCTCAGCCATTTCAGTCTCAGTCATTGCAGTGACAAGTTGATTTCTCGTGTTATAACGAGTTTTTTGTCGCATTCTATTTATTTTTTATTCCCATTTTCATTCTTCAGTCCATTTTTGTCAGTCTATTTTAATCCATTTTCTTTAGTGTTTAATTTCTGCCTTTTGTCGCTCCTAGTAAATTAGTGTCTCTATTTCTGTGTTACTCATTCCATTTATGGTCATGTAGTTGCCAGCATTATACTAAGTGATATGTAGCCAGCACCATGACTCTGAAAAGATGTAAAAACCTGTATCAGGTATAGGACTAGTACCAGGAACAGAACCTTCCCTTTCCCTCTTTGTCTAGCTTAATAAGTAGTCTGACCTCCGAGTCAGGCGGAAGTATGGTGTATCAGTATCAGGACTATATCAAAACCGAATTGCGAGGTATGGATCTTATTTACTTCAAGGCGAGATGCAATAAATTTGTGCTTATCTGGTGTCTGAAGTAAAAGAGTTGTTTCTTTTTTCCTCAAAGGATGGACCAGTTAGAGTTCATTTATTTAGAAGTAATAATGTGTTGCCATTGTTGTGACATGATTAGATCAGTGTAGCTAGTGGTTTAATAATTAGAGATGAGATCTATTTGTTCTGTGACTAAGCATGACAATGAATGTCGTTGGTCCTCCTCATATTTGCCTTTTGGGTTCAAAATTAGGCCGCACATATGCTGAACCCAAAACCTTACTTTTGACATATATTTTTAGTTCTGGTTATTACATACTCCCTCCGTTCGGAAAAGAATGTCACAAAAATGATCTATCTATAGTTCATTTTTGTGACATCTTTTTCCGAACGGAGGGAGTAGAAAATTAACACTCCAAGCTTAAAATAATTTATTTCTATGGAAACAGAATTATCATGTTGTGCCTTTGTATGTTGTTCAAGAACCAGTTCAAGCATTCTCAAGTGGAGCATTAGCTGTGCGTACAGAGTCAGAGGCAGCCCAATATTCGTTGACTATACAGGTTCCTTTTATGACCAGGTCCCGATTAACCCAACTATAATACAAAGAATCTTGTTTTAGTTTTTTTTTTTTGGTTTTCTCCTCTCATTCTGATCATCAGTTCGTCGTCATGTGGATTTAGACCCACGTTTGCCTGATCTTGGAGCATGCTGCAAAAGGCAAGCTTTACAGGGAGCTACAGAGATGCAAGCATTTCTCTGAAATAAGAACTGGGACTCGAGACAGACTGAAGCCTACCTGAGCACAAAGGATGGTGAAATGAGGCTGAAAATCCGAATCTGTCTGTTTACAGAATAGAAAACAGACACTTTTATCATTTCTTTCATTAGATGGTTGTTGTACAGTTGTCAAGTTTTTATTGGTCTAAAAAATGTGACTGTTTGTGAAATAAAAAACAGCTAGCTGTTGGTTAGACACTCCCTTATTTTTTAGGGAAAGATTGAGACACTTTTGTTTTTTAGGGAAAAAAGATTGAGACACATTTGTTTTTTTTAATTAGAAAGCATGAGACACATAAGACAGAACGACCGATACACTGGCTTGGGGACCGCGACTCCGCGAGTAAACAGATTTCGAAAGATTGGGCCCATTTAGACTTATTTTTCGGACGGCCCATTTAGATTTCCTTCGACTGTTCAGAAGCATTCCCCTTGTTCTAAAAAAAAGAAGCATTCCCCTTCTCTTCCGCCATTCTCGCTCCACTCCACACACAGTACGCGCCGCCCAAAACCCCAGTCCACACCGGCGGCGGCCATGGACACCCAGGCGTTTAACCTCGTGCTCCAGATGGCGCTCGAGTTGCTGCGCAACGACGAAGAGTTAGGACGGATGTTCGCCAACATCTGCTCCCCGGCGCTTCCGGCGGCGACCTTCGAGACCCTAGTGCTCAAGTTGGGGCGCCAGTTACTGCGCCGCTGTCATGACCCAGACGGGATAATAGGCGTCCTCGCCAGCTTCTTATCCCCCGCCCACTACACCCTTCCCGACCCACCCATCTCCGCCGACGCTAGCCTCTTCGCCCTCCTCCCACACCCAGACGACGCCGTCGACCGCCTCAGCCGCCTCCCGGAATCACTCCTTGGCAACATCGTCTCCAGCCTCCCCGTCAAGGACACCGTGCGCACCGCCGCGCTATCTCGGCGCTGGCGCGAGGTTTGGTGCTCCACCCCGCTCGTCCTCGTCGATGGCCACCTCTTCCCCGACACCTATGCTGTGTCCTGCGTCCTCGCCGGGCACCCGGGGCCCTTCCGCTGCGTCCACATCACCAGCTGCTACATGGACGAGTTCCATGGCCTACTAACGGGCTGGCTCCAGATCCTCGCCGTCAAGGGCATCCAGGACCGCGTGCTTGTCAATCGCCGGTGGCCACTCGATGCCGTTCTCCCCTCCACCTTCTTAGACATGGCCACCCTCACCCGCCTCTACCTCAGCCTCTGGAAGTTCCCCGACACGGCTGACCTCCCAAGCGCCTCCCTTTTCCCTAACCTCCTTGAGCTCGGGCTCTGCAGCGTCCTCATGGAGAGCAAAGATTTGGACTTCATCCTCGACAGGAGCCCCGTGCTGGAGACGCTCTGTGTCAAAGGGAATTTGTTCGAGCTTCGCCTCCACCTTGTCAGGCAGAGCCTCCGGTGCGTGCAGATCATTGGGTCCTTTGACGAAATCTTTGTGGTGGACGCCCCACGCCTTCAGCGCCTCATTCTTTCGGAAGGTAACCAAGGTTGTACCAGTGATGATGATGGCAGTTGCACCAAGATCAAGATTGGCCGTTCCCCCAAGCTGAACATGTTGGGACACTTGGTGCTGGACCCGGGAAATCACATGTTAAAGGTCGGCAACACCATCATCAAGGTGCCCCATCTTTCCATTTGTTCAATGTAAATTCTTAAACGATCTAAATCTGTGATCTTTCATCTCTTAATTGGGTGCATTGTGATTGTAATTGCAGGCTGGGACAAAGGTGAGCTCGAGAACCATGGTACCAAGTGTGACAATCCTGGCGATGGAGGTGCAGTTCCATGTCCACAATGATGCCAAGATGATTCCAAGCGTGCACCTTGGGAGGGAGATGAATCGGAGGTAGATCTGGTTTCCTTTGGCCATGTATTCATCTATGTGCCGCCATTATCCAGGGAGCACACAAAACTGCTATAGATACCTCATACCTGGTACACACGAGGACTCAACCAGGTATGATCCTATGGCTTCTCCTTCTCCCTTGTGTGTTTATTCCGGAAAAGACGTTTTTGTTGCTTGGGTGATCCTTTCGGAGTAGGGTTTAGAATTTGGTTTACCATGTTTCAGCTTAATCTTTGTAATTGTTGCATAGGCTTTGCCTACAACAGGGTGTCTTTACTACGAGTTCGTTTATAGGCAGTGGAAAATTTAGCCTCCTACAACAAACAAGCATTGTCATTGATGTGGCCTACAAGTATAAGGTAACTCGAAAAATACCCAATACATATGTTTTGAGCAATGAAGCTAGCTGCTTTTGTTATAAAAATTCACGTAATTGTCCTTGTTGTGGTAATGATCTCTTGTAACACCCCGAATTTTGGCCTTTTTGCAATCTTTCCCAAAATGCATTGTTTCATTATTTCATGTGCAATTGGGTTTAAACCTCCAGGAAATTCTTTTAAAACCTTGAACCTTTGCAAACATGATAAATCAAGTGGGATCTTGTGCTTTCCATTTTCCTCCCACTTGGTACTTGCATTTGTGATTTTATCTCTGGATAAATATTTAATTGGGAAATTCTTTTTCCTTTTTAAAAATTTACCCTTTTTATTGACCTTACAAAGGAACCCCTATTTTTATGTCTCAAAAAATTCTGCAAAAACTAGGGAACCTTCCCTAATTGATGTGGGTCACTTTTATAAAAAAAAATGGGGCCATGACTTAGGAAAATTTCCCTCCATAATTCTTTTTCCTTTCTGCCTGTTTTCTCAAACCATTTTTAAGCCTGTCCAAATTATTTTTCCTAGATGAATCCAGGGCATAGATAGACTCCCCTTGATCCCTCCTACCTCAGGACAAAAGGGCATATCCATCTAACACCATCTACCCCTCCAAAATTTTAAAACCCTTTTTGACCAGTATTGTATTTCACAAAAACTAGTCGGACCAACTTTCAAATTTGAAGAAACTTTAGTCAGCAAAGTTAGAGGATTTTGAATTTGGCACAAAGTGGAGAAAACCACACCTCATTTGGAGCACGGAGCTGAGAGAAACGTGTCGATGTCGCTGCTGGCATGGACAAAACGGTGATCACCGCCGGCGAGTCTGTGCACGGCGGCGCCGCCGTGTTATGGTCATCGACGTTCAGCTTCCCCACGCCCCAATCCACGCCCAACGTGTTCCCCTCCTCTCCCTGAACCTCTCAGCCACCACGCGTCGCCGGAGGAGAATCCCGCACGCGCCCGGACAGCTAGCCGACGCGCCGTCCAGCACAGCGCCGCCGGGGCCCCGCTCGTCAGCGACCCAGCCGCCCCCGAGCTCATCCACTCGCTCCCTCCTGTGCCGCGTGCGCCTTCTGTGCCACCGGTTTCGCGACACACCGTCCACCGTTGCCTCCACGCCGTGCGCGACACCTTGCCGCGCCATTACTCCGGCCGCTGCACGGGAACCGTATAAAACGGCCACCCCCGCACCATTCCTTCACCACACCACCTCTCCCACTCCCTCAGTCGCCCTCCACCCCATCCACGAGCCCAGAGGAGCTAGCCCACGCCGGGATCGAGTCCTCCCGAGCCGCACTGCCCACCGCACCATTCGCTCACCCTAGCCCTCCCCCGATCGATTCCTTCCACCCGTAGGCTCCCCAGGTCATGGCGGTGACGATGCCGTGCTCGCCAGGGTGAATGGTGGCCGGAGACGCCGTGTCCATCATCGACCGCAAGCTCCCGCCGCCGGAGAAGACGCACTGGTGCCGCCCGAGCTCCCCATCAAGCTCGAGTGCACCGACGAGCTGCGCAACCTTTCCCTGAGCCGCTCTGCTTCCTTCCCTACCCCTCTGCCTCGCCCTAGCCGCCGTGATTCGACGCCGGTGAGTTCGCCGGAGCATCGCCGGATTTCTTTCATTTTTTCGCGCGTGAGAAGAAAACGGTTCGGGATCGATGAGTCACTGACAGTGGGACCCACTGTCAGGTTTTTAAACATTTCCGAATCATTTTTCGGTTTGGATTTTCTGTTTTATTTTTCTACTGGAAATTGGCAGAAATTAAGCCAAACTTTGAAATGCCATTTCTCTCTGAAAAATGGTCAGAAAAATATGAAACCAATTTTGTTGGCTTAGTTTGAATTTTCTCTTTCAAATGGAACCAGAAAAGAATTATTTGGAATTTATTTTTCTGGCATTTATTTAAATACCCTAGGAGTAATCTTTGATGCATTTTTGTCTTGTTCTTTTAGATTCGAACCTCTCCGACGGATTAGGAGTTACCTCTGAATCCGAAGGCAAGCCACCAACCCAATTTCAAACTTGGTCGAACTTAGGAAATATTTTTGACTGCTGAATTAATATCTGTTGCACCTCACATGTCAAATTGCATTTAAATTATTGCACTCCTTTGTATTGCTTATCTGTGCAACACTCACGTTCCCGAGACAATGGCCGGTGATACCGCCTCAGTCAAAGGAATGGGGGAATTATTACAACGGTGCGTCTCGTGCTTGCGGGGCTTTGTTTGCTTTTTTCTTCTTCGCCGAGGTGAGGAGCGGACGAATGTCGTCTTATGATCCTCGGAGTTGGGGGCATTCGCCAAAAGAGTTATTTGCCTTGTCCCTCCGTCAAATATGGTTGGCATAGACCACCCGGACTGCGACGCTTGGGAGCTGACTTTCCATTTGGTTCTTTTGCCGAGATTGCTGACACCACGTCGGGGTAACCCTCGAGTGGAATGGATGCTATCTCATTTTTATGAGTGCCTTTCGGTTCATTCTTTTACGGTGACACCGGCCGGGTCTCCCGCCACCGTCATCCGTTTGAAACATTATGCTATTATTCTGTGAACACTAACCCCCGAGTGACACCGGCCGGGTCTCCCGCCACAGTCACCCGGGTATTATTATTATTGTTATGTTGTTATCTATGCATGCAAGTGATATATTCTGTGCTGTTATTGTTATGAGGTTACCTTGTGTTACTTTGTTAATGTTGATGTCTGTAATCAAACAAAATGACTAAGAAGATAATCACCTCCCTCGACTAGATTGAGTCACTTAGTGCCACTCACCAAACACCCAGCACAACCATGCATCGTTCACATGGGCGGACCATAACTGAGTATTTTATCAGGCCTCCTTTGACGCCACCCTTTTGGCAAGCCTAGTTGGTTACCTTTGTGGTCGGGGCTAGTCTTGTGAAGGTTCCGGAGCTAGGCGTCGCTCATCTGTTGGGGACGTGCCGGATTCACTTCTTCATAAGGCGTAGAGTTATGTCGGTGGCTATACAGGGAGTGTCCGGGTAGGTAAACGGTTGTGGAAGTGTGGGTTTGTGCTGCCGCCATGATCGGTTCTAGTACTTCGGTACCGGCGGTACAAGCCTAGACCTCAGCGTGTGGATAAATGTTGCAACCTCTCGAGAGTGTAAATCTAGATTCTAGCCTTGTCCCTAGGTTATGGGACGATGTTTGGGTCAAGTCACATTATGAGTCAGTCCAGTCGAACTTGGAGAAATAATTAAGTTGAGACCAACGAACACAGGAGATTTTGGGAGTCAAGCCCGAGTTGGCTAAGGACTCGGATAGTTGTGAATTAAGCCAGAGTTGGCTAGAGGCTTGAATGCCTAGTTGTGATTATGAGTTGTCAAGTGAGAAACGTGATCTCACTTGATAACGAGAGAACACCCCTACTAAGGTAAGTCGGTAAGTTATGTCCAACCGTTAAGCTTGGACTCATCCTCGCAACCGAACTCCTGCCATGATACTTTCTGAACCATGCCATGCCGTATAGATAGACTTTGTTTGGTTTTGGGCTGATGTCTTGCGAGTACTTCAAGTACTTACCTGGCTTTTCATGTGGCCAGACCCTGCTGAACCAGTCGCCGAGTACCCGCTCTATGAGAACTAGGAACCCGTGTCCCAGGCAGGACCCTGTGGGAACAAGGCCACTATCGCCACGCTACTATCTTCGCTTCCGCTACGACTTCCGCTAGAGGCACGATGTTAGAAAAATAATGTACATACTGTTGTGTGCGCCTGTTGCGCAAGAGCTAGAGCCTCACCCGTGTTGTAACCTTGTATTTGTGCAAACTCGAAGCCTTGTGAATGTATTTGGTTTTGCCTTTGTTTATCAAGCTGTCATATATCCAGTGTTTCTGGGACTGGTATATGGGGTGACTCGATCATCTGGATCGGGGTGCCACATCTCTTCAAACTTTTCCTTGTTTTGCTTGTTTGTACCAATCATTCATGTGCATCTCTGACTCTCTGTAGGTTTAGTGACTGCTTATTTACGTTTCTGGATAACTAACTCCATGATATTTGCAGTTGCACAATGATTGTCTGCATAGCTGGATGCCTGGACCTTGCAATTTACTACCGCATGGAGAAGAAAAGTTGCCTTCCACTTATAGATGAGCATCACAACATTTGTCATGAATCATTCTAATTCAACTTGGAGCTTAGATTTGTAATTCAGGTAAAATATGAAGCTTTAATGGGTTGTATAAGTAGCAAGAAGCAAAATTGCTTAGTATTATGTAATTTCACCTACTTATGATGACATGTTTATCTTAGTATAATACTTAGTGCAAACTCATCAAGTATGAGCCGCTATAGATCTGGAACTAGTTCTTTGGTATGATATATACCCACTTTCTTTTAATCATCTGAACGAAATTAATATATGTATGCATGCTGAGTGGTTGACAAAATGCCGATCCCCACTTCATTACATTTGAGGTCACTGTATTTTAATAACAAACAAAAACAGCTCCACGCTCCAGCTCCTTTCGTGAAACGAAACCATGATTCCACAGCGTAACATCTATATTACAGGCCCATGATAATAGGCTGGACATAGAGTAGTAAGTAGTGTTTTTGTATTAGCAGCTGTTTTTGTTGAAAAATATAGTTTTTCTAGTGAATTTTTTATCCTAGCAGTATAATAGGCATAAAGATTGCATGTTACAAATAATGGACTTTGGAAGAAGCTTGATGGCCTATGAGTGATGGATGGTGAAGGTGTTATTCGTAAAGAGGGAAATACAACCGAACTGATTTTCTCTATTGAACGTGAGAGGAGATATACATGTTACATGGGCTGGGCCTCTATGGGCCAGAATACACACACTAGATATACACTTAACACCCTCCCTCAAACTTAAGGTGGATCAGGAGCATCAGATACACTAAGTTTGAGAATATGAAAACTATGTTGATCACGAGTTTGAGCCTTCGTGAAGAAATCTGCAACTTGAAGCTCTGATGGAACATACTGGAGCTTAATGGTAGATTGCTGACAATGAGATCGAGTGAAGATGCATCCACACCAATGTGTTTAGTCAGCTCATGTTTGACAGGATCATTAGTAATTTGAATAGCAGCAGTGCTATCACAGAGAAGAGGTGTAGGTGTATGACATGAAACCCCAAGATCAGCCAATAACCAGCAAAGACACACAATCTCTGATGTAGTAGTAGCAAGATTCCTAAGCTCAGCCTCAGCGCTGGAGCGAGACACAACAGTTTGCTTCTTTGATTTTCATGCAATGAGAGATATTCCAAGAAATATCCAATAACCAGTGACTGAACGTCGATCGACGGGATCACTCGCCCAAGTGGAATCAGAATAAGCATGAAGTTGGAGCTGACTTGAGTTAGCATAGAACAAGCGGCGAGATGTAGTGCCCCTTAAATATCGAAGCAGTCGAAGTAGATGGCCATAATGTACCGAGGTGGGAGCACCCACAAATTGGCTGAGAATATGAACTGCATGTGCAATATCAGGTCTTGTTATTGTGAGGTACACTAGACTGCCAACAATATGACGATATCGAGAGGAATCCTCAAGGGGAGTTCCATCGGTAGGACGCAATTGCAAGTGAAGTTCCATGGGTGTAGTAGCAATGCATGTGTCAGTGAGGCCAGAGCGCGAAATCAAATCCTGAGTGTACCTTTGTTGAGAGATATAGTAACCATCATCTGTGTGTTGGACCTCAATTCCAAGAAAGTAACTGAGGGACCCCAAATCTGACATCTTGAATTGCTCACTCAACTTTTTCTTGACAAAGGAAATATATCCAACATCATCTCCCGTGATCAGCATATCATCTACATATAGTAGAAGCAAGGTACGCCCACGCTCTGATGTATGAATGAAGAGAGCTGGATCATGCTCACTAGGAGAAAAGCCAGCAGCTCGAACCACAGAAGTGAACCTCTCAAACCAGGCACGAGGAGCTTGTTTGAGCCCATATAGAGCCTTTCGAAGGCGACAAACATGACCAGATGGAGCCTCAATACCTGGAGGTGGTTGCATATATACTTCCTCATGAAGATCACCATGAAGGAAAGCATTCTTCACATCCATTTGGGAAATTTTCCATGAACGAGTGGCAGCCACAGCAATCAAAGTGCGAACTGAAGTCATGTGAGCAACTGGAGCAAAAGTCTCATCATAATCTCTCCCATGAGCCTGCTGAAAACCTCTTGCAACAAGACGAGCCTTGTAGCGTTCCACAGATCCATCTGACTTGGTTTTGACCTTGTACACCCATTTGCAAGTGATAGGGACGGACCGAGAAGGTAGAGGAACCAAATCCCATGTACCAGTACCCTCTAGAGCTGCAAGCTCCTCGGACATAGCCAATTGCCACTCAGGTAACACCACTGCCTCCTGATAAGTAGTAGGCTCATAAACTGCCCCTGCACAGAAATCATTGCGATATCTGCTAGGAATCTCAAGAGAGGAGCGATCACGAAGAGCATACCTTGAGGAGTCATCAGTGCAAGGATCAGTAGTACTGGCCGGAGGAGAAGACAAAGGAATGGATGAGTGAATATCTGGTGAAACTCTAGGACGACGACTATAATGAAAAGGAAAACTAGCTAGAGGAGGAGCTGGTGAATCGGAAGACTGATCAGGTGCAGAATCATCTGAAAAATAGGTGGAAGTGAAAGAAAAGAGGTAGATTCTAAAGAGGTTGATGATGAAGATTGAGTCGAAGGGGAATAAAAAAGGGTTTATCCTCAACAAAAGTGACATCACGAGAAAAGCGAATGCGACGAGCAGACGAATCATAGCAACGGTAGCCCTTATGCTCGAGACTATAGCCAAGGAAAACACACTGAACAGACTGTGCAGTCAACTTGGTACGCTCACGAGGTGCTAAAAGAACATAGCAAATACAACCAAAAACACGAAGATGGTCATACGTGGGAGGAGAACCAAACAAACTCTCACCAGGAGACTTGCCTTGAAGACGAGAAGAAGGCTGGAGATAGCTTCACCCCAAAACTGAGTAGGCACAAAAGATGAAATTAGAAGAGTGCGAGCTGTCTCAACAATGTGTCGGTGCTTGCGTTCAGCAACACCATTCTGAGCATGAGCACCAGGACATGAAAGTTGAGGGAGAGTACCCTCAGAAGAGAGAAACTCACGAAAAACGTAGACAGATATTCCCCCCAGAGTCAGAACGAAAAACACGAATCGCACTGGAGAATTGAGTATGCAACATGCACACAAAAGCCTTATATATAGAAATCAATTCAGAACGATGCTTCATGAAATACACCCAAGTATATCGAGAGTGATCATCAATAAATATGACATAATATTTGTGACCACCTTTTGAACAAAAGGAGAGGGGCCCCATACATCAGAGTGCACCAAATCAAAAACATGGCTAGAATGAGTAGTGCTAGAGGGGTATGGTAGTTGAATCTGCTTGCCTAGCTTACATCCCTTACAATGAAAACCAGAATCTACAGGGACCCGACCCAAAACACCTTGCTGAACAAGAGTAGATAAACGAGAACCACACAAGTGACCTAAACGATGATGCCACTGGGCAAACGAAAGAGACGAAGTAGAACTTGATGTAGATGCTGCAGAGCGAAACAATGATGCAGTGGAAGCCGAAGGAAAGTGCAAGTTGTTAAGGATGTAGAGGGATGTGGATCCTCTACGGCGATGGCCAGTTCCAATGATCCTCTTGCTCTGACGATCCTGCACATAACAAGAGGAGGCATCAAAACCAACAAAATAGTTCATATCAGTAATCTGACCAACAGACATAAGGTTCATGGACAACTGAGGAACAAAAGAGATGTCCGGGACAGTAAACTTTGATGTGCAAAGAGAACCCTGATGGGTAACAGAACAAGATGTACCATCAGCAGTCTGAACAGATGCACCATCCTTCACTGGCTGGCAAGACACAAGCTGAGAGTGGTCGGATGTCACATGAAAAGAGGCGCCAGAGTCCAAAACCCAAGGCTGAGCTGGAGCCACAGCAGACTGAGAAAGAGCAGACACAGAAGCACTCCTAGCTGATGTTTCAGTGACAGCAGCAGTAGAAGGCCTCACAAACTGAGGCTGAGCACGGTTAGGTGCAGGACGCTGCTGATCTGAAGGGCTGCTCGTCTAGCATAAAACTGAGCTAGCAACTCTGGGTGAAGCTGGAAACAACCAGCCGTGTTGTGTCCTATCTTCTTGCAATGAGTGCAGATGTCACGCGACGGAGGTCACCATGTAGCCTTGGGAGGACCTGTCCGGTGAGGAAAACCCAAAACACTGTTGGGTAGAGACGGTGTATAAGTCGTAGCCAAAGAACGAAGACGAGTCTCCTCAGCAATCAGACTAGCAAGTGCCTCAGTCAAAGTGGGAGAAGTAGTACGACCAAGGAGTTGAGTGCGGATGTTCTCATACTCCTGCCTCAGCTTCATCACAAACTGGTACATGAGTGTTCGTTGTTCAAATTCTTCCTTAGCCACACAAGATGTGCAACCAGGGCTGCTCTTTGGAGTCATGGAGCTAAGTTGGCCACTAATGCGAGTGAAGGCAGCATAGTACTCATCCATGGACATGTCATTTTGCTGAGTACTGTTTAAATTCTGGAGCAAGGAGAAATGAAGTGCACCACTAGGCTGAAGATACCGTTGCTCAAAATATGTCTAGATTTCCTTTGCTGATGTGTGATGCTCAAGACTCATCCGAAGAGAAGGGTCAACACCCAGAACCAAAGCTCCCATCACACGATCATCAGCCTTTTGCCAAGATTTCTTTGCTGCTTCATCATCTCGACTAGATGGATCATCGGTCAAGTGAGAGGCAAGACCAGCAGCTCTCACAACAGTCCTAGCTGAGAAGGCCCATTCCCGGTAGTTTGAGCCATCCAGCTTGATGTCAATAGCCATGGAGCCTTCATTCCTTGCCATGGCAGCAGAACAATCCGGATTCAGGCCCGGAAAAATCCGGATCTGGTACCGGGAAAATCCGGATTCAGGCCGGAAAAATCCGGATCTGGAACCGGGAAAAGACCGGAAAGATTTCCGGGTCAGAACCGGGTGAACTCCGAGCGAAACTGGGTAAGTCCAGTAGCTGATTTCTTGGTCCAGAGAGAAATCCGGAAAATTCCGGGACAACTTCCGGATAAGTCAACACTCACAAATTCCGGATCGAGGTGACGAAGCGGCGGCGAAGGCCGAGCGACGGCGAAGCAGCGACGAAGGTCGGGCGACGGCGGAGATGCGCGGAGATGCACGGAGAGGCGTGGATCTGGACCGGGGGACGACGATGCGCGGCGAGGAGATGGCGCAGAGACGACCACGTTGAAGACGATGAGGAGATGGCGGCGAAGCCGCGGAGACGACGACGGAGATGATGGCGACAGCGACGGCGATGGAGACGGCCGGTGCGTTCACCGGAGTCAGCACGCCGGCGAAGCCGGCGACGGCGACGGGGCGCCCAGCTCTGATACCATGTTATTCGTAAAGAGGGAAATACAACCGAAGTGATTTTCTCTATTGAACGTGAGAGGAGATATACATGTTACATGGGCTGGGCCTCTATGGGCCAGAATACACACACTAGATATACACTTAACAGAAGGCAGCTACAAATGGGGTTGCTGATTAACTATGTACATTTGGATCTGGATATTTCTGTGAACACCATTATGTGTAGCACAATTATTTGCATGGGTAGATAATCATGATTCTTCGGAGTTCTGTAGTTAGTTGGTTCCCTTTATTTTGGAGGAACTTTGTTTCTCCTGTGTCTAGTCATTTGCTTGATTTAGAAGAAAACTTTTTTTGCCGATGTAAAAAAATTACTTACTTTATCCAATGGACATGAAGATTGACAAAGATGATTCATCTTCAAAAATAAGCTTTTACCATCATTTGTTGTTATCTATGAATGAATTCTTTATTATTGCCATTGATATTTGTGAAATCATCTTATAAAAAGATTGATTAAAATGCATGATCTCAGACAACCATTGGCACAACAGAATGATCTGTCAGTACATCGTAGTCATTAGTCATCCCTGACGTGCTTGAATAAGGCATGCCCGATGCTGGGCCTACATACTAATAATCTCGCTCTTGGTATTAAGGGCTCTTTGATTCACATGATTCTAAAAACGTAAAAATAGGAAAAACATGAGATTACCATTTCACGCTCACTTCAATTCTACATGGTTTCAAATGAACCAAAGTTTAATTAATTCCATCATAGAAAAACATGAATTCCAAAAGGTTGTTAGTTCTTGTGATATCTAGTGCAAAGGATTTTTTTTTTGAAAAAAAAACTTATGGGATTCATTCTTACAAATCAAGTAAATACCATACGAAAAATCCGGAGAATTTGATTCCTCGAACATTTCTATGCAAATCTTTGATTCAAAGGATTTTAATAAGAATTTTGGGGTGTGGGGGTTGGATTCTTTGGAATAATTTCTATGATGGTTGTTTGATTTGTAGGATTGAATCTCATATGATTTTTTCGTGAAGAAACCCCTTTCACTATATTCAATAGACAATGAAACATCCGCTCAAACCTTTTTATATTGCTTTTCCTTGGGTGGAATCAGACAAATTTTGGTACCGATAAAATCGTGTAGAATTGGAATGGACGTGATGTTGCAATCATGCCTTTTACCTATTCTCGCATTTTCATTATCATGTGAATCAACGAGGCCCTGGTTAGACCGGATGATTCTTATGATTGACTTAAAAGATAATTATTTGTCAGTACCAAAGAAATAGCAACAATACACATCCAAATGCACAGACTGATTAACCACCAATTAAAATTACCCGCATGTCACATTAATTAACATAATTATTTTGTAAATGGAAGTTAGCTCGAATCTACATGGTGCACCTGGACTTGAAAAAAAATAACATCGATCCATTCCCATTCTCAACCCAATCATGAATTACAACTCCAATCTATTGCAAGATAGGTGATCAAACAATATTTTCCTTTTGTGAAACGAAGTTGATTACTTCCCACACTGTTAACTTCTCAACGAAGTAGGTAGCTTTTGTAGCTGCAAAACAGCTGGTATCAACCAACGGGATTGATGGCTATATTTCGACTCCAAAGCTCAAACCTTCTGCAGAAGACCTTTAACAGGATTAAAGAAAAATACAATTTACAGGTGATGAGTTCGAAAATTGGTGACTCATTGAACTTACCCCTGGCCGGTCATGCTTTGTAACTTGTAAGGCTGACAAAATCCAAAATCTGCTCCTTGCTTAGTAACTACAAACTTCACAACGTACTGAAAGTTGATGATGGAATGCACAACAACACCGACATCGACACCGGCTTCGCGACGAGGCGCCAATCAGGCTGTCCCCCGCGCCACCAGCTCCAGCTACATGGCGCTGCTGGACCTGCATACAGCATACCCCGACTCTCCTCGAGAATGCCTACTACAAGAACATCGTCCAACAAAGGACCTCCTGCATTCTGATCAGGAGATCTTCAATGGAGGCGGCAGCAGAGTCAGGAGTACGGTAGCAGCTAGATTGCTTTATTCAAGGATTTCATAGAGTGCAGATCATGATAACTGGGTCGAATAGACGGATCAGGAAGAACTGCAGGGGTGTTATTAACAAATTAAGGACTAAGATTCTAGGTGCAGCGAGCATCTAGGATTGTGTTCGGTCACGCCCAAGTTTGCAAGCAGCTCGTAGTTCTCTATTCTTGCAATTGTGAAACTAATGTACCCCGTTTGAATAATATGGAAAATAAGTAGGCCCCGGCTGTAGCTGGTGATTATGGTGAATAACAAACAATCGTCGAAATCAAAGAAATGCAAAGGTAATGTAAAATGAACACTTCTGCACAATATGGAAATTATAAGCTATGTTAACATGCAAGCCTATGAGTGTTTTAGTGCTGTAATTGGTACTTCTGTACTCCCTGGGACGATAACTACTTCATCGGGGAGTAACGGACCATGGTCGGGGAAAAGCGCTCTCGCGAGCTCGCCCGCGGTGGGTGCGCGCCGCCGCCGCCTTGATCTCCTCCGGTCCGCCACCGCTGCTGCTGCTTCGACCAGATCCGGGTTCTCCACTGCATGCTCTCTCTCCTCAAGCTTCCTTCCCGTCAGCTCCATGGCTCCCGCGAGCTCCTTCGCAGAGTTGGAAGTCGAGCTGCCGCGGCCTCCTGCTGATGCCCGTTCTGCGCGTCCTTCGGAGCCCGAGCCGGCGTCCTCGTCGACTCCACCACCAGCCGCCCGCATCCGCGCCGACGGGCTTGTCGCGGTTCCCCTCGCCCGCCGCAGGTCTGGCCTGTGACGGCTGACGCTTGCGCCGCCGGCCTTCAACGCCTTGAGTAAGCAACAGTTGGCTCAAGCGCCGACCATCAACGCCTCTCCGCCGAGCTGCGCTTCCTCGTCGTCTGGTTCGCGTTTCTCGTGCCTGGACTCTAGCATGGGAGACGGGGAGGTGGAGGCCTCCACTGCTCCCTCCGTCCATGTTGAAGATCTACTGTCTCCACAGCCGCAGCCAGCTCTAGGCCGCGTCGTTGCTCCGGCTCTGCCAGCTCCTAGCGTGGATGATGAAGAAGACGACGAAGAGGACCTATCCACCAAGACCTTCTCTGGAGCTGATGTGCCGTCCGCTTCGGTGGATTGGGGCTTTGGGATGCCCCGCTCTCCAGCTTTTGCGGCACCGCCGCACCCCGTCAAGGCTGCAACTGTGGCTTCGCACTGCTCGTCCGTCCTCTGCTCCGCTGAGGTGGTGATGACCCAGCCCCCGCCGGTCGCGCCAGCTCCGTCGACCGCCTCTGCGGCTGCTCTGGCCACGGCCATCCTGGCATCCCGCAAGGCTGACCCGGCTGTCGGGGGTCGTTTGGCTCGTCCTCGCTGCGCCCTTGGCCCCGTGGCGTCGATGTCACCTCCAGCCCGGTCGCTGGGGGCTGCTGCCTTTGCAGCAGCTTGTACTTTGCCGCCGTCGTCTCTTGCGAGTCAGAGTTCAAGCACGGCACATGTCGACGAGAAGGATTGGGTGTACGTGGGTCGGGGCCGCAGCAGCGGCCGAGGCCCTCCCCCCGAGTCACAGGAAGGTCGTGAGCGTTGCCTTGCCTTCAAGCGTTGGGCTCAAGGAAGGTGTTTCCGTTGCCTCGACCGTGGCCATCAAGTCAGTGCTTGCCGTGGGCCTTTCAGATGCATTCGTTGTCGTCGCCCTGGGCATCGGGAGAGGTTCTGTCATGCTCGCTCTCCGGTTGCTTGCGATCACTCTCCGGCAGCTCCGGATGCTCGGGCTCGTTTTGAAGATGCGCGTGCTCCTTGCCAGCAGAGCGTTTCTCCGTCCTCTCAGACTCATCGCCCCTCGTCGCCTCAGTGTGGGGTTGGGGATGTGTGCCCACGTGGGTGTTGCAAGGATTCCAATTCCAGCGCCTCTTTGGTCTCTACTTTCGAGTCCCAGTTTACACTGCTGCGTTTGGAGTTGCTTCAGAAGTTTGAGCTGCTTCGCATTGAGCTTCACGACGTTTTAGCTAAGCTTCAGGTTATGACGGTTGCATCTCTCCCACCTGAGCCCGAGATTGGTTCCATTGATGAGGAGCCTGGTTGTTTCTTTGGAGAATTTTCTCCTCGTGCTCCACATGCAACGCCGTCTGATCTTCAGAAGGTTGTGGCTCCGGTTGGACAACTTTTGGCTGAGCTGCATGAGCCTTGTGCCAAGTCAGCTACGGTGCTTCCGATGGAGCTTGGCACTTTGGAGTCCTTGGCGATGGACATAGGGCCATCTTCACCTCTGTCCGAGTCCTGTCAGCCGCCCGCCTGTATGGATAGTGGGGCATTGGTTGCTTCTGTCACTCTCTCGTCTCTGGGTGATCAGTTGATGAGACAGTTGTGATGATGTCTAACTCCGAGGCACTCTTTGGTAAAGAGCTTTGCGACTTGCTCGTCGATTTGGAGGCGGTTTGTCCTGGCTATGGCAAGGATATTGCTTCTATCTTGACTGGAGAGGCTTCGGAGGATGTTATCATGAAGGTGGAGAAGTCTCTTTGTAGGAGAAGAAAGAAGCATCGTACGGAAACCTTTCGCTTTCGCTTTACTTGATTGGTGGGCCCTTTACAGATGTTGTGTTGTTAGTTCGTGGTTGTCGTAGGTTGGGCATGTTCTTCGCCGGGGTTGTTGTTGGGTAGAATGAGGTTGTCGTTTTGGGTGTTGCTTGTTTTAGGTGTTGCCCGTTGTGGTTGTGTTGGCTCCTTGGTGTTTGTTGCATGGTTTTTGCCTGGTTTCTTCCACTAATAAATCGGGCACCTTCTTCTTAATAAATGGTTGGGGCAAAGCTTTTGCCCCACAGTTAAAAAAAAAATAACTACTTCATCATTGTGTAGAAAAGACCTGTGAATAGATGGCAGGGCCTAACTGGTCAAGCATGCTGCATGTCATTATTAGATTATTAGGGAAATCTTTGACAGGATCACGGAGCCGGTGCTCCATGGTCTGTCCACCTGGACATGCACAACTATTGTAGTCATAGTTTGGTCACCTAGACAACTATTTTTAGCCCTGCCAATGTAGCTCAAGTTACCATGGCCTTCAAAATAACCAAATTAGCTTGCGTCTCATGATCCAAATTGCCGAAATGAAGAACCATGTAAGACATAAGAACTGGCACAATAATTGACTTGGCGTATCTATGCTAATCAATCAGAATACAAAATGGCACAACCTGCAAGGATCAAAATTTTCTGCCAGTTGGAACGAATATTCCAGGTAATATCTAGAGGAAATTGTCAAGGCAGTAAGTAGAACATGAATTAGCTCACATATAACTGATTCTCCCCAGCATCAAGCCTCATGTGTTTACCATCAATTGTGCAATGCAAAACCATTCTCATCAGGTCAAACCTAGCTAATGAAATCACACTTGACACAAGTACAATAGGTGCCCCATAATTGCATCCATGAAAACTGTACTTACCACGCAATGGTAGTCACTTGAATCATTGGAAACAGTAGTACTAACTTCGACATTTAAGCTAATCATGCTTGCAGAAACAAAAGCCTTGGCCAGAACATCACAAAACTGAAAACAGTGCATGTCCATACTGTCATAACAGAACATTAACAACTTCCAGAGCAATTTGCTTCACACAGGAAATTAATAGGCACCTACGACTTCAGTAGCTCGCGAAAGGGTCGCCAAGAGAAAAATCAGATGCTCTCTTGAAGCTCCAAATGTTACCTCCTTCAGGATCAGAACAGCCAGTAACCAAGATTGACGAGTCTGCACTAGCCCGTTTCATGGACTGCAGAGGCATGACTTTGGAACGCACATCCTCCATCGAAGTGAAATTTGAACCGTACCACACTATCACCGCCCTCTTCAGCACCAACGCGCTTCCAAAGAAAAACTTGAGGAAAGCAAGCTCACTTCGATCCCCATGGAAATCATTGAAAACCATCAGCTTGACGCACGAGCAGATGCATTGTATGGCACCACACTCATTGCAGAACTTGAGGTTGAGCTTGAGCTTGCCAGAGGATTGATCCATTTCTCGAGACTGAAAAGAAATATATTAAATTAGTGCACATGAAGTTCATCAGATTGTGGACCATGCAGTAACAACAGCAATTCACAATATGATGCTAGTACATGATGGCAGCAAATGAAATGCCAAAAGAAAAGCATCAAGGGCTTCACCAAGATGTGGAGCGTCTCGACATTTGGAAAGCATCTGAGGATACTTGGGATCATCTTGGCATCATTGCGCACTCCCCAACGCACCTCCAAAGCCAGGATCTTCACACTTGGTACCATGGTGCTTGGGCTCGCCTTTGTTCCAGCCTGCAATTGCAGTCTCCCAATTGACCCAGTTAAGAGAAGAAAGATCACACATATACGTTGATCATTCAGATATGATGTACGGTAGAGAAAATGGAAAAAATGAGGCACCTTGATGACGGTGTTGCCAACCGTTAGGACATGATTTCCTGAATCCACGAATCCGAAAATGTGCAGCTTGGGGCATGGCTGATCTTCACCTGTGTGCAGACCCCGTCCTTGGTCCAACATAATGAATGGATGAGTCGCTCAAGGCACGGGGCGTGCACCACAGCGATTTCTTCAAGGAAGGAGCCGATGAACTGCACGCACCGGAGGCTTTGGCTGACAAGGCGGAGGCGAAGCTTAAAGAGATTGCCTTGGATACAGAGCGTCTCAAGCACGGGGCTCCTGTCGAGGATGAAGTCCAAATCCCTGCTCTCCATGATGACGCAGCAGAGCCCGAGGTCACGGAGGTTGGGTAAACAGGTGGCGCGCGGGACGCCGGCCGTGTCGGGGAACTTCCAGAGGCCGAGGTAGAGGCGGGTGAGGGTGGTCATGCCTAAGAAGGTGGCGGGGAGAACGAGGTCGAGCGGCCACGGGCAGTTGACGAGGACGAGTTCCTAAATGCCCTTGTCGGCGAGGATCTTGAGCCAGCGCGTGAGCAGGCCATGGAACTCCTCCATGTTGCTGCTGGTGAGGTGGACGCCGCGGAAGGGGCCCGGGTGCGCTGCGAGGACGCGGGAGACAGCCGAGGTGATGCGCCGAATGTTGGAGACACGCTCGTGGCCCACTGGTTTCTTTACAAAATACTCCTTCCTTCCGATTGTCTTTAAAAAAAAAAATTGATGTATTCTGATTTCTACTTTTTTTTGCGAAGGAAAGGCTGATTATATTAACCACAGTCCATTACAGAAAGGTCCAGCACAACAACAAAAATTACAACAAGGTCCTTCCTGGCCTCCGTCTTCGTCAACGCCAGCAAGCCGCTCCGACGGCGCGCCGCCGCATCGCCTCTCTTCAGCCTTGGACCAGAGGCGTCCCCATGCGGTCGGGAAGTCGTCGGTCCTCGAACTCCGCAGAGCCTCCACCTTGCTCCGTCGAGTCGAACGCTGTGGTCTCCATCATCAGCACCTTCCACATCTACACACGGCCGGCGCCGCCGCTCCACGGTCGCCGGTGAGGGGAAACCCCGCTGCACAAATCCGAAGATCTGCGAGCAGGGAGAAGGCAGCAGCTCCACGCCAGACCTCCACAGAGACCCGGCGCCGGAGAGGAAGAGTGCCGCCGCAAAACTCCGCATCAGCCGCGCCGCCAGCTCCCCGGCGCCACCAACTGGAGACCTACCCAAGCCTACGATGTACACTAGACGAGATTCGAGGCTCCCCCACCCTCCCGCCGCCAAGGCGGCCGACGGAGAGAGGGGGACCCGGCGAATCACCGCCGGTGAGGTGGTTCGAGCGGTGGGATCCAAGAAATCGCCCTTCTCTCCTGTAGCGCGAAGGGATAAGGCCAAGGCTCCTTTCGGCCAGTGTGGTATTTCTACTTAGAACTGCATATCATCTTGTTTGATATTTGAGTTGTGATTTTTCTTCCCGATGCGAGACTTCATTTGCCTGAGGTTTATGAAGATGAAAAAATAATCGAGAATCAAACATGGGTTTCGCTGCATATCGGTTTTGATTTCCTGGCATGATTCCTCTATCTCGCGGATAGATGATTTTCCCAGTTATATGTGGCATGATTCCCCTATCAATAGAAATTTGCTTATTCCCACTTAAAAAAGTAATTGTATCAAATATGTTCGCTATGGAGAGTAAGCTACTCCCTCCGTTCGGATTTAATCTACATTCTAGCTCTAAAATTTGTTCGGAATTAATCTATATTCTGAGAGGGTCCCACCTCGGTAATTAAGACGAGAGAGAGTCCACACCCTATGCATGCACTGGTTTGCTTTTCCCATGCAGGAATTGCATTAATTAAGAATGGTTTAACCAATGAGGTACTTTGTTTTTTGTGAGACCATAATTATTATGCATGGTGGGGTGTGCAAAATTAGTACTAATAAATGTAGCCTAATTTGTCTGAAATTTTCTAGAATGTAGATTAAAAGCGAACGGATGGAGTATGTGTGAAGTGTTGGATGGAACTAGGATGGACCTAGAAGGAGTGGATTACTGCAACAGGACCGTGGAATACATGTTTGAGCAAGGTAACATAAATTCTTTCAATTAAAAAATCTTAGCATCAGGGTATGGGATCTTAAGTCCTAACTTAATTAACCATCCCATCCAAATTCCATAGCAATGATTTACTGGCCCAACCTAGGAAGACTTATCCCAAAGTTGTGTAAGCATTCCAGACAACGCGGAGCTTCCGGGTTGTAGTATTCTGAATTCCTTCATGGAAACCATTTGCAAGGACGAGGCAAAAAAAAAAAGCATCCTGGAGAAATGCACATCTGTATACTATTTCCAGGTAATATGTTTTTATCCTTGTCTACTACACCGACACCGACTACACTGCACCTTTCCTCCTCATGAACCCCAAAGGCATCACTCTCAACATACTCTTTGAAGTTACTTTAAATATTTTCTTATCTTCTTGCATATTTTTGCTCTTAACAACCAGTGGCGGACGCAGCGCCCCTATTACCCGGCGCTTGCCCGGGCTTCCGATCGGACGGCGTAGTATATTCCTACTAAACCTTAAATTTACTGTTTGCCCGGGATTCACAAATCTCCTAGGTCCGCTACTGTTAACAACACATCATGCCTGTTATAACACAACACAAGACAAGACATTTTTACCCTCGATTTGCTTTAGGTGTGATTTACCTTATTTATCATCGTATATGAAGCAAACAAAATTTCTAAGATTGAGGTAGTCTTGAACCAGGGGCGGAGCCAGGATCTGAATATGGGGGGGGGGGGGGGGGGGGCGAGTGGTGACGAAGTCAAAACCAAAATCACATATCAATATATGTTTGTCAAAAAGCAAATAATGCTATAACAATAGAAATGATCTCAAACATTAAATTGATAAGGAAAACCGAAATTTGTTTGTCTATCTTTTTACAAATTTTATAAATATATGCCTATTCTATCATCATTCACCAATGACTCGATTCCAAAAAAATATAGCATTATGCAGATCTGAGACTGAAGAAATGCGCCACAGAATTCCCAAAATATTAAAAAAAAGGTTCAAAAATTCAAAAAAATCAAAAAATTCAGGAAAAAACAAAAAAATGAAATAATTTGGAAAACCTAAATATTTGAATTTTTTGAACATCTGATAACACTGCAAATATATCTCAAATGATGTTGAAATGACGACTTCTCACTAGGTCACCCATCCTCAAATTGCTCCAACCTAAGCAAGCTTAACTTCTAAGTTCTATTTAATTGAGCTACCCTTATGCTACTAAGGGCATGTAAAATGGTAGGGAAGGCGCGCCTTCCCTTAGCCGTCCACGTCATTTAGAGAACGTAAAATTATAAGTTGTGCAATGCATTATTTCTTATTATCATCCTAACCATTAATGAGAATTAATTATATTTTAGTAGGAAATTTTAGTTCTAAGTGAAGACAAATGGTACAATGATAAAATTAGCCTTCTCTTATTTCGTAAGAGATCATTTCTTAGCTAAGGGAAGGCAGCCTTCTATTTCTTCAGTCTCTCTCTTTCAACTAGACAAATATCATATGTGTCAACGCTAAGAGAAGACTGACGTCACCCCATTGTACATGCCCTAAAGTTCTTATTGTTATTAGTATCATATCAACCTTCTTAAGCCTTATATGTGTATATATGTGTGTAGATGTGTGTAGTTTATGTGTGGTATGTGTATATATGTGTGTTTAAGTGTGTATGTGTGTTTTTAAATTTAAAAAAATCAAAAACTTCAAAAGTATCAGAAGGAAATTCAAAATTTTCAAATAATCCAAAAATCCAAAAAATTCAAAAAATCCAGAAAACTTAAAAAAATCAAAAAATCCAAAAGAAATTCAACAAATCCAAAAAAAAATGAAAATTTAAGAAAAAATGTAATTTTTTAAAAGACAAAAAAATAAAAAAATCGAGCAATTATAAATTTTTCGATATTTAAAAAAAACTATTTTTTTCAAAAATATCAAAAATTGGAAAATAATCTAAAAATACTAAAATTTCAAAAAAAATCTAACATTTTAAAATTCAAAAAAATCAAAAAAATCTAGAATATAAAAAATATTCAAAAAACTAATTTTTTAGAAATTTCAAAAAACTAATTTTAAAAAAAATCAAAAAATACTTAGAAGTTCAAAAATTGGAAAAGATTCTAAAAAATTCTAAAATTTTATGAAAAACTAAAAATTTAGAATTTAAAAATCCAAAAAAAATTGTGGCGCATATAGCGATATGTGTATATTTCTGTGGCGCATATAGCAATATGCGCCACACATATAGCAATATGCGCCACAGAAATACACATTTCTGTGGCGCATGTGGTTTACGTGCGTCATAGAATTCCAAAAATTTTGTGGAGCATATTTTTGTATGCGCCACAGAAACACACACTTTTATATGCGCCATAGAATCCGTTTCTATCAATAGCTAGTTTCCAAATAGTGATATGTCCATGTCCTTGAACAAATATCTGTTTTAATAACTCTTTCTCATCTCCTAGTCAAATGCTTTCACATAATTCATCCATCCATCATGTACATTGGTAATTTTTCACTGCACCTTGCATCCTACTACGAACTACCGCACCTTGCCGTTTTCCATATGTGGACTAACTGTTTTGCACTGACAGTGCAGTGCATTAATCACTATGGAACTATGGAAGCTAGATCGGCGGAGGGAATTAGATCAAGGTGACAAATGAGTAGTTGTACAGAAATATGTCTGAGTCAGTTTCTTTTATTTATTTATTTTTTTTTTTTTTTGAAACCGAGAGAGTCAGTTTCTAAATTCTGAATAATTTGAGGTTCATATTGTCGTGTTTGATTTGGATCTTTCTTTTGAACTCCCCCCAGTGGTTAAACCGAATGGATTAAAAGAGAGGCAAAGAGTACCTGGAATCTTGGACACACACACATTATTACTAAGAATATGAAAGATGGTCCGTTTCGCGAGCTGTGAGAGCTCACGCACTGTTTGTCACTGTTCATATGAACAGTGTTGCCCAGTGTTTCGATCCCGCGCCGTCGCTACCCGATCCGACGGTCCGTGTGAACTCTTTGCGAAAAGGCCCCTAAGTTTTCCAAATATTACGAATCGGTCCCCGTATAAAATACCTACCCGTAACCCTAGCTCTCCATTCCCCCCCCCCCCCCATCCGCCTCTCCTCCCCCGACGCCGTCCAAGGAAGGCGATCCCGCTCTCGCCGTCCTCCTCCTCTCCTTCGCCTTCGATCCACTGGATTGCCGCGGAGCGGAGATCCGGAGCGATCTCTCCTGCCGGCAGCGATGAACCCTAGCTACCTCGGGCTCGAGACCATGTCCAGGGGCGGGCTGCGCGGCCCAGATCGGCGTGACCGCGCCCGTCCCCTCGCACCTCGAGATGCCGCCACCGCCGTCACCTCCGCACCGCAGCACACCATCGCGGCCACGCGCAGCTTCGCAAGACCCCGCCCGCCACGCTCGACGCCGGTGCCCGCCGCCGTGGTGCACCTCCAGATCCTCGCGCGGGAGAGGCCTGGTTGGAGAAAAATCGCCCGCCACCACCTCCCTTGCGGTGCGCGCGGCTTTGCCGGCCTCCCCTCCGGCGGCGGCGCAACGGAAGGAGCGGGGACAGGGCCGCCCGACGGCGGTGTGCTGCGCTTCTCCATTCTAGGTACATATCCATATCTCAAATTTCTAGCCACTTTCTGTGCATCGGGTTGGATCTCTGATAATATGGCGTAGTAATTAAATCTTGCTATTTTTCTTCAAAATGGCGTGAATTTGTTATGATGTAGTTATGCGTATTATTATGCAGTATGTGACTGTTTCACTAATGTAAAAGTGTAACTTCATTGTGAGGATCTAATAGCTTCGTTGCATATTTTTTTAGCCATTTGGTCTGACTTTCGTCAAGAATTTATTTCCATTACAATGTTGGCCGCTATTTGGGCTAATGTCACTCAATTGACAACATGGATAAATTAAATCTAACTATACCATATTATGTTACAATAACTGATCTCTATTTTTAGGAAAGCAGGCACGCACCAAGGTTAAATGTGATGCTTGAGATGTATATTATGAAATTTCTCTGTTGACATGTTTATTGAAGAAAAGAACAATGTACTGCTATGAACTCCCAATAAATTATGTTATCTTCTAGCCGAGATCTTAATCTTATTGATATATAGCATGTAGAATTGTTCCTGACCTCTAGCAGGGCATAGATCAAACATATTTGACTTCAGTATATTACGATTCTGATAGACTTATAATTAACTCCTATGGCTGCATATGAAGGACCATTTCTCTTGGTGCATAAATAATGTCTTTCTTGCCGATTAAGTTAACCTATATGTGGTGATACGATGTGTTTTTATTGCAGTTTCGTTGCTGGTTTCCTCTTGGTGCAGGGGGCGCCTCCACTTCAGTATATTATGATTCTGATAGACTTATAATTAACTCCTATGGCTGCATATGAAGCACCATTTCTCTTGGTGCATAAATAATGTCTCTTGCCGATTAAGTTAACCTATATGTGGTGATACCATGTGTTTTTATTGCAGTTTCGTTGCTGGTTTCCTCTTGGTGCAGGGGGCGCCTCCAGATCGAGCCCCTCTGCTTGGTTGGTCTACGGTGAGCTATTTCAACCCTTCCTCTATTTTGCAAGATACTAAGTCAAATTAGGACTTTCCATATGGCAGCCAATGGCGCCATTGTTGTTTAGGTGAGCCTGCCTTCTGGTTGAATTTTTTTTGCAGCTTTGCACTATGAAACAAAGTTGTGTTTCTTTGTTTTTTGAAAATATTCCACTGTTGCTATTATCTACTAATTTTCTTATGATCATCCAGCTATACTTCAACTAAATAATTGTGATATTGCACCGGTGCTATTCAACAATTCCGGGAGTACAAACAAATATTTACGTGCTCTTTTTTTTTCCTCTCTTTTTTTGTCTGCTTTATTATGCTTAGATGTGGTTGCTTGACCTGTTGCTCTTCAAAGATGTTGTTTTTCATACACAAGCACTTTTCTTATTTAAAGCGAGTCATATTTCTATCGTTTTGATTCAGACCATTCTCATGTGATACATGAACAATTTCTTCATCTTGAGCAAATGTTGCAGTAAAATTACACTATATCATACTCCTAGCAGTGGCTTCATAGTTTAGTAATCTACTATATTTGTGTGCAGCTATGAAAATATTAATTTTATTTGGTCTTCCCCTAGGTCTTTTTTTTGTCCTGAGCTCCTGTCGTTTGTTGATTTAAGGTAAGCTGATTGAATACTAATCTTGGTCTGTTGAAATGCATGTGTGCTTCTAGGTGAAACTGCAATGTGGTGTTTGTGGCCTACTTCAGGCTCAGATTAGTCGATCGCGATTAGTTATAGCTAGAAGGAAACAGTACGACATTTAATTGGTGATATCAAACGAGGAAGTGTTAACTGATAGCAGGTATACTTGCCGTCAGATTTAACATTAGTAGAAATAAGTATTCTTAAATTATTCTGTGAGAGCATTGCTAAAATTGATCCAGGGAGTGCTGCACCACATGGCCAATTTGTATAATATGAAGTTACTTATGATTATATTTCATTTTCAAATGCATTAAATGTGGACGTTAATCGTTTAATCGCAAGTAGAAGGTACTTCTTACAATGAGAGGTGCATGGTTTAGACCAACCAGAAATGCTCTATAGTTGATAGTTGTTTGCTTCCTCGCTATTGGTTTACATTTTAATTTAGGATGTTTATTATAAAGTTGCATGCTGGCTTCATAGATAGTACATCACCATCACAATGTATATATTTGAACAGTACAATCCATTACAAGTGACAACCAGCGCTAACAAAGCTATACACAAAAATTCATGCGAAGGGCGCAGCGTGACGCCGCGCTGAATTCAACTAGTATGAACAAAAACCTGCAAGAATAACAACCACACCTAGGGTTTGAGTCGTCTGCGTACTGAACCGGCTAGAACGCCGTGTCTCCTCGGATGCACCATTTGGATCCAGAGGATGTCAACTAAGACCATAGTGCAGGTATGCCAGAACCGTCATGACAATTGCAACAGAAGGACCACGTATCTCAAGTTGACACGTTGGAAAATAACCAAATTTGTTTGCGTCTGATGATCCTAATTTACGAAATGAAGAACCAGGTAGGGCATAAGAGTTGCGACAATAATTGACTTGGCATATCTGCGCAAATCTATCAGAACACAAAATGGCACAACTTCAAGGGATCAAAAAAAAAAATTGCCAGCTGGAATTCATGTAATATCTGGAGGAAATTGTAAAGGCGACAAGTAAAACATGAAATAGCTCAGATATGACTAATTCTCCACAGCATCAAGCATCATCTGTTTAGTAGCAGTTGTGCAATGTAACACCATTCTCATCGGATCAAACCTAGCGAATGCAATCACACACAAATACAATAAGTGCTGCACCATCGCCATCCAAAAAAACATTACATATCACAGAATGTAGTCATTTGCATAATTGAAAACAGTACTACTAACTTCGACACTTAAGCTAATCATGTCTGCAGAAACAAGAGCCGGGGCAGAACACCAACAGACTGAAAACAGTGCATGTCCATACTGCGACAACAGAACATTAACAACTTCCAGACCAATGTGCTTCGCACAGGAAATATATGACCTTTGACTTCAGCAGTTCAAAAAAGGGTCGCCAAGAGAAAAATCGGATGCTCTCTTGAAGCTCTGAATGTTGCTTTCAGCATTAGAACAGTTGAACATGATTTCATAGCCTGCACTGGCACGTTTCATGGAACCGACAGGCACCACTTTGGAACGCAGATCCTCCATCGAAGTGAAACTTCCATTGGCAAACACTATCAGCGACTCCTTCAGCACCAACGCGCTCCCAAAGAAAAACTTGAGGAAAGCAAGCTCACTTCGATCCCCTCGGAAATCATGGAAAACCAACTGCTTGATGTGCGAGCGGATGCATTCTATGGTACCAGACTCATTCCAGAATTTGAGGTTGAGATTGCCAGAGGGTTGATCAGTTTTTCTGGACTGAAATTTTTATTTAATCAGTGCACATGAAGCTCATCAGCTATTGATGAATCATGCAGCAACAACAGCAATTCACAATATGATGCTGATGCTAGCACATGATGGTTGAATACCAAAAGGTGTATGAGGGATTCAGGGGCTCACCATGATGTGGAGTGTCTCAACGTTCGGAAAGCATCTGAGGACGGTCGGGATCATCTTGGCATCGTTACGGGCACCACAACGAATCTCCAAAGCCAGGATCTTCACACTTGGTACCATTGTGCTTGGGGTCGCCTTTGACCCAGCCTGCAATTGCAATCTCAATGCACCCAATTAAGAGAAGAAAGATCACACACATACATTGATCATTTAGGTATGGTGTACAAAAGAGCAAATGGAAATTATAAGGCACCTTGATGACGGTGCTGCCGACCTCTAGGACGTGATTTCCTGAATCCAAATATCCCAACAATTTTAGCTTGGGAGCATGACCGATCTTCACCTTGGAGCAGACCCTGGTGCCTGTCCAACCTCCTGAATGGATGAGTCGCTCGAGGCATGGGGCGTGCACTACAGCGATTTCTTCAATGGTGGAGCAGATGAAGTGCACGCAGCGGAGGCTTTGGCTGACAAGGCGGAGGCGAAGGTTAAACATATTGCCTTGGACACAGAGCGTCTCAAGCACCGGGCTTCTGTCGAGAATGAAGTCCAAATCCTTGCTCTCCATGAGGATGCCGCAGAGCCCGAGCTCACGGAGGTTAGGGAAACAGGTGGCTCGCGGGACGCCGGCCGTGTCGGGGAACTTCCAGAGGCCGAGGTAGAGGCGGGTGAGGGTGGTCATCCCTAAGAAGGTGGAGGGGAGAACGAGGTCGAGCGGCCACGGGCGGTTGACGAGGACGAGTTCCTGGATGCCCTTGTCGGCGAGGATCTTGAGCCAGCGCGTGAGCAGGCCATGGAACTCCTCCATGTGGCTGCTGGTGAGGTGGACGCAGCGGAAGGGGCCCGGGTGAGCTGCGAAGACGCGGGAGACGGTGGAGGTGATGCGCCGTGCGTCGGCGCGCGCGGCCGTCGTGCCTGCGGGGAGGATGTGAGCGTCTACGAGGACGAGCGGGGTGGAGCGCCAGACCCCGCGCCAGCGGCGGGACAGCGCGGCGGTGCGAGCGGCCTCCTTGATGGGGATGCGGGAGACGATGTTGCCGAGGAGCAGGTCGGGGAGGCTGCTGAACCGGTCGACGGCGTCGTGGGGGAGGAGCGCGAAGAGGCGAGCGTCGACGGAGGCGGGCGGGTCCGGGAGGGCGTGGTGGGTGTAGGAGAGCACGCGGGCGAATATACCCGCTACCTTGTCCGGATCTGGCCTTGGCGCCGGAGATGGGACGACATCGCGGGGTCCATGGGAACGGGAGGCACCCGGGTGTCCATGGCCGCCGCCGGAATCGCCGCCGGTGGGGACGAGGGTTTGGGTGGCGCGTGCTGACTGCGCCTGTGGAGTGGAGCAGCAACGTGCCCAAGGAATGGGGAAATGCTCCCGGGCTGTGGGAAGCCTAGGCGGACAGAAATATTCGAAGCCCATTGTTCCTTGCCCACTTTTTTTTCTACAAATTTTTTTTGAAACGATTTTGTCTACAAAATAATGTCTTCCTTCCGAATTATTACTTCACGGCCCAACTAATGTTGAGTTCTCACAACGAGCAATTTTTTTTGATGTATTCTGTAGCAGTTTGCTTATTCCCATTTTAAGAAAAAAAAATGTATCAAATGAGTTTGTAGAGTTTAGGTACGTATAAAGTGTTTGATGGAACTAGAAAGAATCCTTTGATGGAACTAGGAAGAAACCTTAAGTGGTGACTTATTGCAACAGCTCATAGATTGCATGCTTTAGAGCCGCTTGGATGACAGATTTTTTTGCTCAAAATGACCGAATCCGTCGGGAAAAAATCAGGACCTCGTGTGGTCCGTGTAATTAGTCTGTCGAAAACTACCGGGGGGGAGGGGGATTTACGGGCTTCCAAGCGGGGCCTTACCAAGGAAGCTCAAATTCTCACTTAGACAATCTTAGCATCAGCGTACGCACTCCTGATTTAATCTTCTCATCCAAATTTTATAGCATCTTATTGAACCAATGGCATTAGCTAAGCGATTAAATTTAAAATACAACGAGGAGTTTTTGTTTTATAATATTCTGATTTTCTTTATGGAAACCATTGCAAGGATGATGTTATTTTGCAAGTTGTCTATGAACTACGGCATTGACACATCCACGTATATTTAGATGGCCAAGCATGTGCATATTTTTTCTATCGACACAATGTTAACTATATTTCTCCAATTATAATTTATTCAAAAATTTCATTCTGGGACATGTTCAAATAGGTTTTCGCTGAAGAATAATTTAGGATAAACTGCACTATAACGCATGTCACAGTGAAATTTCTCGCCGGAGAAAATATAATTAATTTAATTAGTGGAGACGTGTGCATGTGTCTTATGTGTGACTACTTGTTCTAAAAGTTTAAAAAATCATTGTCAAATAATTTTGTTAAACTACAGGTCCATTGCCTGTTGGACCCTGAATGTCAATCCAAAAGGGATGCAAGTCAAGTTAAGTAAAATTTCACCACTAAGTCATAGTAATCACCCAGATTGATCCCAACTGATGGTTGACAACTCCTTGGTAGACGGGTAGCTTTCTCAGGTTACAGGTTAGAGGTGATATCATTAACCATTTGTACTCCCTCTGTTTACAATTACTTTGCATTCTGGGTTTAGTGAAAATCAAACTTTGTGAAGTTTGACTAAATATATAGGAAAAATATAAATATTTACCATAAAATGTTAATATTATTAGAATCCACATAAGATATATTTTCATATCATACATATAATACTATAGATGCTGATATTTTTTCGTATATACTTGATCAAAATTTGAAAAGTTTGACTTTCAAAAAACCCATAATGTGAAGTTATAAAAACGGAGGGAGTAGTTAAAATATATTACTACAATACCACACCCAACATATCCGGTAAGTTTCTCAACTTATCCAAATAACATTTTATCAAATATATAAAACACAATCATTTTTAACTTATCCAAAGACACATTTTATCATATTTGCTAAAACATAGTCGATTTTTCTACCATCGGATCTACTCTAATATCCGCCTTGCTTTGTGTTTCTGAACAAAAATATAGTGAATTGTAGGCACATATTTTTGTGTTCCCAAAAAATAGAGGACAAAATGTTCACACCTATTGTCTCTGGTGTTTCTGAAAAAATAGTGGGCAAAATGTGCACACCGTCTAGATCTTGAGCCCTCGACCAACCAGTTACTTGGGTTGGGCTTTACAAACGATCAGGCTACACCGCTATTTGTGTGATTACACTAAAAAAAAATGCCTCTATTTGTGTGACAATACTATACAAATGTCTTTGTTTTATGTATTTGAAAGGGGTTTGATTATTTGCACGTGTGATCTACATAATTTTTTGTTTTGTATTTTTTGTTTATTAGACATAAAAATAATCATTAATTTTTTAAATGTGCGTCTGAACTTTTTTTGTACATAACTTTTTAGTATGATGACACATTTTCGTGTATGTCCTCTTTTATTGTTGTGCAGTGGCACTTTTATGGTGTTTGTTTTTGTATATTTGAATTTTTATTTTTTTGTACCATTGCACTTCTATTTCTGTGCATTTATGTTTCATGCAATTGCACCTTTTTAAGCTAAACTTTTTTGTTTTCATGCAATTGCACCTTTAATAGCTAAACTATTTTATTTTTTGTGAATTTGCATATTCCTGGTGTAACTGCACCATGTACTTAAGTAGTCGCACTTTCGTGCAATTTGCATTTCTTTTGGTGTAGCAAAAATCAGCGAAGTTGCCATTGTGCTGGCAAGAAAGCAGCTAAATGACCTTTTAGTATATATAGGCTTAGGGAGGAAAGCACGAGATGGATTGACCGAAAGAAACGTTGATGTGGCATTGCATCTTATTATTACCTTCTTCTCCCTTCCTCTCCAGCTCTACCTCCGATTTCACCGTTGGTGTGACATTGCTTCCCTCGGTGGTCATATGTGTCTTCTTCCCACTACTCAATTTTTTGCAAGAACTTCCCACTAGTTAATTTTGGTGAAAGTGCACTTGGACTGAGCCCTGGCCCAGCATCGGGCATGGTTATACCTACGATGTACTGACAGATCATTCTGTTGTACCAATGGTTGTCTGAGATCATGCATTTCAATCAATCTTTTTATAAGATGATTTCACAAATACCAATGACAATAATTAAGAATTCATTCATAGCTAACAACAAATGATGGAAAAAGCTTATTACGCAGAAGAACCATCTTTGTCATTCTTCTTGTTCATTGCATAAAGTAAACATTTTTTAAACGCGCAAATGACTGGACACATGAGAAACAACGTTCTTCCAAAATAAAGGGAACCAACTAACTATGGAACTCCTAAGAATCATGCTTATCTACCCATGCAAATAATTGTGCTATACATAATAGAGTGTTCACAGATCCAAATGTTCATAGTTAATCGGCACCCCATTTGTAGCTGCCTTCACCATCCATCACTCATGCCTCATTGAACTTCTTCCAAAGTCTATTATTTGTAACATGCAATCTTTAGTCCCACTGTACTGCTAGGATAAAAAATTACTTCACTAACTACATATATTTGTCAACAAATAGCTGTCAACACAAAAACCTACTTAGACCTTACGCCCAGCCTATTATCAGGGCCTGTAATGTAGATGCTATGTTGTCGAATCTTGGTTTCATTTTAAGGAAACGAGATGAAAGTGTGGACCCGTTTTGTTTATTAAAATGCAGTGCCCTCAAATGTAATGAAATTGGGGATCATCATTTTGTCAAGCACTCGGCATGCATAACATAATGAATACAAATCGAAGCTCGAAGTTGTATTAGAATGACTCATGACAAATGCTGTTATGCTCATCAATAAGTGCAAGGCAACTTTTATTATCTCTCGGTATAGCGGTTGTAAATTGCAAGGGACAATCATTGTGCAACAGCAAAGATCATGGAATTAATTATCCAGAAACGTAAATAAGAGGTCACTAAACCTGCAGAGTAAAAGATGCACTGAATGATGAGTACAAACAAGCAAGGAAAAGTTTGAAGACACCGTTACCACAACAAGGACAATTACGGGATTTTTTTGCAACAATAGCATATAGCTTTACTCCTCAAAACATATTTTTTTTTAGAAAAGGGAATTTTATTAATCCCAGCCTCTGCATCGAATGATGCACACAACCGATTATTACAGAGTTTAAAGGTATCTTATTTGTGCTTACATCTCAGAAATACTCAAAGATCGAGACAGGCCTCAACTGACAATGAGAAAACTTAAGTAGAACTACGAAAGCCGACTAATATGTTGTCACGTATGTCGGGAGAAAAAATCCTGTGCCACACGCGGCAGCCTCGTGCACCCAGCCACCATAGGTCCCGCTGGTCCGAATGCAGCAGGAAAGCCCATAACTGTATCCAGTGTACCGCCCTGTGAATAACTTGTAATACATGAAAATTGTCCTTCTTGTTAAATACAATATCATTTCGACAATTCCAAATAGACCAACAAAGGCGGACACTCCTATACGAATCCTATCTTTGGTCTTTTTGTCCACCCCATTTAACCAATTTCCAAACATATTAGAAACATTGGTGGGGTGGAGGAATATTGTAAGTACAAAAAACAACACACCAAACTAGTTTTGCAAACGGGCAAGCAAGAAACAGGTGCTCAATAGTTTCGGTGCCCCCACAAAAGGCGCACCTAGTATTACCCTGCCAGTTTCGTTTTACAAGGTTATCCTTCGTTAGCAAGACCCTCCTATCAAGGAACCACATAAATATTTTAATTTTAAGCGGAATTTTTAGCTTCCATAAGTAGGATCGTAGGAACCTCGTATGACCATTCATTAGGTCTTCGTACATTGATTTAACAGTAAAAGTCCCATTCTGGGTGAAATTCCAATGGAAATAATCAGGAACATCATTCAAAATAATATCCATTAGCCTATGGACTAAATGAGACCACATGTCCCATTTATTCCCGGTAAGTGTCCTCCTAAAACTCAAATTCATAGGGGGCGCATTCTGTAACACATGATGAACCGAAACATCCTTGTGTTGCACAATGTTATAAAGAAGTGGATATTGATCTTTTAACGGAGACTTACCCAACCAAGTGTCCTCCCAGAACCTCGTGGTCTCTCCATTACCAATTTTAAAGCAGCCTTTAGCGAAAAAACTCTCTTTGACCCACATAAGACCCTTCCAAAAGGGCGAATCTGTTGGCTGTGCTTCCACTTGAGCTAAAGGTTTATTAGAGAGGTATTTGTTACGAAGCAATTCTTGCCAAACCCCCTCCTCATTTAACAGTTTAAACAACCACTTGCTGAGTAAACACTTATTCTTGACCTCTAGCACTTCCACACCCAAACCGCCCTGGTCTTTAGGTCTACAAATGATGTTACATCTAGTTAATCTATATTTTCTTTTGTTCCCATCACTCTGCCAAAAGAATCCTGATCTATAAAAATCAAGTCTCTTCCTTACCCCTTTAGGTATTTCCAGAAAAGACAACAAATCACTCTATTGCAACCAACAGAATGTGCCAAAAGGAGTCCTTGCTTCAGAGCTTGCACCTCGGCCATCATCACATCCTGAGAAAACTAAAGGATAGTACTACTAGCAGCTATGAACGTGCCATGACAATCCCGGATGACTGCGCCTGTGGCGCCGCGAAGGTTCTCTGCATCAAAGGAGGCGTCGACATTGACCTTTGTCAGAGACTGGTCCCAGGAACTAGGGGTGTCTCTCAAGTGCCAGGAAACGAGTAAGGGGCTGAACACAACGTCAAACAAATCCTCAACAACCTCGGCGACGGTGCTCGTCGAGCTCGGTGAGGAACATCACGACAGAGAGGTAACACGAGCCGCTACCCAGGTTCAGGCCCACCGAGAGGTGTAAAAGCCCTACGTCCTGCTAAGATGTATTGCACTGCTTGGAGAGGTTCACAGTACAAGGTGCTTGCCGAGGGCACTGCTATGGCTATGGTGGACTATGGTGGAATGAGCTCCGTCTTCTTCTCAGACGTAGCTCCTTGGTTGTGGAATGTGTTGGTGAATGCGGGATCCCCCTCCTAGGTCGTACACTGGCTCCTTATATACTGGGCTTGGTCCTCTTCCCCGAAAATCTCCGGCGGGAAGGGATACCACAATGCCGCCGAGTTGGAGCACAGCGCACAGCGTCGGGGGCGTCCATGGACACGGTCCATGGCAGGGAGCACGTCGTCTTGGCAGAAAAAGCCACCGTCCAACCAGGACGGTGGGCCGGCGCTGCAGAGCTTTGGGGCGCGCCCCACGGTGACGTCGCAGTTGGAGCGTAGCGGCGGCCGGCCGCTTTATCACCAATTTGGCAAGTCTTGGAGTCCGCTTTGCTTGCCGCAGCTCCTTTGACCACTTTATACACGAGAATGGCAACTGCGGCGTCTTCGTCATCGCGCGCAGGCGCGCGTCACTCTGCGGCGGGCGCAGAGCCCATGTGCGCTCTGCAGCGGTGCAGGAGCTTGCTTCCACTTGAAGGAACCCCGCGAGGCCTGAACCCTCGCCGAGGTTTTGTAGCCGTTGACTTCTCGCGAGGGAAAACCTCCCGAGGGTGGCGCGGAGACGCGCCAGGGCCTGAAGATCTTCTAGGAGAGGCCTTCCCGAGGCAGAGGTCCCTCTCGAGGCCTCCAGGCCGATCGTTTGGTCCTTAGCAGAAATGCTCGGTCGAGCAAATAAGCCCTCGCGAGGGAAAATGCCTCGCGAGGCTCGCCAGGCTGAAAGCCTGGTCCTTAGCAGAAATTCCTGCGGAGCGTTCGAGGGCTGTGGCAGGCCGGCCCATGATACCCTGGTTTTCACTGGGCCGACAGTAGCCCCCGGGCCCGCGATGGGCACGCTGGAGCTCCTCAGGCGGAGGCGAATCGTCGTGGGCCCAAAGAAGCCTGCGAAGCCCGAGACACGTGGAGCTCACGGCCGGGCACGATCCCACGATCTCCTCTGAAGTAACGGGCGTGGTGGTGGGTCCCGCCACGTCCCTGTAACGGCTCGATGAGCCGATATAAGGCGAAGAGCTCGGCGCAGGCGGCCATTACTCCACTCGTTCCCCTTTCCTCCTTCTCCCAGCGCTCAATCCCCAATCTCCTCCTTCGCGACCTTGCTGCAATGGCGCCCAAGAAAGCCACCGCTGCTTCGAAGGGCAAGGCAGTGGCGCAGGGCGGCGAGTCCGCTGAGGCGCAGCGGGACGGCGACTTCGAGCCGGCTCTGAGCGGCTCCCGCTTCGAGACGGAGGCGCAGCTGGACAAGGTGCGCCACATGGCGGCTTCGAAGACCAACGAGCACGGCGCCACGGTGCTCAAGCGCGCGGGCAACTCCCACGGCAGCTTCTACCCCATCTTCATGCACTCTCTCTTCGCCGGGCTCGTTCCTCCCTTCTCCGATTTTTCCTGGCGGTCCTGGAGCGCTACCAGATCCAGGTTCTCCATCTCCACCCAACTCCATCCTCGTCCTCGCCATCTTCGCCTACCTCTGCGAGGCGTACATCGGCATTCCGCCTTCGGTGGACCTCTTCCGCAGCTTCTACGCGCTCCGGTTCACGGCGAACAAGGAGCGGTCGGGTGCGTGTCCTTCCGCATCACCGACGGCATGAAGGGCGTCTACATCCCCATCGCGCGGAACGGCGAGAACATCGTGACCAGCGTGACGAAGAAGGTGGAGGACTTCCGCAAGCGCTGGTTCCTCATGCAGTTCGGGAGCCAGAGCGCCTTCTTCGAGCTGCCTGAAGCGCCTCCGACGAAGAGGGCGAGCTGGTCCTCCAAGGGCTCAAGGGCGCGACGCTTGGCCCTGTGGTGAGGCGCTTGAGGGACCTCCGCGAGGCCGGCCTCACCGGGCAGATGGTGGCCAAGGACTTCGTGAGGCGCCGCATCGCTCCGCTCCAGAGCACGCGGACGCGATGTGGCTGTACTCCAACCAGGGGACAAGATGCGCCTGAGCGCTACCCTCTACACGAAGGAGGAGTTGCACGCCCTCATGGAGACTCTCTTCACGTCCCCAGACATCCCCGCGCCCACTGACCAGACTGTGCCGCTTCATCGGATCGATCTCGGGCGCCGCGTCTCGCATGTGCAGGCGATGCCGAAGTTCGACCAGTGGGGCCTGGTGCCTAAGGGGCACGTTGGGCCTCGCGAGGACCCGGAGTCTGCGGCGCAGGGGGCGCCAGTTGAGGGCGATGAGGAGACGACGGAGACGCCCGCAGAGTCCGATGCGGGCGCGACCGGCGCCTCGGGAGACGCCGCTTCCTCGGCGGGAATTCGAGCGCCTCGAAGAGTGCGGCGCCTGAAGCTGAGGTCCACGAGATCTCCTCAGGCAGCGGCGACGAGTTCGTGGTTGCCCCCTCGCGGCGTGTTGAGGGGAAGGAGGGAGCGACGATGACGATGCTTCGTCGGGCCACTGCGAGCCTCGCTCCAAGGCGATCCACGACAGGAACGCCGGGGCCCAGGAGGAGACAGAGGCACGGACGAGCGCGGAGCCCAGTGCTCCGCCCGCGAAGCGGAAGAAGAGGAAGTGGGTCGACACCGCGGCGTAAGTTTTTGTACTCCCTTTCCTGTTTGATGTTGTTCTTGGTGTATGCCTCTCGAGGGGTTTCTGAGTCTTTTCCTCTCCAGACGCACTGAGGAGCCAAAGAGGCGGAGGCTCCGGAGACTTGGAGAGATCTCCGGCTCTGCCGCGGCGTCCGCGACGCCCACAACTGAAGAGGTGCACCACGAGGCCACCGCTTCCTCTCCCGAGGCTGCGACGCCACCTCCTGGGGCGGAGGAGCGCCACGAGGAGAGGAGGAGGAGGCTGAGGTGACGACGCCGCCGCCTTCGCGGCCTGACGCTTCTCCCGCGCAACAAGAGAAGACGCCGGAGATGGACGCGGCAAGGACCACGCCGCCGGCGAAGGAGGGCACGGCGGGAACAGCTGCGTCTGCAGAGACGCACGTGACGTCGACATGGAGGACACCACGGTGCCGTCGCCTCCACCGAGCTCGGGCCTTGGAGGGCCTACGGTGGGCGCTGAGGCTGCCGCGGGGACGGCCTCAGCAGAGAAGGCCAACCTGCTCCTGAGGAGGAGGAGAATGCTCCCCAGGGGCAGAAAGATGGCGGAGCTGATGGTGGGGGCGCCTCGAGCCCCCAGAAGGCTCCCAGCGCAGAAGGCGTGGGGGGCTCTCGCCAGAGCCCCCAGAAGGCCCCTTGCACGGAAGAAGAGGGAGGCTCCCAGCAGAGCCCCCAGGCGCGCCTCGAGGACACCCAAGCCCAAGGCGCGATGCCCCGGAGTCCTCAGCAGGCGCTGGCGCTTCCAGGCCCTCTGGAGAATCGTGGGCCCTAGCCTTGCTGGGTCGGCGCCCTGTCGCAGCTCGCCGAGAGGCCGTCCTTCGCTCGGCGAGGGAGGTGCTCGATGGGCTCGAGGCCCAGCTTGCTGAGGAAGACCGCACCAGGGCGGAGGAGGTCGCCGAGCTTGCGCGGGGCTGGGCTGCCTCCAGGAGACCGTGGAGCGCTGCCGCCGGAAGGACGAGGCAGCCCAGGCGCAACGCGAGGCGGCGCTGCGCTCTGCTGAAGAGATCCGCATCAGCGTGGTCCGCGAGGTCGAGGAGACCCTTGCGGACCTGAGCGCGAAGCGCGAGGCTCTCGAGGCGGAGACGGAGGCCAAGCATCAGGAGCTGGCGGCGCGCGAGGCGGCGGTCTCCACCAAGCACAAGGAGCTCCTAGACCGCGAGGCGGGGATCATCGCCGAGTCGGAGACCGTGCGGCAAGGCCTGGAGAAGCTCCGCGAGGACCTGCGTGTCCGTGAGAACCAGATGGTGCAGCGGGGCAGAACTTGATGCCCGCGAGACCGAGCTACGCAAGCGCGAGGAACAGGTCGAACAGATCGAGAAGGATCAGTCTGCGCAGCGGGAGCACCTGGAGTCTCGCGAGAGCAAAGTCACTCAAGACGAGGCGTTCTACCAGAAGCGCCTCGCGCTGACCAACGAGAACCTCCGCAAGAAGGAGGAGCAGCTGGCGGAGGAGTCCGCGACCAAGGAGCAGCTCTTCCGCGACAATTGCAGGAAGGACTTCGCGGACAAGGCCAAGAAGCAGGAAGCGCGCTTCACGAAGAGACGCAACGAGCTCGAGGCCCGCATCAGGGAGCTTGAGGCTCAGAAGAAGCGATTCGACTCCCGCCTTCATGACGCTGTGGAGGCTCGGAAGCACGCGGAGCAGGACCTTGCCTCCTTGACGCAGGACATGAACGAGATGCAGCAGCAGGTGGGGCCTGTTGTGGAACTCGTCGAGGAAGCTCGGCGGAGCGCTCTGACTGCGCAGGTCTTGTCGCGCCAGCGGGAGCGCATGTTTGCTTCCTTGGTGAGGCGTGCGGGCCGTTGCGGGCCGCCTGGGGACCGAAGCCCCCAGGCTCTCTGTCGAGGGGAACTCCGACGTCGCCACCTACCTCGGCTTCTTCGAGCAGCTCCTCACCAAGCTTGAAGAGGTCGTGACGAACCTCGACGACTTGGTCGACACCGAGAGCCGCGAGCTCCTTGGCGTCGCGTCGGCCAAGTCTTCGCCAACCTTGCACACCTCCACCCCGGCTTCGATTTCGCGTCTGTGATGGAGCCTCTGGAGAAGGAGCTCGCCTCGAAGCTGGACGCCTCGGTGTGGGACGACGTGGAGAAGTACACTCAACGCTTCAAGAGGGTCGAGGTCGAGGAGAGCGACGACGAGGCTGGTGCTGAGGAGGTGGATGACGAGGACGTCGACGGCGACGACGACAACCCCGCTGCTTAGGTTGCCCCTGTAGAGAGATGTGCCAAGGGCATAGTTATCTTAAGACTTGTTGCTTTTATTTCGTGCTGGTTTGTAAAGACACTTTTACTTTGTGCAAGTGTGAGTGCCCCTCGGGAGGCCTTTTATCTGTTCCCTCATGTCTTTTTCGCTCTACGTCGTTAGGACCCTGCTCTTAGCGCAAATAGCACCGCCGCTTCGGTATGCCGGAGTCAGGGCTCGACAAGGCCGGGGGGTGCGTAAGGCTTAGAGAGGTAAGAGCCCTCGAGGCGCGATGCTCAGGGGCTCCCCTTTGACGTGCAAGCAGCCCATGAGGCGTAAGAGAGAAAAGAGAGGCTCGAGGGGCGACAAAACCAGCGAGAGGGAAAAGAGCTCATGAGGCGTAAGTTCTGGACTTAGCTCTGGCGAGACGCCTGCTTTGTAGAGGGTGTTGTGTTCCTGGTGAGGTGTTTCCCTCTCGAGGCTGCCTGAGGCTGGCTTGGAGCTTTTGGAGCCCTGCAAGGCGTCTTGTTCCCTGTGTTGGAGAGAGAGAGAGGCGAACCCACAAGCAAAGCATAGTTGTACAACTCATGCGCGCTCATAGATTTCCTCATGGGTATCTCACGAGGAGAATAAGCACCAAGGTCCTTGGTGAGGTGACGTGCATGGGAGCTAACCCACGAGTCAGAGCTCTTTGGTGAGATAACGGTCGTGGGCGGAGAGCCACGAGTTAGAGCTCGGATCCTTTGGATTTTACGATGCTGCTGGGATGCTCCCGAGACACAGGCACCGTGCTCAGCCCCCGCTCGCGAGGTGCGCATGGGGAAAAATGTGAGCGCGAATGAAATGTAAGAAAAAACTCACCAAGCAATATTACATAACGGCGCCGAAGCGCAATAGGTTCATGATGACCTGAAATTGTTCATTACACTTGGCGAGGCCAAGACAAAGTCCGCCATGTCTGGGCATGGGGTTCCACATGGAGTGGCTGAGGCTTCCCGCGGCCCGTGGCGACGCGTTGTAGAGAACTCTCAGTGGAGATGGCCCTCGTGAAGGGAAAGCTTGGTGAAGCTGGGAGGTGAAGACGCGTGCTTCCCTCTTGAGACAAAAAATGCCTGCCGCGACGTGATCACGGGTAGAACTTGCGTAGGTGCTCGATGTTCCATGGATTTTTGATCGGATCGCCGTCTTCCGTCTCGAGCCGCACCGCGCCAGGCCTGGCGATGTGCGCGACCCTGTAGGGGCCTTCCCACATGGGTGAGAGCTTGTGGAGGCCTTCTCTGGAGAGGATCCTCCTGAGGACGAGATCGCCTGTCTCGAGGGTGCGCGGCCGTATGTGGCGGCTGTGGTAGCGGCGTAGGTCTTGCTGGTACTTCGCCGCTCGGAGGGCGGCACGGCGGCGTAGTCCATCGAGCAGCAGCAAGTCGTCGTTGTGGAGCTCCTCTTGGTTGTCCTCGTTGAAAGCAAGGATCCGTGGGGACCCATGCTTGATCTCGGTGGGGAGGACTGCTTCAGCGCCATAGACGAGAGCGAACGGCGTTTCTCCAGTGGGCTTCGTGGCGGTGGTGCGGATGGACCAGAGCACGGAGGGGAGCTCTTCAATCCAGTTCTTGCCGTGGGCCTTGAGGCGATTGAAGCTTCTTGTCTTGAGGCCTTGAGCACTTCTGCGTTCGCCCGCTCAGCCTGCCCGTTGCTTCGTGGATGAGCCACCGAGGCGAAGCAGAGCCGTGTGCCGAGACTCTCGCAGTAGGCCCTGAAGATGCCGCTGGTGAACTGCGAGCCGTTGTCGGTGATGATGCGATTTGGCACGCCGAAGCGACAGGCCAGGCCTCTGATGAATTTCACCGCTGATCTCGCCGGGATGGTGCGCACCGCTTCAACCTCCGCCCATTTGGTGAACTTGTCGATGGCGACGTAGAGGTAGCGGTAGCCCCCGCTGGAGCGTGGGAAAGGTCCCAGGATGTCCAGCCCCCAGACCGCGAAGGGCCAGGAGAGAGGGATGGTCTGGAGCCCCAGTGCGGGCTGGTGGACTTGCTTGGCGTGGAACTGGCATGCCTCGCAAGCCTGGACAACGGCGGTTGCATCTTGAAGTACTGAGGGCCAATAGAAACCACTCCTGAAGACTTTCCCTGCGAGGGTGCGTGATGATGAGTGGTGGCCACATTCTCCACTGTGTATGTCCTTGATCAGCTGGCGGCCTTCTTCAGGGGGGACGCATTTTAGTGCAACTCCATTTGGACGCTTGCGGTACAGGTCTCCCTCGTGAAGGCAGTATGACTTGGCCTGGCGAGCAACTCTCTCTGCTTCTGCGTCCTCTTCAGGGAGGACTCCGTCCCTGAGGTACTCCTTGAGCTCATCGATCCAGCCCGTCTCTTGGTGTGTCATGGCCAGCAGCAGGCGTTCCCCTGTGGGTGGGCCGCAGCTCGGCGCTCCAGATGTTGGTGGTGGTGGGAGCTCTTCGTCCATGTTCATTCGACGCTTCTTTTGGCTGTTTCACCGATGCCCTGGTGAGCCTCTCTCGAACACGCCCGCCTGCTGGGCTTCTCTGCGTGATGCTCGCCTGGCGATGTCGTCGGCCTCCTGGTTCTCCCTTCGTGGGATGTGCCTGAGCTCCATCCCCTTGAAGTGTTTCTCGAGCTTGCGGACCTCCTCGAGGTAAGCGGCCATATGGCCGTCCTTAGGCGTGTAGCTCTTGTTGGAGAAGTTGACGAGGAGCTGGGAGTCGCCCTTGATGAGTAAGCGCTTGATGCCGAGGGCGATTGCGGCTCTGAGCCCGGCGAGGAGGCCCTCGTACTCGGCGATGTTGTTGGAGACCTTGTCTGTCGTGAAGCACAGCTGGACGGCGTAGTAGAGCTTGTCGCCCTTGGGTGAGGTCAGGACGACGCCAGCCCCAGCGTTCTGGCATGCGAATGCTCCGTCGAAGTGCATGGTCCAGTGGCTTGGCCCGTGTCTCCTGCTGGCGTGGATTCTGCCTCATGAGGCTCTTCTTGCTGGTGTCTGTCCACTCGGCGACGAAGTCAGCCAATGCTCTCCCCTTGATGACCCTGGTGGTGTCGAAGCGCAGGCCAAAAGGTTGCAGCTCAATGTTCCACCCTGCGACGCGGTCAGTGGCGTTTGGATTGCGCAGGATCTGCTCCAGAGGGAATGATGTGACCACCGTGATGGGGTGGCCCTGGAAGTAGTGGCGCAGCTTCCTGGAAGCGATGAGGAGCGCGAGGAGGAGCTTCTGCTGCATAGTGTACCGCTCGCGAGCATCTCGCAGCACAGTGCTGACGAAGTAGACGGGATGCTCGACGAGGGTTGTCGATGGTGACGCAGCGCTGGGTTCCTCGGGAGCCTTGTCGAGCCTCTCGAGGTGGACCCTCGACGAGGGTGCCTTCTGGTTGCGCGGGCTCGGCATGGGGCTCAGGGCCTGAAGAGGATGTTTCCTTGTCGGGGGGATCTGGGCTTGGCGTGGCGGTGTCCTTCTTGGCGAGGACTGGCTCTTCCCTTTCTGCCACCAAGGCTGCGCTCACTGTTTGTGGAGTGGCTGATAGGTACAGCTTCAGATGCTCGCCAGGCCTTGGGGCAACCATGACAGGTGGGCTAGCCAAGTACTTCTTCAGGTCTTCAAATGCCTTGTCCGCCTCAGGCGTCCACTTGAACGTGCCAGACCGCTTCATGAGCTTGAAAAATGGCAGCGCCCTCTCGCCGAACTTGGAGATGAAACGGCCGAGGCTGGCCATGCATCCCGCGAGGCGCTGCATGTCCTTAAGGCGACGAGGTGGCTGCATCTCTTCTATGGCTTTGATCTTGTCAGGATTCGCTTCTATGCCGCGGTGAGACACTAGGAACCCGAGGAGTTTGCCTGACGGTACCCCGAAGACGCACTTGGCGGGGTTCAGCTTGATGCTTACTTTGCGCAGGCTGGCAAAGGTCTCCTCGAGGTCCTCCATGAGGGTGTGCTCTTCGCGAGTCTTGACCACGATGTCGTCGACGTAGGCTTCTGCATTTCTTCCCATCTGAGCCCCCAAGGCCTTCCTCATGAGCCTCTGGAAGGTGGCGCCGGCGTTCTTCAGGCCAAAGGGCATGCAGACGTAGCAATACACACCACAAGGGGTGAGGAATGCTGTCTTCTCCTCATCCTCCTTCGCCATCTTGATCTGGTGGTAGCCTGAGAAGGCATCCAGAAAACAGAGGAGGTCGCAGCCGGCGGTGGAGTCCACGATCTGGTCTATCCGAGGCATGGGGTACGGGTCCTTGGGGCAGGCCTTGTTGAGGTCGGTGTAGTCGATGCAGAGCCTGCCGCCCCCGGTGTGCTTGGGAACGACCACCGTGTTGGAGAGCCATGTGGGGTGTGGAACTTCTCTGATGATGTGCGCTTCTTTTAACTTCTCTACTTCCTTGATGATGAACTCTTGCTTCTCTGGCGCCTGGCGCCGTGCTTTCTGCTTCACGGGGCGTGCGTTTGGACACACGGCTAAGTGGTGCTCGATCACCTCCCTCGGTACTCCGGACATCTCTGACGGTGTCCATGCGAACATGTCAGAGTTTGCCCTGAGGAAGGCGACGAGCGCGCTTTCCTATTTGGGAGGCAAGCCAGCGCCTATGGTGACGCTAGCCCCCGAGCCGCTGGCGTCCAGTGACACCTTCTTCGTGGCTGCCTGCTCCTGTGAGAACACTGCTTCTTCTTCGCGGGCCTCTCGAGGGGCTCCATGTCCTCATCAGCGGGGAATGCCACGGCAGCGGCCTTGTAGGCGGTCTCGACAGAGCGCATTGCGTCCTGGACTTGACCGTGGATGGCGATGGTGCCGCCGCTGCCTGGAAGCTTGACGATGTTGTAGGCATGGTGAGTGACAGCCATGAACTTCGCGAGGGCGGGGTAGCCGAGGATGGCGTTGTAGGGCAGGCCAATGTGTGCGACGTCGAAGTCGATCTGCTCGGTGCGGTAGTTCTGCGGCGTGCCGAAGGTGACCGCGAGCCTCACCTGCCCCAGAGGTGTGGTGGAGCCACTTGTCACCCCCGTGAAGGGCCTAGAGGGCATGAGCCACTCGTAGGGCACTTGAAGCTGCTCGAAGGTCTCGACAGAGATGACGTTCAAGCCCGCACCCCCATCTATAAGCGTCTTGGCGACGGCGATGTTGTTGATGATGGGGGTGCACACCAGTGGGATGGTGCCTACTGCCTTGGTCGACTTGGGGTGGTCCTTGGAGTCGAAGGCGATGGTGTACTGCGACCACTTGAGGGGCTGGGAAGCCTCAAGCCCTGGAAGCGCTGCGCTGACCTCGCGAGAGAATTGCTTGAAGTGGTTGTTGGACTTGGGCGCTGGGACCCGCCGAGGATGCAGGCTATTGCCCCCTGAGGGGCCTGGTAGCCCCCAGGGTTCTCGTCGGGGAGGTTGCCGTTTGCCCAGCGTTATTCCCCCGAGCCCTGTGCTGGAAGTTGTGGCGTCCACCTCCGCGGCCACCACGGCCTCCGCCGCGGCCGCCGCGGCCCTGGTTCTTCTCCCGCTCCTTGCTGAGCTGCTTGAGCTCCCAGCAGTCTCAGTGGCGTGGTTGTGCCTGTTGTGGTAGATGCAGTATGGGCGATTGTCCGCCTTTTTCTCTTCAGCCGCCGGAGAGGCCTCGCGAGGCTGCTTTGCGTCAGGCTCTGCCGCGAGGATGGCGGTGGTCTTGCGCTTCTCTGCAGGCTTCTTCTTGCTCCTGGACCCCTCTGGAGGGTCCTCCTCCACTTCCTTCTTGACGAAGAGGAGGCCCTCTTCAGCCTTGGCGCACTTGTCAGCCAGATCAAAGAGCTTCACCACAGAGGAGAGGTGTCGTGGATGCCGAGCTTCTCGAGCATCCTGTGGTTCGTGACGCCCTCCCTGAAGGCGGAGATGACGTGCGAGTCCGGGATGTTCGGAATCTTGTTGCGGACCTGGCTGAAGCGCTGGATGTATCTGCGGAGGGTCTCGTCAGGCTTCTGGCGCACCGCGCGAAGGTCGTTGTAGGTGAGTGCGCGTTCGTAGGTGCCCTTGAAGTTGGCGACGAAGACCTTGCAGAGGTCCTCCCACGTGTCGATGGTGTTCTCGGGGAGGTTCATGAGCCACGAGAGCGCGGAGTCCTTGAGCGCCATGGAGAGCCAGTTGGCCATCACCTTGTCGTCGCCTCCCGCAGCTTGGATGGAGACGGTGTAGAGCTGCAGGAACTCCAGAGGGTTGGTCCTGCCGTCGTAGCGTGGAGGGAGGTCTGGCTTGAACTTCACAGGCCAGACGACGCGGCGCAGGTTGCGGGTGAAGGCGGTGCAGCCCGTGGCGTATGTCACGGCGCCTCCAGCGAGTACGCCGCGGTTCTGGCGACCTGCAGCGGCAATCTCCTGCACGACGCGGTTGTGGCGGTCCCTCTGGCGCTCGATCTCCACGGGCATCCGCCGGAGTCCGCTGCACAATTTGGCAGTCGTGCGGCGAGGATAGGGGGAGGAGGAGCGCCGTGCGCGATGTTCCCCTCGCGTCCGGAGTGGCGCACCAGCGAGCGAGAGGGTGCTGGTGCTGCAGTGGTGGCGGCAGGAACGGCGGCGGCGTTGATGAGCTCCTCGAGACGCCCAAGCCAGTTGTCGTGGCCCGCCTGCGTGGGACGGTAGCGCAGCAGCTCTTGCGCCATCAGTAGCGCGGTGGCTGGGCTGGGCGCTGCTCGGCCCATGGTGGAGGCGCTCTCGCGCCTAGATGGGTGCAAGGAGGAAGCTCCCTCGCCCTCGCCGTCGATGCCGCCGTCGTTGCCGCTGCCGTTGCCGCCGTCGTCCTCAGGGTGCTCGACGCGCGGGCCGGCGTTACGCTCTGAAGCGCGGTTGGCACATGGACGACCACGCGGGTTGTGGTTGGCGCGGGCTCGGTGTTGGCCCTGCCGGACGTCTGTCACGCGAGACGCGCAGCTCGCGTGTCAGTCATGGCGCGGAGAGGTTGAAGAAGTTGAAGACGCGCCTCAGCCCCCTACCTGGCGCGCCAGATGTCGGAGACTGGTCCCAGGAACTAGGGGTGTCTCTCAAGTGCCAGGAAATGAGTAAGGGGCTGAACACAACGTCAAACAAATCCTCAACAACCTTGGCGACGGTGCTCGTCGAGCTCGGTGAGGAACATCACGGCAGAGAGGTAACACGAGCCGCTACCCAGGTTCAGGCCCACCGAGAGGTGTAAAAGCCCTACGTCCTGCTAAGATGTATTGCACTGCTTGGAGAGGTTCACAATACAAGGGTGCTTGCCGAGGGCACTTCTATGGCTATGGTGGACTATGGTGGAATGAGCTATGTCTTCTTCTCAGACGTAGCTCCTTGGTTGTGGAATGTGTTGGTGAATGCGGGATCCCCCTCCTAGGTCGTACACTGGCTCCTTATATACCGGGCTTGGTCCTCTTCCCCGAAAATCTCCGGCGGGAAGGGATACCACAATGCCGCCGAGTTGGAGCACGGCACACAGCGTCGGGGGCGTCTATGGACACGGTCCATGGCAGGGAGCATGTCGTCTTGGCAGAAAAAGCCACCATCCAACCACGACGGTGGGCCGGCGCTGCAGGGCTTTGGGGCGCGCCCCACGATGACGTCGCAGTTGGAGGGTAGCGGCGGCCGGCCGCTTTATCACCAATTTGGCAAGTCTTGGAGTCCGCTTTGTTTGCCGCCGCTCCTTTGACCACTTTATACACGAGAATGGCAACTGCGGCGTCTTCGTCATCGCGCGCAGGCGCGCGCGTCACTCTTTGGCGGGCGCAGAGCCCATGTGCGCCCTGCAGCGGTTGTAGCAGCTTGCTTCCACTTGAAGGAACCCCGCGAGGCCTGAACCCTCGCCAAGGTTTTGTTGCCGTTGACTTCTCGCGAGGGAAAACCTCCCGAGGGTGGCGCAGAGACGCGCCAGGGTCTGGAGATCTTCTAGGAGAGGCCTTCCCGAGGCAGAGGTCCCTCTCGAGGCCTCCAGGCCGATCGTTTGGTCCTTAGCAGAAATGGTCGGTCGAGCAAATAAGCCCTCGCGAGGGAAAATGCCTCGTGAGGCTCGCCAAGCTGAAAGCCTGGTCCTTAGCAGAAATTCCTGTGGAGCGTTCGAGGGCTGTGGCAGGCCGGCCCAGGATACCCTGGTTTCCATTGGGCCGACAACCTTCACATAGTTCTGTAATGGTTTAGCCCAACCCACCCTTCTCATTTTCGGTTTCGGAGAATTAGCAGCCGTGAAGTTGGAGTAGAGAGCTCTAATAGCAATTGCTGTCTGCGCCGGGTCTTTGGCCTTCTCACCGTGCGCCACTTGCCGCCTTTCCCACCATATGTAACGCCCCAATTTTGGGAAGCTAGAAAAATACAGTTGTTAGAGAGTCAAAAATCAGGGGCAACAAAAACTTTTTGAAATACTTCACTAATGCTTGTGTTTCTCATAGCATTGCTCTATTTAACTTTGTTTGCTTTGTGGTTTGAGTTAACAACCCTGATTTTACCAGCCTTTGAACTCAACTAGTGCCTCATATCATTTAAATGTTGGTGATCATGTCATGACAAGAAGAATGATCCTTATACCTTCTCTAAATCTTATTTTGGCCAACTCCTTTTTCAATGATGTTTTGATTTTATCAACTAACCAAAGACCTACTATTGGAGAAAGTAAAAGTATTTCAAAATTTAAATGTTTCCAAAACTATGGAGATCTATATACTATCTCCTACTTATTTTACACCTTGAGGTGTTGCAAGTATCAACATATCTTATTTTAAAACCCTTATTTTCAAAACACCCTTTTAAAATGATACAAGTTGGAGATATATTACTCCTATAGTTTTCTTTATCAAACCTTTCGACAACTATCAAGTTATGATGAGATACTTTTAAAACATCATCTTGTCATGATTTGTGTGATCACTATATCACCTAATAATATAAGTGTTATGTAAATTTTTGATTGTTATTTGTTTGGGTTTGAAGTGCTTGACTTGAGATTGTTATTTTATGAGTATGCATGTGGTGAGTGATTGTAGCATTATTTGATGCACATGTTTTGATTTGGTATCTAAATGTTTGTTTTGCTTGTCTTGCTTGAGAGGAATGTTTTATCTCTTTTAGAATTGTGGTGTTAATCTAGAATTTTCCAAATTGGTAAAAACTTTTGTTTGATTTTAGTCAACCCTTGCTTAGTTGTTTTAGTTGTTTTCCTTAGCTCTTAGTTTTACTTGAAACCTATTAGTACTACTTTTACAAAATTCTTCGAGTTAAAATTTAGTGGCTTTGATCTTCATGTCTGTTAAAACATAGCAACTCTAGAGCCCTAGATTAAGCAACCCTTATGTCATTTTTGACATGCAACTTAACCATCTTGTTCTATGAAAGTTCTATTTTTTAGTTTTTGTTTGATTTCATTGTTTGAAAGCTTGTTTTATCACAAAGCCATCTAGGTGTTGAGGCCTACTCAAAACAGTGACCATTTGGTCATTTTTCACAACTTGCTTTGTTTTTAAAATTCTTTCTTCTTTCTTTTAGACTTGCAAACTTTTGCATCAGCTCAATTAGGTCACCACACACATGTTTTTGGCCTAGTTCATTGTGTAGATCATTTTTAGACTTGTTAGTAAAGTTAGCTACACAAGTTAGTGTTGACCCCAAAACCCTAAACCTAACACAAACCAGCCCTCCCCTCTCATTGCATCGACTCCCCTCTCACCTCTCTGCCCTGAGTGAGTGTCCTAGTCAGCTAGGACCCGCATGTCACTCCCCCATATCCTTCTCCACCACTCACCTCTCTCCTTTTCCTTAGTTGGCCAATGGAGGCTCACTCCCCCTCTCCCTACTGGTCAGGCTACGTCACCCGACCCCCCTGGCCCCTGCCCGCTGCCCCACCGCCCCAGCTGACCTCTGCTCGCGCCCCACGTCACCCCAGCTTGCCCCCTTGTCCGAAAAACCCTAAAAAGGGTGGGCATCGTCTACACCCCAACCCCGACCTCCCCTGCTCTCCATTTCACACTCACAGCACGCACACACCCCACCTAACTCCACCCCAGACTCCCCTCGCAAGCCCATCATCTCTGCTGCTCGGGAACGCCGGAGGAACCCAAAGGTCGCCGCCGACGAAACCCGGCCGTGTCGCCGTTTTGCTCCACGATTATTCGCCATTTTTGGCCCAGGGAACTCCCCTTGCTTAGCTCTAACCCTCCCCGTCTCCTTGTTTGCCCAGAACCGCCGAGGAGCTCGCCGTCGCTGTCGACCCGAAGGAGCACGCCGCCATGAATTCCGGCCACCTCCGGTGGCGCTGACCACACCCGCGCCTCTCCCTCGACCCACTCCACCATCCCAGCCCGCCAAAGCCGCATGCAAGCACCCTAGGTGAGCCAACTCGTCGTCGCCATCTTTCTGGTCGCGAGCTCGCCGTGCAGCGCGATGAAGACGACGACCTGGGCACGTTCCTTCAAATTTTTGCGCCTGGGCCGCATGCGCGCGCTGCTGGGCTGGGCTGGCCTGCCACGCCCCAGGCCTGGATCTGCGCAGGCCACAGGCCAGATCCGGCCTGCGCACGGCCCAGACTTTTTTTTAGTCCAGTCTTTTCTTTTTCCGGTTTCTGTTAAAAGTTTGCATGTTAGATTAATTCGAGTGTGGTAGATCTGTGCGTGCAAATTTTGTGAACTAAATTTTGTAGCGTTCATATGTGTTTTCTTAACCGTGTGGCACTGGCCGTTTTCAAAAGTATGTTTTCATCTTTGTGCTAGGTTGATTCTAGTAAAAAGTATGGTTTTCACCCTTTATTTAATTGTGGGAGTTCTGTAAATCCAAATCATGCAATCTTTAGTTCTATGTAAAGCCTAAAACCCTACCTACCCAGATCTGTAAGCCGTGCTTGCAGGAGATTTGTAAAACTAGAGTTGTATTAGGTTTTATTTTAACACCAGTAGCTGTTTGGCGATTTTTAATTGGTTTTTAAAATTACTTCTTGGAGCAAATCCAATTTCTGGAGTTAGATATGGGTATTAGCTCTCATTTCCTAGCTTGGTAGAAATTTCCAGCTTTATTTTGCCCAGGGTGTTTTATTTCCAAAAACAGTGTGGATTTGGCACTTGAAAAAGAACATTTTTATTCGCTGTTAATTGTTTGTGTCTAGTTTTAATTGTTTGTGTTAGATCTGTTCATGCTTTGAACTTAGGAGTATTTTTGAGGAGTTCCTATGAGTTTTATTTAACCTGCAGCACTGGTTTGGTACAAAAATAAACTTTATTTTGTGCTGCACATTTAATCTAGTAGAAAGTGTGTTTTTCATTCTTTTTGAGATATCTTGAGCTAGGAGTGTCCAATTGGAGTAAATCCAATTTGTACAGAAATATAAATTCATACCTTTCTGTAGAATCTAGTCTTGCATGCACAAGTTTCCTAAAACTAGAGTTTTAGTCTTTTTAGTTTCAGGACCAGAAGCACTTGAGGCATTTTTAGCTCTCAAATGGAAAGTGCTTTGGGTGCAGATCCAATTTTCCTGGTTTAGTATGACTTCTAGCAGTACTGTGTTAAAAGGGTTTAATTTTAGAAGCATTATTTTAGGACTGGTGGATTTGTTCCCAAACAGCAACTTAGTTGCTAATAACAGTCTGCTTTTATTGTTTGTGTTTAGGTTTGTCTTACACTCTTGTGCAGAGAATGGTTGTGAGTTGCAATGCTTGTTTTATTGTTTGCTTACTTTACATTGTTATCAACCCGCTCCTTTGCGGTTTTGTTTGTGGTATTCTTTTAAGTAACTCACCTGCACCTTTTAGCTCTTAATCAGCAATTTGTTGGAGCAATGGTGTTAACCTTGATTGGTTGATTAACTACATATTAGTATGTGTTCCTAGAGCTGGTAACATACTTGCACGTGGATGTGCTAAAGGTAGTGATAATGCTTGGGATTAAGATATTTTTGTCTGAAGTATTTCCTGAACTAGTATAGCAACCCCTGTTAAAATGATCTAATCACCATAAGAGGTGTTTTCTTTTAGTGTTTAGTTAGTGCTACCTTTTTAACAATAAGGGTTGTGGTGTACACTCTCTTAGTTGTGTGTGTTGTTTGTCTTAGCTATATGGACTTGTGGCTTGTTGTTGTAACTAAATGAACTGCTTGTTGTTTGTTATGTCCTTGTGACATTGTCTTGTATTTTGAGTGTTGTTCTTTTCCCTGTTTACGGCGTTAGATACGATCGGGAAGGAACTGGAAGTGAGGAGTAAATCTGAGGAACATCCAGATCAAGACCAAGGACATATTGCCAAGCCAGGCAAGCCACCTCACCACTATACTGAAATCCTATTATTTTTACAAGCATGTCTTGTTTTCAAAATAAAATAATGCATGTTTTATTTCTTATGTGGTATTTTGTCACCCAAAACTATTTTACAAAATGTTGTTTGGCCAAAGATATCTACTAGTATATAATAGGTTTTATAAACATAAGTCTTTACTTGAGAAGCCTTCTACTGAAGGCGCTATCAAGAAAATTATATTTTCTAGTAGTATATCCTATACTCTTACCTCAAAACTATAGGATGGGAGCCTAGATTTTGATGAAATGTTTTCGGAAGAAAACCCGAGTCGCTGGGAGCGATCGGCGAGAAAGAATTTTATAAAACCCATGTTGCTGGGAGCATTCGGTGAGTTTACGAAAACCCGAGCTGCTGGGAGCAGTCGGAGGTGGAGATGTTTTTCTGAAAAACAAAGTACATCCCTAGCGGCCGCCCGAACTATTGACCCATGCAACCACATTACCTGAGATGGGTAGGGCTTAGCCAGAAACTTGTTTATCTTAGTACGGAGCGCCTCAAAATGCTTAGGACAGCGGGGCTCTCTGAACCAAGTTATCTAAATGCGGGATCCAGTTCGAGTCTGGATCGCTGCTGGTTGCAAACAGTGGGCCTCCCGTCATGGCGAAGTGTTGCTTGGAGAGACCGGATCGATACGATGGCCATCTCCACTGGGTGCCGGGGAGATCCAGTCCCACTGAAGAGGAGGCTCTATACTAGGGTCGACATAGTGAAAAGCTTTGATCATGTTATCCGAAACCCGCATACTGTCGTATGAGGACCGTGGCTGATCTAGGCGGAATGACTGTTTGGTGTGGTGAAAGTGCACCACCTCTGCAGAGTGTAAAACTATTCGAATAGCCGTGTCTGTGGTCATGGACGGTTGGAAAGGTCCCCGATCTAGGCGTATGGGCACTTTTATGTTTTAAAAAGAAACTGTTTCGGTGAAGAAAAAGGAGGCATCAAGGAGGTACCTGGGAGGTACGGATTTTGGGAGAAGATGGTTGGTCTCGGGGAGTCAACCAGTCGGAACCCGGAAAGGAAAAAAGGGGCATCCCTATCCTGGTGTTTGAAAAGGTTTTACAAAAGTGTCTTCAAACGTGGAAACGGTTTCTGCCATTCCTAAAAGAAGGAGAATTATATCTCCAAATGCCTTTTTCAACAAAGATATAGAGATGTTGTATTCTCTATGTCTAGAAGCATCGTTTGCGAAAATTAAGCCCTATAGTCATATATAGCAGCTATCCCAGTTTTCGAAAACGTTTTATTGCATTACCATGAAACTTAAGCCTTGAGGTGGTTTTGCGAGTACGTAAATGTACTCATATGGCTGTGTCCCTGGATATTCAAACGTCCAGGTTACAACGAGGAGATGAACGACGAGGAGGAGGAGTACGCCGACGACTACGCCAACTGAGTGTCACCGGTCAACTCCGCTGTGGGAATGCGTCTGGTTGTGACGAGGGCCGACGCTAGCCGAAAGCTTCCGCTATATCGTAGTTAATTCCGTCCTGTGTGACGATGATTGCAGGCTTGGTCGTGTGACCTTCTTTTCATGTAAGTCTTGTACTATTCGAGTTGGATGATGTAACTTTGTATACCATGTTGGTTATGTGATCGCGATGCACTGATCATTGGGATCGTGATCTATTTACATAACATGGGCACCTCGGACTGGTAGTCTGAGGGGTCCTTACACCATAGATACCAGCTAGTAATCGCAACAACTTCAGGCGTGAGTGTTTGGCCTAGGACCCTAGTAGCTTGCTGATTTGAGCATAGTAGAAATTCTAGAACAGCCTGCCCTGCCCGATCCAATTTGCTGGCTTCCTCGATCAGATTGTCCAGTCCCAAATTACTCCAAATAAGTTTAGCTCGGGGGCACTGGAAAAGCATATGCTTCATATCAACCGCACCGCTCTCGCACATGGGGCACTGAGCGCTCACTTTCATGTGTCTGTTAGCCAATACCGCGCGACAAGGGATCGTTTCCTGCATAACCCGCCAGAGATAATTTTTTACCTTGGCCGGTACCTTTAGGCTCCAGATTGTTGCCCACATTGGATGTGACTTCATCGCTGCAGCTTCTTGCCCGTTATTTACCCTCTGCCCAAATTGGCTTTCCCATTCTGCATGATAAGCCGAGCGGACAGAAAAGGTGCCCGTTTTTGTTAAGCTCCACCCCACAAAATCATCCATATCATGCGATGGTAATGGTAGGGCCAATATTCTGCGTGCATCAATACGCCAGAACGTATGATTAATCAGTACCTCATCCCAAGAGTCTGTGACAGGATCGATTAATTCGTGAACTCTTGTGTATAAGTTTTGTCCCTTGGGTGTTAGTATCTTGCGTGAAGGACAACCAGGTATCCATTCATCTTCCCAAATATTGATGTTATTTCCATTGCCAACACGCCAAATGTGACCCTTCTTAAAGGTTTGAATACCAGCCCATATGCTTTGCCATGTAAAGGAACTACCCTTTTTCAACGGCGTATTCAGCAGGTCCCCGGAGGGGAAATATTTGGCACGAAGAACTCTAGCACAATGAGAGTCCGGTTCCTCCAGAAGCCTCCACACTTGTTTAGCTAGAAGTGCAAGGTTGAAACAATGAATATCTCTAAAATCCATACCTCCTTGCTGCTTCGGGATACAAAGTTTCCACCAAGCTAACCAATGCATCCTCTTACGATCAGCACCATCGCCCCACCAAAAATTTGACATCGCTGTAGTGATTCCTTTGCAAATTTGTTTTGGAATCTTGAAAACCGACATCGCATAAGCTGGTAGTGCTTGGGCTATCGACTTGAGTAGCACCTCCTCCCCCCCCCCCCCCCCCGAGGAAAGAATCTTCTCCTTCCAACCACTGATTCTTTGACATACCCGGTCTACCAAAAACTGAAACGAATCTGAACGATCCGCTCCCACCATGGCCGGTAGACCTAGGTATTTATCGGTGAGCGCCTCAGTCATAATGTCCAGTATAGTACAGATAGCTTCCCTTTCTTCCGCTGGAGTATTAGGACTGAAAAATACTGGATTTTGACGTACTAACCAGCTGTCCAGACGCACGACAATAATCATCCAGTATACGTTTAAGGCATCCAGCATTAGCCTCCTTTGCTTGCAACAAAATCAGGGAGTCGTCAGCGAACAGTAGGTTGGTTATCGCTGGTGCACTGCGACAGACCTTGACACCATTCAACTCCTCATGCGCTTCAGCTCGGTTAAGAAGCCCCGTCAACCCTTCTGCACAAAGTAAAAATAGATATGGGGAACCTGACGCAACCCCCTAGATGGGCTAAAGAGCTCGCTTTCATCCGAGTTTACACGGACCCTGTATCTCACCGTGTTTACACATGTCATGATCATCTTCACCCAATTTGTGTCAAAACCCAACTTGATCATGATCTTCTCCAGAAAACCCCATTCCACTCTATCATAAGCCTTGTGCATGTCAAGTTTCACCGCACAAAAGTCCCTCTTTCCTTGTGTCCTTTTCTTTATTGCATGGAAGCACTCATACGCTACCAATATATTATCTGTGATAAGACGCCCTGGAACAAAGGCGCTTTGAGTTGGACTTATAATCTCAGGAAGTAACCCTTTCAACCTTGCTGCAAGCATCTTAGAGATGACTTTATAGATCACGTTACAAAGGCTGATGGGTCTGAACTGGGTAACTTTCTCCGGGTTTTTTATTTTAGGGATCAAAACTATGGTCGTATCATTCCACCCATCTGGGATGGAATACGAGTTCACCGCTGCTAGAACTTCATGGATCAAATCATCGCCAAGCAGATGCCAAAACCTCTTGTAGAAGATTGCATGTAATCCATCCGGTCCCGGGGCTTTCAAATCCCCTATGCTAAACAAAGCTTTTTTGACCTCCTCGGCTGAGAAGGTAATGCTTCTTCTCTCTGTTTCTTCTTTTGAGAACAAGGAGACTGCTTTGCTTCTGGGCAGCCGAAAGAAGTCTAAATGGGCCCAATCTTTCGAAACTTGTTGCTCGCGGAATCTAAATGGGCCCAATCTTTGGAAAGAACTTATTTTTTACTTCAGGCTAGTAAGTTAGATTAATCCAGTCATTTTTTCGATGAAACGAAATTCCCAAGTTGCCAAGTCGTTGCTAACTAGTGTGTTCAGAAGTCTTATTATCAAAGCAAGTAATCCTCGGCCAAGGAAAAGCAAGACAAATATTGCATCTCAGTTGCATCAACTGTTAACCGACAAGACACAATAGCGGGATCTGAACTTCAACAGTGGAACAGAACGATGCTTGAACAAATTACAGAATAATAAATACACTTGTACTTGTACATTGACTTCATGTAGAGATCACGCTGCGCTTTTGTCTATCTACCAGCGCAGCAACAATATGGCCGTTGATCCAGGGGAAATCTTGCCTGCTAGTCAGTTTTCTCCATATAGAGCTGCCTTGCCTTGTCATGTTTTCATCATGGAAGGAGCTGATGCAGCCTTCAGGGGAAGAGCTCAATAGTCTACCAGCAGATGCATAATTCCCAAAAGTCAGCAGACTTGTCGAGGATCATGAGGTGCCAAAGGCACATGGACATAGATCTTTAATAAATGGCCTCTTGGCAGAGAATGCTGCAAGAGAAAATTCAGTGTTGATGCATTGGGTGTCCTAAAATTAGTGCAACCAATAGAACATGACAAACTGGCCTATAATGTCTCAGCCAACCAAAGAACATGGTAACAATCTGCAAACAAAAAATATTCTTCTACTAGCTGAAAGGGATTTTCCATGGAAATATCAATTAGCCAAGACATTACTAACTGTTGCCAGCATGAAGCCTCATGTGTTTAGTAGAAACAATAGATCTAACACCATTGTCATCAGATCAAAGCTAGCTAACAAAATAACATGAAACACATTATAATTGGTCCATAATTGTCAATCAAAAAACAATAGATCTAACATGAAGCACCTGCTGTAATTTCAGTACTTCGCTAAAGGGTCACAGAGAGAAAATTCAGACCCTCTCTTGAAGCTCCAGCAGCAATGAGAAGCCTTCACTGGCCCGTTTCATGGACATTAGGCTGGCCATTCTGGAATGCAGCTCCTCCATTGTAGTGAATTCAGCGGCCAACAGAATCACCACCTCCTTCAGCACCATCGCACTCTCAAAGAAAAATTTGAGGAAGGCGAGCTCACTTCGACACCATCGGAAACCATGGAAAAAAATCTGCTTGATGCTTGACCGGATGCATTCTGTTGTACCAGACTCATGCCAGTTCTTTAGGTTGAGCTTGCCAGTGGATTGATCAGTTTTTCCACACTGAAAATTCAATCAAGTCAATGTGCATGCAGTTCATCAGCTATTGACAGAAATTAGAAATATATGATTCTATACTTCTAGTACATGATGACGTAAATGAATGCCTTCAGAAGCACCAGGGGCTTTTTTTTGTGTGCAAGAAATTAAAAGGGGCTTCACCTTGATGTGGAGGGTCTCAACATTCGGAAAGCATCTCAGGACAGCAGGAATCATCTTGGCATCATTGCGGACACTGAAACGCACCTCCAAAGCAAGGACTCTTACATTTGGTACCATGATGTTTGGGCTCACCGTTGTGCCAGCCTGCAGTTGTAATCACAATCCACCTGATTAAGAGACCAAAAATCACAAAATTACATTGAACGTTAGGAACTGAGATTGATCAAATGGAAAGATAACCTTGATGACGGTGTTGCCGACCTCTAGGATGTGTCTAGCGTCCAACTCCAACAAATGCAGCTTGGGGGCATGGCCAATCTTGATCTTGGTGCAGCTGCCGTTAGGGGACCAAGCTTCGTAGTGGATCAGCTGCTCAAGGCATGGGGCGTGCACCACAAAAATTTCTTCAAAGAACGATCCAATTATCTGCACGCACCGGAGGCTTTGGCTGACAAGGCGGAGGCATAGCTGGAACAGACTGGCCTCGACACAGAGCATCTCAAGCACGGGGCTCCTGTCGAGGATGAAGTCCAAATCCCTGCTCTCCATTAGGACACTGCAGAGCTCTAGCTCACGGAGGTTACGGAAACAGGCCGAGCGCGGGAGCCCGGCCGTGTCGGGGAACTTCCAGAGGCCGAGGTAAAGGTGGGTGAGGGTGGCCATGCCTACGAAGTTGGCAGGGAGAGCAATCTGGAGCGGCCACAAGCGGTTGACGAGGACGAGTTCCTGGATGCCCTTGGCGGCGAGGATCTGGAGCCAGCTCGTGAGCAGGCCAAGGAACTCCTCCGTGTAGCTGCTGGTGAGGTGGACGCAGCGGAAGGGGCCCGGGTGCGCGGCAAGGACGCTGGACACGGTGGAGGTGAAGGGGAAGAGGTCGGCGTCGACGAGGACGAGCGGGGTGGAGCGCCAGACCCCGCGCCAGCAGCGGGAGAGCGCGGCGGTGCAAGCGGCGTCCTTTACGGGGAGGCGGGAGACGATGTTGCGGAGGAGGACGTCGGGGAGGCGGCTGAGTCGGTCTACGGCGTCGTCTGGGTCTGGGAGGAGGGCGGAGAGGCAAGCGGCGGCGGAGACGGGCGAGTCGGGAAGTGCGTGGTGGGGAGGGAAGCACATCCGGGCGAAGAGCTGGTCCACCTCGCCCTCGTTGCGCAGGAAGTCGACCGCCATCTGGAGCGTGCGTTTATACAGCTCGGGGTGCATGGCGCTTCGCCGCCGGTGGAGAAGACGAGGGTTTTGAGCGGCGCGTGCTGTCCGGAGCAAGAACGGCGGAAGAGGGGAATTTTCGGTTCGAGTCGAGAACAGGAAGAGAATGGGGGAAACGCTCCTGTCCTGAGCAGACGGAAGAAGCCTAGATGGGCCAAATCCCCTACAAGAACTAAGCTCCCTAGATTTCTTGAGCTGTGGTGCGTCCACGTTTTTGGCCCCACTGTCAGTGGCTGAATGGTACAGTAAGACGGTTCGTTTATTTTTTATTTTTATTAAGCTCCAATTTAGAGCAGAGAATTGTGATTTGTCTTTGTCTTTGTGTTGCATGTCAGTAGCAATCAAATGCATGGCTTGACAAGATATGACACCCGCAGAATAAACTCCTCTAGGGGGTCTGAGGTCAAAATAAGAAATAATCATGTCATGTGAGCCTGATTATTTTAACAGTTTATAGACTAAAACATATGAAGAAATTACATCTTGAGTGAAGCTGAACACACACATCACTTCCAATGGGATAATTCCAGGCGACTTCTGCTCTCCCTGCAATCAAGGTGTCCAAGTGTACAGCGAAGTGTTCAGTGCTGCTGATGATGAAAAACTATTTGCACATGCTTGTGTGTGCACTTGAAGTCTACCGCAGTAAGCAATACTCGTAAGAGAGAAAAGGGGATTTTGCCATTTATATGCTAAATAGTAAAATTATGTCTTCTGCGGAAGAAACATGTGCGTAGAAGCATACCGGTAGACATGCTGGAGAGCCGCTTGACCTCCTGCGCGTAGAGGTGCTTCATCCATGGCTTCCATGTCGTCGGGGCGGCATAAGACGCCGGTGCCGGAGCTCGCCCGTGGCGGCGTTCTCGGCCTCGTGACCTGGGGAGCAGGCGGATCCGCCATATGGAGGCGCAATGATGCGGCCTCGGCGAGAGAAATCGAGAGGGTCCGCAGAGCCGGGGCAACGCCGACGTGCGGCGACGCTGGGGTGTCCGGCAGCGAGCGGCAATGCAGGCGACGATGTTTCAGGATAGAGAGATCGAGTGAGGTGAGAGAGGCGGCGGAAGAGGAGCATGGCAACCCTAACCTGTTAGATGTACGGAGGTGGTGCGGACTGGTGACCAAAGAGGCCGATGGGGTTGGGCTCCTGCTTGTGGGCATGAGCGATGGCAAAGGCAGCGGCCGGACTGTCAGCGGCATCGAGGTCGACCTGTTCGTCATTTGGGAGAGGCGATTGGGGAGGGGGAGAGCTTGGCGGCGCGAGGTTGAGGACGGCGGCGACGGGGCAGTGACAGAGACGTGGGCTTGGCCCATGTTGGCGTGACGAATCGACGCGAGCGACAAAGGATGGTGGACGAAAGGTTTGACGTAGTGCATCGGTTGGCAGACTAAGAATCAATTGTTATATATACTAGTCAAGATGGCGCGACGACACGCCGCGCCCGTGTGTACATGAGCATATTTTGTGTTTTCAATAGTGTTAATTAGTTAGTTTTTTTGTTCAAAAAGTAAAATAGATGTGCTGAAGCGAAAAATTGTATGTATTAAGAGAAGTGTTTGTAATTAGACGTATAAGTTCAATTTGTATTGACAGGTAACGTAGGTTTGTTAAATTATTGTATAATTTTGTAATCATTAACTGTAATATTTTAAAGATAAACTGGGATGATACAATGGATAGTATTGTTGGAAAATTTAGGGAACCCAACAAATTGTAAACATAATGAACATTTGTTAGTTCATGTGGGAAGTTCGAAAAATTCTTAAATTTCAATATTTCTTAGTTTCACTTTTGTATGCAACGGTTATCTGGTGCAACTTTTGTGTTGAAAGTTTGAAAATTTATTAAATTTGAAATTTGTGGCACGCCGTGTCCGCTGCAGTGGTCTTGGTACATTATGTATCTGTCTACGAAATTTGTATCGAGTCAACGCAGCAAAATCTGTTCGGGAAAAGAAAATCAGAGAAGCATGTATGAAATACATTTGATAATTCTGTTAATATTGTTGTATATTATTGGGGAAATAATATTTTTGTGTTGTTGAATATTCTCTGGGAGAAAATACTTGTTGGAAAGATTTTTAATAAATACCGTGTGAAAGCTATTTTAAAACTAAAAAAATTGTTTAATGTTTTGGGGGGGGGGGGGGGGGGATATTTGTTGGGGAAAAATTGAAGGAAAATTTATTTCAAATCTATTTTGAAATTTATTAGAAATGCTGAATGTTTGTTGGTAAGAAAGAATTATTTGAGAAAATATATTTTTCTTTAAATTATGATATATTATTTGTATAATTTTGGTTAGCCGATTAAAAGATTTAAATCTTATGAATTTTAGTGTTTTTTTTGTAACTAGGAAACGTGCCCGTGCGTTGCAACGGGATTGAAAAAAGAATCAACTTTAATCGATAAAAATCGCCTCAAATTCTGAGTTTTATTCTTCTTTTTCTTCCGGGTAGCCTTCCTATGAAAGTAGCTCCTATTTCTGTATCCATAAGTTAGCTGTCACCCTTGATCTTTGCTGCCCACAAGATCTACGGTTCATCCATTCCATCCAGGGATCCACTCCACCCAACAATGTTTTCCTTTCATTAACTGAAACAGCCCAAATGCACATCCATCTTCATGTTTTCTTTCCTCTGCTCTGTATTGCCCTGCACCTCGAGAGCTGCACAAGGAGGCAAAAAGCTCCTTGCAGAGCAGAGCGAACATGCCCACTAATCACTATTATCTCGTCGGTGGCCAGAGGAGGCATCCAGATGTCTGCGACGAAGCTCTTGCCTCTTGAGTCTTGACGACGGAGAAGAGGACAATTTGAAACTCCTCAAGCTTGTGGCAGCTCCACGCCTTCAGCAGGCTCGCGGCTCCTGAACGCTGCATATGTACATGAGGCGACAACCTGAAGATGCAAAACACTGGTCGTGGTCCTTAGTCGCTGCCACCAAACGTGTCGCTGGAGCTAGATTGTGCGCCGCCTCCTCCACATCAGGACGATCAAAGACTCAACCATCTTCTTTTAAGCAGCTGCGCAAACACATACCGGCGATCAAAGACCCAACGACCGGTGTCGTCGAGGGATCCCGATGCAGGCTCTGGAAGTTCGAACCGGCGACCGGAGAGGAGGCCGCGCCGCCGTAGAGTCGAGACCGAGCGCCGTCCGCAGGCTCTCCACGTTGAGGAAACCGAACCGAGCACAACCTGACCGACGAATCGATTAGCAGCCGGAGGCACAACTCGCACGAAGGGAGTATCAAAATAGTCGAAACATTTTTTCCACTTAATAGTGGCATGGTGGGTAATTTGTATAAATTTCGGGGGCAGTTTTATTGACCTACCAAACCAAACGGCGGAAGGCTTAGCGCTTTTATTATTAGGTATAGATTATGAACTTTTGAAACTTATTGAAAATATTGAAAAAAAAATTGGTGAGAAAGAACTATTTGGAAAATTTGCATTTACGTGCAAATTTTGATACTTTGTTTGCAATATTTTGAATTGCAGTTCAGAAGAATTGAAATTTATAAATTTAGGATCTCCTGTAATTATATTGAAAAAAAAATTGGTGAGAAAGAATTATTATGAAAATTTTGGTGAGAAAGAATTACAGTTCGGGAAATCTTGGTGAGAAAGAATTACAAATTGTTTAGGTCTGAAAATTAAAATGTGCAGATTTGGAAGATATTTGGAAGTTTAAAATAGCTAATTTTGAAATTTGATCATATGCCATAAATAGCCAGCATTTCTTTTGTGAGGGTATTTTTAGAAATATTTTCATTTTGAGGAAATGCATTATGATTTTCTCCAAATTTTGACCAATTCAAAATATTCACACATTTTTTTTACACAAATAATCAGTATTTATTTTTTCGAACTATTTTAATGGATGTTTCCATATTTTTCATATGGGTATTTTTTGAAATACTTCTACTATCTGGAAATGTAACAAATAAATGTAAGTCCATATAATTAGAGAAAGTCAGTTTGGATTTTCTCTAAATATTTATCTATTCAAAATATTAAAACATGTTTGTTTTTTCTATAAGTAGTTATCATTTTTTTCTGAGTAAAGTTTGAAATTTTCTTAAATTGTAAATTTTCTTGAACTGTAAAATGTGAACAATGTTTTTTGTTTTTTGCAACTTTTGTATAGTAAGTCTGAGAATTTGGTAAATTTTGGGAAATTTTGATATGTTATTTGCATTATGTTGTGCATAATTTATTTGTTGGTGTAATTTTTGTGTGGGAAGTTTGAAAACTTGCTAAATTTAGAAAAATTTGATATATTGTTTGTATTATTTTGAACTGTAGATTGGAAGATATGAATTTTTTTGAATTTTAGCATTTTTTTATACTTGTTATTTCGAATTGTAGGTTGAAAGATATGAATTTTTTGAATTTTAGCAATTTTATGTAATTGTTGATATATTGTTTGTATTATTTTGAATTGTAGATTGGAAGATATGAATTTTTTGAATTTTAACATTTTTTATAATTGTTATTTTGAATTGTAAATTGAAGATATGATTTTTTTTTTGAATTTTAGCATTTTTTCTGTCATTGTGAAATTTCTGGCAGATGGTAACCGTCGACGTGGCGCACGGTGATTGGTGCGCTTATGTGCGTACGGTTCCCAGGAACAGTACCACGCTTTGAGGACGACGTGGCTCGATCCTGGCCGTCCGTTTCGCAGATCGGACGGCCAGAGGAAAGCAGGCGACGTGGCGCGCTGGAGACACCGAGGTCGTGTCCGCCCTTTATACATAAGGTTATAGGGTATGTGTGTCCAACAGTGCGCGTACAGATCAGGTATATATAAAAATAACTTAGGTATGTGTACAATATTAGGTATGTATACCCCGTTATGTGCATACTCAAAGTCATATGTACCTTCTACATACCTAAGGTATGCATACTCAAGATATATGTATCGTCTACATATCTAAAACTTTTCATATTCCATCCTGATGCCCATGCTCCATGATGCCCCATTTAAGCTTCCTATATATATATATGGGGTGGGGCTATTCAGAAACCTGCTCTAAATAGTTATTTAGAGCACCAAAACAGTTTCTTTATCCGACCCGACACAGCCTAAACACTTTCTTCGCTGCATCAAACGACCCGTGGGAACCGCCCGTCTCCTACCTCCGGCCCGCTCGATCCACCTCCCCATGCTCTTCCGCCCCAGCCCGCCGTCGTTGCTCCGTCCCGGCCCGGTGCCCGTTGTCCTCCACAACGCGCCGCACCTGCGAGCCGTCCAAGATCCTAGCGCCACCTTCCCATCCACGCGCGCCTCCGGCCGGGAGGCCGCGCTTCTCTTGTTCGTCGCGCCGTCGCCGCTGGGAGGCCGTGCTTCTCCTGCTCTCCGCGCCACCGCCGCTGCCTCCAAAGGACTGCTCCCTCCACCGCATCTCCGGTGTCCTCTGCCCACTTCTCGTGGGGGATGGACCCGCGTCCAGAGGAGCTCCTTGAGGCCAGAGAGCCACCGCGCGCAGGGGACTCCGGCCGAAAGTCGCCCCGCCTCGACCCCGCTCCGCCCAGCCCCTATTCCCCAGCGTGCTCCCCAAAGATCTCTTCCACGCCCCGCCCCCAGAGATCGACTCTGCTCACCGACCGTCGGCTCCACCTTTCCACGACGAGCACTACCCCAGGCGCCATCCCGCATCGATCCACATCCACCCCATCCCTGGGCTTCTCCGGCTCCTTTCCTACTCGACAGCGCGGCCGCCCACCGTTTCTCCTACCAGCGCGAGCGACAACAGCTCCAGCGCGCGCGGCCGCTATGGACTCCCGTGCGTGCCGCATTGAACCACCGTGCTTGCTACTGTTGACTACCGTGCTTGCCGCTCTGAACCTCCATCAAATAACGATTGAGGCTTCCTTCAATTTGATTTTTTCTCAGGCAGCAGCAGTTTATGCTTCTCGTGTTGGTGGCAGCCCGCGTGTGATCGCGCCGTAGCTCCTGGACCACTGCCTCCCCGGTTCTTCTGCTCTTGCGCCGATGCGGATCGGTGATGTTAACCTCTTAGTCTGGGCTCTTTGAACTGCTCTACTTGCTGAGCCCTGCCCAGGTCTGTTCCAACGGGATCCGCACCCCTCCCCTTTCTGCAGAATTTTTTCGTCGGTTAAGTTCAGTTCGTGTGAGCACTTTCAGATATTGCAGGGCATGCCGTTCAGTTCGTATAAAAAAATTCCCCAGGTAAAGACACGGTAGTGCTGGGCTCACATATGACATGTCGTTTGTCCTTTAACTGCACCCTGATGGCCTTGATCCACGCCAGGAACGAACTGGTTCAGGTTGCATACTTGCATGTAGGAGCAGTGCGGTTTCGTGCGTCCGCCAGTCAACTTCGCCCCTAGCGACAGTTTATTTTCTATTTCCTGGGAGTTCGCTTCAATTCCGTTTCTAAGCTGTAATTATTTTGCATCCGATGCAATATTCATTGGACAAGTTAAGCGCATGGAAAAAATATTAGATTATCATTGGACTCGTACGACCATGGCAATTCACTTGCTAAACGAACAAAAAAACGTACTTGCACGTATATACGCTTATGTTTGCTCAACCTCCTCATTTGATTTGTTTCTGGCCGCATTGCATATAAGCACATATCCAACACCTATTTACTGCCTTGCTTCCACGCTTAGATGTTTCTTCTAACGCCCTATAGTTGTTCTTTTCTCTAGCTCAGATTTTGGAGAAGTTTAGATTCCAATGGACTAAAACACATTGGGGCATGCAACAAGCGGATCCAAGTGCCACTATTTAGAAAAAAATAGTTCACGTGACACTATTTTGTCTCAATGATTTTTTTATCGGAATAGCTCAATTTAATACGTGAAAAGTATGGACAAAAAAGAAGAAGAATAAAAGAGGTTTACTATTTTTTGTCGCCAGATGAATTGAATTTTTTATCAACAAAACAGTGAACTTTCAAGGGGATAAAATTTCAAATCATCCGGCGGAAAAAAAGGTTCACTTTGATTTTATTACTTCCGTGAAGTTCACTTTGACCATGTTCGGAGTTCACTTTAAAGGTATCGGAAGTTCATCTCAACCACGTCAGAAGTTTATTTTTATTTGGAGTTCCCTTAACTAGTACAAGAACTAAGCTCCCTAGATTTCTTGAGCTGTGGTGCGTCCACGTTTTTGGCCCCACTGTCAGTGGCTGAATGGTACAGTAAGACGGTTCGTTTATTTTTTATTTTTATTACGAATAGTAAGACGGTGCTCAGAAAACATGTCCTCGTGTAACCAACCAATCAACGCCACCGTCTCCCTCCCAAGTCCTCTCTGACGCAGCTCTCTCTTTCCTCTCGACCTCCCATTCCCGGCCTCCCCAGTCCACGCCAACCTTCTCCCCGGCGGCCGCTAGATGTGGGCGTAGTGGCCTGTGAGCCAGACCTGTTGTGGTGCAGCCCCGTCCCGCTCGGTGGCTGATCTCGCCCGTCCAGCGACGGATTCAGGTTCCCGGCCAGTAGCTCTCCCGCCTCGCTCTGGAGCTCGGGAGCTCCACCGCTCGAGCGGGATCTCACCAGGAGCTCGCCTCGTCCGCCGGTCCCCGCATCCATCTACCGCGTCTTGCCGCTCCCACCTCCGTGTCAAGCCGCTGGGCTGCACCTGCTGCTCCGCTCACAGCGACCTGCTCGACGACGCAATGTCCCGCCTTCGTGTGTGAGCCCGACGACGCAGCTCCGCTTCCAGGTCTTGTTTCCGATTTCTCGATCAATTGCCAATTTCTCATTCAAATCATAGATTCACGTGAGTTGGAGTGAGAATTTTTCAGTCAAAAGTCAATTTATCATTCAGTTTTTAGTTCCAGAATGTGATCCAGTAACTTAGCAGATGATTTTATTGGATTAATAAATGCAGAAGCATGGCGGGAGCATTTGTCTGAGGATGAAGACAGTGTTCGATAGTATGCAGTGAAAGAATTCTTTTCGTCAGTGTTAAGCTGCTTACGTGTAGGACATGACATACATTCACGAAAAGAAGCTTGCTAGCAGAGGATAGCGAGAGCCGAATGTTCTTTTCAGCTAAAGCAGGTTTGATCAGCCCGACTTAATTTTTGGGAGTGGTTGCAGTGCGTGAAGGATCAATTTCCTGAGCAGGTGCATTTTCAAAACTTAGTTAACCATGGTGAGATAATTATTTAGACAGTGTAGTTTCTTTTCAATATACTTAGGACGGAACCATGGATTAGTATGTGCGGCGAAACAGTTTCAATAATTCAGTTTGCAGAAGAACTGCTAAATAGGAAAAGCCGATTCAGTTTGTGGAAGGACTGCTAAAATGGAAAGGCCGATGCAGAGGACCCTATTTTTTCTGGAGGTATAATTTTAACGACAATATATTTGCAATGCAGTCTACCCACAGCTTCTTAAACCAATGAATGAATAAAATGCCTAGAAGCAGAACCGGCACAATCATTAAAATAGTGATGTAAAAGAAAGATGTCGGCTAAGCAATTTTTTGATTTAAACGAGTTCAGATATACTTGTAATATAACAAAGAGCTCTTCTGCAATAGGCTTGGCTTCACTGTCCTACTATTTCTTTTGTTTAAAACGTCTCTAGAATAATGGTTTGCCCTTGCATTGCCACTCATTGCTGGTGACCTGCACACTCATTGTTATGTTTACTGCTTTGTGCCAAGACAAAGTGTGCCAAAGTTCAACTTGCATCTTATTTTGCAGAAGGTGCTAAAAATGCTGTTAGCACCACCCAGTACTGTGTAAATGATTAATTCAATTTGTAGGCATGAAACAGAGGTCTGCAAAGAACCAAAAATTTCAGAATTCTATTGAGCATTAGTAACCGGTATACTTAACATTAGCCTCCCAGTGTTACAGCTATCTCAAAGGAGCTTATGAACATATTTCACAATTTTTACAATCGTAAGTTGCTGACATTATTCTCTATCGCTGATCTAGAGGTTTTCCGTCCCTCTAGGTCAAGCCTTGTTCGTCCTTCCCTTCTTTCTTGGATGCAGTGGTGGTGGTGCTTCTGCTATTGTGACGAAGACCAACTCGGTAGAATGGAGGTTGCAGGTCTGACTTTTCAAGAGGAAAGCAAACATGTTTAATTTTTTGGAGAGGTAATGAGTTTCTTGACTGAACCTGTTACACTATCGCTGTGACATTCAGATTAAATCTTGCATGAACTATTATTGATTGTTTGATGAGTAAACCTGTCATGGTTTGTTGAGGAACACATTTTTGTATTTGAGACTTCAATTATAACATGCTCATGTATTTTTGACCTTTTTAAACTGAAAACGTTGATGTCCTTGATCATTTGCTTTTAGCCTGTAATTGTTTGCTCTTTGCTGATTGAAAATTTCTAAACGGCATCAGTACTCTTACAGTGCCTAATTATCCGAGTCATTGTTTGAGTTTGAAGGTTGGCTGTCCTGTCATATTGTTAAGCATTTTAAACTAGGGTGTAGGCCTATGCAACGGGACGAGGCTGCTGGTTACGAGGATAGACGACCATGTTTTGCAAGGCACTATCCTCACTGGCTTGGCTGCATCCAGTCCTAAGTGTCCCTTTGTCTTACAGCGTTCGCAGTTTCCTGTTAAAGTCTGTTGTGCGATGACCATCAACAAAAGCCAGGTCACACCCTTGGAAAATTTGGCATCGATCTTAAGGCACATGTCTTTAGACACGATCAGCTTTATGTGGATGTGTCGCGGTGACTTCGCCTTCAGGTCTGAAGATGTTGATTGAGGCTGAAGACAGATCATGTGGTTCGATGACCAAAAACATAGTGTTCAAGTAAGTCCTTTTTGCTCTCCCTGATTAGATTCTCTTGGTGTGTTGTTTGAGTGTCTTCTTTTTCCTTGGCGTGTGTTGCCTGCTTTGGTAATTAGCTGTGTAGTCATGTGCGGCTTCTTATCTGCGCCTTTTTGTATCTGTATTGTTCGTTGTCTAAAGTATTGTTTACATGTGCGGGTTACACTCATAGTTTGGCTTTGTGGTTTTTGTTTTGTAGCTGCTTGACTGATCGTCGCGCAGCTATACTCGCTGCTTAAGGAAATCAGCGATGACACGCAGAATTGGCGAATAAGGGTAAGGGTGGCGCGTTTGTGGGAACATCGGGACGAGAATCGAGAAGAGAGACAATGAGTTGTTGAGGCTGCATTTAGTGGTGGTCGATGAAAAGGTATGTCTGTTTTTTCGTCTGTGCGCGCTAAATATCGCTCTATATAGGTGTGGTTGTTGACATGGATCCTGCTTTGCTGGAAATGCAGGGTAACCGCATTCATGAATTTGTCCGACAGGGTCAGATACCAAAGTTCAAGCCTCTTTTAGTCGATGGCCATGTCTATTACCTGCAGCACTTTGAAGTATCTCCGGTTATAAGACCGTCCAGGTCAACGATCCATAGGTTTGAGGTTAGGGTGCTCCGTTCTTTCAAAGAGCTTGTGGACAACGTTACAGATAAGACATATCTTGCTGGTACTTTGCTGCTCTGAATATGTAGATTGTTCTTTTCATGTATTTTCACGTGTTTTTTTGGGATCTTTGTACTGATGTAGGTCTCTGTGTGAATTGTCGTGCATTGCAGATATCTTTACTCTCATCACCCGTGTATCTCCTCTTGCTTCGCTGGATGCTAAAGGCAAACCAATTTTCAAAAGGAACCTGGGTGTCACTGATGGAAGGTGCAGCTTTGCTATCCCACTGTGTTGGTTCTACCTGATTTGCATATGGTCATCCATGTCACCAGAGATACTATTTGCTCGTGCTTCATTGATTTAATGTATAGAAATTATGTGTCCACATGTATACATAAGTTGTCACTATGGGGTGATGCCGCCGGCAAATTGATTCAGACTCTCTGATCCAACGGAGCCACCATGAGTCTGAAGTGTGCTGGTGCTTAAGCCTAAGCTTGGTTATGTTAGAGACTAAAAGAGACCGAATTGCGTGCAAGATGAATATAATTGTGATATTGGAATGACCAAAACAGTAAAGTGCTTTCATAAAAGATAACATGTGATCATTTAAAGAAAGACTATTACCTGCATTAGTAATCTTTCTATTTTGTTTCTGAGTTTAGTTCAGTTCTATTATTCAAATACACGCCATGTATAATTGCTTAATCATCTGCCCATTGTATGATCAGGGAAATTATTTTGTACTCTCTGGTTATGTCGTTTATGCTTGAAAGGACATATTTCTTCCCGCCTTGCAATTTGTACTTAGGTGTCAGCTAAACCCTTCCATCGATTACTAGATTATCTTGATTTAATCATTTAATATGCTGGTTTACTAGAATTTTATTACATGGTCCATCTATTCTCTACCTACTTGAGAGATCCATTAGCCTTTTTTTGAGAAGGGATAAATTCCTAACATTGTCATTCCTGAAGATGTTTTTTTAATTGTAAAGCTCTTCTCTGCCGTAGGGCATATGTAGATCATGTTCGCATATCTGATAGAATATGGGTATACATACCCTGTGATATGTTCTTTGTTCATCTTAAGGAAGCTCTTTTTTCATATGAATCATGAATGGGAGAACTTATGTATACTAATTACTGTCAAATGGGTCAAACTAATTTTTGTTGCTATTTATTAGCAATGTGAACGAAGATGTTGTAATGGTCCATTGTTTTGCAGCTGTTGTTCTATCAGTTAGTATTTTTAACGATTATCTCTGATAGGATGTAATCACTTTTCAGAAGTGCCAAGGTTGGTGACATTTCGATATTGTAATTATTATGAAGTGAATCTTTCTATTTTGAACTGTGAGTATGAATCATTGACTGTTCTAATGAACTACTCAGACTTTACCCGCTGTTTTTTCATATGAACTAATTTTTGTTGTAATGGTCCATTGTCGTGGTTAAACTGAAAATTCAATGCATGCTACTACTGAACCACACGAAGAACAAACATGTCAGCACAAAACTACTCACTTGTCCGGGCGCGGCAAAGCGCGCCTAACCCTTCTAGTCTTTTTTAAACCCGTTGCGCCCGGTCCATGAGCAAGATCAATCGACTTTCATCCTTGATTTATCCGACTTGAATCTGAATGTACCGCGTTCAGCTAGTGATCTATTAGATTCCTACTGATGTTTTTTCTGTAACTATGTGGCGTTCAGCTGGTTCATCATAGATTCATGGTAGAAATGTAAAAGAATGTTGACATGCCAGAAACTACGCCAAATTCTTGTATATGTGATTAGAAACAGTGTGAGGGTCACGTGTTTATTCACAGCACTTGGAATCATTGCTACCAAATATTTGAAACAACAGGGAGAACTTTGTAACTGCATAGATTGATAAACAAGTACCGAATAGCAGGGAAATGGAATCTGTGAATTTTGTCATTGGAATGCATGAGCACGATTCTTGGCCATCTAATACTAAGTACCCACGAACCAGTGCATCATAATTTCCGGTCTTTGGTCAAGGCTTCTTCTCTCTAGAATGGATACCGGTGTTGTGTTTATGCTTTATCTGATAATAAGCAAACTGGTGACACCCTCTCTGATAAGGGGTGACCCGATCTTCTCAGCGAGCTGCGGGTAAATTGATGATGGGTGGATGATAACTTGCAAGATCCTGACGAACTCTCCGGCTGCTCCCCTGTTGGCAATGCAACACCTCTTCAACCCAATGGATATTCGCAACACCTCACACTTGTGCAACATAGCCGCCGACCACGAAGCGGTTCTGCAATCTACTAATTCCCGGTGTAACAATAGATCACACTCAAACTTTGGTAACAATAACCTCCAGATCAAAACAAAGTGGAGGTGAATTCCTGATCGCAACAAAGAGGAATTCAAATATAGATGAATGCTTAACAATCCAATCTAGGGTTTATCTTAAACGTGGTCTAACTTGTTATGGTGCAGCCCTTGGCTATTTAAGGGGGCTGGCCGAAACTAGGACTTGATTCGGACGAGAACTCAAACTCGGTTCAACTCAGACTGATACAAACCGACCCATGGCGGGTTCGACCTAAACATGGCACGCGGGCCTCTTGTGTTACACGTTAGACTAATATGAACTTCATTATGTCCTGGTGCACCACTTGACCCCCCCCCCCCCCCCCCCTAACGTGCAAACGTGTGTGATTCCCTTCATTGGCCTGGTGCGCCGGCCTCCCTCTCCTCCCTCGCACACTTGCTGATATTGGAAATCAGTGGATGTTCTTCTTGCTGTAGCTTCTCTCCTCCTCCAATGCTTGTTTTATTAATAAACCTGATCATACATAAATGCATAGACTTAGGCCGTATAAAATTCTCATTAACACAAACATCAAATTCAACTAAGAGTGAGTTCACCTGTTGCTCAAGTAACTTGGTTCTAGCTCTTGTCATTGGTCCAATCATCACTTCATTAGCTTTGTCTTGTACAGCAACATCATCAATAGGAGAAGATGGTAAAGGACTAGGGATGTCCTCATCACTCTGGGCACATAAAACATGGCAATTTGAGCATCAAGAATGGCAACAAGTTAGACATTTATGTTTCTCCTTAAAGCTAGCGAGGCTAGTAGAGACCTCTCAGGAAGCTATATAACTGAGTTTCAATGAAATAAGATCTTATTATGTAAGCAAGAAATTAAACAAAGAGAGAGGGTGTAGCTCTAAAAATAAAAGAGAATAGCGTTATGGGTGAATGACAGTCATCATCAAATAAGAACTGGAAGTAGCACAAAACAGAAGATCACTTTTTGCAAATAGGAGAAGCAGAGCAAACCAGTATAGAGTAATACATTATACATACATATGTCTGCTATATTTCCAGATATACAGTGGCCATGGCATCAAACAAAGAATATGCATATTTGAGTATTCCATCTCCAACAAACTTTTCAACGAAATAACTGACGGTGGGCGTTCGGGTTACCCGAAAATATCGGGTCGGGTATTTCGGGTTTTAAGAAGTTCGGGTTTTGAGAAATGACACCCGAGATTTTGCCAAAAAATCAGGAACCCGACATTTCGGGTTCGGGTTTTCCCGATTTGCCCGAAATTCTTCGAGCATGGGGAAAAGCAGCTCCCAACCACCGGTGACCGATGGGATACGAGGGAGGAAGAAGGTGGCCGGGGGTGTCGCTGCACCGCTCCGTCACGACACTGGTCGCCGATGGGATACGAGGGCGGAAGGTGTGGAGGAGGCCGTCCTCGACGAGCGTGGGCAGGCCGAGGTTGAGCAGCGGGCTGATCTGGAACAACACCCACTTGGTGATGAGCTTGGGCGCCTCATCGCGGAGCGGCGAGTCGGCAGGGTCGGGCCCCAGGAGCGCCTGGCAGAGGAAGCCGAAGGCGGCGGCATCGTTGTGGCTGCCGAAGTCAGACTTGCCGGCGCGCACGAGGTCGTTCTCCATGAGGCCGAAGAGGTCGCCGTAGACCTCGCGGAAGGTGGGGATGACGTGGTTGCGGCGGTGGGTGAGGAGGTGGAAGAGGAGCTCTGTAGCTGTGCAGCTGTGGCTCTGCGCGAGTGTGCGTGCGTGGGGATTAGGGAAGATGGCGGCGCGGAGAGAGCCTCAGCGGCAGGCTGGAAGTTAGGGTTGACGAGTGCTGGCTGCTGGGTCACTGGATCGTGGGATTCAGACTAGTTACGTGAGAAACATGGGCTGGGCTCTTGCTAAAATGAGGGATTTTCTTACTGGGCCTTCTATATTTTGGGTTTTTCGGGCAATTCGGGTTCCGTGACTTCAAACCCGTATTTCCCAAAAAAAATTGCATCACAGATAGTCAGATACATTCAAAGGAACTTTAATGCTGCAGCAACAGTCTGTTCGGAAACAAAACCAACTATGCTAAGCTTGTTCAGATACCAAGCCTCATGTGCTAAGCCTAAATGTGCTTTCCTCCCGAATAACATAGCTAACACATAAGTTGGATGACTATATGTCTATATCAAGGAGAAATAAATTCTTAGGCAAGGACTTTCAATTGAGTAGCTGTAGAGCATTGTTATCTAGGTCCTGATGCATACATAAACTAGATCAAGTAATCAGCAAATACAATTAGAATGCCAAGCCATGTAATACTTATGTGTTGTTAGTGAACCAGTCATCAGTGTCACCTCTTTCAGGATCTTCACACTAATTCTTTTAATATTAAAACAAAACATAATATTGGACCAAATTTCTCACATAATATATTTACCAAACCTTCATAGCCAAGTGAGCAAGATAAAACAATAATATTGCATCTTTTCATTTGATCATGAACGGGAAGTGCAGTGTCTGTTTTCATTAGCTTACAAAATAGCAGTAAAAGCAAGTTTCCACTTTTAAAAGATGTTACCACTCTCCCACAACACGCAAAGGGTATTAGGCCATTTCAGAAACAGATTAACCACATCTTTCCATTCAGAAGATATAGTTATTTGTTGATCATAAATTTGAGGTGTGAATACGTCAGTTATAAGGTTCCCAGCTTTGCTATTTATCTCTCTTTCAAGTACTAAACTAACATGCTTCCTAAGCAAAGGAAGTGCAACACCAGCAGCAATTTCTGAAGGTCTGAAAACCCAACTACTGCGCCGGAAATCAAACGTCGAGGAATTAATTGTTGCCAAACTAAATAAAAATGGTTGCTAAAAATCTGAAACATGCCACTAGCTGATTTAGCCTAGCAACCGTGTGTTTGAAATAATTTGGGAACAATAACGTGTTTGGAGTAGTACTCATCCACACTGAACCTTAAATCCTGGCACCATGAAAATAGGTTCTTTATAATGATCAGTAAGAAGTCTTGCTGACCAAAGGGAAAATAACAAAATCGTTGCCATTAGCTGAATTAAGAATAAAGTGTTAAGATCCAGTGCATAAGAACCAGGCCTTCTCCATTCATAAGATCCAGTGAATCGTGGTAAACTCCTGAATGTTTATTTCTGCATACTCAACCTCCTAACTTGGTGAGAAACCTTTCAATACGATTTGCTTCTTGCATGACTACGACACAACTACAACACAGACTTTCATCAAAATCTTCTGAAACTAGACTGAAATGACTTGACATAGCATGACACAGAAGTATTCAAACACAGTAGGAAAGAACATAGATTACTCATTTACACATGAGAATAGCATAGCATCAGACTAAAAGTGTAAATAATGAGGGCATGATAAATTTGTGGTCGACTTTCTATTTTTCTCATATATCATATTTATATATTAAACTATATGCCTAGTAACCTGCCTCGACACAACCAGTCAACTTTCTTAATTTTCATCCCAATAGAAACATTACTTCCTACATGTCCCCAAGAAACTATGTCTCACTGACAGAATCTAAAAGCTACTAGGTCAGAAAAATATATTCATCGATCAGCACACATTACTCCACAGGTACTGAAATCATTGCAAGCGTGGTTACATAAAATTAGCTTACGACTGCTCTATGCTACACATGTTTGTTGTATCCGAATAGAAGTACCCACTGAGTGGCATGATTACTTAATCTTACAACAAGACATGGGCTAGTATAGTGATACGAATAAGGATCCGTAAAAAATTTCCACCATTTTTGTTTACAATTTGACTACTCTGTTGAGCCTCCTCGCACTTGTCACGCTCGTGTGCAAGGCTTGCGCCAGATGGTCAATCAATTCAGTTCCTATACAAATTGGCTGACTCAGAAAATGAAAAATGGAGCAAACAAATTTCCATGCTATGTCTGACTCTAAATTTAGCCGGTACATCTTGACCACGACAATAATGTATGTTTCCTGATTATCTCACAATTTTAGATCCCAGAAGCTCTTAAATGAACAAATGATAACCAAAATTTAAAGCATCAGAGCAATTCGAGTCTACAAAATCCCATGCTGACTAAATACCCAAGCCTCTACCCTCTGGAATACTTCCAATTCAAAGATCACCCAAATGTACTCCCATATCTACTAACTACTACATGAAGAAAAACTTCAAGCACAAAAACAGACAAGTCAGGAAGAAAAGTGATGTAGATAAGATAAGGTCATAACAAACATTTCTGCAAATAGTGTTACAAAATGTCGTCCCATACGCAGACAACATGCAAGCCCTAGAATGCTAGTATTTGTGTTCTCTGTAACGACAAGTACTTGTAACTGTAGAGAAGACATGAGAATAAATGGCATTTAAGACTAACTTGTCAACTATATATGCTACACATCTTGATGTGCTCGCTTGGACAACTATTGTTATCAATGTAGTAAAGTTATCATCGACTTAACGCGTGGATAAAAATTAGCTTGCATGTTAGGATTAAAATTCCACAACTCCTCGAAACAGGCTTGCGCCCCGCTTTATAAATAAAGCAACGACCAACAAACAACCACCGAAACAAGAACACCACACACACCACACACACACCACACAAGCTGGGGCATCAGCAGACACAACGCCCAAAACGAAAAGAAATGAAGAACATGGCGAATCGACTAAGCGAAAATGACCCTCCATCGCTGCGCCCTCCGAACTTGTCCCACCACGCTCGCGGCACCCTGATGTGTCCAGTACCAAGCAGCAACTCCCTCAGAAGGGACACCGTCGACATGGCGCTGCTACTCGGATCAGCCCACTGCTCCTAGGGTTTCCACCGGCACTCAGTACCAAGTAGCAACTCCCTCGGAGGGGGCACCGTCATCACGGCGCTGCTACTCGGATCAGTACACTGCTCCTAGGGTTTCCCCCGGCACTCGGTGAAAGGTGAACTCGGGCTACCCACAACGCCCTCCAGGAAGGAATGACGCCACCTGAAGGCGGCACCGCGTCGGTGTCGAACGAGACAACACGGATTTCTCCCGAGCCCGAGTCACAAAAACACCCGGACACACCGGAGCACCACCACCCGCTTCTCCGCCCGCCAGCATGCGCCATCACGATTTGCTGTCATCATCGCCGTCTCTCCACGAGCACTAGACCGCGGTCTGCAGAACGGATCAGACAACACCGCCGAAGCTAGGGACAGCAGCACCGCCGAACCACGGGAGGGAACAACCTCCACCACCGAGAGGCGGTAGCCGACCGGACAGAGCCGCCGGAGCAACCCAGGCCTGCCTGGCCCGGTATAGCTCCTGCCGCCCTACTGCAACAGGTAGAGCTGCAGCGCCGCCGTCCCCTACCCCGCACCGTCGTCGCCACCATCTCCAGAAGGATGCGCAGCCGCACGCCCGCCCCGGCCCGCTCAGGCCCATCTGAGCCCGCCCGAGCCCATCTAGGGCCGAGGCGCCTCAGACCAGGGCCCTGCCGGCCGCCGATGCCGCGCGCAGCGCAGCAGCTCCACACCGCCTCCAGAACTCGCCGGCCGAGCCGGACCACGAGCTCCCGACGAGCACCGCCGCCCTGGACAGAGCAGCCCCGCCCAGCCCACCCAGGACGCGGGGAAAGGAAATCCGCCGCCGCCAACACCACACAGGCAAGGCCCGATGGCTCCCGCCGGCGGCGGCGCTGGGGGAGGAGGGTGGAGGAGGGCTCTTTGGCCGGAGGAGGTGGGGGCGCTCCGGTCGCCCACGGGGGGGCGACGGGAGCGAGAGGAGCGAGACCCAAACTCGTATGACTCGCAAAAACCTAAAATTCCACAACTGAAGGATCAGATAAACCAGATTGTGCAAATCAATCAGAACACACACAACTGCACAATCTGCAAGCACCAAAATCATCTGCCAGCTGTAACATGTAGAGAGATTAGCATTACCGTTAACAGAACACCAATATCGCCAGCCCAAAGCCCCATCTGTTTAACAAAAAAGTGCAATGTAGCACCATTGTCATCGGATCACAACTAGCTAATGAAATCACATGAAACAAAGATGCAGTGGTCCGTAATTGCCAAGTAAAAAACAATGAGTGCAACAGAATGGTAGTCATGCTCGTGCGCATCGACAACAGTACTACGATACTCAAGCTAACCATACTAGCAGAACCCAGAGGCGGGGCCAATCCTCAAACACCAAAAACAAATCTGAAACAGTGTCTTGCGTGTACATACTGGAGCAACAGAACATTAACAGCTAGCAGAGCAATTTACTTCGCATCAAAGGCACCTGCTGTGACTTCAGTAGTCATCAAAAGAGTCACAAACAGAAAAATCAGAACCTCTCTTGAAGCTCCGAATGCAACCTCCCTGAGGATCAGAACGGTGAGTGATAAGCACTAAGGAGGCTTCACTGGCCCATTTGATGGACCCCAGACTCGCCACTTTGGAATGCACCTCTTCCATCGAAGTGAATCCAGCAGCCAACATAATCACCACCTCCTTCAGCGCCAATGCATTCTGAAAGAAAAATTTGAGGAAGGCGAGCTCACTTCGACCCCCATGGAAATCATGGAAAACAAGCAGCTTGACGCGCGATCGGATGCATCCTATGGTACCAGAGTCGTGCCAGAACTTCAGGTTGAGCTTTCCAGCAGATTGATCAGTTTTTCCACACTGCAAATTTGATCAAGTCAATGCAAATGCAGTTCATCAGCTATTGATAAAAACATACATATGATGCTAGTACATAATGGGTGAAATGAATGCCAAAAGAAGCGTATGGGGCTTCACCTTGATGTAGAGCGTCTCAACACTCGGAAAGCATCTGAGGAAACTAGGAATCATCTTGGCATCATTGCGAACTGAGAAACGCACCTCCATAGCCAGGAATGTCACACTTGGAACCATGGTGCTTGGGCTAACCCTTGTCCTAGCCTGCATTTGCAATCACAATGCACCCACTTAAGAGAAGAAAGATCACAAATTTACATTGATCGTGTAGGATTGAACAAATGGAACACCTTGATGATGGTGTTGCCCATATCTAGGACGTGATTTTCTGGATCCAATTATCCCAACCAGCGCAGCTTAGGGGCATGGCCGATCTTGATCCTGGTGCGGTTGCCATCCGGGGTCCAAGCTTCCGAATGGTTAAGCTTCTCGAGGCGTGGGGCGTCCACCACGAAGATTTCTTCAATGAAAGACGCGAAGATCTGCACGTGCCGGAGGCTTTGGCTGACAAGGCGGAGGCGAAGCTTGAACAGATTGCCTGTGACGGAGAGTATCTCCAGCACGGGGCTCCTGTCAAGGATGAAGTCCAAATCCCTGCTCTCCACAAGGACGTTGCAGAGCGCGAGCTCACGGAGGTTAGGGAAACAGGTGGCGCGTGAGTGTCCGGCCGTGCAGGGGAACCTCCAGAGGCCGAGGTAGAGGCGGGTGAGGGTGGCTATGCCTAAGAAGTTGGCGGGGAGAGCGAAGTCGAGCGGATACCGGCGATTGACCAGGACGAGTTCCTGGATTCCCTTGGCGGCGAGGAGCTGGAGCCAGAGCGTGAGCAGACCATGGAACTCTGACATGCAGCTGCTGGTGAGGTGGACGCAGCGGAAGGGCCCCGGATGCGCGGTGAGGACGCTAGACACGGTGGAGGTGACGGGGAGGAGGTCGGCGTCGGCGAGGACGAGCGGGGCGGAAAGCCAACCGCACGCCAGCGGCAGGAGAGGGCGGCTGTGCGCGCGACGTCCTTGATGGGGAGGCGGGAGACGATGTTGCCTAGGAGCGCGTCGGGGAGGAGGCTGACGCGGTCGACGGCGTCGTCGGGGGGAAGGGCGAAGAGGCGGTGGACATGGGCGGGGTGGGAAGGGCGTAGTTGGTGGGGAAGAACAAGCGGTCGATGAACTTCTCGCAGTCGTTCAGGTGGTTGTCCAGGAACTCGATCGCCACCGCGGTTATTGGCCCGAGCGGCCCTAGGGTGGCAATGGACGCCGCCGCCCGCCGGAAGAGCCCTTCTGCCTCGTCCGGGTCAATGCGTAGGTGCCGGAACTCGGCCACCATTCCGGGATTCATAGGAAGGGACGACACCCGGTTGTCCATGGCCGCTGCCGGAAGCGCCGCAGTGAGAAGAAGAGAGCTTTGAGTGGGGTGTGGGGTGGAGCAGGAACAGCGGAAGAGAAGGGGAATTGTTTTCGTTTTTTTTCCTTTTAGAATAGGAAGAGAAGAGAAGGGGAAGAAGAGCAGCCGGAAGAAGCCAAGATGTCCGACATGAGCCAACAGAACTGTAAGAAGATCCGGAGGAGCCCCGAGTCTCTCGCGACCATGGCGGACTGGGACCGCGCGCCACCGCCGGCATGATCTCCCTCCTCCGGTCACCCCCGCGACCTCCGCGGCCAGATCCGGAATCCTCTTCGTGTCCTCTCTCCGGCTCCTTCAAAGTTCGGTGCTGCCATCGCCGGGGTCGCCGAGGCCGTGGTCTTCTTGCTCCGTTCCTCGGCTCTGCTTTTTTCCAAGAAGCCTCCGTGCAGGCTGCTAATTCTTCCAAGGTTGATGAGGCTGCTGGTTCTACCGTGAAGGAAGAAGATGGTGAGGTAGGTGCCGCTGCTGGCTGTGAAGTGAGCATGGCTGTCTCGCGGCCTCGCCGGCGCTGGATGGGCTCGCGTCGCCGCCGCCCGGAATACCGCCCTCCGGCTTCCACTGCCACCGCCACCAATGTTGGGCTCTCCGCAACATGCTCTCTCGGTCCCTCCGGCTGCCAACCTCCTCTGCCTGCCTCTCCACCGGCCGCTGCGTCTTGTCACCTGAAATCAACCCCGAGCGTTGCCACCTCCTGCAGAATCCTGTTGCAAGACATGGGCGTGGCGACTGGGTCGTGGGCCTCTCTCGCTAGCGAGATCGAAGACGTTGATGAGGAGGAGCTGGCGTTGATGACGCCGCCGGCTTCCAAAGGTTCGTCAATGGCCGCTCAGCCGGCTCAGCCGACCGCAAGGCGCGAGGAAGATGCGAGCAGCGGATGGCAACAGGTGCTGCCCCGACGTGGTCTGCTCCGTCCTGCGTCATCAGCCTCCACCTTGCGCCCTCGCCCTATCCCGACTTGGATGTATGGAAGATGTTGCAGATGTCTCGCTCACGGGCATCGTGCGGCTGTGTGCAGGGATCCCTTTCGGTGCTCTCGCTGTTTGGAGAATGGCCATCGTGCTCGTGAATGTCGCAACCCCTGGCGTCCTCTCAGCTCACTTGCATGCCTTGTCGTGCCACCAGTGTCCCGCCATGGCGCCATGCTTCATCATGCTCCAGATTCTTGTGTGGGCTCGATGGGATCCAAATCTCCGTCCAAGGCGCTCCCATCTTGGTCATCGGCCATATCTGGTCTTGCTGGCGATGTCCCCCTCTCTGATGTGGTGTTGCGGCCTTCTCAGGCTGAGCAGTTTCAAGACTCGCTGGCTCGGATTGGGAGCTTTCTTGAGTGGGCCGAGTCTGCTTTGAGCCGACTATCCCTTTTGCGGCTATGTCGAAGATCACTCCTACGGTGTGTCATCTTGATGAGGTTGATGTTGGCTCCGTGGAGGATAAGGGAGCAGAGTTATATTGTTGTTTCTCTCCTCATTTGCGGGATGTTTCGTCGTCGTCAGCCTTTCTCTCTGTTCCGGCTACCTCTGAGGCTGAGGCTAGTGCTGATGTGGTGTCTCCAGTGTTGCAGACCATGCCAGATCTTGAGGCGTTGTGCACAAGCCGTGCTTTGCCTCAACCTGTGGAGGATATGAAGGTGGACTCGCGGATGACCTTGAGCTCGCCTAAGCAATCAGATGTTGTTTCGACACCCGTTCCAACCCCGCCAGTGCTTGATGCCGATGTTCTCTTCGCAAAGGAGCTTTGCAGGCTGCTCACCAATGTGGAGGTTGCTATTCCTGGATGTGGAAGGGAAATTGCTTGCCTCCTAACATGGTCAACAATCAAGGGGAAAAACAAGAAGATAAATGACTGCCCTCGGCTCGGCATTTCGAAGGAGAAGTCACTCAGATCCAAAGCCAAGAAGGGTCGCGCCGTAGGAAAGGCGCCAGCGGCTCCTTGATGGGCTCGTGCTTTTACTTGTGTTTTCAGTGGGTTACTTTGTGAGGAGTTGATCCATATGCCGAAGGTTTATCAGGTGTTGTGTGTTACATGCACGTGTTGGTGTGTCGAGGCGGTTGTGCAGTTTTTTGAAAGTGCTCAGTATGTGTTTGTTGTAACGGTTTTCGCCCGGTTTCCCGTTAATTAACTGGGAAATTCTCCTCTGCTTAATAAATCGACGAGGCAAATCTTTTGCCTCCGTTTCAAAAAAAGATGGGCCCAATATTTCGAAGGCCGCTGGTCACCGAGTTCCTAAAAAATATATTGAATATCCTAAAAATTAAATATGTAGAAAATATCAATATCGCAATTTTAGATAAATACATTATAAAATATATTTTATGTTTGATCTACTGATATTGATTTGTTATTGCAAAGTTCATATTTTGTCCACAACATTGATCAAATTTGGAAGACTTTTTTTTTTGAAACCGTGGGGCAAAAGCTTTGCCCCATATATTAATTAAGCAGAAGGTGTGCCCGGTTTATTATGGAAGAAACCAGGTGAAAACATACAACAACATGACACAACCCACGGGCGAAGCCCCACAACCACGAGAAACCACGACGCCATACGACACGGCCACCCACAGCCCAAGCTGCACCAGGAAAGCCGCTCGCAGACCACGGCCGCCACACCAACATCCGGGGCCGCCGCCCCGGCCTAAAAGGCAACCGCTGCTGCCGCTGCCCAAGCAGCCCCGACAGCCTGGCCGCCAGCACCCCCTTCTGGGACCGCCGTCCCGACATAGCACCACTCGCAACCGAGCCACGACGCCACACGAACCAGCCACCCGCAGCCCAAACTGCTCAGGGAGAGCTGCTCGCAGACCACGGACGTCGTACCAACTTCCGGGGCCACCGCCCTGGCCTAAAAGACAGCCTCAGATGCCGCCGCCACAACCCTACCACAGATCCCTCTTGCCGAAATCCAGCTCCAAAGACGAAGCCCTCAAGAGGGAAACGACGCCAAGGCGTCGTCATCGTCCGATCACAAGATCAAGAGTTTCCCCCGGAGCTGGGCCACGATCGGAACGGTGCAAGAGGGGGCTGCAGCATAGCAGCAATGCCTCCAAGGAGGTAAACGACGGTGTCGGGGGGCTACCCCGGGTAGGGCAAAGTTGTGGTATAAAGAGCTCTGAAGACTGGACCGGGTCAAGGTCAAACCGGGTCAACCAAGTCCCAGATTGACCGAGGCATGGTGTCACAGCAAACCGGCTTGTGGCAACCGGATCACGAAGACCGAGTTATGTTAGTTGAGTCGTCCTAACCGACGTATACCAACCGGGTTATGCTAACCGACATGTGTATGTCGGTAACTTGTATGTTTTCTTGTGTGTAGGGAAGATCATTCGGAAGGGGGAATCCGGCATACCCATGTCGGATTACCCTAGTGTCAGACAGAGGTCAATGCTTCTGTCACATCCCGTCTGGCACGGAAGCGCCTGACACGGGAGCGTGCAGGAGACCGAGATGGCAGGCGATCATTCCACCGCTGACTCCGGGTTATCCGGGGATAGACTACGAGGCAGAGGCATGGGCAGGCCTTGTCTTGTCTCTAGCAGAGGGTACCTTCTAGCTGCACCGTAGAGCTGCAGGAGATGGGCTTGTCACGTCCTGTCTCTGACAAGAGTAGCATCATGACATATCCTTGGCGTGGCTACAGTGCGCCCAAGGGTACTTCGGTAACTCGGTTGGGCCTTTATATAGGGCTTCACCCCTCCTACGTGAGGGACGGCCACGGAGAGAGGAAAGATGGTGCCCAGTGATATTTTCCCACCCATAGCTCCATCTCCTTCCTTGTGCTTTTCACCATTGTTGGGATCATACAGCTCAAGGAGCAAGCTTGTATTTGTAACACCGAGATATATACAGAGAGAGACAGGCAGGAGTAGGGGTTTTACCTCCTCACGAGGGCCCCGAACCTGGGTAGATCGTGGTGTGTTCTGGTGCTTGTTTGTTCTTTGTGTGTGCTTCTTAGCGCGCTAGCCCTCCCCGGATCCACCAGCGTTCATCGGCCCCACACTTTAGCCATCCTATGGCATCTGCCGTGATACCACCACGACAGTTGGCGCCCACCGTGGGGCTGGCAGCGGCGCTGGCTGGTGTGACATTCCGGACGGGCTCCATCATCAACTCCGGCGAGCGCGTCGTTTGCGGGCTCGTCTGCAAGCTCGGCGCGCTGGACTTCATCAGCGACAACGCAGGATGCTTCGGCAGCAGGCCGTTCCCGACGAACGGCTGCCTCATCAGCTTCGGCACCTTCATGACTTACATCGCCACCGAGGTTGTCTGCAAGTACCCGAGCAGGTGCTTGTGGCGGAGGATCCTCCTGCTATCTGTGCGGCTCGCGGCCGGCGTAGCGCTCACCCCGGGAGCTGCGCAGAGGTCATGATGACCGGCACTGCGGGTGGTGCTGGTAGAGGAGAACCCGGCAAAAGAGATGTCGGTAATCCTGCCCCCAAGGCCACCAGATCGGCGAAAGTGCCGCTGGAGAGGAGGGAGAACCTCTGAGATCAGGCTGGTACATCCGATGTTCCGGTTAGGGCGGGTCATCTTGAGGAGATAATCGAGAAGCTGGTTGTGCCGGTAGCTGCTGGTACAGATGCTGCCCAAGTGGAGGCAGAGTTGGAGGCACGGCGTCAGAGCTTGCATCAGGAGGCTTTGGAAATGGCCGAAGTGAGGAGAGAGTTCGGGATAACTCTCCGTGAGTATAACCAAGCACATGGTTTAACCCCGGTAGCTACTCGCCCTAGCCGAGTAGAGGATGTGCGTAAGAGGGGTAAAAACTCAATGCCGAGATTGCTAGAGATGGTAGATCTAGCTACAGCAAGACTCCTAGTAACTTGTCGGTTGAAAAGCCAAAGTATAGTTCCCCCGCTAAGACTCTTAGAGCTGCCGAGGCAGCAAGATCCGAGTTGTATGGCTTATCCGGAGAAGCTCTTCGTAGGCAGCAAGACAGAGTTAATGAGTTGGTAGTTGTGGCGACCCGGCAGAATGAGGCCTATCGCAAGGCTAACACCGTTGCAGAAGGATCCGAGATTGTTCACTCGGCTGGAGCAGCCGGGGAGAAATCTAGGGGGCAAGCTTCATCACCGCATGTCGGTGGAGAGCGGGACCGGAGTGTAAACTCCGGTAAGAACAAGCAAATGCAGACATATGACCCGGTATATGCCGGAAAACAGTTAGTTGGCCGAGGCAGTGATGGCCGGGGTAAAAGCCATCCCGGTCCGGGTAATCCGAATGTCGGAAATGTTAATTTGGCTGGCATCCCGGTTGATGATGATGGTTACTCGATAATGGAGAAAGCCGGGTATCCGAGATATGACAATGCACTGGGATCCCGGTTGGGACCCCGCCAGTTGTCACCAAATGATGCACGCTACAAGCTGGACCGGATCTATATGTCGAAATGCTGGAAGAGCAGGATCCACCTGGCCCTGCATGTTTTGGACCTCGGATCATGAGGGAACCACCGGTGCGGCATTTTCAGTTGAACCGAGGTGCAAAAACATATGACGGCAGCACAAGCCAGAGGACAGGCTGACAGATTATGTGTCAGCAGTGCACATTGCTGGGGGAAACCGCCGATGGGCGGTGAGTATATCCCGCAGATGTTGGAAGGGCCAGCCCAGATCTGGCTGAACAACCTGCGAGAGGGCAGTGTTGATTGCTGGCTGGACTTTGAAGAAGCATTTGTTAGCAACTTCTCCAGCACGTACAAGAGACCGAATCCCTCAGCAGCTTGCGATGTGCAAGCAGAGGGATAATGAAACTGACCGGGATTACTTAACCCGGTGGAGTACTATTCGCAATTCCTGTGAAGGAGTTGTAGAGGCACAGGCCATATCTTGGTTTGCCCAGGGGTGCCGACACGGCTCCATGCTCTGGCAGAAGTTGCAGAGGGAAATGCCGGCCACCTGGCCGAGACAATCCGGATTGCGGATAGCTATGCACTGGGTGATCCGATGCAGCCCTTGCTGAACGGTGGAACCGAGTAGAAGATACCCGGTGAATAACAGACCCGGGCCAGTCAGGCAGAACGATCGCCAGGACTTCGGTAACAAGAGAGAGAGCCGGATTACCGGTATGGCTCAAACCAGGTTGCACGGTAAACCAAGACCAGCCAGATGCCGGCAATAGCCAGCGTCCGAATACAATGGCCCAGCATGGGGCCAGAATCAAGAAGGAAGGAAGTCGGGTGACCAGAAGCAGTCCTCACTTATGAGGCTATGTTGGATGGGCCTTGCAGTTTCCACACCCAAGACATCGCAGGCCAGCAAACCATACAACTCGGCAGTGCAGCTGGTATCAGCGCACAAGGGGAGAAGGAGCCAGAGCCGGAGGAAATCAGGGGGGCACCTCAGAGAATTCCGCCGAGGCAAAACTTGCCACTTACCGGAGCAAATGCTATCCCGGTGATCCGCCAGTTCCGAGGCAAGCAGATCCGAAACCTGTGAATCAGGTGAATGTCGGAGGGAACAACAACAACTGGTCCCAGCAGGCAGGGAGAGTATCCCCAGGGAGATTACAGAGAAGCTCATCAGAGCTATGTGGTCTTTGTGACCGAGCCAACTGACAAGAAGAGCTTGCATCGGCGTGCACTGGAGGTGAACGCAGTTATGCCGGCAGTGCCGAAGTATTTGCACTGGTCCGAGCAAGAGATTTGGAGCAGAAGGGATCATCCCCGAGTTATGCCAACTCCGGGAGGTTATGCATTGGTAGTGGATCCGACATTCTTTGGACCCACCATCAATGTTCGGTTCACCCGAGTTCTCATTGATAATGGGAGTGCTATCAATATCATGTACCGAGACACCATGGTGAAGATGGGTATCTCGGCAAATATGCTGCAGCCGAGTTCTACCACCTTTCATGGCATAGTGCCAGGTGTTTCATGTGCACCTATGGGCAAAATTTGGGTTGATGTGTTGTTTGGCACCAAGGAAACTGCCGAACTGAGAGCATCCAGTTTGAGGTAGTGGACCTCGAAAGTCCATACCATGCTTTACTCGGTAGGCCTGCACTGTCCAAGTTCATGATATCCACCCATGTGGGTTACCTCAAGATGAAAATGCCGGGTCCTAATGGCATCATCACTATCTCGGGTGATTACAAGCGTGCACTGGAGTGTGCCTCGGCTGGATCGTGCTTAGCCGAGTCACTGATTATCGCTGCAGAGAAGAAGAAGATCCATGAAGTGGTGGCATTGGCTCAGTGCACAACTCGGCATGCCGGGTATGGCTAACCCGGAGCAGAATGCAAATTTCGAGGTGCCCAAAGGAGACCAAGAAGATCAATGTTGACCCGGCATGTCCGGACCACAACGTCATCATTGGTACCGGGTTAACTGAGAAATAGGAAGGCGAGCTCAGTCACTTCCTCCGTGAGAACCGGGATATCTTTGCATGGTCAAATCAGGACCTGCCAGGTGTTCCGAGGGAGTTGGCTGAGCACTCTTTGTTCGTCAGACCGGATATGAAACCGGTGAAGCAACCTATGCGGCGTCTCTCGGATGAGAGAGAAAGGTGATAGGTGATGAACTGGCCAGATTACTTGCATCTGGGTTCATCATGGAAGTGCTGCACCCGGACTGGTTGTCTAACCCGGTCCTGGTGGAAAAGAAAAAAGATGACCCGAACGTGGCCATTGTGTGGCGTATGTGTATTGATTACACAAACTTGAACAAGGCATGTCCTAAGGATCCATTCCCGCTGCCTCGGATTGATCAAGTGATCGATTCCACAGCCGGGTGTGAGCTGTTATCCTTTGTAGATGCGTATTCTGGTTTTCACCAGATACCACTGAACCCTGCTGATCAAATGAAAACTGCTTTTATCACCCCGTATGGGGCTTATTGCTATCGTGTCATGACCTTTGGTTTGAGAAATGCTGGTGCCACTTACCAGAGATGTATGCAAAAATGCTTGCATGATCAAATAGGAAAAAATGTGCAGGTGTATGTCGATGACATTGTCATCAAGTCTAAGGAGAAATCCTCTCTGATTGATGATCTCCGAGAAACATTTGAGAATCTAGGAAATTCCGGATAAAACTTAACCCGGACAAATGTACCTTCGGTGTGCCGGCAGGCAATTACTCGGTTTCCTCGTGTCAGCCGAGGTATCGAGGTGAACCCGACAAAAATCCGTGCTATTGAAAGCATGAGGTTACCGACATGTCTCAAAGACGTGCAGAAATTCACTGGATGTTTGGCATCTTTAAGTCGGTTTGTTAGCAGGTTGGGGAAAAGGCATTGCCTTTGTATCAACTCATGAAAAAACAACCCACTTCGTGTGGCCCCGCAAGCAGATGCGGCGTTCACCGAGTTAAAAAAGATGTTGGCAACTGCGCCGATACTGGCTTCACCATTACCCAAAGAGCCGATGTTGCTCTACATTGCAGCCACAAACCGGGTTGTGAGTGTCGTATTGGTAGTGGAGCGAGAAGAAGATGGCAAAACTGTGCAGAGGCCAGTGTATTACCTGAGCGAGGTGATCTCGTTGTCCAAGCAGAACTATCCGCACTACCAGAAAATGACATATGGTGTCTATCTGGCTGCTAAGAAGTTGAAACATTACTTCCAAGAGCATTCAATCACTGTGGTGTGTGAGGCTCCTATCTCGGAGATCATTGGGTGTAAAGATGCAACTGGCCGAGTAGCCAAGTGGGCTATCGAGGTGTCCCCTTACACTCCTCACTATGAAAGAAGAGATGCCATTAAATCTCAGGCACTGCCGGATTTCCTGGTGGATTGGGCTGAAATGCAATATGAGCCACCACGGCCTGACCCCAATTACTGGAGAATGCACTTTGATGGTTCAAGGACAAAAATTGGTTTAGGTGCCGGGGTAGTCCTTACCTCGCCTAAGCAGATCAACTGAGATATGTGTTGCAGATTCATTTTGCGGCATCTAACAATGTGGCCGAGTATGAGGCACTTGTTCATGGGCTAAATGTGGCCAAAGAAATTGGTATTCGCCGGATAGAATGTTTCGGAGACTCGGATTTGGTGGTGCAGCAAGTCTCGGGAAATTGGGATGCTTTAGAGACAACATGGCGTTGTATCGGTTTCATGTCCAGAAGATCTCGGGGTTCTTTGAAGGTTGCGAGCTCACGCATATACCTCGGGCTGAAAATGACGCCGCCGATGTACTGTCCAAGCTAGGTTCATCCCGGGATCCAATTCCACCCGGCATAGCCTTGGAGCATTGAGGAAGCCATCAATCAAACCATCGCCGAGTCCGAGTCAATTTTTATCCCGGCGAAACCGGAGTCTGGTGCTGTTCCCATGGACGTCGATGTCGGATGCATTTGGGAGAACCCGGGGACTGCTTGGCAGAACCCGGGGACTGGTTACTCTATCTCGGAAGAAGTAATGTCGGTTGATCTCATGGAGGTGGATGATCTGATCTTTCCTGTGCGTCCTGTGCCGGAGTGGGCACAACCAATAATGGCATTTATGATGGATGGGAGTTTGCCAAGTAATGAAGTTGAAGCTAGGCAAGTGCAAAGAAGATCCAAGGCATACACCATCATCAACCAGGAGTTATACAAGAGAAGTGTGACCGAGGTACTGCAGCGCTGTGTCGAGCCGCAGGAAGGGCAGGAGATGCTCTTGGAAATTCATCAGGGAGAATGTGGTCATCATGCTTCATCAAGAGCCTTGGTGGCTAAGGTATTCCGGCATGGGTTTTATTGGCCCAGTGCTTTGAACCAGGCAGAAGATATCGTCGAAAGTGTGAGGGATGTCAGAGGTTTGCTAAAAAGATCCACCTGCCAGCCTCGGCACTCAAGACAATTCCAATCACTTGGCCCTTTGCAGTTTGGTGTCTGGATATGGTGGGAGAATTCAGGCCAGCCCGAGGTAACATGACTCATATGCTGGTAATGGTGGACAAGTTCACCAAGTGGATCGAGGTAAAGCCAATCCGGAAGTGTGATGGTCACACAGCTGTGACCTTTTTGAAGGACATCATTTTGAGATATGGTTACCCCCATAGCATTATCTCGGATAATGGCACAAACTTTGCTGTGGGAGAGTTTGCTCGGTTCTGTGCGGATAAGAGAATTCGGTTGGACATAGCCTCGGTGGCACACCCTGAGGCAAATGGGCAAGTGGAAAGAGCAAATGCATTGGTGTTAGCCGGTATCAAAGCCCGGTTGATTGAACCACTGTTGCGAACTCCGGGATGTTGGATAGAGGAGATACCAGCAGTGCTGTGGGGTCTAAGGACCACACCAAATCGATCAACTGGCTATACGCCATTTTTTCTGGTCTATGGGCAGAAGCGGTCTTGCCAACCGACATGGATATGACTCGCCAAGAGTGGCGCTGTACACTGAAACCGAGGCAAAAGAAGCTCGGGAAAATGATGTTGATTTGCTCGAAGAAGCACGAGAACTGACCTTATCTCGGTCAGCTATATATCAGCAAAATCTCCGACGCTATCATAGCCGGAAGATCAGCCCTCGGGTTTTCCGAGAGGGAGATTTGGTGTTGAGGCTAGTGCAACGCAAAGCAGGCCGACACAAGTTGTCACCTCCATGGGAGGGACCATTCATTGTGAGCAAGGCTCTGCACAATGATTCATACTATCTTATAGATGCACAGGCACCGAGGAAAAATGTGATGGACAAATCCGGAGAGGAGACCAAAAGACCCTGGAATGTAGCTCTACTCCGTCCCTTTTACTCATAAGGGCGCAGTGTATGTATCTCGGTTTTTCCTTTGAATAAAATGCCGGCACCCGAAAAGAAACTCGGGGACTGCCTTTGTCTATATGCTTGTGTTTTATCTCGGTTTTTTCTGTGTTGTTCATATGTCGGATGATTTTGAGACCTCGGCAGTGCTCAAAGTGTTCTGAGAGCAAGTAAGCTGACGCCGAATCAAATGAGATACCGACACAAAAATCCGGATCAAGAAGATACAAAGAAAAAAGATAGGAGTCAGGAAACTTACTGTCCATTTCGGCATTAAGCTTGGTGAGCTCAGCCAGCCATTTGGCAGCATTTGCCTTGAAGGCATCCAACTCTCCTTCAGCCTTGGTAGCTTTAGCCTCGCATTCAGAAATATGCGTTTGGATCTTTTGGTCACCTGCAGCGCGCTGCTCCAGAGCTGCCTTCAGTGTGTTCCTCTCCTTCTTCAACTTGGTCTTCTCTTTTTCGACCCGGTCAAGATCTCGCTTGAGCCGAGTCACCTCGGACTGCTCTTCTTTGAGAGCACGCTTGTGCTCAGTATCCTTTTTCTTCATTTCCTCTTGCTGGTTCTGGAAGGAGAGCTTAAGCGCCGATGCTCCAAGGCCAAATTCTTGAAGATCCGGCTCCGAGTGTTGGTGCAGTCCTGCCAGAAGGAAAGGTGTTAGTGAGGGTAAAAAGAATCTCGGGGACTGTAGCCCAAAATTGATAAAGAGTGCTGACAGAGTTAAGCTAAAAGGAATCTCGGGGACTGTGAGCCCGAGATTGATAAGAGTTCATACCGAGTAAACTCGACATGAGACTCGGGGACTGGGCGTCCCGAGGTTTTTTGCAAGTTAAAACTAATGAAGTTATGGAAGATTCACGCCGAGTTACCTATTACTCTGACAAGTATCGTTTATTCAGCCCGAATCTCGGGGACTGGTTGTTCGAGTTTAACGAGCTCGTACCGAGTAAACTCGGCATGAGACTCGGGGACTGGGCTTTCCAGTGTTGTTAACAAGTTAATTTTAATGATCAAGCTGTTGAAGATTCAAGCCGAGTTACCTATTACTCGGACGAGTATCAGTTACTCAACCCGAATCTCGGGGACTGTGGGTAGTGTGACTTTTGATCATTGAAAAGTAAATGCAAAGTTCTAAGAAAGTTACCTCGACGACCCTGCTAGCCTGAAGTGCCGAGACCTGCAAAGAGTGCAGGGATTGCGCAACAAGGCCAGGGCCAACTGTGTGTGGATTTGCCGGAGTAGAGGAAACTTCGCTGGGATCCGCGGCATTCCAGTCCATCACGCACTGTCCAACCGAGCCGAGGCTGTTGCCACTCGGGGTGCGAAGACTCGGAAGAACATGGTTGTTGACCCGGGGGCGGGAAATCATCTTGGAAAGGTCCTGGTACGCCCGATTTGCTGTTGGAGTCACAGTAATTTGCTTGCCCGGGTCAGTTGAAGATTGGCCTAGGGCTTGCTGAGGTGGCACAGTTGGAGGCGGTGGTATCGGAGTATGGACCGGTACTGGGGGCTCCTACTGCTGTTTCTGCTGTTTCTGCTGCTTCTCCTGTTGCTGCTTTTGCTTCTTCTGCTTCTCCAGTTGCTGCTGCTTCTGTTGTTGCTTCAGCTGTTGCTGTTGCTTGTTGTGCTTCTGCTGGGCACGAGGTGAGAGGCGGGGATCCGGCTTAGACGAGGTCTTAGTCAGGGTCTTCACCCGCTCCGTCTCCGAGTCTTTTCGAGGCGGGAGGGAAGATTGGTCTTGACCCGGAGCCGAGGTTTGCTCGAGGCCTTGGTCTCCTCCCTGGTCCGAAGCAGGATTCGGCGGCGGAGTATTGGCTGAGGTAGCACGCACCGGGGAAGGGATTGCCCTTCCGGGGTTGCTAGTCCTGGTGTTGGCCGCCAGGGGTGACGATGAAGGGATAGGAGACAAAATGGAGCTGTGGGTCTGTTTTGCGGCGATGGGATCGCTGCATAAACCGAGATAAAGTGTTAACCCGGCTGAGAGTAACTTCGGTGAAAGTAAAGAAGGAAAGAGTGAGAGCAAGAAAAGTTATGCGAAGTTTATCTTACCCCTTGTTGGTTGGTAGGGCCTTAGCCCTACGCTTGATGACAACCTTCTTGGCTTTCTTAGCCGGAGGAACCGGAGGAGCCGCTGACCCGGATGCAACGGAGCGTTTCCGGGTGTGCCTTGGGCACCCGGATTGGCTGCAGCACGAGGTGCATACCATGAAATAGGAACAGCGTCAATGGGATCTAGGATTCGACAATCGTCATCTTCGTCGTCTGACAAGTCTTGAACGAAGACACGGGCGGATGGCTTACCCGAGGTAGAAGCCTTGGCACGAGGAACCGGCATATAATCCTCGTTGTCCGGGTCTTCAGTCTCCTCGGGTCGCGCATGGCGATCTTTTGTCCATTTCTGGGTCTTCAAGTCCCATCTTCGATGGCTTGTCGAGTAAATAGCTGCGTGAGGAGCAAAGTAAATCCGGATTAGTCAGATGGTTCTTCACCGAGATAAAAGTAACCTCGGAAGGCAGAGATGTGTCAGTTCAAAGGTGACAAACTAACCGGAGGCGGAAGCCGGGATCGCTCAAATGGCTCTACGCCCCATTGCCAGTCTTCCTCCATCTCGGTCTGGGCGATGGCCTTGACACGTCTCCTAACTTGGGGACGAGTAAGTTCATGGGTGCTGACCCGGGTAGGGTCCAGCAGGCCACTCATGTGGCAAATCTTGTGCACACGATACTGGAGGGGGTTGACTCGGCGCGTGACGAAAGTACTCAAGAGGTCGTCTGCACCGAACTTCTTTGCCAGCAGACCCTCAAGGGTTTGGTGGATCAGTTGGACCTCAGGAATGGTGTCCTGCGGGTCATAGTTCCAGTTTAACTCGGCTGTGGGGGGAGCAATGTTGAACTCCGGCAGGTTGAGAACATCCCGCCCTTCTGGGCTCTTCACGTAGAAGAAGGACCTTTGCCACTTCCGGCAAGATTCCAAGCCGGTAATCCGAGGAAAGGGGGAGTGCTTCCTCGGAGTGATGCTAGCTGCTCCACATGCGGTCATCTCCTTCACGACCTCCTCCTTGTTCGGGATGGTTTGCTTCTAGAGGCGGAAGTACTTGGCCCAGGCGGCGACAGTGGGCCAAAGGCCGAGATACCCCTCCATGAAGGAGGCAAAAGCTGAGAGAGATGCAATGGCGTTGGTAGGGAGATGGTGACGTTGTAGACCGAAGTAGTCAAGAAATGCTCGGTAGAAGGGGCTGGCTGGGAGTCCAAACCCGCGCTGAAAGTGCGCAAGGAAGACCACCCGTTCACCCGATTCTAGAGCCGGTTCGAGTTCTGATCCAGGACGCCGGCATATGACCTCAGCCGTAATGCGCCGGGTCTTGAGCAACCAATCGAGGTCATCTTGTTCTATGTCGGATCCCTCCCATCCGCCTCGGTTGCTGGCTGCCGCCGATGACTCGGTCGGGTCAGGGGTGCTGCGACCTGACATCTCCGGATTAAGACCTGCAAAGAGTACGAGCACAACCGAGATAAGTAACCCAGAGTTGTGAATCAAAACTCGGAAAAGGTGACCCGGAAGAGCCGTGCAACTGACTCGGGAATAGAGCGTGGAAACCGAGTTAAGTGACTCGGGAACCGAGATAAGCATCTCGGTTTAGGTGGCCTGTTTATCTCGGAAAGTTGATTCGGGTAAAAGTTATAAACTTGACTTTGCCTAAATCTGTGAGCAAGCAAGATCTACCGAGCAAGGAAAAAAGAAAGTAAAACATGAGCATAAGGCAGAGAAAGTTGAAACTATCAGGAGCAATGTCAGGATATCAGTGCGAGAAAGATCCAGAGGGGATCTAAGCCATTAGGCTCGATAGCATTTAAGCAGTTGGACGTGAAAGCATCTGCGGAGAAGAGGAGCAAAAACATCGGAGAGGAGGACCATGTTCATCGGAGGGGATGAACACGTTCATCGGCAATGGCAAGGGCTAGAAACTTACCGGAGATCGCGGCGGCGATGCGAGGCGAAGAAATGCAGGGCGTGCTAGAGTTGCACGTGTCCGGTGGCGGCGCGAGGTGCTGCGGTGGGCAATGGCTCGAGAGGTCTGGCGTCGGGCGGTGGCAGAGCTCTCTGCGCGCGGCGGCGGCGGGGTCGCAGGAAAGAGAGAAAGAAGAAGATGGATGCGGAGAAGACGAGAAGAGGTGCCCGCTCCCCTATTTATGGGCGCGGGGCGCATGCGATTTCCTTATTTACCGCGTGCGGTTACCGTAAAGCCTGTGCGGATTGTCCGTGCACGATCTGCGCGGTTACGATATTCGCGGCCGCACGATCCACCGCATCGTGGGCCACAAGGTAGTAACAGCCCGCGGCGTGATCGCGTGCGGTTACTAGCGCGGGAATCGAGGAGGCACGCCTCGGTCAAATGCACTCGAGTGCCTGTCAGACATGACAACTCGTGACGTGTGCAGCGTGTGAGCGGAGACAAGTATGTCCGAGCGCGGGAACCGAGGTAGCGCACAACGTATCTCTGCTACGAGCTGTGGAGAGATCTTTGAGAGGTTGTGTGGATCTTTTTGTGTCGGTTAGACCAATTGGAGGAGGAAAGTCGGGCAAGGTTAGCAGTTTGATTCGGAGAAACTCGGCCAACCCGAGGCATATTTGGATTCGGAAAGGCGATTGGTCTGGGTTGTTTTGTTTAACCTGGCGTGGCCCTCCATCCGAGGCTGTGGGACCGCACCAGCTTCGGGGACTAATGTCGGGGGGCTACCCCCGGGTAGGGCAAAGTTGTGGTATAAAGAGCTCTGAAGACTAGACCGGGTCAAGGTCAAACCGGGTCAACCAAGTCCCAGATTGACCGAGGCATGGTGTCACAGCAAACCGGCTTGTGGCAACCGGATCACGAAGACCGGGTTATGTTAGCTGAGTCATCCTAACCGACGTATACCAACCGGGTTATGCTGACCGACATGTGTATGTCGGTAACTGGTATGTTTTCTTGTGTGCAGGGAAGATCATTCGGAAGGGGGAATCCGGCATACCCATGTCGGATTACCCTAGTGTCAGACAGAGGTCAATGCTCCTGTCACATCCCGTCTGGCACGGAAGCGCCTGACACGGGAGCGTGCAGGAGACCGAGATGGCAGGCGATCATTCCACCGCTGACTCCGGGTTATCCGGGGACAGACTGCGAGGCAGAGGCATGGGCAGGCCTTGTCTTGTCTCTGGCAGAGGGTACCTTCTAGCTGCACCGTAGAGCTGCAGAAGATGGGCTTGTCACGTCCTGTCTCTGACAAGAGTAGCATCATGACATATCCTTGGCGTGGCTACAGTGCGCCCAAGGGTACTTCGGTAACTCGGTTGGGCCATTATATAGGGCTTCACCCCTCCTGCGTGAGGGACGGCCACGGAGAGAGGAAAGACGGTGCCCAGTGATATTTTCCCACCCATAGCTCCATCTCCTTCATTGTGCTTTTCACCATTGTTGGGATCATACAGCTCAAGGAGCAAGCTTGTATTTGTAACACCGAGATATATACAGAGAGAGACAGGCAGGAGTAGGGGTTTTACCTCCTCATGAGGGCCCCGAACCTGGGTAGATCGTGGTGTGTTCTGGTGCTTGTTTGTTCTTTGTGTGTGCTTCTTAGCGCGCTAGCCCTCCCCGGATCCACCAGCGTCCATCGGCCCCACACTTTAGCCATCCTATGGCATCTGCCGTGATACCACCACGACAGACGGCCACAGCCGCCGCCATCACTAGTCATGGTACAAACCGAGACGGGGTTTTCACCCCCAGCTCCAAGCACACCCTCCGTCGCACCACCACCAGCACCGGCGCCGGCAAGCCTCACCAACCACCACCACCAACAACAAGCCATACAATGAGGAGGACAGGACCACCGGACGCAGCACGCCACCACGCCATACCGAGCACCATGCCGGCAGGGCAAGAAGGAGCGCCGCCCGTGGCCACGAACCACCACGGATCCTGGCCGTAGACCTGCACCACATCACGCAGCGCCTCATGCTGCGTCGTTGGCGTCGCTGCTCCCAAGTCCGGGGCCGCCGCCCCGGCATCCACCAGCGCCCAGCACCTCACGCCGCACCACCAAAGCTCCACGACCCCAACAAACAGCACCATCGTGGCGCCGCCGCGCCGCCGTCCCCTGCCCCACCAAGCACCACCAGCAACACCTCCACCAGCCGGCCACAACAACCTCCGGCCCACGAACCAGCACGCCCCCGCAACACTCCACCAGCCACCTCCAGCATGCCCTGCACCCGACCAGCCTCCCCTGCCAGCACCAGCACGCCGCACCAGCACGCCGCACGCACGGGCCCGCCAGGCCCAGATCGGGCCCGTCGGGCCCCAACCTGCGCGCCGCCTTGCCGGCGAGAGCCGCGCCGACGGTGCCCTCGCGCCACGCCGCCGCCGGAGACCAGCACGCCACCAGAAGACCTTCCCCGGATCCGCCGACCCGGCTTCTACAGACCCGGCCGACGACGCCCCCACGGGCCGGCCTCCACCAGCTCGAGCAAGGGACAGACCGCCGACCGCCTTCGGCAGCGGGGGCCGGCCGCCACCACCACGGAGGAAGCCGGCGGCGGCAGCGGCCAAGAGGGGCTCGACGGAGGGGGACCTGCGGCGGCGGCGGGTTGCGCCCCTGGCGTCGCCTAGGGGGGCGACGCGAGGGGAGAGGGAAAAGGTTGTTTTTGTCCTTTACCTTTTGGAAGACATTGACTTCTGAATAAATTCATACATCTTATTAGTTGGAATAGGGAGTATATCAAGCTAAATCTAAGGGTTTTCTAAAAAAGACTCCAGGCTTAGTTCTAGTGATTTATTAGGTTTCTAATTATTTTTCTGCAATTATTTGGCGTTTAGCTGGTTCATCATATATTTGTGACGTGTGAATTTTTAGGGGAATGCTATCATGGCTTGCTTTATTAATTAAATAACATTTACGGCCGCAATTAACAATGGAACTATAAAACTCAGAGGATCCTCAACCAAACATTCGGTTGAGAATCACATTCCCTTGTTAAATTATGAGCTAAGCAACTGACGTTCCTAGGATGAAAAAACATGATCAACTTTTGTGAAAGAAGTAGCCTAAATGCAAATGTCTTCAAAGATTGGAGCCACTGTTGTTGCCAAGAAGCATCCAAACAACTTCCACACAATTGGACTGTATTTGCATCCTAATTGGTTTGCTCGTTATAAGTTCTTAGAATTAAATGGCTTTGCTGATGTGCATTTTCATATTTGCCAAATAAATCTTAAAATTCATGTTGCGACAAGAGTTATGCAATTTTTAGTCCCACATCTCACGTGAGACCAACTTATAAGGTGTCCCCAGTCCACAAGGTACTGAAAACAATCCATCCATCCACTCCAACTAATAAAGGTAGCCCCAGATACTTATTTGACAGTGCCTCCACCATAATATTCAGAACAATGCATACTTCAACTCTTCTTTCAACAATAGCATTTGAACTGAAATAAATAAGCATTTTGATCCACTCACCAGCTGGACAAAGCTTTGTAAAATCTTTTTCAAACAGGAGGCATTCTGTTCTTTAGCATCCATAAGAATTAAGGAATCATATGCAAATAATAAGCACGAAGCCGAAGGAGCATCTCTACACACATTCACACCCACTAGCTGTCCACAATCCTCAGCGTCCAACATCCGAGCCAACAGTCTCTCGGAAACCAGCAGAAACAAATGAGGGCTCAATGGATCGCCTTGGCGTAGCCCTTTCTATGGAGCAAAGCGTGCAGTTCATGGTATGCAATTAATAAAGCATCAAAGAGCTAGTATACATTTGAAATAACAGGGAGAACTTAGTAACAAAATTGATCAATAAACAAGTACCAAATAACAGGGAAATAAATCTGTGAATCTTGTCATCGGACTGCATGAGCACACTTCTTGACCATCTAATAGTAAGTAACCAGTGCATCGAAATATCCATTTTGGTTCAGGCTTGTTCTATCCTCTGGAATGGACACTGTTGTTTATGCTTTATCTGATCAGCAAACTGGTAACACCCTTTGGGCACATAAAACATGTAGATTTGAACATCAAGAATGACACACGTTAGACATTTATGTTTCTCCTTAAAGCTAGCAAGACTAGCAGACCTCTCGATTAGCTAAATAATGGATCGTGAATGAAAAAGATCCTGGGATGTAATCAAAAAACAACAACAACAAAAGAGAATGTAGTTCTAACATAAGAGAGAATATCGCTGTTGGTGAATGACAGTCATCATCAAATAAGAACTGGAGGTAGCACAAAGCAGAAGGTTATTTTTTGCAAACAGGAGAACTTTGGAAGTAAATAATTGGCTTCAAACACAAGAAACAAGTCTCATATGCTAAGCCTAAACGTGCTTCTCTCCCCAACAAAATGGCTAACACATAAGTTGGATCAGCTATATCAAGGAGAAAGAAAATTCTTACGTGTAGACTTTGGATTGAATAGCCATAGAGCATGGTTGTCTAGGTTGTTAAATGCATACATCAACCAATAAGGTAATGGTCAACTAATCAGCTAATACAATTATAACGAATAAAAATAAGCCGATTTCTTCTTCGAGGGTAGAATGTCAAGCATTGTAATTCTTATATGCGTGGTTAGCGAACCACTGTGTCACCTCTTACAAGATCTTCACATTCAAAGCTTTTAAAATAAAAAATAAAAAAATTGGACCAAAATTCCTCACATTATATGTTTACCAACCCTCCATAGCCAAGTAAGTTTGATAAAACATTAATATTGCATCTTTTCATATGATCATGAATAGTAAGTGCAGTATGATTAGCATACAAAATAGCAGAAAAAGCAAGTGTGCGCTTTGAAAAGATGTTACAACTCCCAGAACAGGCAAAGGGTATTAGGGTATTTTGGAAACAGATTAACCACAACCTCCCATTCAGAAGATATAATTATTCGTGGATCATACTTTGAGGTGTGAATACCTAGGTTATATGGTTGCAGGCTGCCTATTTATCTCTCTTGCAAGTACTAAACTAACACGCTTCCTGAGCAAAGCAAATGCAACACCAGCAGCAATTTCTGAAGGTCTGAAAACCCAGCTTCTGCCATGGAAATTATCTAAATTCAGAAATTAATCGAATAAAAATGGTTGCTACAAAATCTGAAACGTGCCACCAGCTGCTGATCTAGCCTAGCAACATGTCCCATAGCAACTATGTCTCACTCACAGAATCTAAGGGTCTTAATCAGCACACACTACCCCACAGGTACTGAATCCATGCAAGCATGTTTAGATAAAATAAGGTTAAGGCTGCTCTATGCTATATAGGTTTGTAGTATGCGAATAGAAGTACCCATTGATTGACATGGTTCCTTAATCTTACAATAAGACATGGACAAATTTTCCATTATTTGTGTTCAGAATTAAACTACTCTGTTGAGTCTCCTCGCACTTGTCTAAGGATCACCCAAGAAGTACTCCGATCTCTACAGCCAGAAATTATTGGTAAACAGCCTAAAGTATAAAAACACTACTATATGAAGAAAACCTGCAAGAACAAACAGACAAGTCAAGCAGCAAAGCGATGTAATAAATAGGATAATGTCATAACAAACATTTTTGCGAACACTGTTACAAAATGGCATAGCATATGCAGACAAGATGCAAGCCCTTGAATGGCAAGTATTTGTGTCATCTGGAATGCAAACTACTCGTCACTGTGTAGAGAACACCTGAGAATAAATGGCAGGGGGCTTGCATTTTAGCCTAACTTATCGATGATGCTACACAAGATAGTTAGGTCAGTCCAGTTGGAAAGTTTATCTCAGCAATGTAGCTAAAGTTATTATGGCCTTAGCACCTGAAGAATTATATGACAGTAAGTAAACAGAGCAGCAATTAGGTAATCTCATCACTAATTCAAACCAGCATAGTCTCATTTGATTAGCACGACATGCAATGTAACACCGATACACCATTGTCGTCAGTTCACGGCAAAGGTAATGAAATCACATCAAACACAAATACAGTGATCCGAAATTGCAAACCAAAAACATAATTGCAACAGAATTGTAGTCGTGCACACCAACAATGGTACTATGGCACTTAAGCTAATCATAATAGCAGAACCCAGAAGTGGGAAGGATCTTCAAACACTGAATACAAATCTCAAAAGGTGCCTTGCATGTGCATACTGGAGCAACAGAGTAGTGAAGAAAAGGATCACGGACAGAAAAATCAGAATCTCTCTTGGTACTCCGAATATGACCTCCTTGACAATCACAACCGCAAATTACCAGAACCGAGGCTTCGCTGGCCCGTTTCATGGACTCCAGAATCTCCAATTTGGAATCCATCTCTTGGCTCGAAGTGAAATCAGCGTCGAAATGAATCGCCACCTCCTCCAGCACCAATGCGCTCTCAAACAAAAATTTGAGGAACGTGAGCTCACTTTGACCTCCTCGGAAATCATAAAAATCGAGCCGCTTGATGCTTGACTGGATGCATTCTATGGTACCAGACTTGTGCCAGAATTTCAGGTTGAGCTTGCCAGTGGATTGATCAGTTTTTCGAGACTGAAAATTCAATCAAGTAAAATGCACATGCAGTTCATCAGCTATTGATAGCAATTAGCAATAGGGTCCTAGTATATGATGGTGCGAATGAAATGAATGCCAAAAGAAGTGTCAGGAGCTTCACCCAGATTTGGAGTTCCTCAACATTCGGAAAGCATCTGAGGACACTGGGAATCATCTTGAGATCATTGCGGATTCCAAAACGGACCACCAGAGTCAGGAATGTCACACTTGGTACCATTGTGCTGGGGCTCACCCTTGTCTTAGCCTGCATTTGCAATCCCAATGCACCCAATTAAGAGAAGAAAGATCACAAATTTACATTGATCATGTAGGATTAAACAAATTGAATGATCAGGAACCTTGATGATGGTGTTGCCAAACTCTAGGACGTGATTACTTGGATGCAAAAATCCCAAAGAGCACAGCTTGGGGGCATGGCCGATCTTGATCTTGGTGTTGGAGCAACTGCCACCAAGGGTCCAAACTTCTGAATGGAGGAGCTGCTCAAGGCACGGGGCGTCTACCACGAAGATTTCCTCAACAAATGACCCGACGAGACCCACGAACCGAAGGCTTTGGCTGACAAGGCGGAGGCGAAACTTTACCAGATTGCCTTGGACACGGAGCCTCTCCAACACGGGGCTCCTGTCGAGAATGAAGTCCAAATCCCTGCTCTCCATGATGACGTTGCACAGCTCCAGCTCAAGGAGGTTAGGGAAACAGGTGGCGCGCGGGAGGCCGACCGTGCAGGGGAACTTCCAGAGGCCGAGGTAGAGGCGGGTGAGGGTGACCATGCCTAGGAAGGTGGCGGGGAGAGCGAAGTTGAGCGGCCATCGGCGGTTGACGAGGACGAGTTCCTGGATGCCCTTGTCGGCGAGGAGCTGGGGCCATCGCGTGAGCAGGCCATGGAACTCCTCCGTGTAGTTACTAGTGAGGTGGATGCATCGGATTGGCCCCGGGTGCGCGGCGAGGACGCTGGACACGGCGGAGGAGGCGGGGAAGAGGTCGGCGTCGACGAGGACGAGCGGGGCGGAGCGCCAGACCCCACGCCAGCGGCGGGAGAGCACGGCTGTGCGCGCGGCGTCCTTGACGGGGAGGCGGGAGACGATGTCGCCGAGGAGCGCGTCGGGGAGGCGGCTGACGTGGTCGACGGCATCGTCGGGAGGGAGGGCGAAGAGGCGAGCGGCGGGGGAGGCGGGCGGGTTGGGGAAGTCGTAGTCGGGCGCGGATAACAATCGGCCGAAGAGCGCCCCCAGCTCGTTCGGGTGGTTTTTCAGGAAGTCGGTCGCCACCGCCATTAGTGGTCTGAGCGGACCTAGGGTGTCGATGGATGCCGGCACCTCCCGCCGGAAGAGGCCTACTAGATCGTCCGGGTCAAGACCTAGGCGCCGGAACTCGGCCGCCATCGCGGAGTCAGTCGGAACGGGGGGCACCCGGGTGTCCATGGCCGCCGCCGGAAGCGCTGCGGTGGGGCGAGGGTTATGAACGGCGCGTAGTGTGTGTGTGGAGTGGAGCAGAGCAGCTACGGCCGAACGAAAGGGGAAATGTTCACTGAGCTGCGGGAAGAAGACTAGATGGGCCTAAATGTTCGAAATCGATCGCTCGTGGCTTACGAATCAGTCACGAAGTTGTTTCTGTCTCTTGGGTATAGTTACTTGTTGACTGGAATCCCTCAAGAAAAGATACAGTACTGATTGGAATTTTCTAAAACAGATCGTTGGACGAAGAATCGACGTCCAAAACCATCCAGATTCATAGTATTTCACAGCAAATGTAGAGAGGCCTGGTCGTGGTAGACTTTCCTGACGTTCATAGTCAACCAGGATGGACCAGAGCTCAGATATCTCTGTTTGTCTAGTAAATTATACCATCTGAAACTTCAAACTGGGCATTTTTGTACCTCTCTTTACAACATCCAAACTTACAGAAAAGTACACCATGAAAAACCGTGGACAATTAAACAGAGTAAGAAGTAAAGCAATTTGAATCAAGGTAATGGCGTAACAGACGTGCAAAATGCCAAAATCAATATTTTCCAACAAAGTTGTCATAGCATAACCAGATGAAGATGCAACTCCAGGCATGCCAACAGTGTACCATATAGCCCTTGCTAGTTTATGCATCTCACAGAATGAATGGCAAGGCCTGGGGTTTAAGCCATAATTGACCATGTTACACATATCATGAATTTGTCAAGTGTGCCTAACAATGTAACTGATCATGTTACATACTATCCTAAAGTTAGCTCTGTATGCAATTTTGATTCTCTGCCGCAATATGGTGTATCCAAACTTAGATATGGATGCTGCAACATGAACTGAATCGTGTGTTTGTTCTCTGCAGTAACAACATTTGTGAAGTGGTCATGCTTTACCTCAATGGCAGCAAGCATCCCCTGATGCTATCTGCAGGATTGGATGAATAAATAGATAAGACTATAACTGTCTCTAAGGTGCAGACTTCTCCCATTCAGACTCTGTCTTTTTGTCAGATTTGCGCACTCACCACCTGCCAATAAAGAAGATAAGTCAACGCATTATGAGATATGGGCAGGTGAAATGTGGAGTTGTTTTCTTCAAGATGACAGACCCAAAATATGAATAAAAGATTACACATGGTCCAGAGTTAGGCTTGCGGGATTGATCCATGTGCATAAGGGGAAATTGAACACTAACATGAACGGTTCAGAGAAGGGTGTGTCATGGGATGCATATACTTCACGCAAGCTTCCTCAAAGAATAGGATTTAGTTCCATCCTCAACCATAGGACTTCTCTTCCTCCTCATTTCTCTAATATATTGTGTGTGTTTTTCTCAAAGGCAACAAATTTACCGGGTTATTATGCGTTAATGCGAAATTAGCAGCACTATAGTTGTTTATAGCATTATGGACACACTTTCATAGCAATGCTTGGAAAATAGAATTTAAAGTTTACAGGTGTTCCACAGGAAACAGTTGAGTTTCAACCCTCCTTCTGCAGAAGGGATTATATAGGAGAAAAAAGATGCCAGCGAAATATTTGAATGTATATAACCTACTGTTATCCGGTCCTAAGATGGTACAGAAGGCTTAGGTCTTCATCTTCATACCTGAGCAGTCTGGTGCAGTAGCACTCTCTGAATGACAGCAGAAATGGTACTCTCACAGGTTAGTGTTACAGCATTCGAATGTGACCAAATGCAGTGTTTAAGAACTGAAAGTAATAGAAACTGATATGTAACCTATCTAGGGTCAACTTCAGATTCATATTAGTTAAGTTTAAGTCGAACATGTACATGCAACACAACTTTATAAAAGCCCAGGTGGACAGGCAAAGTCATGCCAACTTGACACATGTAATGGGTTCCATCATACTTTTAGTAACTATGAAGCGGAAAAGTTACAAACACAACAATCTTGTTTCTTCCTTTAATCTTACAAACAACGAAACGTGGAACTGCATGTACTACTTGGTGCTTCTAAGTTTCAACTATGAAATGTGGTTGATGCTGCACTAATTAGGTTGGTTTTTGCTGTTATTTTATAAAGAAATTTGACCGGAATTTAGGACGTTTGCACATGCACACTAACACTAGTCACGTGAAAGGTAGAGAAGGGCCACAACGAATTATGCTGTACCCAAATATATGATTAACCAATGTATGATAGGTTTGATATAACGGTATCCGACCTTGTTTTGACCAGAAATCAGGCTGGTCAGTAGTTCCCTCTGTTTAATTCTAATCCTGCAATTGTGAAACTAATTTATGTTAGCCCATTGGAATATAAAAGTTCTAAGGACCACCCAAGAGTACTCCATCTCTATATTCAAGGATAATTGGTAAACAGACCAATATAGAAACACTAATTCATGAAGAAAATCTGCAAGCACAACAGACAAGTTGCAAAGCAATGTGTGTAAATAAAGTAAGGTCATAACAAACATTTTTGCCCAAGTTTCATAGCACACGAAGACAACAAGCAAGCCCTAGAATGCTAGTATATGTGTTCTCTGGAACGACAACTACTCGTCACTGTGTAGACAAGACCTGAGGATAAATGTAAGGGGCTAGCAATTAAGCCTAACTGGTCAAGGATGCTACACATGATAGTTTGGTCAGTTCAAGTGTACAACTATTCTTAGGAATGTAGCAAAAATTTATCATGAAGTTAAGCGCGTGGTAAAATAACCAACTTAGCTTGCATATCTGGATTTAAATTTCACAACTGAAGAACAAGGTAAACCATACAGATCTGCCACATTTATTGGCTGGGTATGTATACGCGAATCAATCAGAATGCACACAACTGCACATTCTGCAAGCACCAAAAATCTCTGCCAGCTGGGAATAATTTTCCATGCGACATAAGAGAGAGATTTGTGTGGCAGAAAACAGAACACCAATTAGCTCAGACATCACAAATTCTCACCAGCATAAAGCCACATATTTAGCAAAAACCATGCAACGTAACACCATTGTCATCAGGTCACAGATAGTTAATAAATAACATGAAACACATATACAATGGTCCGTATTTGCCTACCAAAAAACAATAACTGCAGCAGCTAATCATTCTAGAAGAACCCAGTGGCAGGACGAATCTTCAAACACTGAAAACAAACCTCAGGGTGTCTAGCATGTACATACTGGATCAACAAGACATTAATAGCTGCCGGAAATTTTACTTGGCATCATAAAATACATAGGCACTTGCTGTGACTTCAGTAATTAGCAAAAGAGTCGTGAACAGAAAATCAAAAGCTCCGAATGTAACCTCCTTGAGCATCAGCACCAGTGACCAGAACTGAGGAGGCTTCACTGGCCCGCATTGGTGCTGGAGGAGGTGGTGATTATGTTGGACGCTGGTTTCACTTCGATGGACATCCATCGAAGTGAAACCAGCGTCCAACATAATCACCACCTCCTCCAGCACCAATGCGCTCTCAAAGAAAAATTTGAGGAATGCGAGCTCACTTCGGGCCCCATGGAAATCACGGATATAGAGCTGCTTGATGTGCGACTGGATGCATTCCTTGGTTCCAGACTCGTGCCAGAATTTGACATTGAGCTTGCCAGCAGATTGATCAGTTTTTGTAGACTGAAAATGTGATGAAGTAAAATGCATATGCATTCAATCAGTTACTGAAAGCAAATAGCAATATGATGCTAGTACATGATGGTGCAAATGAATGCCAAAAGAAGGGTCAGGGGCTTCATCACGATGTAGAGCATCTCAACATTCGGAAAGCATCTAAGGACACTGGGAATCATCATGGCATCCGTGCGGACTTCGAAACAGACGTCCAGACCCAATATTGTCACGCTTGGTACCATGGTGCTTGGGCTCACCCTTGTCCTGGCCTGCATTTGCACTCACAATACAACCAACTAAGAGAAGAACGATCACAAAATTACATTTATCGTGTAGGATTGAACAAATGGAAATGTAAGGCACCTTGATGATGGTGTTGCCGAACTCTAGGACATGATTTTTTTATTCAAAAATCCCAAAAAGCGAAGTTCGGGGGGGGCATAACCGATCTTGACCTTGGTGCAGATGCCATCATGGGTCCAAACTTCTGAATGGACGAGCTGCTCAAGGCGTGGGGCGTCCACCACGAAGATTTTTTCAATGCAGGACGTGAAGAGCTGCACTTCCCGGAGGCTTTGGCTGACAAGGCGGAGACGAATCTTGAACAGATTGCCTTGGACACGGAGCGTCTCCAGAACGGGCCTCCTGTCGAGGATGAAATCCAAATCCTTGTTTTTCACGAGGACATTGCAAAGCTCGAGTTCACGGAGGTTAGGGAAACAGGTGGCACGCGTGAGGCCAAGGCCAACCGTGTCGGGGAACTTCCAGTGGCCAAGGTAGAGGAAAGTGAGGATGGTCATGCCAAAGAAGGTGGCGGGGAGAGCGAAATCGAGCGGCGACCGGCGGTTGATGAGGAGGAGTTCTTCGATGCCCTTGCCAGCGAGGAGCAGGAACCAGCGCGTGAGCAGGCCATGGAACTCCGGCATGCGGCTGCTGGTGAGGTGGACGCAGCGGAAGGGCCCCGGATGCGCGGCGAGTACGCTGGACACGGCGGAGGTGTCGGGGAGGAGGTCAGCGTCGGCGAGGACGAGTGGAGCGGTGCGCCAGACCCCACGCCAGCGGCGAGAGAGAGAGGCTGTGCGCGCGGCTTCCTTGACGGGGAGGCGGGAGACGATGTTGCCGAGGAGCGCGTCGGGGAGGCAGCTGACACGGTCGACGACGTCGTTGGGCGGGAGGGCGAAGAGGCGAGCGGCGGGGGACTCGAGCGGGTCGGGAAAGGCGTAGTCGGGCGCGGAGAACAAGCTGACGAAGAGCGGTCCCCACTCGTTCGGGCGGTTTTGCAGGAGGTCGGTCGCCACCGCCATTACTGGTCCGAGTGGCCCTAGGGTGTGAGTGGACGCCGCCGCCGCCGCCTGCTGGAGGAGGCCTTCTACATCGTCCGGGTCAAGACCTAGGCGCCGGAACTCAGCCGCCATCGCGGAGTCCGTGGGAACGGGGGGCACCCGGGTGTCCATGGCCGCCGCCGGAAGCGCGGCGGTGGGGGCGAGGGTTTTGGACGGCGCGTAGTGCGTGTGGACCGTGGAGTGGAGCAGAGCAGAAAATGTTCCCTGAGCAGAGCTGCGGGAAGAAGAGTAGATGGGCCTAAATGTTCGAAACCGATTGCTCGTGGCCCACGAATCAGCCACGAAGTTGTTTCTATCTCTACTTTTTTTTGTTTTTGAAAAAACTGTTCATAGTGAACAGTGTCGCGTGTACAGTTCCTCGTGAAGAGTATCGCGGGTGAGACCCCCGGAATTCGCTCCCCCTGGGAGTCGAACTCGCGAGCGGGCTGCCTCTATCTCTACTTGTTGATTGGAATCCTCAAGATTGGAATTTCTAAAACAGATCGTTGGACGAAGAATCGACATTTAAAATCTTGATCATCCAGGTTCATACTCCCTCCGTTCCTAAATATAAATGTTTTAGATGTTACACATGTTGTAGAGACATAACTAAATGGATGAACATACACATGAAATATGTCTAGATACATTTGTGTACATATGAATGTGGACAAATGTTAAAACATCTTATATTTAGAAACGGAGGGAGTATATCACAGCAAATGTAGAGAGATCTGGTCATAATAGACTTTCCTGAAAAGCTCAACATGCTACAAGAAATTGGTAAGACATCAAGAAAAAGCTCAGGTATCTTTGTTTGTCTCGTAAATTGTACTATCTGAATATTGTATCGGTCCGAAAATTCATACTGATCATTTTTGTAGGTCTCTTTACAACATCCAAACTTACGAAATAGTACACCGTGAAAAACCATGGACATTCAACGGAGCATGAAGTAAAGCAATTTGAATCAAGGTAACAGCGAAACAAGCATTGTGCAAGATCGATATTTTCCAACACGGTTGTCATAGCATAACCAGATGAACTTGCAACTCCAGGAATTCAAATAGTGTACCATATAGCCCTTGCTAGTATATGCATTTTAGAATGAATGGCAAGGTTTGGGGTTTAAGCCATAATTGACCATGTTACATATCATAAGTTGGTCAAGTACTCAAGTGTGTCTACTGTCTAACCATGTAATTGATCATGTTACACATAAAAACTTGGTCAAGTGTGCCTAACCATGTAACTGATCATGTTAAATATCATAAAGTTCAGTGTTTGAACCTATGCAGATTTTCGTGTGCTAATAAATGAATCTTGAGCTTAATTAAGTGACCTTGAATTTGGAAATAAAATTTGAGCAGAACGGATACTCTGTAGGAAATTCTCTGTACATATCTTGAGAGGCCGAGGACCGCCTCGGTGTCGCGCTGGTCCTGCGTCCGGCCTCCGGGTGCCCACGGGCGCCGCCGACGAGGAATTTCGGATTTGGGGGTTTGGGGCGAGGAGAGAGAGGAGAGGATTGTTGGGGACTGACATCTACTGTGGACAAGGCCATTCTCAACAAAATTCAAGCACTTTTTTATTTTATTATAAAAATTCAAGCACTTGAATTACTCAATTATAGTGTTCTTGTTCGTTCGACCCATTCTCTTCTGGACGCGGCTAGCCCTCCGTCGAGCGAGAAATAACTTAGCGCTTGGTCGAGAGGTTTCTCCTTCAACTCCGGCGACCCCAGCCATCGCCGGCCTAACCGTCTTCCTCCTCGCCCGTGCTCGGCGCCCTGCCCAAGCTCCTCCTTCGTCGGTCCACCGCTGCCCGGCCATCCCTATAAATCCCCCATCTTTGGTCCTCTTCTTCGCGGCCATCACTCGCACACCCACAGTGAAGTCACTTGTTCGCTGATACGTGCATTTTATATCATCATCTATACCACTTATACCACCATATTAGGATGTTATTTGCATTATTATATCATTGTTTTTACATGTTTTAGATGATTTAGGGGACTTTCCTACAAAGTCCCTATTTTTAGTATTTAATTTCTGGGAGGCAGAAAAAACCTCCTTTTTCATGTTTTTATTGTTTCAGGAGCTACGAAGGCCCAATTAATAAAAGAAAAATTGCACAGCTGGTTTTTCTTCGGGAGAACACCAGAGGGAAGAAGAAGCAAGCAAGGAAGGCCACGAGGCCCAAAATAGGGGGGCCCACACGACCAGATTCCCTGACCGCGTGGGACCCACCAAAATGAGCCTCGGGCACTTCCTCGCCTGGGGCTTTTTAACGAGGTCTCCGTCTCGCCCGAAAATGAACGCCCTAATTTTTCCAATTCCATCCGAGACCGCGGCGGCGGCGAAACTCCTGATTCCCTCCGAGGGGGATCAGATCCTGCTGCTCTGGAGCTCCAGAGAAGGAGGAAATCATCGTCATCGTCATCACCTCTCCTCCTTGGCGTGGGAGGAGGCCTCTACACCATCACCAAGACCAGCACCATCTCCATCATCATCTCCGTGATCCACTCTGTTGCCCTCGTAGTTTGAGAGTTGCTATACCCTAGATACTTGTCTTGTGCTACTATTCATGTTTGTGATTGAGTACTTGTCATTATTTGTTGGTGGAGTTATACTTTCAGATTGTGTTGTACCATTTATGCCACTGATCATCACCATGTTTGCACTTTGTGAGTAGTTCCCGTATGTTTCTGAGGGCATAGGATGAATTGGCAATGATTTATATATGACATGTGTTGGTATTTTGTCTAGTGTTTATCTTTTTATGTGATTCTATGATGGTGTTGTGCGAACGTCGACTGCACAACACTTCACCTATATGGGCTCATAGGAGAACACCGTAGAGTAATGGCGTGAGGGAGACTTGGGAGGACACGAAAGACTGAGACCGAATCATTAAGTTGCTTTACGGGGTATTAGTATCGGGGACCTAGAGCGTAATGCTATGGTGGGATTTTATATCTTAATAATTCTTGTGCTGTCATTTAATTGGCCACATGATCCGTCATAAGGGGTTTAGTCTATTTATTTAGCTGTACCTAATAATAGCTCCGTCCGAAGAAGATTAAAACTAGACAAGATATTCAACTTGTTGTTTAATAAATCTATATGCCTAACAATATCCATGCCGCCCTCGGGAACGTTTTCCACATATAAGTTACACATCACTTGAGTTTGTCCTCTTACACATAGAGGATTGGGCTTTCTCTCTCTTTGAGAGCTTTTACTTGTTACCATTTACCTGCTGCATTGTCACTGTCTTGCAATCATACAATCGAAAATACCAAAAATAGTTGCATCTTTTATTGTCTATTTATCATTTCTAATAACCAATACATTCAGCTCCTCGTGGGTTCGACAACCTTTTCTATTCGAAAGGTACTACAATTGATATCTTGCACTTGGGAGTCATCATTCGCCTCCACCGCCTCCGTCGGCGGCGGCTCCAGCTCGCTCTAGTCCTCGTCATCACCGACGAGGAGCTCTGCCTCCTTCTCTCTCCTCCTCTCGATTTGGTAATGTTGGGATCGACCGAGCGTTAACCTAAATCTCGATTGCGCGAGAGCTAGCAAAAGTGTTCTCTTTTAGTTGAGTGTGTTGTGTGTAGACTATATAGATACTAAAGCCTTCAAAACTGAGTGTTAAATGTTACAAAATTTTAATATTAGGTGCCTCGAAATTTTTCAGTATGTCCTCTGCTTGTATGTTTGGCTCAGATTTTTTTTGTCTTCTTTGCTTGTATAAATTTTCAATACCCTTTTATAATATGTACTTCAAATAGGTGTGTTCAGCTTCTGCATGTATAATGTATGGATTATGATTCCATTTTTCAATTCATTTCTAGTACTAACACACTGTATATTGTTCACTTTTTTGCTACTTTTTCGGAACTGAATATCTGGAAAAAAAAAACAACTATGAATCGTTGTTGGTCTCATGCCTCGTAGCTCCAGCTGGTCCAGGCCATCAGAGGTGGGCATAGGACGAAGTGGTGTCGCTTGGCGTTGAACTGACTGCATTATGCACAACAATATTTTTGGGAGAGAAGTAACAAGTACAGCAACTGATCACCAAGTAATATAAACTATAGGCAGAACATCAACAGTCGATATGTCCGAGTGGTTAAGGAGACAGACTTGAAATCTGTTGGGCTTCGCCCGCGCAGGTTCGATCCCTGCTGTCGACGTTAACACCTTTTTGTTTCTTAAACACGAGGATTTTACGATTACAGATGTTCTGGTCGTTTCATAGTATTTTCCTTCCCAGTCGCTTCGTAGAACCCTACCGCTGCACGCCACACTCTTATTTCCTCTCTTTTTTTTACTTATTACTTGGACAAATCACTTTACAAAAATCGTACGAAATGAAGTAAAAACCAGGCGCGTTAGTACGCAATGGTTTTCGCGCGTAGTTGCTCACCAATGAATAAAAATAAGTAAGAAACAGATGTGCTAACGCACAACGATTTTGGGCTAGTTGCCCAATTTATTTCTTGCTTCTCTTCTGCCTTGGAAAATTGAGGATCGCCTTATACCGAGAAAATGACAAGGAACCACCACATTTGTGGACGAGTTGTCAAAAAACTACCACCGGTCGTCGTTTTGACACATAAATACCTCTTTTGAGGCTAGGGATGAAAACGGAGCGGATACGGACGGAACTGAGTGGTGCCACATTTGTTTTCATATTATTTTGCGTAAGCGGAAACAAATACAGAAACTCCGGAAATAAATACGGAAACAAATATTGTCGGAAACAGATACAGACCGAATACGGTGCGGAGACGGAAAAAAACAGATATTTACCGGAACCGAGAGATGCCTTAATTAATTAAGTAAAAGCCAAGCAAATCAACAAATTTGTCAGGTTTCTAAGATGAAATAAAATCATTAGGAAATATCCTGATTATATAATGTGGTGTGCAACATTGAAAATATCTACTATCATCCCTATCTCTAGTATAACACCGAAATGAAGAACTAAGAACGACCCGACGGAGAGATGATATGTGAATAAATAGGTCATAAACATGGCAGCTTCACATTCTTTTCATTTTTATTCAGCTTTTAGGTTGTGCCTAAATTTTCTCATTAGAATTTCCGTGCCTGTTGTATTTTGAAATCACTGTGTAACAAAAAACGGAAAGTTCCATATTACCGGAAACGGAATTTCCGTTTCCGCAGTCGTTCCGCCGGAATACACTGTTCCGTTTCCGTTTCCGTTTCCACATAAAAGTTTCCGTTTCCATTTCCGTTCCGCAAAATTCGTTTCTATATTTCCATTCCGTTTCTGTTTTTCCGCGGAAAAGTCGGAAAGATTCCATACCGTTTTCATCCCTATTTGAGGCTATGCTGTGACGCGGAGCACTGATCGCCCGTTGTTAGCGTTTTAACGGTATTTCTGGCAGGTGGGACCCTCTGTCAGTGCACACGTGGCAACGGGGCGGACGGACCAGACTGACGGCCGTTAACGCGCGTTAGGGTACTCGTGCAGTGGCAGTTACACATCTCACTGTCCCTCGCCAGTTGCTCTCCCGCGACACGAATGGCGACTGGAGGTGGCGGCGGAGCGGCGGACGGGCACGGCGGTGCAGCGGACGGGCACGGCGGCGCTCGTGGTGGAGGCGGTCCCGGTGGCGGCATCGATTTGGACAGCGAGCACGAGCGAGTCGACGAATCTGTCGCCGGAGCGAGGGAAGAATGGTCTGCCGGAGGAGGGGTCGTCGCAGGTAGCTGTGGCGAGCCAGTGCAGCACCGACCCGCTCAGCCACTACCTCCCGTACTATGGGTAAGAGCAATTTCCCTTCCCCTATTCTAATTTAGGGTAATTTGTCGTTCTAGGGTTCGTCTGTCGGGTTCTAGGGTTCGTCTGTGCTGAATTTGTTCCTCCCATTGAATTTAGGCAACATTCAGAGATGTGGGAATTGTACATTCAGTTCGATGGCGCCAATTTTTTGTCAACAACCATGCGTCGGGCTGATATTAGATTTTGTACTTGTTGGGACTGATGGAGAAGGAAGGGTATGGTCTGTGTGATTCAATGTACTATGTAAAAGATGAAGGAGAGTGATTGAATGGGCTAGACATAGTTGACAGCAATGTGAAGGTGGAAGAGATGCTCAGAAAATATGAAAAATCAAAGAAACTAGTGTTAACAGTCATGAGGGACAGGAGTAAGCAAGCCATTGTTTTTTCTCCAGTGAAGGAAAAAAAGGGACAGCAAAAGCTATATGCTAGGTCATATCCTAGCCCCATTGTACTTGATCTGGAGGAGGAAGAGAAGTGTGAGAATGCAAATTTGCAGACTCAGAACAGTGTGCACTTTGAGCCTATATGCACTGTTGTGGAAGAAAATTTCCAGAAATCGGGACAGGAAGAAGATGTAGAGGAAGCAGAAGATGTTGAGGAAGGATTTATATCTGATGATGATAGCTGGTTGTATCCTTGTCAGTTTGATGCAGTTCAGGCAGAGCAGTTGAGGGGGAAGGAAGTAGAGGACATGAAGAAAAGAATTGCTAACAGGAAGAGAAAGGTAGATGAGCAGCTGTATGAGGATTCATCAAAGGCAGAAGACATTTATGATTCATATGTTCCAACTTCAGAGAAGGCAGTAAAGAAGAAAGCAAAGAAGCAAGGCCCAACTCAGAGATCACACTCTCATGCTCCTGTGCCAGTTAGGAAACAATGGGCTCCATCTGATGATGAAGAGGAGCTAGGTTTTCTAAACCCAGAAGAAGATGATGGCTTTGAGCCTCTGCCATTTGTGCTGCCAAATGGCAGGAAGAGCAGAGCCAAGAAGCAAGCAGAGAGGGTGTGGTATGATGAGACAAGAGAAAATCCAGAGCAACAATTCAGCCTGAAACTGTGTTTCAAGGATGTCGACAACTTGTCCAGACCAAAACCATCATCTTGAAAGGATGCAAAAGGTGTTGTCGACAAGTTGTCGACAACTTGCCGAGACCATAACCATCCACTTAAATGGACCAAAAAAAATTCAGTATTCATTAAAACAGCAACAATAACCATTCATTGACACATAATAACCATTCAACAACATATAATAATTCTGATAATGATTGTACTTATTACAACTCACAAATCACAAATTGTTCATAATGCAACAAATAATTCAAATTCCAACAACTACACTGAATTCAACAACACATCTTGATTGAACAAGACAGAGGTCTCAACATTACATGAGCAAGCTAAAATTAAACATCACATATATCCTTTATCTTTTTGAACCTGCTCCTCATGTCTTCTTTCTTATTGAGCAAATCAGAAATGTAATGCTCTAACTTTCTCTTCTCTTACTTGCACTTGTCCCTGTCCTTCTCTGCCTTCTTCAACAAGCATTTCTACATCTTACAGGTTGTTTCATCAGTGATCCTCTTCTCTTCTAATTGAGCCCTAGCATCCATCAGTGCTTGTTCAGCTATAGCCTTGTGGGCTAAAGTCACTTGCTTTTCTTCTACTACCTTAGCTAATTCATCTTGAGAATTCCTCAGATCAGTGTGGAGTTTCTGTATTTGGTCTTGATACCCAAACCTCTGATCCATGTAATCCAGGGCATCAGTGACTCTACCTTGCTTAACTTCTCCATACATTTCCCATAGCTTGCTCAGTGCTTTGATCATGGAATCATGAGGGACTGGATCAACCCAATGCACAAACTCACACTTCTCTCCATCCTAAAACAGCAGTCAGAGATCATTTAACAGGACCAGTAAGTAAAAAGAGCTACATTTACAAAAATTAGAGAACAAGCAGTGATCACACACTTGCCTTCACAGCCTAGGAACCTCCTGCCAGTGTTGTAGCCCTGAAATCCCACGAATTTGGCCGCCACATACCCACATCGACAGAGCACATGCTCATCCCCATCGTTGGCTAAGCCGCAATACTCGGAATCATTAATCGTGTTGATACTCTAACAAGGGCAAATGGAATAGCAAATTAGAGTGGATTTCATCTACCTAAATCGCCAATTCATCAAGAAATCCTAGAAATCGACATGAACCCTAGAAATCGCCAATCAGTGTGGACAGAACTTACATTTCCGTTGTCCAAGCTCACATCCGTGGAGGATTCCTCTCCCTCGCCCCAGGACACCATGGCGAAATGGCGGCGCATGGTGGTTCTTCTCCGGCGGCGGGGCGGCGACGACGCGGATCTATTGGGCAGGACAGATGAGAGAAGAGAGGGGAATGAGGGACAACGAGGGAGAAGCGACGCCCGCAATGGTCATAACTTGCCCTGCCCTAACGCGCGTTAACGGCCGTCAGTCTGGTCCGTCCGCCCCGTGTGCACTGACAGAGGGTCCCACCTGCCAGAAATACTGTTAAAACGCTAACAATGGGTGATCAGTGCTCCGTGTCACAGCATAGCCTCAAAAGAGGTATTTATGTGTCAAAACGACGATCGGTGGTGGTTTTTTGACATCTCGTCCGCAAATGTGGTGGTTCCTTGTCATTTTCTCCCTTATACCCGCACCGAACATTGTCACTGGTCTCCACTCGTAGGCCGCTCACCTCTGGTGACATGGCAATCTCTGTTTCCTACAAGCTGACCGGGGATGCAACTGGTTCTGATCTTTGCCGGTTTATGTTCTCATACACTCCACCAAACGAGTTTCAAATGAAGGGAACTGGAACCAAATGAAGACCTATTCGTCTTCAAGACTTCAACCACGTATATGGTTTTGTTCATTTTCAAGCTCAGTTTGTTGAAAAACATGTCAAATAAGAGAAACCCAACCACGTGCTACTTGAACAAAACCCATATGCTCTCACGTGCTACTTGTCAAGGAAAATGATGGGAACTGGAGATTTTGTATTGATTACATGAAGTTCAATGTTGCAACTATCAAAAGAAAAATGTCAATGCATGTGAACGCTGCACTATTAAAAGCAAAGCTCCAATGCATGCAATTGATGAATTTATAGATGAGCTTGTTGAAGCATATATTTTCTCAAAACGGATCCTAAGAGAGGACATTGCCAAATCACGATGACGCAAAATGATGAAATCAAGACTGCTTTCAAAACTCATCATGGAAAATATTAATTTGAATTAGGCCCTTTGGCCTCACCGTGTTGGATGTATGCCCAAAAGGCAATAAAGTTTAACATCTGATTCATAATTATGCTTCATGATTCTATGCTATAACTGCGGTGACTCCTGAATATGTGATTCAGAGGAAAACTCACTCACATGAACATAATAAAGTATACCCTAGTCTTGCCTTTTAGACTAATTCGTTGATTACTAGAGACCACGTTTTCCTGGTCTGGGACATTGTTTATGTCAGCATCAATGAGTGGCATATTGTTGGTGGAAACAATATGACTGGGTAGACCCAAATCGTTGATATGCTAAGTAAGATTCCAACGTGTCCTTTTGTCCTTAGTGCAATATCGCAGATGGTTATTATATGACATGTCCATTGACCATGAGGTTATTAGGGTTGTGTATACTGGAAGAGTTACTTTGGCTCTGTCAACGGCACGGCCGTAACTAGGTGTCAAAACGGCAGTCACTGGGTAACTCCAAGGTATGCATAATACCTAATGTTCAAAGATGGGAAATTACTCCTCTGTCAAAACAGAGATACTTCCAGGGCCCACTCGGTATGTATGATATCCAATATGTTCTACAGACAATGCATGATGAAGTTACATCATGTGGGATATCGGATTACGGGAACGAGAAAAGGAAATTTACCGGTAACGAGATAGACGGAGATATAGTGAATCAGGGATTGATTCATGGAAATATCAGGAATACTTTATCTCAGGTAATTTCAGTATCGCGAGTAATGGGAATAACGAATTAATAATCAACAGGTTCAACAGAGTGTCCTTCGTATAACTGTAGCAGTTATTCAGGTAGCCCATGTACCTGACCCTGGCCGGTGATTAGATGGAAATATCTAATTATAGCTACACGTTATCGAACCTGTAGGGTAACACGCTTAAGGCAGTTCTAGTTTGTTGTGTATATGGTTGGTTTGGATACCGAGAGAGTATCACCGGAATAGTTTCTGCATGGTAGATAATATCTTTATCAGAGAGATTGGATTATGCAGACACTAGGTGTCTCGGAGTGATAGAAGTTGCTATCACTAGTCGGATTTATTTCGAGGGTTTTTATATAAGAGGGAAATATTTATCCGGAGTATTTTGTCTGCGGACACTGGGTGTCTCGGATCATGTAAAAGTGTTTTATATGATAAGTAATTAATTTGGGGAATATTCTGTAAAAGGAAATATTCAAATAAGAATTAATTAGACAAAATATTATTTAATTAAATATTAATTAAATATTGATTTATTTAATTAATAAATAATTATTGGAAAATACTGGAGCCACCGAAGGGGGCTGCCAAGTGGGCCCACTAGGCAGCCGCACCCCCACAAGGGGCGGGTGGGCCAGGCGCATCAAGGGGGAAGTTCCCCTCCTTGGCCGAACCCTAGTTGGGCCCTAGGCCCATTGGGGTGAGGCGATTTAGGGGGGGACCTCCCCCCAAACCCGAATTGGGCAAGGGGAAGGTTTCCCCTTCCCCAAACCGAATTGGGTGGGGAGTTGGAGTCCAACTCCAACTCTCCCCTATGGGAGGCGCATCAAGGGGCAAGGGTTTGCCTCCTTGCCCAAGCACCTGATGCATGTAAAATGCATACATGAACTTTGCACTTTAATTGCTTATATTCCAATCATGTTTGCATCATATAAGGGTTATATCAATGTTTTATAATGATTTTGGGAATACTTCATAGTTTTCCCATTTATTTGGAATTAACCCTGTTTTTTCAGAAAACGTCTTTTTTAGTGTTTCAGACTTTCCGGGAGCTTCGGGACTCCAAAAAGGGCAAGGTCAAAGAGCACGGTTCAGAATTTTCGAGACGAACACAATGGGCTTAAATTGAAGACCAGAAACCCAACAGGCTGGAAATGGGAGGGTCCCACGCGGCCTAAAGTACATGGCCACGTGGGCCCAGCTCGTTTCCACCTCCGAGCTCCGTGACCGTCGATCTTTGCTCCACCGACATAGTCTTGACCTAAAAACGCCTATAAAAAGGTCCCATGATGTTTCGCGAAAGGAGGCGGCGGAGAAACAGAAAACCATGAAACAGAGAGTCAGAAGGTTGCCGCCGGAGAAGGTCGGAGGGGGGGAAACGCCGCCGGAATCACCTCCGGAGGGCTCCACCCCCCTCCGGCGTGTTCATCATCAACATCTACAGCAAGATCATCTCCATCTCCCCACTGTAAACTCTTGGCAAACATGATGTATGATGCAATATACTTTTCCCTTGATCTATTGTGTCTCTCCATCTATGTTTGAGAAGTGATTTGTTCATGGCAATTGTGAAATAGTTCGTTGATTGGTTGCATACAAGTGTTGTTATATTTTATGATTGTCTTGATGTACAATGTATGAGTGCACGCATATGTTGGGGAATGCATGTAAGGTGATCACCGTAGCGTAATGGATTGAGTAGGACATGTCGGAGTAGAGAGAAACCGGTGTCTGAGACTTGAAGTTACTTTATGGGGGATATATATGGGGGACCCTAGAACTTAAGGCTACGGTGGGACAATTATGTCTTAATAATTCTTGTGCTGCACATTTATTTGGCCATGAGATCCATCATAAGAGTTGTGTTATTGCTCATTTACTTGGCTACACCTATTTATGGCTCCTACCTAAAAGAAACAACTAAGACTGAAACATGTGCTTCACTAATTGTGACAACCACGCGAATGAAATAACAATTGCTAGAGCATTTGCTCCCTTGAGATATTTGCTACTTGAGATATTTGATACTTGCTGCTTGAGAAACTTACTTGAGAAAACTGCTGAGAGAAACTTGCTCTAAGAAACCTGTGTCTGAAACTTGCTTGAGAAACTTGTTACTAGATAAACCCATTCACATCACTTGCTTTCATTAATTAGTTATTTTCATCTTTATTGCTTTGCATAAACGGCCATATAAGAGGGTTATAGGGCTTTAGAGAATAGATAGTTTACCTTCAGCTCCTCATGGGTTCGACACTCAAATACTTATCGAATTGTGCTACAGTGATTCCTTGCTCTTGGGGATTATCAGCACCTCCACCCCTTGGCCTATTATATAAACCCCACACCCCCTCTATTTGGGAGACACAAGTTTAGATCTTTTCTAGTTGGATTAGAGGGAACCTCTAAATATTTAGAGGGATCCTCCCAATTAGATCTAGATCTCTAATCTCTCTCCTTCCTTCTCATGTGTTGAGATCTCCACCTTCATATACACCAGCGGTGAGTGCTTCAAGTGTGGACGGTGAAACCTTGCTGGACTAGATCAGATGTATGCGTGCGAAACTCAGAGGGGTGATCCGTTGAGAAACGGTTGACCCTATCTCACTCTGTTGGATCAAGGCAGGACGCGAGGAGTCTACGATATTCTCTCGGCTAGGCTTAGCCGAGGGAGTTCTTCCACAAGCTTCAGCAACGTCATCATCGACATCGACGTCGACTACGTCAACTTCGTCATCGACATCTCTTCCGCTTCAACGGTGTCGGTAACGATTTACAGTTGGATCAAATATGCATGTCTTGCACTTGTATCTTCATAGTAGATCTTGGACGTTGCGTAGTTGGCGAAATTTTTGTTTTCCATGCACGCAACCCAACAGTGGTATCAGAGCAGTCTATGCGTAGATACATGATTTGATCTAGAGCACATGGTGTGCGGGCACCGCATAATTTTGTGCGGGTATGTTATTGAAGTCGTTTCTTCTAACATTCAGTTTATTTATGTTTGCTTCCCAATATGCGGTCTCGTCTTGTTTCCAATGGCATAGTAAGATCTCGGACTTCTGGCAATCCGCGGACCTTCCGGCTGCTCCTAGTATGCCCGTCGGCGCCAACGAAGTGCTTCAGTAGCTTCGAATCTTATTATAGTTGGCCTCGTTGACTTGATAGCAGAAAGGGCATGTGGACTAGGTCCACACAGGGGTCACGCGCACATGTGATCGTTTAGATGGGAGCCGCAATGTTTTCGTAATGTTGGGTTGTCCATCACCCCGCAATGTCAATATAGCAACATGAATGATCATGCTTGGTCAGGGCCGTAGGTTTTTCTTTGGGTTTCTTTGGGAATCCTGCAGCCACGCTAAAAGATGCAAACAAACGTTAGAGACGTCTAACTCTGTTTTGCAGGACATGTGATGTGGTATAGTCTCAAAATTTTATTTTGTTAACTAACCTTGTTTTGTTTGGCCGGCGTGCCGTTCTTCCTTGTTCGTAGAGCTATGATGATAGTGGAGGATAGGAGAAGGCATGCACTTGTCGTGAACCTCGACATGGCCGCACCGGTGGAGGCGCCACCGGTAGATGGAGGAAGAAGACTATACTACATCACGAAGTGCTATTTACTTGTGCATGTTTTATATCTGTTTTCTTGCTCTTCCCTTGATTGCGCAGTAGTGTGATTATTAGGGAGACTCCTCGGTAGCTACAAAGTTTAATTACTTGAGCTAAAATTAACAATATCAAGGAGATCGTGCTCATCCAACCGTGGCACCGTCAAACCAGGCGCTTGTCACCGTACGCCATGTATCCATGAGTAATGTGTGCCAAGGGTTTGGGAGGCAGGCACGAACCGTTCTAGCAGCATGATAGGTTGGTTGTCTTGACGTTCGGGGATGACTAGTCATGAGCTCGGAGCACATCCATCGAAAGATGAAACGGAAGTCACGGTAGGAAGTGATTGGTCTATTGACCTACCCATTGTAAACTATGTTCAATGGCATGTATCCATCTATTGATCGTATGTTGAGCGTGGAATTTCGTATACACTAATTTGATCTTGAGGAATATCAATTTTAGTGGGAGCACATTATTAGTTTATCTTTAACTAGTGCTAGAAAAATAATTATGAACATGTCTTAGTGAATTTTAGATTGTTGTAGATCGACACACGTAACACCCGCTATTTACCTTGGTCCACTACTTTTAAGAAAACCACTTTTCTACCATTAAGAGTGAATATGTTGTTTGGGTATGTTTCCTAAGTTTTATACTTAGGAGTGCCAAGAATAAGTATGTCCTCGACGCTCCTCCTTCGGGGGGTTGTTGTCAAAACTACTTATGAAAGGGAAGCTCACACCTTGAAGAGTGATGAGGCTATCTCTATCCAATGTCTTATGTTGACATACATGGGCCATGAGTTGCAGAAGCGGTTGGATCGCATATCTGTTAAACGACATGATCATCGTACTCACAACCATGTTCCAGACTCAGGCAAAGACTGAGAGTTATGAGATAACAAAGATTTTCTGGTCATGTCACATGGCAGAAGGAAGCTCAGCGAGCGAGCATGTAATCTAGATGATTGATTGCGGTATTAGGCTGCAGACTCTGGGGTTTTCTAATCCTAGCTGAGCCAAATACAGATTTGATGTTGTCTTCACTTCCCCATTTAATAACGGATTTATCATGATTCAAAACATGAGTGGGAGGAAGAAAACGTTGAATGGCTCCTTGCTATGCTGAGATCTGCAGAAGCTAATGTGATGAGGGATAACAATCAAGTTTGATTGTTGCCCAATTCGCATGCTTCAAGAAGAAGAGGAAGAAGAAGGCTGAAGGTGTTTACACACTTGATAAGCTTTAAAAGGTTAGTTCAGGAGAATCCTGAATATCTCAGAAATTCTGAGGATAGAAAAGATATTGGAATTGAACTGTAAAAGGTTTCGGGCACTAATAAGAAGAGTTGTACTTAAATGATATTCGTTATTCTTACTAGTATCTCTGGAATATTGATTGCGAAGAATTTTTTCTTGCGTTCAATATAAGGGCTATGGAAAGTAAGAAGTATGGAGAATAAAAGGTGGTGGTGTGTGCTAAGTTTGGCGCATGGACCTTTGTCCTTGGGTTAAAGACGTCTCGACTTTTATTTTTCAAAGTTGAAAGATTTGTGAGCTTCGGCTCAAAGTTATTAGATAGCATGTTTGGCCATAAATATTCTTGTGAATTTATAGGACAAGTTGGTCCTGTTTATTATGATAAAGAATATTGGAGATCACTCCCTTCAGGGATGATCAAGTTGCAAATCTTTTGAATTTAAGGGAATATCATTTGTTCTAAAGTCATGGTGATTATAATTATGTCTTGAAAGTTATCAAGTCATAATCTGACTAAGTGTGACGAAGTCAACACTAAGAATCTTCTTGTTTTTGCATTACGTTTGGCAATACTCAATCTAGAATATGTTTGCTCACTAGGTAATTTTTGCACAGTTATTGTCTTGCTTCGTGTCATTGTTTTGAAAGAAAAAATATGAAGGACACGTTGGTCTTAGGTAATAAAAGTTTCTGAAATATTGGAACTTGGTCCTAAGATAAAAGACAAAGAGAATTTCATTGTCTCTTGCCTCATGTCATTGTTTTGAAAGATAAACTTTGGGGACATGATGGATTTAGGTTCTGAGATTTTCTGAAAGATGAAACTCGATCCTAATAGTAAAAGACAATGAGTTACTTTGTTGGTTGTTCCAATAAGTTAATTGGAAGTCCTCTTATAACACCACATAAGTGACAATGTTTTGTTACTAAGATAGATGTGATTCTTAAGGAATTTATTCCTTATTTGAATTCAGTGGGAGGATGGTGATTCTTGAAGAGATTATTGAATCTTCGGAAATAGTTATCAGAAGTTGTGCAGGCGGAAGCAATTCCAATTGACAATTCTTTTAGACTAATACCGAGAGTCATTGCAATATGAGCATGACTTCTTGTCAAGAAATAATCACTTAACAAGAAAAGAGCATATGAGTTTCTAGGAAACTTGAGTATATATGCTAAGACAAAGTAATAAGAAAGGTGCTATAGTATCCAAACCTTCATGACTTAGAGTCATATTAATTAGTAATATCATCAAGTTCGAGTTGAAAGACTTGAAGGAATTCCTATTGGAATATTTGATCATAAAGCTTGTTTTGTCATAAATGGTTTTATGACAAATTCAAGAGTTGACTACTCAAGATCGTGTGATCTGTAGCACGGCTTTGGTGATCTAAATAGGACTAGTAGATTTGTATGAGAGGTTAACAAAGTAAATTCCTCTAAGGAAAAGTAATCGAGTATGTGTACGATGTACAACTCGAGGGCTTTGTTAAATGAATACAATACTAGTTATTTAATGAGTATGGTTGTATAAGATGTTAACAAAACAAATTCCTTTGAAGGAAAATTTATCGAGGATGTGTACTAGGTACAGCTCGAGGGTTTTGTTAAATGAATACACAACTTGTCATTAAAAGTGTGTTGTGTGGCAGACAGATGATGATATGAAGGTTGGATTAGTTTTGTAATTATGTGAAGTAAAACAAGCAATGTTTGACTTCATAGGAAATTGCAAAGTTCTTAAAAGTTAGTGGGAGCTATTTTTATGGTATTCAATTTGTTTTGGAAACCATTAAAATATTTCATTTGATAGAAGATGTGTATCATTGAAAAGTTATTCAATGAAACATAGGAGCAAGGAATTAGTATCATGACAGGATATATCCTGATAATGATTTAATATCTTGCTGCAAGAATGCATACAAAGTGTTTTGAAGTAAAATTCGAAACATGAGAGAACTGAGTTCTTATAAAGGATAAGGAAATTCATGTGCAAGAACCACGATAGCATATCAGTGGTGAGCATGATCAAATGATTCTATCATTTTATCATCATGGGAATTTCCTGAATAATGCATTCTTGGATTCAAACATCAAGTGATAAAAGAAATTGTTGGCAAGTTGACTTTGTAACAAAAGTTCAGTTGACTCCAATTTTATAAAGTATTCTCTAAATGGTGTTTTGAAGAAGTTCAAAAGAGAATATCAAAATGTAAGAGTTACATTGGACAAAGACTTATGAGATAAGCATAAAGGATAAACCAAGGATAAAACATGATCTTATGATTTTGTGAAATAGCAAGGGTTAGGATGCTTAATTTATTTTGAGCATAGAGTTACGTACACTACAACAAGTCGCAGTAACAGTGGGAGCTTAAATGATTCCAAAAGGGTTATCGGTTCATTGAATGAACTAGGTGTGGTTCTTTACAAAAGAAGCAGCAATGTTGTGAGAAAGCATAACTGTTTTCTTAGTTAGAGTACCAAGGTTTCACCTTGAATAGCCCAGACTGCATGTGATCGTAAGATCAAGAGATTATGAAAAAAGAAGTTTTTGCATAATGTATAAAGTTCACACAGCCCCGAAGGGTCTGATGACAAATGTCTACCACAGGAAAGGAAGCATGAGAAACCATCTGTTTCACCCAGATGTTGAGTCTTGTGCAAATAGTTAATTGCCTATTGTGCAAGTGGGAGACTGTTGGATGTATGCCCAAAAGGCAATAAAGTTTAACATCTGATTCATAATTATGCTTCATGATTCTATGCTATAACTGCGGTGACTCCTGAATATGTGATTCAGAGGAAAACTCACTCGCACGTGTAGAGACATGAACAGAATAAAGTATACCCTAGTCTTGCCTTTTAGACTAATTCGTTGATTGCTAGAGACCACGTTTTCCTGGTCTGGGACATTGTTTATGTCAGCATCAATGAGTGGCATATTGTTGGTGGAAACAATATGGCTGGGTAGACCCAAATCGTTGATATGCTAAGTAAGATTCCAAAGTGTCTTTTGTCCTTAGTGCAATATCGCAGATGGTTATTATATGACATGTCCATTGACCATGAGGTTATTAGGGTTGTGTATACTGGAAGAGTTACTTTGGCTCTGTCAACGGCACAGCCGTAACTGGGTGTCAAAACGGCAGTCACTGGGTAACTCCAAGGTATGCATAATACCTAATGTTCCAAGATGGGAAATTACTCCTCTGTCAAAAGAGAGATACTTCCAGGGCCCACTCGGTATGTATGATATCCAATATGTTCTGCAGACAATGCATGATGAAGTTACATCATGTGGGATATCGGATTACGGGAACGGAAAAGGAAATTTACCGGTAACGAGATAGACGGAGATATAGTGAATCAGGGATTGATTCATGGAAATATCAGGAATACTTTATCTCGGGTAATTTCAGTATCGCGAGTAATGGGAATGACGAATTAATAATCAACAGGTTCAACAGAGTGTCCTTCGTATAACGGTAGCAGTTATTCAGGTAGCCCATGTACCTGACCCTGGCCGGTGATTAGATGGAAACATCTAATTATAGCTACACGTTATCGAACCTATAGGGTAACACGCTTAAGTCAGTTCTAGTTTGTTGTGTATATGGTTGGTCTGGATACCGAGAGAGTATCACCGGAATAGTTTCTGCGTGGTAGATAATATCTTTATCAGAGAGATTGGATTATGCAGACACTAGGTGTCTCAGAGTGATAGAAGTTGCTATCACTAGTCGGATTTATTCCGAGGGTTTTTTTATATAAGAGGAAAATATTTATCCGGAGTATTTTGTCTGCGGACACTAGGTGTCCCGGATCATGTAAAAGTGTTTTATATGATAAGTAATTAATTCGGGGAATATTCTAAAAGGAAATATTCAAATAAGAATTAATTAGACAAAATATTATTTAATTAAATATTAATTAAATATTGATTTATTTAATTAATAAATCATTATTGGAAAAATACTGGAGCCACCGAAGGGGGCTGCTAAGTGGGCCCATGGGCCCACTAGGCCGTCGCACCCCCACAAGGGGTGGGTGGGCCAAGCGCATCAAGGGGGGAAACTAGGCCCATTAGGGTGAGGCGGTTTGGGGGTGGCCTTGTTGGACAAGGACTCCTCCCCCCCCCAACCCGAATTGGGCAAGGGGAAGGTTTCCCCTTCCCCAAACCGAATTGGGTGGGGAGTTGGAGTCCAACTCTCCCCTATGGGAGACGCATCAAGGGGCAAGGGTTTGCCCCCTTGCCCAAGCACCTCCACCCCTTGGCCTACTATATAAACCCCACACCCCCTCTATTTGGGAGACACAAGTTTAGATCTCTTCTAGTTGGATTAGAGGAAACCTCTAAATATTTAGAGGGATCCTCCCAATTAGATCTAGATCTAGATCTAGATCTCTAATCTCTCTCTCCCTCCTTCTCATGTGTTGAGATCTCCACCTTCATATACACCAGCGGTGAGTGCTTCAAGTGTGGATGGCGAAGCCCTGCTGGACTAGATCAGATGTATGTGTGCGAAACTCAGAGGGGTGATCCGTTGAGAAATGGTTGACCCTATCTCACTCTGTTGGATAAAGGTGGGACGTGAGGAGTCTACGATATTCTCTCGGCTAGGCTTAGCCGAGGGAGTTCTTCCACAAGCTTCATCAACATCGTCATCGACATCGGCATCAACTACGTCAACTTCGTCATCGACATCTCTTCCGCTTCAACGGAGTCGGTAATGATTTACAGTTTGATCAAATATGCATGTCTTGCACTTGTATCTTCATAGTAGATCTTGGACGTTGCGTAGTTGGCGAAATTTTTGTTTTCCATGCACGCAACCCAACACACCGGTGCACCAGCCACTTTTCAATGTCTGATGAATTCAACATACAATGTGTTTGGGAGAAAAATTAATGTTTGTTTTCATGGATTATATACATGTGTATATGTGTATAGCAAGAACATGACCGGACATAATTAACATCTAGCTCAAGTGTTTCAATTTATCAAGGAAAAACTGAAAGAGCATTTCCCGCGCTAGTTTCGGTCTAGATGACAACATAATTAGAATACTAATCGTGTGCATAAGTGATTTAGTCTTATTTGATGAATGGCGCAAGACGATTGCTCTCCTCCCCCAACCCCAAGTGAAAATAGTGAAGACGGCTTTCCGATGTTTTTCATTTCACTGAGTGGTAGAAATACCATACTATAAAGGGAGTGCATAGTGGAAGGTATGGGTGGAATCAAATCCAGTTACAATTATAACTTTTGCACCCGATTTTCCTTACTATCTTTCGTGTGAGAGAGTTTCAGTTTCATGTTGTCGATTTGTGTTCAGGGGGACTTCCGGCATGTAAGTCCCCAAAACTTCCGGTGTTTGAACACGAAACTTCTGGCCCTCACCTCGAAACTTCCAGCCCCTGGAGGTTTAGTCAACATCCGACCTTCAGTTTCGACCCAATACTTTGTGTTGCTCAATATCAGTTGGAGTGGGGCATATAATCATGGACAAAGGTGTAGCCACCGTTACCGAGAATTTTACAAAGCCTCATGGGCCAAGTGGAGGTGACACACCACCTTTTGACACATATTTTGACCTAGATTCTACAAGAGCGTCAAACTGTTTTCGCAATAGTGTCGCCCTCAGAACAAATTTGAAGGGAATCTAGTTATGTTGGAATGTGTCGAGATAAACTTTAATGCAAATTGAACCACCGATTAAGAGTCTGAATGAGAGAGTTATCAATGTTCGAAGTCAAACCGGTCCTCTAGGCCAAATGTCTGGCGGACTTTGTATCTAATTTTTTTTGGATCCAAAGTGACGTGAGAGAACTTCTCATACAACACTTAATCATGCCCGTTTGTCCATTTATAGATCAAATATAAAGGAAGTAGTCGTAGTTGTGGTTGTATCCATGGTAGCGTTGTCCACATCATCCGGCCCGGGCATTGCGATTTATTCGATCTGGCTAATGAAATGATTATCAAGATTATACACATTCTCTTTGCAAGAGGGAATTATGTCCTTTCCCTGGCTTATTTTTTTTAATAATACATTTTTTTAATCAAATTCGAAAAATATTACGCAAATCCATGGAATGGCAAAAATAATACGGACTCGGCCTGGGCTAAGCTGAAAGGGCCCTGTCGGCCTGGCCTGGGCCGAATAGGTTGTCGGCCGACGCCTGCGCGTGTCAGAGGACCATATCGGCCAGGGCTAAGCCGATTAGTTCCTGTCGGCCACGGCTGGGCCGACTAGGTCCTGTCGGCCTTGACCCAGCCGACTGCTGCATGAACGTGTATTTCCCTCCATTTTTCGCGCCAACCCTTCCCGGTGACACCCGTTCCCGCCTTATTTTTCCCGCCTTCTTCTCTCCCTCCCGTTTCTCCCGCCAAATTTATTCCCGCCTGTTTCTCACGCCAAATTCGTTCCGCTAATTTTTTTTTATCTAATACATTTTTTAATTCATTAAACAAACATTGCAACTTACACATACAACAAGAAAAGTGGGAGTAGCGTCAACACAACATAAATTGAGAAAGAAAAGTCATCTACCATCGACGCAGCCTCCCGCATCACGCTTGCGTTCCGATGACGCAACACCCTTATCCTTCGACGACGCAACATAAATTGAGAAAGAAAAGTCATCTACCATAAGCACTATCACCATCTTCATCTTCCTCTTCCATCATTTGTTGGAATTCCTCATCGGCATCTGCCTCAACACCCTCATCATCTGCTACTTCTGCCTCACTGTTTTGGCCAGATTCATAACCACCACCTCCAACATCTTCCTGCTTATAATCATGACCAGATAAATGCATCTCCTGACTACTCTGTCCAGTATCGTGACCTCCCTCGCCTTCAGGCGGAATCAACTCCTTCGTGACAGGTATCAGTAACGCGATAGGGGTACATCCCCTGCTTTCGCAGCCTTGCAACCATCTCACCATCTGAGAGGTCCGATCTATCGGCCTCAAATAAAAAAACACCGCTGACCTTGACTTCGTCCACAGTGCATGCACACCGACGGTGTCTGTTACAGTATTAAGCCCTAAACATGCTGCCAACCAATCTTTCAGCTGACTTATGGACCATGTTTGTGGGTCGCTCAGTTCCAACTCTGACCATCGAAACTGACCCAAATCAGCTCCCAACTCATTTACTACAACTGTGCCAGGACCGTAGTAAAACAAACATTTCACTAAATTACTCATCTCGACAACCTAAAAATGTGACACCAAATTACTGTTATAACCGGGAACAACTATATACTTAATTATTACTAGTGCAACAAATACTTAGCAATATCAATATCACACTACCACCTTAACAATAATACATGCGTAATTACTGTAAACCCTAATTAGCCAAAAAAATCATACCCTTGAAGCGTGCCGATTCAACGGAGAACCACCGCCACCACCACCACCACCACGGCCTGAGCAGCAGATGCACCACCGCAGCACCACCACCCCGCCTTGCTCAGCCCACGAACCTCCACCGAAACTCCACCATTGTTCCAACCAAACAACACGAAATCACACCAAAATCTAACCCATCTCTAGATCCAAGTTGCCTTAACTCTCTAACACCTCTAGGCTTAAGATTGGGTGGCTGGGTGGACAAATCGCCGCGGGGAGGAAGAAAATCACCGGTGGTTTTCGAAAATAAGAAGAACAGAGAGAGAGAGGCGTTGCGAGGAAGAAGAAGCTCGTCTTTATCCAGCGACTAATCGGCCCAGGCTAAGCCGATATGCCTGTCGGCCTCGACGTGGCCGATTAGTGGCCACGCGTGACCCGATAAGCCTGTCGGCCGCAGACCTGGCCCGCCATGCCACCCTGTCGGCTTAGCCAAGGACGATAAGTGCCTATCGGCCCAGCCCAGGCCGACGGGCCCTAATCGGAGTAGCTGTGACCGAGGCCGTATTATTTTCGAAATATCGTGGTTTTGCGTAATATTTTTCGAATTTGATTAAAAAAAATATTATTAAAAAAAATTAGCCTTTCCCTGGTAGAGTGCAAGGAGGGTAGAACTGAATGCCAAGATTAGCACGACGCACACGCGCGAAGTTACAGTTCCTTAACCGCCTCAACTTCTTCCCCTCCACGGATCCAAATCCTCCACGCGAGCCCCAGCCCGAGCCGGAAAGCGACATCAATCAATCACCCGCCTCCTCGCCCACGCACACCTTATTTAATCCAATCTCAACTTCTATAATAATCGCGAGCGCACAACCCGGAAAAATCACAGACGACTCCGACGCGCCACCACCTGCTCCTCCTTCCCGGCGGCTTCGCTCCGCAACCGCAAGGTGGCTTTTTGATTCTCCTCCCTTCTCTGCTCGCCTCCGATCTCTCTGGATTTTCGATTACGCTGTTCGGTCTGCTTGGTGTTTTCACGCCTTTGCCCGATCGATTTGTCGATTTGCTTCTTCTTCCTCCTCCCGGCGATCGGTTTTACCTCGGTTTCGTGGCTCCTGCGTCTGTCGGCTTCGTATTGTGATCTTTTTTCTGGGATTGGACGGGAGATATACAGGCTCAGCTGTTGCGTATGAGACTAGTCCCCCCCTTCCGTCTTTCCGTGGGTTTCCTGATAATTTCTATTGCAGGTCAACGAGGGCACCTGTCGCGCGATGGGTCTGGAAATTAGAGCGCCCTTCTTTCTCCTCCTCTTGCTGCTCGTCAGCATGGGAGCTGCAGAAGCCCGGAGCACAGGTATGTCTTCACCCAATAGCCCTTCCGCGCTGCTACTGATGCCGTTTATTCACCTCTGTCGTTCGTGGCAGGAGTAGTGATTATAATTTTGGAATGGGTATTGCAATTGATGATAGACATCCTGTTGTGAGTTCTTGTTACGCTAGTGACCAACTCTGGTACAAAATTAAAAGTGTGTCTCCGTTTGCTGCCATCAATTAGCTTAGTCGTAGAGTGCCGATGTGGAACATGATATAATTTTCTTTCTAAATCATGCTTGGTTGTATAATGATAATCTTTGGCTGGCCAATTTCATACTCGCTTTGTTCCAAACTATAAAATGTTCTAACTTTTTTCAGAATCACATGTATATAGACGCTTTTTAGTGTGCCCGTTCTATCATTTCAGTCCGTATCAGTTGATATGTAGTCCACATTGAAATATCCAAAACATTTTATAATTAGAAACGGAGGAGCAGTTATCATCTCTCGTACGCTGATGCTTGGTTTTGTATTCTTTATTTATTGCTAGTTCGTTTCCGTAATTCAAGTCCTACATGAGGACTGTACATGAACATGATACACCTGTTAGATGTGTATATATATAGTGGCTTTGTGCCCCAAGTGTACAGTAGTTGAAACACAATAGGAAGACAGTGAGCGGCGATCAGAAGGATCACTGGCCCACGTAGCATCAGAGTAGGCCTGGAGCTGGAGAGAGCTGGAGCGAGGAAAGAAAAGGCGGCGAGAGATCGTGCCACGAAGATATCGTAGAACACGGAGAAGGTGACTATAGTGGACAGAACTGGGAGCAGAGACGAACTGACTCAGAATGTGGACATGATATGATATGTCTGGACGAGTGACAGCCAGATAGACAAGACTCCCAACAAGATGGCGATAGCGTGTCGGGTCGGTGAGGGGATCACCATCGGTAGCACGAAGCTGAACATTGAGCTCCATAGGAGTCTCAGCAGTGCACTCATCACCAAGAGCGGCGCGAGCAAGAAGATCCTGAATATATTTTTCTTGGGAGATGTAGAAACCATCAGAAGTCGAAGAAACAGACGGCAGTTTCCCGCTCCAGTGCAGAGGCTGAGTTGCGAGCGATGGCTATGTTGACGGCTGAGGTGACCTGGTTGCGATGGTTGCTAGCAGACTTTGGTGTTTCTGCTGCTGCACCGACTTCTCTATTGTTAGACAGTACAGGTGCCATCAGCATTGCGCGTGACCCGGTGAAACATGAGCTCACCAAGCACATCGGCGTGGATGCCTCCTTTGTGCGTGCTGCTGTGCAGGATCAGATTCTTGCTCTTCACTATGTGCCCTCCGAGTTACAGCTGGCGGATTTCTTCACGAAGGCACAGACTCGAGCGCAGCATGGGTTCTTCCTCTCCAAACTCAGTGTTGTTGACCCACCATGAGTTTGAGGGGGGGTGTTAGATGTGTATATATAGTGGCTTTGTGCCCCAAGTGTACAGTAGTTGCTCACACTGTAACAACACCCATGATACTGCATATGCATAATGTGGCCAGTATTGGAAGATTTATACTCATGGAATTGTTCCTCTCTTCGTTCCGCAATTTTCTTTGGCCAGTAATATCTGATTTATGTCTACACAGTTTTTCTTGATATCAAGGAGGAGGCCCGAGACTATGGTCAAATTTCCAAGGAGGAATTAACTTCGAGCAAAATTCCTGTGCATGTTGGGAGGGGCATCCCACTATGCTCAGCGTGTCAGAACTTTACAAATGATGCTCTTAGCTATCTTAGCGAGAAAGAATCACAAGATAAGATGATGCAGGTCCTTCATGATGCTTGTTCTCAGACTTTTTCATTGGAAAAGAAGGTATTCCTTTTGAACACTTTGGTTTGTTTTTATAATCAGTCACTGTAGTACATACTGAATTGTAGGTGCTGTAGAAAATGACCTACACTAGAGCACAGTGGCTGTATTTCTTTACTAAATGTCATGCTGGGAAGATAATAACTCACGAAACATAAATTATACATGGATTATCTTAGCATGGACATTCTCTCTCTGCAGTGTGCTGAGTTGGTGGACTACTATGTACCTCTTCTCTTTGCCAAGATCGCTGAGATCAAGCCAGACGAGTTCTGCAAACAATACGGCCTCTGCAACTCTCTTCTGTCTGGTGTGAGAAGTGAGAGCACATGCGCGCTTTGCCACAGCTTCATGGATCAAATCGAGACCAAACTGAAAGATCCTGATGCTGAGGTAATTCCTTTGTTTTACTTGTGTTGTTGCTTCTGCCCTGACTTTTACCCTGCCTGCCCTAATATTTTTCATGTTATATCCGTAGGTTGAGATAATTCAGCTTCTCCTCAAGGAATGCAACAAGCTTGAAGGCCATGTGCAGCAGGTAAGCTACTGGGTTCCTCTTCTAAACAGAAATATATTACACAGGAGACATTCAGCTTCTTTAGTTTACATTCATTATACAGCATGCAAAGGTTACATCTGTTGACATTTTCCATGTTGACAGTGCAAAAGATTGGTCCTGCAATACATCCCTCTCATTCTGGTCAATGGAGAGAAGTTCCTTGAGAAGAATGATATATGTACGATCGTTAAAGCATGCGACGCCGGCAAAAAGAACCTGGTCGGATCATTCTCCGAGGAGGCATTGCTGAGCGATGCATGATGGTAGGAAGGCTACACCAAGCCGTGTTAAGCCGGCACAATCATAATCACAAGTTCTTGTTGTACATAAGGGGTTAAAACTTAAGTGGCTTTTTGCCTTGTGTTGCTCCTGTATTCTTTTGGATGCTTTGTGTATTATAAAGGAGGGGTATGGATAGGTGATACTCTGTCAAGTCAACTTGGTGTTTATACATAGATTTATAGTAGCATCATCAAAATTCAATCTAGTAAGTATGTGTTGTAATTGTTACTTTGACAGTGGTTAGTTTGTATTTACATCTGTCTACTATAATGGTCTACTGCCATATTTCCTTTTTCTGGTGATCAGATTCGGTTGACGAAGAGGTAGATTTTCTGTCACTTCCCCTTCGCGGTCGGACTTGCTAACAAGTACTAGTGTTGTCTGAAACAACAATTTGACCATGAAAACCATATGATCGTTAAGAAATAAGAAGGTTGCTCAATTTTTACAACTGTTAACTTTGCAACACAGAATTTTTGTGAAGATACCAGATAGTCTCTGGCATGTTGTCAATGGTTAAGATTGTATGGCACGTTGGGTAGTGTTTGAATAAGGGGGTATTTCTCTAGCAAGCTTTGACATTCCCTATGTATATGAATTCAAATCACACATTTAAACATGTCCTAACTCTGCACCTTTTCAAAGAGAGAAGAATATGCATCAGTCTAAGTTCTAACACTTGCCCGGATTTCATATGCTCAACGCTAGTGACTAAAATGTGCAACATAATTTGGAAAAGAAGTAAAGATATAAGAACATACCAATCACACTATTGCAACAGCATAATAAATCATCTTCGCTAACTTGCAGCTACTCCCTCCGCCCCGCTTTATAAGTCCTACGTGTGTCACTAGATCGTCAATTTCATCAACGTAATATGAATTGTATAACAAAAAAATTATACCATTAGAAAACATCCGAAGTTTGGAATGGTATAATTTTTGTAATATACTCCCTCCATTCGGAATTAGTCTACATACTATATCCAAAATTTGTTCGGAATTAGTCTACATCATGTGTGGGCCCAACCTCGGTTACTAAGAGGGGAGAGAGTCCATACACAATGCATGCATCAGTTCGCTTTTTCCCATGCATGGATTGCATTAGTTAAGCTTGGTTTAACCAATGGGTGCTTTGTTTTCTTGTGAGACAAAAATTGTGATGCATGGTGCAAAAGTAGTATTAATAAATGCTAGCCTAATTTGTCTGAATTATTCCAAAACGTAGACTAAATCAGAATGGAGGGAGTATAAATTGTATTAGGTTGGTCAAATTTATCTAGGGACAGGGAGTAGCAATTTTAGTTTGGCATCAGATTTTTCGTTAGTCCGATCTGCTAAAATATATACTCTCTGTTACATAATATAAGATGTTATAGATATTTTAATATGAAGTATATGCAGATCAAAATGAGTGAACCTACACACTAGAATATGTTAATATACCTCCGATTTTGGAAAAGGCTAGTTTGGCATTAAATTATTTTTGAATTATTCAACCAATAATACCACAGTTTTAAAAATACTGCAGTCTTAAATATTTTGACATGTTTGGATGCATGGAATTTTGTGGTTTTAGAAACTAAAGTATTGTCCAAAATTTATTTTTTGCTGTACAAGAAACTTCAGTCCTGACTTGTTTTTTCCTAAACTGAAGTATTATCCAAAACTTAATTATTACTTTGCCTGGCGACTAAATACTTTGATTTTCCAATACTATGGTTTTATAAAAACCGCGCTGCCAAACTAGGCCAAAACATAAGCCTGTGCCAATGCATTGTTTTTTAGCTTACCATAGGAGCATTAAAAAAAATTTAGAGACAACTGGTCTAATGCACTGTCTCTTGTCGGTTGTATCTAAATTAAATGATTTAGTACTCATTCATACATGCCATTGCGTTAGGAATATTTTTTTGCCTATGGCCACGTGAAAATGTTATAGCTACGATACAACCCCACTCACTTTGTTTATTAAGTTTTTTTTTTAGAAAAGGGGAGAAGCCCCAGCCTCTGCATCGATTGATGCACACGGCTTTTATTGCATAGTCAAAAGTGTAGTTCGAAGTTTTACATCTCAAGCAAAACACAGTATAAATGAAATAAAAATCGATCTAGGACAGATGTGACACAGCCTCTCAAGCGACTATCTTGTTAGACGCCTTGAATTCTTCTAGACAGCCGCCAGGTACCCCGGGAGTAGATATCCAAAGCGACCGCCTCCTGCCGGATGCATCCAGAGTTGATAAGCGCTCGTTGCGCCTCCGGGCCAGGAAGGCCCACTCGTGGATCCAGTAAGTAGCCAAGCGGACCACATGTAAAAAGTTAGGATGACCACCTTTGTTAAACACAATGTCATTCCTGCATTTCCATATAAACCACAAAAGAGCACAAGTTCCCACACGAATTTGCGCTTTTAAGTTCTTTTCCACCCCATTTAACCAGTTTCCGAACATATCCGTACTGTTAACTGGAGGAGTAATATTAAAAGTGTACTGCACTAATGTCCATAGAAGATACGCAAAAGGGCATGTAAAAAATAAATGATCTATTGACTCCTCGGAGTCACAAAAGACACATTTCTTACACCCATTCCAATTTCTTTTAGCAAGATTGTCCTTCGTTAGGATAACTTTGTTAAATAAAAACCACATAAAGATCTTAATCTTTAACGGTATTTTCAGTTTCCATATTTGTTTGCGCAGATTAACAGTATGACAATGCAACAAGTCTTCGTACATGGATTTTACTGTAAAAGCTCCTGTAGATGTAAATTTCCAAACAAATTTATCATCCTCATTTGTCAAAGTCACGGATATGAGTTTTTGCAACATATGCAGCCACGCAACCCATTTATTTCCTGTCAAGTTTCTTCTAAATTCGATATGTACTGTAGAATTAGCTAGTGCATCCGCTACCAAAACATTTTTGTGGCGTACTACAGAGTACAACGTTGGGTATTGTGTAGCTAGAGGGACTTTGTTTATTAAGTACCATGCCACATCAATAAAATGCATATAAAACCGTGATAAGAAACTTTCATCAACATTGACTTTACAATATGGAACGGAGGGATTACGTGTGATAAATTTTGTGTGAGCGTGTCCTAGAAATATTATTTCCTTGAGCATAAAAGAGAAATGTATAAGAAAAGATTTAACATAAAATGCGATCAAAAAATACCACGGTATCTGAAGCACGCACGACGGCACGAGTAGCGAAATCGAGTGAAGAGAGCTGGGCGGCGTGACAAGAAGGGAAGGGAAGCAGAGTCGAGTCAACTCCAGCCCGCACGGTCGCCGGCCGGAAGGGAGAATGTCGACGACGATGCCCCACCGGCTACGCGCGCGAGCCGAGGCGGCGGTGGCGTCCCTGGTGGTCGTCCGCCCGCACGAGATCGCCCCGCTGATGAGCGCCGCGTCCACCTTCTTCTTCGTAAACCATCTCTACTCGAATCCGCCTCCCAAATTCGAGCCATCGTCAAAGTGTAAATGAAAATTTGATTCTGTGGGTGACGCAGATCCTGAGCGCCTACTTCGTGGTGCTGCCACTGCGGGACGAGGGGGCCATCTCGCTCGGCCTCGGCGCCCTCCCGGGCCTCTTCGTCGGCTCGCTCCTGCTCACCGTGCTCGCCGCCCCCGTCGCCTCGCTCGTATTCTCCCTCCCTTCCATCCCCAAGACCAGGGTATGATCAAATCTTTACTGTACCTTCCTCACTTGGCTCGTTTGTTTTAGTTCGAGAGCTTACGTTCACTCCTTGATAAATGTAGATAAACTGCATTAGGTTCTCGCGAATATTAAAATTGATTTGGCTCTGCTATGTACACGTAGAGTGTGTTTCTTACAGTAAAAGTCTCCAATACAAACTTCTCGGTTATTAGATATCAGCAACTTTTTAGTCTTGGTTAATGGTTTCATGCAGTCAAATTAGACGTTTGTTTGGACTGCAATCTTTGTCTTGGGTGTGATTCCAGCTGTAGATGGATTGTTAATGTTTAGGGGAACATAAGTCCTTTGGTCTGCTGGATCTTGGCATTATTTGGATTGCTTTTGTTTGCTGCAGTTGTCTTTTTTTTAAACGAGCAGGTCAGCAGGCTGAAAAATGTTAGGAGTAATTTGCATTTGCGTCTGCTGGAAGTTTCGACGTAGCAGAGAAGATATCTTTGCAGTGACCTCTCCTGTCACGTGGTTTAGCCATTTTGACTAGGCTAGAAGTCAATTTTAAAAATATGCTTCTGCTCTTCTCCTTTTGACGATTCCCCGTTCTTATTCAAATAATTTGTGATGATTTAAGATCAGCAAATTGCCTGCCAATCATTTTCCCTTCACTGACACAAGCTATCATCGATACCTGGAATTTCAGGCTTTGGTTTTGATACACAGGTTCTTCAGCATATCCCTTCTTGTATTTTTTGTGCTTTGGTTTTCCTCAAAGCATGGCTCCCCTTCTATATCCCAGGTAACACACTGATGATATGGTGATTTCTTATAATTTTTGCGTGCATGATTATAGACAGGGCCAAACTTATTTTTGCTTATTCTGTTGATGTTGTGATCAAGTCAACTGAAGATAATTCAAATAAACCTACCGGGTGGGGAAACCACAGCTGGTTCTACATAGTTGTGAGAATAAGCTTCTTTCTTTGGGTAAGCCTTTCCCTATTATATGATCCTGTTCATATGTTGAGTTTCAAATTGTCGTTCATGTGAGTTACTCTGTCCATCTGAAGGTTGCTTTGCTTAATCTCATCACAATATCATCCACTTGGGCAAGGGTAATTGATGTCATGGACAGTGAGGTATCGTTTGATAATCGCACCCAAAAACATTCGGTAACTCCAAGACATTTTGCCTTTTTCTTTTTCAAATCCTTATTTCTATTTTAATTCAGTCAGGTTCAAGATTGTTTGGTTTTATTGGGGCTGGTGCTACGCTAGGGCAACTTTTTGGTTCTTTATTTGCTGCAAGCTTGGCATGGATGGGACCATGTACGTATGTTTCTCTAGGACATTCCTCCGCATGACACAATGACCTTCTGTCTGATTTTTTGTGGATACAATGTCATATTTCCCCAACTTCCCCAGATCTGCTCCTGTTTTCCTCCCTCTTGATGGAACTTGCTGCACTCTCATCAAAAGGAATCTGCATCGATGCTAATCATGGTTCAACAGAACTGCGATCAGTAGGGTATGTAATCCTTCTGGACATGAGTTACAAGTTCTTGATTCACTTTCCTGTTAATTTTGGCATGAGCAACCTGCATATTTTATAAACGATTTGCTGACTTGATTTCCCTTAGCAAACCTTGAGTCACCAATACAATCTCTGAATGCTCAACTTTAATTTTTATTAATTTCGACAGTTTGTAACAAAAATATGAATTAGAATGGTTGCCTTTCATACTAGTTTTGTAGGTGCTACTGATGATTTCATTTGACTTGTTGGTGCTTCCTTGTGTTCATAAGTATTTAAGACCTCCCAATCCATTGCCAACTGCAGAGGAGAACAAAGTCCGAATACAGAGCTTGGTGATGAAATGTCTTCACTGGTCACTTCACCTAGAACACCTTCCCATTCGCAAAAGACCAAACCTGGGATTTTTGTGATGTTTGAAGGTTTCTGGTTGATCATGCAATCTCCCTACCTGATATACATATCTCTGTTTCTATGGATGAGTGCAGTTGTCTCATCCTTCTTTTACTTCCAGGTATAATATTTCTCTATCTGTGTTTTGACATATAGATAACAAGTTCTGCAATGCTATGAGCTTGTTGCTTCCTTAAATAAATGGTCAGACCACAAAGGATCCCCATTTACTCCCCCAATTATTTTTCTCCCTGATTTTCAGAAAGTAACAATAGTTGCTACTACAATATCAAGCCCTGCTGCCAGAAGGAGAACATTTGCACTGATAAACAGCTTTATAGCAGTCTTTATTCTTGCCGGACAGCTCACTGTGACGGTATCTTGTCCATCTCCAAACTATCCTCATTTTGCTCTACTTTGTTAACCCCCTTTCCAGTGTGAATAAGTGCATATTAGCCAAACAAATGTCACATGTTAGAACTAATGTACCATATATCATGGAGAAAGAAGTACTTTTATGGCACTATGCATGGTTGAAGTGTATTAGTAGGTATGTATAATATAATCAACTGGGGCGCCAACATCAAAAGCTGTTTGATTCTCTGTAAAATTAGTACTCCCTCCGTCCACAAAAGGATGTCTCAACCTAGTCCAAATTTGCATGTATCTACACACTAAATCATGTCTAGATACATACAAATTTGAGATAGATTGAGACATCCTTTTGTGGACGGAGGGAGTAGTACATGTTGCTGGTTTTTCATCAACAATACAGTGGATCTAAATGCATCAGCATCAGCATGCAGGAGTTTCATGTACACGATTATTTTGTTAATTGTTTTTTAATTAGCACTTCATCATATTTATGTTCCAAAAGGTGGGTAAATATAATCAAACTTATATCGCCCGCTCTTCATATCTATGGTGTTCATGTATCCCTACCGGATATCATGATTACAATAGGTAACCTCTATCTTTTCAATGAAATGAAACACAAAGGTCTTTTGCTTTTTCTCGAAAAATAGGTAACCTCGTTATAACATCAAGATCAGTTTTTGCATTGCACGTCTAACATTGTAAAATGAAGTACAAGAATTGAATTAATTTTGCAAATGTGTATCTTTTTTGTATACTGCGTTGATGTGCTTATTGAGGTGGTCTTTGTGGAACACCTGTTATTATTTTCAAGAATAACCTTCTATCACTCCATGGAATCTCAATAGTTTTCCCCATACCAAAGTAATTCCCATGCACACTGAGATAATTTGTAGTCAGATACCTAAGAGTGTAGTCCAACTGGTGCGTGATATGTCTCTACCTATGTAACCATTGAACAATGATACCTGGTATTGAATAAAAGAACACAAATCAACAAATCAAGATATTTCTTAGCCAAATTGTAGTTAGAAGACTCTGGAATGACCAACGTAGGTTGATTTATTTGTTTGCTTTTTATCCTTACAGTAATCATGACATACTTGGATTTTAATCAATTCATGCTATGATTAAATTTAAACGAGTATTGATTTCAGGGTCATATCCTTACAGTAGCTGGTGTAACAGTTGCTATTTGTGCATCTCCATTCATTGCTGCCTCAAATCTGGTCGCCCTTGCTGTATGGCCAACTTGGATTGCTGTGGCTGTCACTGAAACTATTCGAAAGGTATCAATAGACAAACTCTAATTGAGATAATCTTGCAATCAGTGTTTTTATTCACCCATTAAATGTTGGTATGAAAAGACACATTTCAAAAGGTAATGCATATGCAAAAGCTAAGTAGTCATTAGCATTGTGTATGCAGAGACACATTATATATTGATTTGTTTTATTTAGTACCTCAAGTGATTTCGTGTATTTATTGGTACACTTTCATTCAGTTGCAGCTTAATAAATTCATGATTGTAGTTTTTTCTACTATGATCAAAATTTATGTTTTAGTTATTAGTATTTGCCATCAATATGTTAACACCAGGCATTTTAATATATCAAATATGGTCAATGGTTTGGGACATGAGCCGCAATAGATTTTCATCACCTATTAACACTGATTTAGGGCACACCATCTAGAAAGAAAAACAATGATTTGGGGCATACTGAATGCTGTTCGATATTAGGAGAAGTCTGTTGAGTACCTGTATTTTACTCCATGTTATTTTTTCCTGTATCGATGTATATACTCTGTAATAAACGCATAATTGTTCTTTTTTCTTGCAATAAATGATTATCTAATTTGTTGTTTCCCATTTACTCATTGCAGGTAACCACTTATGTTGTGACAAGACCTGGAAGGGAGTTATTATTCACAGTTGTCTCACAAGACGAAAAGTACAAAGCTAAGGTAGAATACAAGTTCCTTACCTAATGATAATCATTAGGAAACATAATGGAACATAGCGTGATACGTTATAGATTATCAAAGCATAGTAGAATATAAATGAGATGTAACCTTTTTGCACTCATTTTGAGCGGTTTCCACCTGAGTATATTTGGAGGTAGGTCCACTAGCTGCCCAATTGGGTGAATGTTTTTAATAACTTGGTTCAACACAGAAGAAATCAATATGATCTTCTCTAAAATAATGATACTTGGTGAGCATTCAACATTTATCCATTTGCAATTAATTACAGCGCATTAGAGATCCGCTTCTCTCCTAAAACATAAAGCCAAAGTAGCTATGAGTGAACTATTGTTTTCTTCTAATTTCAGAGGTAGTAGATGCTTACCGAGAGATGGCGTTTTCGCAGTTGAGTACTTACCTTTGTTGCGAATATCGGATTCTATAAAAGCATCTTGCCTGATATTGGCAAAGCATGTGAATACGATCTTGTTTCTTGACCCATTTTTCATAATTAATTTGGCTAATTGGTTTCTTATAGGTATGTATAGATGTTATCGTTCAAAGGCTTGGGGATGCGACAGCTGCCGGAATTTACAGGTTGCTGTTCAGCAGCCTTGAGAAGAAAACATCCATGGTCAACCTCTATGCATTGCCGGTATGAATCATGTTTGTGGTCATTTACTTGCTCGTTTCTGCTTTCTGTATCATGTTGTCTGTCATGTGTGATATTTTATCTCTTAAAAAGAACTCCTTAGCATTGTAGTCTGTTTGATTGTGCATTGGGAGGTAATTCCTGATACAGATCATTGCACTATACTTTGGTAGAAACGAATTAAGATACACTCAGAGTCTTCCTGTGAAGATGCTTTGAATGAAAAATGTTCCTGGCTGAATATACAGGTGCTCAAAAGTATGTATACTCCCACCAGGGCAGGATCAAGGAGTCTGGGGAGCCTTTGCTATCTCAACTGCTGAACATAACTGAATATAGGAATCCATACTGAAAATTAAAATATCTCGCTTCTAACCTATCTCTACTTGTACGTGAAAGCCTGGTTGAATTGTGCAACTACCAGATCTTCTTTTGGGGTTACTAGTTATAATTGCCAGAAAACTGATCCTGGGTATTAACTGTGAAGCATGATTTTGCATTTGTTTTAGGTTCTGGGGATATCACTAACAAGTTGCACTAATCTTGTGATACCAGCTCTGCTTCCTCTGGCTTCTCACTGCATTTCATTTGGGACGACTCCAGACAAATCTTGCCAAGCTTCAGGCAGCTTCTGACCCATCATAGTTCCTAAAAGGTACCTGGAGACCTAAAAATAGATATCATCAAACGAGAGTGCTGTCCTGCTCCTTGATATCTTTCTGTGTTCTTGCTGGGTAGAGCTGTTTGTGCCTGACTTTTCCCTCTCTAGGATATTGACTCAAATACAAGTGAAGTTCTTCCAGAATGCGTGGAGTGCCTGCAGAATGCAGGGTTGCCACCCCGCATTGGTTTTGTCTGCACATTTAGAAGGGACTGCAAATTGACAGAGGAACCTTCGAATATAACACCAGATATAACTACAGGAAATGTCTGTTGGAGGACATAAATAGTTCACCAGCATAGAGTAGAAGAATACACGATTTTTTATATCTGCTTTTAGTTCACCCATTCAAGGTAGAAAATTGTGTCATGCAAACTGTAAGCGTCTGCGTTGTTTATGGGAAAAGTAGGGCTGGTTCTGTTGGGCAATTATTCTGCTCTGTTGTGTAAAACTCTGTATTTTTCAGTACCACACCTAGACTGCATATCTTCTGCAGATATGTGTGCCTGTAATATAGTTTTCCAGGCAAACCATCTGAGCCTGACTTTTGATGCTACAGTGAAATGCTTCTGTATTTTCTGTGTGGGCATTGAACTGTCGTTCCCTGTGAAATTCTCCAAATTCGTATGTTCCAAAAGGGCAATATTTACAGATAAAAGACTGTTCATATTCACATTGCATACCTGTAGAAAAATGATAATCTGCTACCTGCTTCGATATTTCTATAATGCTCACATTCTGGAACACTTACACCTAAAGACAGCTTGCGTTTCTTTACAAGAAAACTCAAAGATCGAATGGTAAGATTAATGTTGCAACGCACGATCTTTGTGCCGGTCATTTGAAAACTACGCCTGAATCGAAACAATCGAGGAAGATATAAAATGGCGGGAGGAAGAAGTAGACGGCATCATCGATCGGCCCTGTGAGCATTGCTCCTGCGCTTCTTGGCACAACTCCAGTAGGAAAGAAGAGAAGAAGGTGGCAATGGCAGCGTCAAAGCGCAGTAGCGTCGTCTTGCTCGTCGTGGTCGCGGTGGCGGTGGTGGCTGCAGTGCAGCTGCAGCCGGCGGAGGCGTTGAGGAGGCACCGCGCCGACGCCCGCGTGCTCTGGTTCCCGGGCACCAGGCAGCGCAGCGGTTACCCGGGTTTCCCCCGCGGCAGGCTTTCGCCGCCGTCAACGCCCCGGCAGGCTGTCGCCTCCGTCCGCGCCGGCCGGCAGGCTCACGCCGCCGTCGCCATCGACTCCGCCCGCGCCTGGCGGCTCGCCGCCGTGCGTCGCCGGTAGGCAGCAGGCGCCGCTGCCCGGCTTCCCCGGCATGCCGGGTGCCAGCAGCGGGGCGCCGCCGTCGTCGCCGACGGACTGCGTGACACCGCTGGCGGGACTGATGACGTGCGCGACGTTCCTGACCGGGAGCGAGGCGGACACGCCGACGCCCCAGAGCGAGTGCTGCGGCGGTCTGACCATGTTCTTGAACAGCTCGGCGGCGTCGGACGACCGGTCGCTGCGTTGCCTGTGCCCGGTGATCCTGGGCGACGTGAACCGCATGCTCCCGAAGCCCATCGACCCCGTGCGCATGATGTACCTCCCCATCGCCTGCGGCGTCGTCCTCCCGCCTCAAGTCCTCTTCATCTGCTTCAGTACGCCCACGCCATTAACTCTGATCTCTCTCCTTTACTCCGTGTCATGAATCAATCACCATGATGGTTTTCTGGAATTGATGCAGCTGGGCAGCCGACGCCGCCGGTGGTGACGCGGATTCCGGAATCCTGGGAGAAATCGTCTTCTTCTTCAGGTGAGCTACTCACTACTTCAGACAACTTTTACCCTTAACATCCAGTACTGTCCATGGTTGAGCTTGATTGGCTTTCTGAATTCTGATGTCTCCATCTGCTTTTGCAGCGTTGTCGCCTTGATTCGGTGCCGATCGATCGGATTTGGTTGATGCTCATCACACATACGTACATACATGATTTAATCTCGGATATATCGTTTTATGTACTAGTAGTATCAAGTTTAAGATCACAGCATCAGCAAATAGTTATCGACTTGCGACCATCACAATCATGTCTGAGTTGTGGTGTACCACCGTTGATCGATGTAATAGCTAGTAGAATGATTCTCATTTTTTTCTTCTAATTATTGAGATATAAACAAATATATAAGAGCACATTGCAGTGAACTATTAATGTTCTTGCACCGCTCGAACCTCGCGTTTCTGCAGTTTCGCCCAAGAATTCAAGAAATGACATTCGAAAAAGAACAACATTCTCTTTCTGTCTTAATAAAGAAGACACGCAATTGTCTTGCGTGTTCTTGAAAAAAAAAGATCCCCAGGTGTGACTCTTTGGAAACATGATTTGTTCCTTGTTTTCAAACTGCCTAGAAAATACAACATCATCAATCATAATAGATATTCTATAACGACCAGTAAATGGAGTAAACCAACTACCATACAAATCAGATAGGCTTTTCGAAAAAAGGCTTGTCATACAAATCAGATAAACTAGCAGGAACACAGTTGATCCCAACAAGACACAAGCTAAACTCCGTATGTGCTTAGCATGGGAACACAAAACGAATAAACGCTCAATAGTTTCATGACTATCACAAAACTCGCACAATATATTCCACTTTTTACATCCCTCCTTTTCAAATTCTTCTTGGTCCGAATCCAATTTCTGATCAAAGCCGACATAAAACTTTGATCCTCAAAGGTAATTTGAGCGTTCGTAATTTCTTATAAGAAAAGTTAACCCTTTTTTCCAATAAAAAGAAGGAATACATAGACTTCACCGAGAAGTTCCGGACTTAGTCAAAAGCCAAACCACTTTGTCCTTGATAAAACTAGTGGTCGTAAAAACTTTGAAAAGATCAACTATGCGTGATGTATTTGGCAAAAAACGGTCTCAACATACTCTAATAAGTAAAATTATGGAGATAACAAGTCATCACAATTGCCATGAAAGTTCAAACGGATAACTTAGGACAAGTGATCACGTGAAACAACGAGATGAACTACTGGTGGAAATAGTTGAAAAGATTGACTGCGTAGATGAATTTGACGAAATTGATGTGAAAACTCCGAACATAAAACAAGAAATTGGAGATTTACAATGAACAAATGTTGGAATCGATTGCGGAAATAGAATCACATCGTGAATGTGCATCTTTTTCGTGTAGCACTAAACCGTTGTTATGTAGATCAGGGGTGAAAGAGACACAACAAAAGTGAGCATAACTAATCTCGTTCATATTCGCAAAAAAAAACTAATCTCGTTCAAAACTTACCTAAAAGCTTGAGCTGGATCTACCGGCGTGTGCTCCCTCAACCGACTTGCCCCTGCGAGTCTACATCCGAAAAAGTCTGAATTGTAAGTTCTCAGGGTTAGGCTTAGAGGCGCTTTAATTACCAACGTGCATACGTGACCCAACTGCTCGTGCAGTCATCCAAACACCTGATCTTTCATTGTGAGGGCATGGTTGACCTCTATGCATGTAACCAAACAAGTCCACTAAAAAAAACACGTCCACCTCAAATACCCTACCTAGGTTTGAAAAGTAAATATTTCCAGCTTTGCCAGAGTAGAAAAATGTCCTTTATCTTCTCTTTTTACAGTATCAGTGTCCTTTATCTTGGTATACCAGACTAAAATGAAATAGCAAAGCATGGCAGCAATCCAAAAATAACAAGAAAAAAGGAGGCAAAAATGGCCAAGAAAGATGAGAGGGAGAAGCGAAGCGAAGCACGAGCAGTGTCTGACGCTTTATCCGGTTCCCCTTCTTCCCTCGCCGACCAAACCAAGAAGAAGGCAGGAAGGAAAAGAAATCGAACGAAATAAACAATCCGAGAGGAAAGCTAGGGTTTTCGCCATGGCCACCGCCCACCTTGAGCTTCTCCACCCCTCCATTTCCAATCTCTCCTAGAGCAAGGCGGATCCCCTCCCCCGCGCATCTCGCTTCCGCGCCAAAGGAGCCGCCTTCCCTTTCCGCCCGCTCCCTCTCCTCCGTCCGAGGGTTTCCTTTTCCTTTCCCTTCTCAAAGCCGCCGCACCGCATCGCATCGCGTCGCTGGCGGAATAAGCAAGCAACCCGCGCTCTGGGCTATCGTCATCAGGTAGGCGCTGGCGATCGAGCTCCGGGCGAGAGCTTTGGCGGCGGCGGGGGCGGTCGGATAATGTGTATACTCTGCGCCGTGCAACGGTGGTCGCGGCGCGTCGCCACCATGCTGCCGTGGCTCGTCCTCCCGCTAATCCTCCTCTGGGCGCTCTCCCAGCTCCTGCCCGCCGCCTACCGCTTCGAGGTCACCTCGCCGCGCCTCGCCTGCGTCTCCGTCCTCCTACTCACCCTCTTCTGGTACGAGATTCTCCTCCCACGCCTCTCGCTCTGGCGCGCACGCCGCTCCGCACGCCTTCGAGAGGAGCGCCGTACCCACGCTCTCGAGCTCCAGAAGCTCCGCAAGACCGCCACACGCCGCTGCCGAAACTGCAACAACCCATATAGGGACCAGAACCCCGGCGGTGGGAAGTTCATGTGCTCCTACTGTGGCCACGTTTCCAAGCGGCCTGTTCTTGACCTTGGCCCTGCAGGGAAGGTCCCGGTTGGGTGGCCTTGCAGTCAGGATTGGGCCAATGCTGTTGGCGACCCAGGTTACTGGCTGGACCTGCGGTGCTCCGCCGATAACTCATACTCAGGGTTCTCATGGCGGCTGTTCTCGTGCTTTTACATGAGTTTGGCATGGTTTTGGAAGAAAGTGTTCAGGTTTGGGTCATCAGGGGACATCAGTGGCTTGGGCAGGGATGGCAGAATGTTGACAAAAGGAGGAGAGAATGGAGGGAAGGCTGAGGAGAGCAGATTGGACAAGGCAAAAAGGAAGGCTGAGGAGAAGAGGTTGGCAAGGCTAGAGAGGGAAATGCTCGAAGAGGAGGAAAAGAAGCAGCGGGAAGAGATGGCAAAACTAGTGGAGGAGCGGAGAAGGCTGAGGGATGAGAAAACAGAGGCTGAGGAACGATCCAAAGGCGCTACCCCCGTTGGAGAGAAGGATTCAAGGAAGGAAGCAGAACGAAAGCGGCAGGAGAGAAGGAGGAAGGAAGACAAGGGATCAAGCAAGAGTAATTCAGATTGCGAGGATATCGAGAGAAGAATAAGCAGAGAGGGCGAATGGAAGCGGGACTTTGACAGAAGGAATGAGCCAGACAAACGGGAGGCAGTTAGAATTGGGGCAGAGGGATATAAGCCTCATAACTTTGATGCTAACAGTCAGGGTAGCAAGATCGTACAGAGCAGGACTAAGTACTTTGGACGCGTGACTGGAGGTTTGTTATCTTCTTCAAGAGGTTTCGGCGGTGGTTCTATTTTTGGTAGAAGTGCTCAGACCCCTGCTCCCCAAGCTAACAAGGTGACTAAACCGATTGTTACTGCAACTGACCAGAGTAATACATTTAAAAGAGATGCTCAACCTGCAGCTGCACAAGCAATGGCCAAATCTTCTACAACTGGAGAAGCTAGAAATATGTGGACCAGTTCTCATCAACCTGTAAGTAGCAAAGACATGACTATATTTGTGTAATTTTTTGTGATTATACTAAGTGACATAAGTTGCTTACATCTATTTGCCATCTTACATCTAATTATTTGTATTATGCTATATGCAGGTTAGTCCAAATATGCACCCACATCCTACCGGCCTTAAAAAGTCATGGCATCAGCTCTTTAGTCGCTCCACAGCTGTTTCCCCTTGTCCCGACATTACTGTTTCAGCTCGTGAAAAGAATCGGCAGCCGGAACTAAATGGAGCTCAGATAAGCAGTGCCCAAAATTTTCTGGCTCAGTATCCTCCTCTGGACAGCAATACAAGGTCAAGCCGATCCATCCATTTTACAGGGTTTCCACCATTAAATGGAGCACCTGCTCACATGCCGCTATCTCACTTTCCAGCTGGACATGCGCCCTTCTATGCTGAGGCTGAACCAACAGTATTGGAAGAATCAGAACGATTTGAGGACCCATGCTATGATCCAGATGCAATTGCGTTGCTTGGTCCTGTTTCAGAGTCCCTAGACAACTTTCCTCCAGACTGGGATAACAGGTTTATCACGAGTGCTGTCACCAAGGAACCACATGTTAAGCCGTCACCAATTGAGTCTCCCCTGTCAAGATCAAGGGCTGTTGAAGAAAAGCCTATTAAACCCTCACATTTTTCTATTTACAATGGGCCTAATGGTTCCATGACACCTGAGGCTACCAATGAGCAAGGCACATGGCAAATGTGGAGCACACCATTGGTTCAAGATAGTTTAGGCCTGCGAGGTTCTCAAACAGAGTGGCTTCAACCAAATAAGAATCAGTTTAACCATGGTTTCAGTAACTTGAATGGCGGAACAAGGAGCGCTGTTGGTGCTGGTGTGCATAACAATGATTTATGGCTGCAGAAATCACCCTTCCAGCAGTTGCCTCGTGCTACAGAGAGTCTATTCCTTTCACATGATTTTCCAGAAAATGCTGTTCACCATGACTTGGGGTGTGGATCTCCAAACAAAGTAGCTCGTGCACACCCTTTTGGGCCACCTGGTCCTGGTAATCCTTGGTCCAAGTAAGTCCTTTGCGATGTTCCTTTTGTTCTTTTCTGAATCTTTTGCAGCAATAAGGTTTTTTGTCCTTACCGGTTACTCCATTGACAGTGGTCTGTTTCTCATGAGGTCGTGTTTAATTGTGAATTTGTGATTCAGGTGGTCCAGTTCACTATTGAGTATAGCTTTATCTACCAATACATATAAGAAACAAAGTGCTCAAAACTCACATGATTTGATACTCTTACATGAACATGTACATGAGTTTATATAGCATGCACGTGTTTTGTGTGCGTAACTGTTTGCAGTTTATTCTACAGTTTTCAACCAAGACATTTTGTAATATTTACGGACAGATATAGAACCAAGATAAAATAAAACGTAAAGTGCAATGTTCGGTATGCAGTACAAAACAGGTGTGGAAGATCTCTGAAATAGTACAAGCACCAGTAATATTATACAGTTTGTATGTATCTTGTGCATGAGAATTATTGAAATATGTTCACATGCGATTGGTTGCTTTTGCTTATCTGATGAATCAGTCATGCAATTAGGTTGGTTAGCTTGGTTAGTAGTAGGAAAACAGAATTAATGAGACTTAATTTTTGTTGGTGAGCTTACTTCAGGGTGTGTACGGTTGGGCTTTGGCTGTGGTTTTCTGTGCTTATAAGCCAAAGGCCCAACCTAACGGCACAACCAGGAAACACGCTTGCACCGAAAGCCCCACCCAGTAAACTGCTGGTGAAAGCAGCCCCAGTTTACCTAGTATTTACCCGCCTCCTGCCATCGGAGTAAAAGAAGCGCTACACCACCAGATTCTCCCGAGCCCCTGTACTTCGCCCAGCTCTCGTCTCTTCATCTCTCTGGTGATATTAGGGTTAGCGCCGCCGCCCCCCGCATCCCCGGCGATGCTCTCCCACGGTTCTGGTGGCCGCCTCCCTCGTGTACCCCTGCCTCACCTCCGACACCATCTCTGGCTGCTGGAGCTCGACCATGGTGCTCTGCCACCACCACACAACTTCCCAATGAAGCACGGCAGTATTCTCTCGTTTCTTTACTCTACTTCGCCTGTAGAGACAAGCCCCTCGTGCCCCAGATCTGCTCTATCCAGGTTGCCGTCATCCACCATCCTACCGTGAAATCTAGTTCTACTGTTATTCCCCGTCGTTCTGAAATCTAGTTCTACTGTTGCACATGCAGTCATGCACCTGTTGTTTGCTATGCCGTGGTGTTCTGTTATTTGCTTTCTATCTACAGAGTACTGCTTGTTTGCCCTTTATTCTATTCAAGGTGATCAACGTTTACCGGATCCGTAATTAATTAACTTTTCATTACTGTGCTCGACTAGCTATAACATAATCCATCCATTTTATCCAAAGTGATCAACCAAGCTTGTATGCAAAATATTATTTTCGTCAAACAGTTCGTGTCAGCTAATTGACTAAAAAAAGTCAATAAATATTTTACTAGATAATCCTGTATGCAGAATATCATTTTGACTTTTTGTTAAACATGTCTGTCAAACCAATTAGCTTGAAGATTCAATCAAATAATTAACTCGGTAATGTGTCAGCTAGCCGATAATCCCATCAAACAAATTACTAGATAATGTATGCAATTAGCTACGACATGGCCGTTTACATCTAAATTAACCTCTAATGCGGTTTTTACCGTCAAATAGTGCGTTAACAGTCTCTTAGCTCTTTAAGGGTATTTCAGACATTTATCCTCACAGCTTCAGTTCAGACGGCTAGTTGCCAAATGGCTTTACAGCTTTCCCATAGCCATAGCACAAAGCAAAGCACACGACTACTTTTCCACAGCCACCTTTCCACAGCTGCTTTCAGATAAGCCACAGCCCAAACAAATATGTGGTTTCAACCACTGTGATGCCTTAGGTGAATACCGGGTTAAGGGGTTTAAAAGACTTTGATCTTGGTTAATTTAACCCTCTGTAACCCCATGTTGTTTGGTGGGTGAAGCCCCTAATCAATTCTTAAGCCTGGACCGAACGCAACCTATTATATGTATTGTTAGTCAAGACTTTGTTTCAACAGTATCAGGATCATAGTTATTATTTCCATTTATTTTTTAGAAGCTTAGTAGTAATGCTATTTTCAGTGTAGTAGTCTAGTAGCACAATACTGTGTACTGAAGTGCCTGACCATTAAGTCTTTGTACCTCGAATGACATATTGTGGAGGGAACTGGATATGATGTTTTGTTAGGGTGCTAAGTGAAATGATTCAATGTCTTTTGGCTTAAACTTTAGCATGTGCATTCTGTGTCTTATACTACTGTCTGCCATTGGTGAAGGGAAGCGCTCTCTCCAAGCTAATGATGTTCAATTCATTGGCTTGTTGCAAGCATTTGTTAAAAAAAGTTGTGTTTGGTAATCACTCTGTTGCAAAATGTATAACCACCCATATGCAAGCTTTGACCAAGAATTAATCCAATAATACATATCTTGTTTAGTTGTTATACACTGGATTCATCTTCCAAAGAACTTATGTATGATTACGATTTTCTGACCATCAACAAAATATTGTACAAGAAATTTACAGTGAAAAGTCATATTTGGGCTGTCAAAATACGCCCTACATTTTGCAACGGATTAAGTACCATGTAGTTTAGGTTTGCTTCACCAGTTTACCTCTGGTAAGGATTAAATATCTCTTACATTTAAGGGAGGCAATATGCTCCATTTAGAAGTTAGGACATGTTAATATCTCATATTAAACTGGGGATCGACTACGTGATGTTCAAAGGCCAAAATGAATTCATTCGTTTGCTTTTGGATACACTAGCTCAACACTTGAATAGATGGCTTAGCGAGAATTTGCATTGTGGATTTATTCGGTTGACATTGAATAACTGACAGTTCGGATGTCTTGGTATTTAATTACCTGCTTACCTGTTGGGCTTGTTCTGAATGAGGCATGTTTGAGCGTGATATCTAGTCTTGTTTCCTGGCTTGCATTGGTGGACATGCCTTCTTTTCAAAAACTTAGTTGTGGAGGTGACTTCCGGAAACACAAATTTGAGTATATTAGCTTAGCTAGATGAGATGGGTCAAGCTGGTGTACCTGGTATGGATGGTCCAACTGGGAACAACTGTTTTACACAGACTTGGTTCTATGCTTGAGCCTCTCGGCCAACCACAACTCATGTTAAACTACTTTCTTCATGCAAACTTTCCAGTTCAGACATTTGGGACCAGGGATGATAAAATTATCATTTTGTTCACCTGGCATGTTTATTTTTTCGTTGAAAATGCCTTTTTTTAAACTGTTGGTTGGTTGTGTAGGTTGGAGTAGAAACGCTGTTGGGTTGGTATGGAGGTTGCCATGGCTTCCCTCTGGAACCAAGGTCAAGAACAGTTTAAAACTTTAGGTTAGTAACTTAGCACTAAAGTGAGTATAGTAGGTTTATTTATAGACTATCTATTAATTTATGTTCACGCATTCAAAGATCTAGCCACTTAGTTTTTAGGCTATCTATTAATTTATGTTTACTTGATTCAAATTTAGCCACTTAGTTTGGACAAGTATCTTCTGCATTCTACTTTGGGCCCATACAGCAATATTCACGTGATGAGAATTACAGAGATCTATGGTTGGTCTGTTGGTCAGAAACCATCAATTTTACTAATAGGTTTGTAGGTTGTCTGCATTGATCAGGTTGGGTACATGGGTTTTAGTTAATTATTCACCGTCACTTTACAGTACCAGGAGTCATCACTATTGATTAGGTTTTCCTTACCATTGTTTTGTTCATCACTTGAACGTGAGGCTATTTGTGTCTGGTAGATAGTGAACATTCACTTTGATTATTGTAAGTACTCTGATGCTGAGAAAATGTATTGTAACTACCAGTAACATATTTGGGCCGCATCTACATGGTCCTAGTTTCTACAATATATTTTCAAATGTAGATCTTGCAGTTGCATGGTATTAATGTCTAGTAACTTATATTCTCAAATTTTTCTATATGATTGGCTCTATCAGTGCTTGAGTTTACTTTCAACTTTTCTGTTACATACTTTTCATAGGAGTGTCATGCTTGTGCATAGAATGAAACTCATACCTTGTTATGGATACAGGGAGGAACTGCTGCTGAATGGACCTCAGGAAGCTAGTCAAATCCACTCACCCACTGGAACTCACGCTGGTTTATTTCCAACTAATCCCGATATACAGTCAGTTTGGTCGTTCGATGGAAAAAGAGACAGCATGGAACTTATAAAATGATATGCCTGAACCGAGGCTCCCTTGCCTCCCACCTTCTAGTTTAGGGAGTTGAGGAGATACGTTGTCTGTATTCCCTTACGCCAGAACGAAACATAGCCATGTTATTAGCAGTGCTCACATGTTAATGCTGTGCTCATCCGATGTTTTTGTTTGGCGTCTGAAGTATTTCTTGTGAATTTAATGCAAATTGCGCCTGGAACTTATTAAGCGTGGGCATTGGCATCGCTTGGCTGAGCCAGCCGATTCGCTCTTACCCTTGAAGTGAACGGTGAGAGATCATCAGGTTTCATCACAATCTGTTTTGCTGCATCTTATCCAGGAAGCCCTTTTTGTGTTCAGCTCGGTGATGGAAGTTGGTGTTGCGAATTTTGTCAATTTTGTTTACTCTGCAGTGAGCTAAACTTTACGGTGAAAAAGACAGTTGTTGTTCAGTATTTAGGATACTTTAGATCAGAACAAATAAACCTATCATATTTTCTCAGTGAAGCAAATACCGTGACTTTTCGGAGCAAATACTGTGAGCTGAGAGCAAAGATGCTAACAGGCTTTTGACTCGCAAGATTCCAAAAACAGAGGTTCAAAATAACAGGAATTAAACCCAAAATGACAGCCTTAATGTATAATAGGATTATATATGCATTCAAAGTGATGATAACTGAGAATGTTTTCTAGATGTATTAGTAAAACAAGTCAATTTTGTTGAATTGCTATAATAAGCATGCAATTTGTCAATAATTTCTTCATTTGAAATTGCCATACATGAGAATTCATTTAAGTACTAATTTGTATGATGTTGTATGTAGGTGATTTAATGGTAAAAGAAACATTTTAAGTACCGGCTGAGGCAACGGTAGTACCGCTCGGGGAGCGTTGTTGCTCGTGAGTACTGCCTTCCTTCCGGGAGGTAGTAATACTGCCGGTGTTAGTACAACCGTCGATACCGCCCAAAACGCCCCTCGGGCCATATCTAGCGGTCTTGTCTACGGTAGTGGAACGGCACTACCAGTCCCACTGGTACTATCGGTGTCGCACACGATAGTAGCACTGAGGCTCCTCTACGGTAGTTGCATGCATGGTGGTATCGTCTAGTTCTTGCGCATCTACTCAACATCTCGATTGGCGTCTGGGGTGGTAGTAGCACTACCCCCAACGGTAGTACCATCCAGTACAGAAAAACTGCAGAATGGTTCAATTTTGACGATGCTAGTTCCAGCGAATGGCTTAAAGCCATGCAATCCGAGACGAAATCCATCCATACATCTCGATTGGCGTCTGGGGTGGTAGTAGCACTACCCCCAACGGTAGTACCATCCAGTACAGAAAAACTGCAGAATGGTTCAATTTTGACGATGCTAGTTCCAGCGAATGGCTTAAAGCCATGCAATCCGAGACGAAATCCATCCATATACGATGACCAAGCTTGGAACTTGATAGATCCGCCTGAGGAGGCCAAACCTATTGAATGCAAATAGATCTTCAAAAGATGTAATGTCACTATCCATAAGGCAAGACTTGTAGCGAAAGGGTTTCGACAAAATTACGGTGTTTACTATGATGAGACTTTCTCGCGTGTAACAATACTAAGGCCTGTTCAGATTTACTAGCAATAGATGCATACTTCAATTCTGAAATATGGCAGATGGACGTCAAAACGGCTTGCCGTAATGGAAATTTAACCTGTGAATACAACCTAAAGGTTTTGTCGATCCAGAAAATGCTGGTAAGGTATGCAAGCTTCAGAGATCCATTTATGGATTTAAGCAAGCATTAAGAAGTTGGAATATTCGTTTCGATGAAGTGGTCAAAGATTTTGGCTTTATCAAGATTCAAGAACAACAAAGAGGCTTGTGTATATATGTGGATGCATATTCTTAATTGGAAATGATATAAATTTTCTTAATACCATCAAAGAGTCATTGAAAAATAGTTTTGCAATGAAGAACTTTGGCAAAACAGTTTACATATTGGGCATCAAAATCTATCATGATAGATCAAGACGCCTAATAGGGCTTAACCAATTAAAGGACATACATAGGCGAGCTTTTGAAAAGGTTCCGAATGGAGGATGCCAAGAAGGGTATTCTCCCAATGTCAACCAATGTACACGGACGGTTGGTGAGCAAGCGGAGATGATCACTAAGATCCTCTATGCTTTGGCTATTGGATCTATCATATACACCATGATTGCACACGACACGTTTCCAACTTGTAAGTGTTAACAACCGATAGTAAAGGGATCCTGGAATGGATCACTGCTCACTAGATAATAGTTAAAACATTCTAAACTATCTCAAAAGAACTAAGGAAATGTTTTTGGTCTATGGAGGTGACGATGAGCTCATTGTAAAGGTTTACACAAATGCTTGATTCCAAACGGATTCGGATGACTCAAAAGCCCAATCAGGCTTTGTATTTATACGTAATGGTGGATTAGTGAGCTAAAGAGTTCCAAGCAAAGCACCACTACCAATTCTACCATGGAGGCAGAGTATGTCGCAGCTTATGAAACTACCAAAGGAAGGCTATTGGATAAAGAAATTGTCACATAAGCGTGTGCTGAAACATGAGATTCAGAGGAAACCCATAAGCATGTGTTGACAACATAAACACAAATTAATGCTCCAATCTTGCCTCTCAGACTAGCTCATGTGTTGTATGATGACCAAGTTTTCTTGGTTATGGCTATCAGGTATACTGACAACAAGGGGAGCACACTATTGGCGAAACAATGAGTTGCTTGACAGACCCAATCATTCATATGCTAACAGATATCTTTGTCATAACATTGTTAGTAGTATGAGAGAGTGTTAAACTATGTGAGCGTCCTTAGACCATGAGATTATTATGATCCTACATGCGAAACGTTTTACCTTGGTACTGTCAAATGTCAACCGTAAAAGGAAGATCAAAATAATAGTGCTAACGTATCTCAAAAATCATGTTCAACACTTAATAGTTCAAGATTGGGATTTGCTCCTCGAGACGATAGAGAGATACTATCAAGACCCACTCGGTATTGCGGTGTTCATTATCATCTACGCACACACAATGTGATATGATCACGGGAACAGTGGAATTCAGAAACGAGAAAAAGATAAACACACAGGTAACGAGTTTAATAGGTATAGTTGAAAGGGCATGGCGCCCCATGTGTGGTTTGGTAATTAATGAGAATCACTATGGACTAATGGTTTCAATGAGTTATTCTTGTAGTGTTTGTCCGTATGCAATGGTTGAACTCCATATGTTGGATTCAAGGTTGATGCCATGAATGTATTGATATAATGAAAGTATTTGACATCAAGATCTTAGAGGTGTATGGATATATATTTAATATGATCAAGTAGAAGAGTATGTGATGACCAAGTTATTATTCGAGATGTTATCCGATGATTGGTCATGAGAAAGTTGAGCATATTGCAAGTATGTCTTGAAGAAAATAATTATGTGATCGTTCATGGTTATCTTCAAGACATCGTCTATTAAAGAGCGAAGAAAAGATACAAGGTTGATCAAGATATTGATCAACACACAAAGCTACAAGATGTACCAAGTGGGATCGTCATGTATCTCTTGGTATGGTAAGCAATTGTCCATATAGTTTTGTGAACTAACCCATGATATGTGTGTGTGGTATTTCAATTTGTGTGGTTAGGTATCTTTATATGGGCTTGCATCAAATGAAGATTTCATATAGTCCATGGAGGATGACGTCAAGTGGTGATCGTCATCAAGCTTGAGAAGTGCAAGTTCAAGATAAGCATCTCGAAGAAATCCTATTCTTGAAGCTTGCCACACATTTGAAGATAGTGGCCATGTGAAGATGTGCCTAAAAGAGGCTCTCCCATAGAAATGTGTTACAATTTGAGGAGATCAAGATCGTCATCATCTAAATCGAGTGAAATGCGCAAGTCAAAGGTATGATATTGATAGGATTTCTATTTTACCGGTCTCATGGTGCTAGTTGGGAGACTGGGTTATAGGATAGATACCGTACTATCAAGAGGGGCTCTCGATTGAGCTTTAGCGTACCAGTTGGAGAGAGCTCAAACCTTTGCATACCTGGCATCATCTTTCTTGGTTCCTATTTGGTTTTTTACTGTGTGGAGTTTTGGAGCTTGTCTTGGTCTTCATGACAAGTTCAAGATCACCGAAAACGGATTTTGCATGAAAAACTTGTTGCGTTTTCGGTTTTGGAGTTTCTGCCGGTACGTCTTTTATAGAGAGGTTTCACCTTTCTACATTTGGTTTTATACTCTCATGTTGGACTATGATGCTTCTCTGCATGATCTTTTATTGCTCGTTGTGGTGATTCCAACGAGCCCAAGAACATCAAAACGGAGTTGGGATACTCATGTTATGCCCGTTTTGGTGTCGGTGTTTCTGTAGTTTTACAGGGGTCGGTAGTACCGGCCCAACTACCGCTTAGCTCGTTGCTCCTGTTTTGAGTGGTTTTAACTGGTAGTTGGCCTGGTAGTACCGGTTACTACCGCTAGTACCGGACCCTACCCCCTGGTAGTATCGGGGCCTTGCCACTACAAGGAAACAGCTAATCACCGGTGTGGCGATTTTGATATCACCGGCGAGGAACGGCCACGCCGATAACCTCACGCCAGTGCTATTTGAGATCACCGGTGAGTGCGAGGCCACGCCGGTGATTAGTTGAGATCACCGGTGAGTGGGAGGCCACGTCGGTGACAGTTTGGATTACCAGCGAGGGGGGCACGCCGATGGTGATTTTTGTCGGAAAAAAACCTCCAAATGCATACTGAACGACAATAATGAGCAAAATTTACAGAAATAGAATTATTCCCGGAAATAAAACCTCCAAATGCGTACTAAACGACAATAGTAGTTGCGCTATTCAACATGGTCAAATGAGTAGTTTAGCTAGACTCCATAGTACTGCAAATAAACTTTCAAACTATTGGCGATCTCAACGCTACAGATAGTTGAGCACCAATGACACGTCGTTGGTGTGGCTGGTCCTCAGAGTGATGACGATAGCTTTTCTAACCTCCAAATTACGTGGCGAATGGAACTCCCACCACGCCTGAGAGTTCAAGACAATGTGACCATCACTGTCCGTGGTGTACGGAACGGCGATGACCCTTCCTGCCTCTCCAATGCGTACACGAAGAGTACCGGTAGGCGGAATGGCAGCGCTTTCCGCTATCACCCTAGGTATTTTCTGCAAAAACATAGCATGGATCACATGAAACAAGAAAACAAGTAAGTCACACATACCCGCAACAACTACATAGTATAGGAAGATGAGAGAACTTAGAAACATACGTACCATCAGATTTTCGTTGAGATTAGTGCTCGTGAGACGCTGCACAAAAGGCACTCCAATGTAGCTATCTCGGGGAGGTAGTCTTTGAAGAAGACGCTCCCACTCACGGTCACTCAGAGTGACTCTTTGGGCGATGACGACATCCTTCAATGGGCATCCTCCTCGTCACTCTCCTCGGTAGTCTCGTCATCCTCCTCCATACTCGCCTCATCATCGGAACCAGCATTGCCAAAGTAGACAAGCTTGATCCGAGGTTGTGGTCGCGATCACCTCCGCTCAACTTTTTCGTGGCAATGAGCTCGGCCAAACGGTCCCCCAGAAGTAGGTCTTATTCTTTTTTTCTTGACACGTATCTTGCACATAGTTCCGTGAACATCAAAGTCGACGATGTTACCGACTAGCTCGTTAAACTGAAGCCGTATATTGCACGGTACAACCTATGAAACGAAACAAAAAGAAAATCATGTTAGATATAGTTACAATAAAACATGAGTCACCAATGTATAGAAAACAAGATTGTCCATACCAGTAAACTAGACTGAACTTCAGCAGCTGAATCATGAACCTGGATCCTGTGTAAACCCCATCTCGACAAGCGGAGTAGCATACTTGACACGCCATATCCTATTACATTATAAAGTTTCATTCTACACACTTACAAACGCACTGGCTTGGAACAATCACAACACATATTTTGAAACTGACATACAACTATCTAAAGTTCATACATAGTTCTCATAAAACAACATACAACTATCTAGAGCATGTAAAACATACATTGAAACTAATATACAACTATCTAAAGCATTTAAATGCAACAACAAATGTGATCAAAATCGCAACTAACATAATAATTGATCCAACAGCAAATGATACCAAGCCTCTTGATTAATGGCATATTTTCTAATCTTTCTAATCTTCAAGCGCATTGCATCCATCTTGATCTCGTGATCATCGATGACATCGGCAACATACAACTCCAATTTCATCTTCTGTTCTTCAATTCTTTTCAATTTTTCTTTCAAATCATCGTTTTCTTTTTCAACTAAAATTAACTTCTCGACAAAAGGGTCGGTTGGAATTTCTGGTTCACATACTCCTAGATAAAAATATCTATGTCAAGTTCATCGGCATAATTGTCATAAACACGAAATGCAACTAATAGTTATAAAGATAATATACCACATCCGAATCATAGACCGGACGAGGGCCGACGGGGACAGATATCAAAACCATGCCACTATATGTAAAACAATCATACAAGTAAGAAAATTATACAACTAACTGTCTAAATCATACAAGTAAGAAAAATAAAAAATAAAAATAAGAACAAGAGGCTCGCCAAGGTGGTGCCGGCGACGGGACGGCGTGGGCGATCGACGGCGGTGAGGACGGGGACGGGGATGGGACGGCGCGGGCGAGGACGGAGACGAGGGACGGACACTACGGCGAGGATGAGGACGGAGAAGCTTCGGGCGAAGGCGGCGAGGACGGGGACGGGACGACGTGGCGAGGACGAGGATGGGACGGCGCGGCGAGGGCGGGGACGGAGACGTCGCGGGCGACGGCGACGGGGATGGGTGGGTGGCGGCGGGATGCGGGAGTGTGGAGTGTTTGTGTGGTGTGTGGGGTGGTGGTGGGGATGTGAGATCTAAAACTTAGGGCACTTTGGTTATGTCTAAAAATAAAAAAAATATTAAAATGACTTTGTTCGCAAATCGTTTGAGATATATTAGTACATAAATAAAACATGGGATGGTCCTATATATAGAGCAAAAGGAGTGATAGGGAAAGGTGCTCACATGGCCACTGAATTTCGCGATGTTTTAATTGAGAAGATACAACACACAATTAATATAACTCGATTGAGATACTAGTACACAATTAAAAGAAATTTGAAAATAACAATATTACATGTACTACACATCTAAATTACATTTCACCAGTTGCCCTTACTTAGCCTAACATGCGCTCGTTTAGGAGGCATGAAGTCATCATCACTGTTGTCATCAACGACGACTTGCCTTCTTCGATCCTCCAACGACACCCTTAGACTTGGGTCTGAGCTCTGCTCATTTAGGAGGCATGAAGTCATCATCACTGTCATCAGCGACGACTGCCTTCTTCGATCCTCCAACGACGCCCTTAGACTTGGTGGGTCTGATCTCTGCTCGTTTAGGAGGCATGAAGTCATCATCACTGTCATGAGCGACGACTGCCTTCTTCGATCCTCCAACGACGCCCTTAGACTTGGTCTGATCTCTGCTCGTTTAGGAGGCATGAAGTCATCGTCATTGTCATCAGCGACGACTGCCTTCTTCAATCCTCCAACGACAATGTCCTTAGACTTGGGTCTGATATCCACTCGTTTAGAAGGCATGAAGTCATCGTCACTGCTGTCATCAGCCATGACCGCCTTCGATGATCCAACACTCCAGGTTTTGGGTCCGATCTTTACTCCAAGAGCCCTCTTCATTTTATCAGCGTAGCATGTCGTGCCGGACGCCCCTTGGGTGCTTTACCCCATAGTATCAACATCCACAAAAAGTCAGGGATCTCTCTGTTGATTAACTCTGCGTCTTCAGGGTAATGCTGCATAGTAAAAAAAGATAATTAAGCACAACTGATCAATAAACTATATAACTGTACACCTTATATATTGATGTAACGGAATTTAAATTTACCTTTAATGCAATGCATATTCCTGAGGCAAGAAAAATTGTTTTTTGACTCAGGGTTGATAGGCAAGTTACGAAGGCCCGCCTCGATGATTTTGAGTTCAGTCACTCTATGCCACCTTCTACGCAACCTCAAAAGTTTTTTCCGTATTTCCTCTGGGTTTCTCTCTGGGAGCCCATCTCTTCGAAAGTATTTATTTAACTCAGTGAGGTGGCTATTGCTACTAATTAATTTATCGAATGGCACCGGTGCAGTCCCTTTCCACTTATCACCCTTCATCATTTTTACAGCACCATACACAACCAAATGAGACATCATACCGGTAAAACCACGATCACAAGGATCAACAGACATGTTGCACTACACAAACAACGCTAATCACTCTAGCTAAGCTACCCAAACTAACTCAGATACAATATATCCAAAAGGGGTATAAAGGGTCCTATATATAGAGACGAGAGGGGGAAGAGTGTGGTTATCAGAATCCAATTACCGGCGTGGGGTACGAACGTCACGCCAGTAACACCAAAACAATTAACGGTGAGCCAAGCATTGCACGCCAGTGATTAGTTGGGTCCGTGTATCTCGAGCCTGACCATACAATTACCGGCGTGTACCCGCGACACCACGCCAGTGATTACAAAGTAAGTTACCGGCGTGTCCTATGAGTTGCACGCCAGTAATGTATTTCACCGTAGCAAGTTTTTTGGGCCCACATATCACCGGCATGGCACTCAGAAGGACACGCCGGTGATTCTCCATTTTCACCGGCGTGGCAATTTTCCCACGCCGGTGATGAGCTACAGAATTGGTCCCAGCAGATCACCGTGGGTTTGTGGTGGCCCCCGGTGATTAGAAGTCGTCTATTAGCTGTTTTCTTGTAGTGTGCCTATTTTTGTGTTGGTGGTAGTACTAGGGGTTTTCGCCTGGTATACCGGCCTTGTGTGGATTTCTGGCCAACGGGCAGATTTTTCACCCACCTATTTAAGGGGTCTTCTTCTTCTTCAAGAAGACCCCAACTCTTGAGCTCGAAATTGCCCTCATTGTTGACCTAGTTGAGCTTTGCTATCTCTCTATTCCTCATGATTCTTGCCTCCAACTAGATTTAGGGGTGCGCCTTGGCGCACAACCCCCGAGCCCTGTTTTGACGACATGCCATACACGATGCTAATAATCAACGGGTACGAATTATTACATCCATATGTAAGGTCGAGGACCAATTAGACAAATGATAAACACAAAACAAGTTCGTGCAAATACTATATGGCATGCAAGCACCAATGCAAGAATAGTGCAATTAATCGTCCATCCTGTCCTTCAAAATAGGTAACTAAACTTCACCAGATCACTATATACACATAGGTCACGTAACAAGCTGAAGTTAGTCATGGTGAGCACACCTAAATGACGCTTCCATGCAGGTGGCGGTCTTGTATATCGTCAACTTGAATCTAGTGGCAGTTAGCTTGAAGACGACATCGTCGCGTTCCTCAAGGTTATACCGGAACACTAAATTCAACCAATTGCTTCCGAGCACCACCACGCCGCCGTGTGTGCTCACCTCCACCCACTCATCATAGAATTTGCATGCTGACATAGGCATGCAACATGGGAGTGGGGTCTGCAGCCAATCCATCAAAACCGCCTGAGATGAACGGGGGATAATCAACATGTGAATGTTTTTCCTATCGATCTTCATGAAGAACCAGTGCGGCATCGGTGCTCTAGCCACATGACCGATCGTTTGTTCATGACCATGAACACAGGGGCGGAGCCAGGATTTGACCATAGGGGGGCGAGGAAGACAACGACCACTTAACGGCATAGAAGATTTTTTTTACAGGAGTAAACATCACTTAAGATACTATAACATGATATCTTAAATATAGCGGAAATATAAAAAATGACAATGTGACAAATCGTTGGTGTATCTCTCTTCATTTTTAGTCATTTAAATTGTACTTCTAGTTATTCTATATTGCTTTTGTCTTCCAACACCAGCAGTATACAAATCGATAAATAGATATCTAATTTATATTGATCTGACCAAAAGCTAACTGGTGGCATGTATAGAATTCAGTTGTATTGATGATACACAACGTACCTTAGGTATGGAGATTTTGTTTGAGTATCTGAGGCAGTTATCACATATGTTGCACACTGGTTGGGGTCGGCAGATGCGCTAGACGAAACACCGGAGCAGCTAAGCATCGAACCGGCCAGGCCGTATCCTGTTCTCGGCGACGAGAGGCTGGCGGCTGCGTATGTAGGCGACGAGCGGCTGGTGGCGGCAAGCGGTGCCCTAGCACATAGCAGCAAGACGCCTTCAATGGGGAACATACAAATGGATCAATCGATCGAGTTGAGGTCTGGCCATGTCCAGGTGCAAAACGACTTTTGATGCTGAGGGAACCAAGGCCAAGATTGGAAGATGGGCTACTGGGTTTCAGTTCGCTGTCCATGTCCTGAATCAATTAACCATGGGCCAATTAATTATTTGCTAATCTCTGGCCATTAGCGCAAATACACTACTATATTAGCCCAAGTAGCATTGAGGGGGGCGATCCATTGGGGGGGGGGGGGTCTAGCCCCTCCTAGCCCCCTGTCTCCGCCCCTGCAGGAACATGCGCAGATTGCGGCAGGGCCTGATACGTCTAAAACGTATCTATAATTTTTTATGTTCCATGCCTGTTATATATTGATTACCACATGTTTATCTTACACTTCATATAATTTTTATGCATTTTCTGGGACTAACCTATTAACAAGATGACACAGTGTCAGTTCCTGTTTTCTGCTGTCTTTTTGTTCCAGAAAAACTCTTCTAGAAATATTCTCGGAATCAAACGCCAATTTAACTGATTTATTTCTGGATCGAGACGAAACAGCAGCCCGAAGGAGAAGCCCAGGAGGCAGCCGAGGGAGACAGGCGGGCCCACGGCGCGGCCTAGGTTGGGCCCGCACCCCAGGCCGCCTGGTGCCCTCGGGTGCCCTCCGACGCCGCCCTTTCGCCTATAAATCACATCTATTCGGGAAACCCTAGACACCCGAGCGAAAATCCACGAAAAGTTCCGACGTCGCCGTCATCGTCAACCCTAGTTCGGGAGGGTTTCTGCAGTTCTTCCCGGCACCTTGCCGGAGGGGAAATCATCACCGGAGGGCTGTACATCGCCATGCCTACCTCCGGAGTGATGCGTGAGTAGTTCTTCACGGGACTACGGGTCCATAGCAGTAGCTAGTTGGTAGTCTCTCTACCTTGTGCTATCATGTTTAGATCTTGTGAGCTGCATAACATGATTAAGATCATCTTTATGTAATGCTATATGTTGTGTTTGCTGGGATCCAATGAATTGTGAAGTTATGATCAAGTTTGTTCATCTATTTATATCATGTTTTATCTATGTTCCTGCATGCTCTCCGTTGTTAGTAGATGCTTTGGCCAAGTAAATGCTAATGACTGCAAGAGGGGGTATTTATGCTAGATAGTGGGTTCATGCCTCTAGAAGCCTGGGCTTGATTGACAGAAACAACTAAGGCTGTAGATGTGCTGTTGCCACTAGGGATAAAATAACCGATGCTTAGCTTAAGGGTACAGTTGTTAAGTCTAATGCGTTTGTTTACATTACACACTTTGCTTAATGCTATAATCTGTTGCTTGCAACTTAATACTCACGGGAGACCCAGAAACTATCTCTTGAGTGGATTATGAATCATAGATGCAGCTAGTAAGCAGTCTATGTATATTGTTGTAATGCCCAATAGATCTAACAATGAACATGTTCTTATCATATATTGCATTGTCATGCGTTTGCACTTTGTCAATTGCCCAGCTGTAATTTGTCTACCCAACATGTATGCATATCTGTCTTATGGAGAGACACCACTAGTGAACTGTAGACCCCGGTCCTTTATTCCACACTGATACAAACACCATTTTCACCACACTCTACAATTGTTTCCTTGTTGTTCCTTTTTGTGTTCATCATCATATTCCACACCATACGTTTAATCCTTTGTATTCAGTAAGCCGGGAAGATTGACAACCTTCCTATTTCGTTGGGGCAAAGTACTTTGATTGTGTTGTGTGGAGGTCCTTGTCAGTAATCGTAAACGGCGCCGCTAACACCTTTCTGAAGCTCTCCCAATTCCTACTGGTACGATAAACCTTGGTAGATTCAAGGGAAAACTTGCTGCTGACTACATCATACCTTCCTCTTGGGGTCTCCCAATGAACGTGCGTTTCCACATCATCAAGCATATTTTCTGGCGCCGCTGCTGGCGAATTGGAAGCTACAGCAAGGGGAGTTACACACCACCATTCTCTTTACTTTGTTTTTGTCTTGCTTATTTTATTTTTATTTTTACCTTTGCATTAAAAATAAAAAACCACAAAAACTTAAATTTCAGCACCTAGTTTATTTCGGTTTGTTATTATGTCTATTTCTTTATTTGCTATCTATGGTTAACTTCTTTGAAACTAGTTTATATTGGCAAGGTGGGTTCACGGAGGATCAGCAAAAATATTATAAGTAATACCGCTTGTCATAAAAAGGGAAATATTTATGAGAACAAATAGATAAATTGAAAAGTCTTGCTAGAAACTTGTGCTCTACATATGATGAATCCTGGTGCTTTAATGAATCTTTTTGCTGTAGGAGGCATAAACACCTCCCTTTCCAGTGCGATTATAATGATGATGAGACATTGGCTTCTTATGCCAAAGGAAACTATGACTTTGATAATCTTGAACAAATTGAAGAATTTGTTATTTTTAAGGGTGCCTATGAAATTACTACTTTGCTTAAGAATACTTATGATGCTCCTTATAAATATGAGAATTTTGCTATACTTGGATATTGCCTTGAATATTACAATGATAATCCTTATATTACTGAATTTCTTGAGAAAACTTTTCCTCCAAAAGAAGAAACTGATGTCTTGTAGGAACTTATGGAAGAAGAAATTGCTAAAACTGAAAGCCCATTGGATGAAAAAGAGGAAGAAAGTGATGAACAAAAGGAGGATCTACCTTCTAATGATAGTAACTATTTTACTCTTACATTATATGATTACCCTCCATGCCTTCCTAAGGAGGAAGAATGCTATATTGTTGAATGTTATGATTCTATTGAAATATCTCCTTCTGATAAATTTGAAGTAACAAGTTCCTTAACTCAAGAAAAAGAAGAAATAACATAAAGTAAAAATGTGCTCCCTACTGTTATATATGATAATTCTCTTGATGATGGTCCTATATTGCCTGATGATATTAATTATAATGCTATTGTCAAAAGTGGGTTTAATGACCCCACTGTTTTTGAGCTTAATAAAAACTATTTGTTTGTAGATCATGAATAGCATGCTTTATGTGATAGTTATATTGTTGAGTTTGTTCATGATGCTACTGAAAGTTATTATGAGAGAGGAAAATATGGTTGGAAAAGTTTTCAAGTCACTAAAACACCTCTCTTTATGTTGAAAGTTTCGAAGTTGCATTTGTTTCATCTTCCAATGCTAGTTGCTTTATGTTTCAATAATTTATTTTATTACAAGATTCCTTTACATAGGAAGTGGGTTAGACTTAAATGTGTTTGATATTTGCCTCTTGATGCTCTCTTTTGTTTTTCAACTCTTATTCTTATGAGAGCATCATTAAAATCGTATAGCCTAGCTAAAAGGCATTAAAGAAAGCGCTTTTGGGAGGCAACCCATTATCTTTTGTTTTCAGTTTTTATTAGTCAAGGAGTTTGCTTTCTGTAACAACTCCTTTGTATCTTTTATTTTTGTTTTTGTTGTGCCAAGAAGAGCCTCTAATAGCGAGATATGCTATAAGTTTTATTTATTGTCCAGAAACAGATTTCTGTACCTCACGGCAAAAATTCGTGGAAAATCACGGAACATTATTTTAATCTGTACATTTTTTAGCAGAAGCCTGAACTTATTACCTATCTTTCGTTAGTTAACCGTTTTCTGATATGAGCATCGGAAGTATCTCGAAAAAATTCGTCTTTACGGATTGTTCTGTTTTTAACAGATTCTGTTTTTTGTTTTGCATTGTCTCTTTTGCAAGTATAGATTTACGTTCATCGGGGGGAGACCAGGATCTTGCTTAGTAACAGTAGCTAATGTTTGAACTAAAGTATGCAATGTGTTTTTACAGAACCAAGTGAGCTTATGTTTTGATGCACTAACCCCTCTAATGAAGTTTACGAGTTATCTTTGTGTGAAGGAAGTTTTCAAGTATTAGGAGAGAAGGATGATATAAAAAGATTAAGAAGAGAGAAAAGCTTAAGCTTGGGGAGGCTCCCTTGGATCTCCCCATCATATATCAAGAAGACTCAAGCGTCTAAGCTTGGGGATGCCCAAGGCATCCCCTTGTTCATCAATAAATTATCAGGTCATCTCTAGTGAGACTATATTTTTATTGCTTCACATATTGTGTGCTGTTCTTGGAGCGTCTGTGTTTTATTTTCTGTTTTGTTTTGTTTTTATTTTCTGATCATAACTAGTTGGACCCTAAGCCAAGAGGGTTGTACTACCTGGAACCCACCAGTCAGATTTTCCCCTCCCCTCCCGGGTCACACGCGCGAGCGACCCCGGAGGGCCAAACCCTAGCCTCTAGCAACTCCCCGCCACGGGCACCCCTGGCCGCTGCCGTCGCCGGCGCTAGCGGCGGTGGTGGCGCCCAGCCGTCAAAGGCGGCGGGCAGGGCGAGGCGCGCCCTGGACGAGCCTTCCTCGCGCGGGGTGGGGTGTCTGGATGGGCGGCGCATGGAAACGGTGTGCGACGGCGCGCGGCGAGGTGGGGTGGTGGAGCTGGTCCGGTGATTTGGCGTGAAGCTCGCGTCGCGGCGCGGGATCTGGAGGCCGTGGCGCTGGACGCGGCGGCGACTTGGGCCACGGCGCGGGCCTCCCCGGGCCTGGAGGAGAAGATGGTGGTGCGGCAATGCGCCGGCGGCGCCCTGGCGCTGGACTCCCGAGGCAGCGGCGGCTGCGGAGATTCCTAGCGTGGGCTGGAGGCTGCTAGCGGCGCGGGCCAGATCTGGGTCCTACCGGGCCCGATCTGGGCTTTGTGGGCTACGGCGACAAGCTGTAAGGAGTTGACAGCTGCAGGTCTGCAGTCCCCAGTTCGCTCGCATGGGAGGAGGAAGACCGGTGGGGGCTGCGGAAAGTTGGTGTGTCCTCGTTCGTGGGTCATCGGTGGTCCGCGACACCTCGGCTACGACAGTGAAGGCTGTGGCGGCGGCGGTACGAGCAGCATGGACGTGTGTCCTAGTCTTGTGGGCAGGGAGGGTGATGCACGACATTTCAGATGAAAGTCCGGCCGGGCTTCGGTTGGTGCCGGCGACAGCGGCGCCTGTGGGCGTCGTTCCCTTCTTGGAGGTGTTGCCGAGGTGACCTGACATGTCCCTCGCCCTCGGGCTGGTAGATGTCTCCGGGTGAAAACCTAGGTTCGGAGCTGGACCGGCGCAATGGCGGCGTCTCGACGTCGTCACTCTTGTGAGAGCATTGCGTTTGGAGACACGACTTGGATGTCCTATGTTGTACTCTTCCGGTGCTCGCCGCTATTCAAGGTGGAGTTGCAAGGGCGCTATGCACACCAGCGCTAGCGTGTTCAAGGGGACGCCTTTCTCAGGATGGATCTAGTCCTGCCATCCCCCTTCTAGGATGGTGCGTTGACGAGTGAAGTCCTGTTGGAGTTGTTCTTTCTTGAAGATGGCGGCGCCGGTTGAGACGCGGCCTTGCTCTTAGCTTAGGATAGGCTTTTACTTGTGTTAGTTGTTGTGTATGTCAGACTAGCCGTGTGGAGTTGTGTCTTTTACAGTGTTGTGCGCAACGACTGTCAGTTTCTTGTACTCAAACCTCTGCCTTCTATAAAACTACGGTACGCAATTGCGTACTCTCTAAAAAAAACTAGTTGGACCCTAGCATTCTTGCGTGGGAGAGAGACACGCTCCGCTTTTACATTAGAATACTCCTATTCTTCACTTATACTTGTTGAGTATTCTTGTCTAGCACTGCTATACTATTAGCTCTTGTTTTTCATCTATCTCTTGTTAAGAGCTATTAGTTCTTTTGGAGAAAGTACTCTCTTGCTTCACTTATATTTGTTTGGAGAGTTGTATAATTGGCGTCTGGTTGTAACAGAAAATGCTAAGTGTGTGGTAGTTGTATAACGGAAAAATTTGCATAGTCTTGTAGATCATTGAACTTTGATAACTTGATTTCTTCTTGCAAATGTTTTGAGATATTAAGAAGTTAGATATTAAATACTTGTTGGTTAATTAAGCTAAAATCTGATTAGTGGTTGTGTTATTAAAACTTGTACCGTACTACAAACTCTTAAAATTGCTGAAGGTGTAGTTGGACTTGACAGCTTCTCATGTCTGAAGGTAGTTGGAAACAACATAGTTGCGTGCTAAGGTCGGGGGGATCTAACAAGGTACTTGTACCTCCGTGAACCTCTTGGAGTGAATTTAATCATGCTCTTAATGTTGAACCTGCTAGTCATTTGCAATAAACTTGTGAGTTCTTTTTGACTAATGTTAAGCTACGGTTTTTGGCACTTCCACCATCCATATTTTGCTAGCCTCTTCGGTACTGTGCATTGCCTTCTGCTCACATTGAGAGTTGTGCATACTTCGCCAGTACATCCAACCCCGTGGGAGAACTTTCTCTTGTTCTCCTACACATAAGCCAAACATCTTCCTCAAAACAGCCACCATAACTACCTATCACAGCATTTCCATAGCTATTCTGAGATATATTGCCATGCAACTTCCATCTTACATTACATGACTTGTTGTCATTCATCATTGTTATATATTGCTTTGCATGATTCTATACAGTTGATGTGTGGTTTTACCCATATTACGCTAGATCATTGCATATCCTGCTACACTGGCAGAGGCACTCAGTTTCAAACATCATGTTTTATTCATTATGAGTTATTTGTACCAAAAAGTGTGTCATCATATTAGAATGTTGCTCCTATAGTGAGGGAGAGAAAAGTGAAAAGAGCCATGGAGGCCATCGAAAAGAGAAATAGAAAAAGAAAAAAAAGAAAGAAAAAAATAAAGAGAGAGGGGGCAACATTACTATCTTTTATCCACACTTGTGCTCATGTTTAGCACCTACAGTTTCATAGTCATCATTTGTGCTCATGTTTAGCACCTATACTCCATGTGAGAGCATTCTCATGTCTTACTAGTATAACTATGTGGGGAATTAACACTATAGAACTTGGGTTGTATATTCCAATGATGAGCCTCCTCAAAAGTGCTCTAGGTCTTCGCGAGCAACCAAATCGGATGCACCCCCACTAGTTCCATTGGTGAGCTTTCATACACTTATAGCTCTATGTGCATCCGTTGCATGGCAATCACTACTCCTTGCAAAGCTTCGATTATAAGACTTCCTCTTGTCTAATGATCACTTATAGCTTTGTGAGCCTATCTTCGTTTGGCCTTCCAAACCCCCATTATTATTCTCTTAGCCATAACATCCTGGTGCCAATACCAAATGCTTACGCTCACCGGTTGAGTAAAACTTCTAAACAGTTGATTCATTATGTTTGTGATATTTTTGCTTGACTGGATCCTTTCTATGTTTGTGGAAGATTGCTTGACGCTTGAGTAGAAGGATTGAACTTCTATACTGAATGCTTAAATCATCTATAATAAACTTTGTACGGTTTCATATCTTTATAGCATCTTCCATGAAAGGTTTTTACTTGCTTAATTGTCTTGCTTTATCATCTGTTTTTTAATATCAAATATAGACTTTTGCTTTGAATGATTTGATCTCAGCTCACATGCTTTACATTACTATATGATCAAGATTATGTTGGTAGCATGTCACCTCAAAAATTATCTTTTATCGTTTACCTACACGAGGACGAGTAGGAACTAAGCTTGGGGATGTTTGATACGTCTAAAACGTATCTATAATTTTTGATGTTCCATGCCTGTTATATATTGATTACCACATGTTTATCTTACACTTTATATCATTTTTATGCATTTTCTGGGACTAACCTATTAACAAGATGCCACAGTGCCAGTTCCTGTTTTCTGCTGTCTTTTTGTTCGAGAAAAACTCTTCTGGAAATATTCTTGAAATTGGACGCCAATTTAACTGATTTAGTTCTGGACCGAGATGAAGGAGCAGCCCGAAGGAGAAGCCCAGGAGGCAGCCGAGGGAGGAAGGCGGGCCCACGGCGCGGCCTAGGGTGGGCACGCGCCCCCAGGCCACCTGGCGTGGCCTAGGGTTTCCGTAGTTCTTCCCGGCACCTTGCCGGAGGGGAAATCACCACCGGAGGGCTCTACATCGTCATGCCTGCCTCCGGAGTGATGCGTGAGTAGTTCTTCACGGGACTACGGGTCCACAGCAGTAGCTAGTTGGTAGTCTCTCCACCTTGTGCTATCATGTTTAGATCTTGTGAGCTGCATAACATGATCAAGATCATCTTTATGTAATGCTATATGTTGTGTTTGCTGCGATCCGATGAATTGTGAAGTTATGATCAAGTTTGTTCATCTATTTATATCATGTTTTATCTATGTTCCTGCATGCTCTCCGTTGTTAGTAGATGCTTTGGTCATAAATGCTAATGACTGCAAGGGGGTATTTATGCTAGATAGTGGGTTCATGCCTCTAGAAGACTGGGCTTGATTGATAGAAACAACTAAGCCTGTAGATGTGTTGTTGCCACTAGGGATAAAATAACCGATCATTAGCTTAAGGGTACTACTGTTAAGTCTAATGCGTTTGTTTACATTACACATATTGCTTAATGCTATAATCTGTTGCTTGCAACTTAATACTCACGGGAGACCCGGAAGCTATCTCTTGAGTGGATTATGAGTCATAGATGCAGCTAGTAAGCAGTCTATGTATATTGTTGTAATGCCCAATAGATCTAACAATGAACATGTTCTTATCATATATTGCATTGTAATGCATTTGCAATTTGTCAATTGCCCAGCTGTAATTTGTCTACCCAACATGTATGCATATCTGTCTTATGGTGAGACACCCTAGTGAACTGTGGACCCCGGTCCTTTATTCCACACTGATACAAACACCGTTTTCACCACGCTCTAGAATTGTTTCCTCGCTGTCCTTTTTGTGTTCATCATCATATTCCACACCAAACGTTTAATCCTTCGTATTCAGCAAGCCGGAGAGATTGACAACCTTTCTGTTTCGTTGGGGTAAAGTACTTTGATTGTGTTGTGTGCAGGTCCACGTCAGTAATCGTAAACGGTGTCGCTGACACCTTTCTGAAGCTCTCCCAATCCCTAATGGTACGATAAACCTTGGTAGATTCAAGGGAAAACTTGCTGCTGACTACATCATACCTTCCTCTTGGGGTCTCCCAACGAACGTGCGTTTCCACGTCATCAGGGCCTCTTCCGCCCTCCCGGTCAGCTCCGATGGAATAACATAGCTGTTGACCAGAATACCATGGAGCAAGCCCCTGCACCGATGAGGTACGTAGACGATGGCACCGATGACATCTCGTCCAGTACTCAACACCTTAAGCAAAAAATCAGCAATATAGCTACATTAATTTCACACAGCAAACCGTGCGGAAGAATGCACCGGCAGGAGCCTACGAAAAGCGTTCATAGATCAAGGAAGGCTGTCGGGATTAAACACACTCACAGAGGATGCCGGAGGTTCAACAGATGGCATCACGGTCAATGAAGAAAGTCCTTGCATCGACATGATCGGGATGGGAAATAAACCAAGCACCGACGCCGGCATGGGTTCCATCAAACCCGAGTGCTCCTCCATAGAAATCTCCGAGTAAGCCCCTTCCGCCGTTGTCGTCGTTGATGCCATCACCGAGGCGAACGCCGGTACTGCCGCAAAAACTCCGGGATGGCGAAAGCCGATAGGGGAGGGTACATTAAACATTCGCGACAAATCCTCAGATCTTAACTCACGTTCGGCAATGCCGGTAGACCACTGGCATTTCGTAAGGATGGCGTCTGAGCGACAGGTGGTACGGCTCGCTGGTGAAGGAACGCCGGTCATCGAAAACACAGAGAAGCCAAGCGGTGACAAGGCATGGGAGAAATCCAACGACATTAATAAGAGGCAGTCACGGACAAGTCTTCTTTCAACCCTCCACACAGGGTTTATTTGCGTGGTATGTACGGCAGCTCAGTGGGTGCTGCCGGCTCCCGTTGGGCTTTCGTGTGATGACCTTTCCTTTGTTTGACGGTGTCTGTTTTTAACGTTTGCGTTAGCACCATCAGTTTGCCAGGATCTTGCTTTGATCGTGTCTGTTCGTTGGGCTTTTACAGGGAACTGATATTATGTGGGTTAACCGACTTATTCTTATTTTGAGTAGCTTGTCTCTTGCCCTCCCTGTCTGGTACCTTTCGTGGTTTTCGTACCTTTTTATGGTCTTCTTTTGCTTCTTCTCGTGCACGTAGTCGCCCGTTTACTTACCCCATTTTGATGATGTAGCCCAGCTTAAATGGCTTACATGATCTGATCCCTACTCCCATCCCTCAAATTCACGGTACAAGTGCCGGCTTTATTGACCAATACACTCTCCATTGGGTATCGACCACCACACATCCACCTTCTCTCTCAACAATCGAAGGAAATGTCCAACAACAATGAAGCCAATGGAAACGGAAATGCCAACGGGGGTGGCAACATCTACAGATCATGTCTAAGGAAGGGCGAAGCGGCAATCGCAGCTGATAATAACCTTCTCGTGCCGCCAGGCATGCGACTGCCACACGCCTGGAACATCAGTTGTGGAGGACTCGCTATCCCACCACTCCCCGACAACGACGGAGAGTGGCGTGATGCCATCAGTGAACGACGCCGCCTACTATCGCCAGAGCAGCTGGCCGACCCCAAATACGACAAGGACAATCTCAACTGGAGGAAAATCATCACATCGGAGCGGCTGGAGCGACAACGGTGGTGGAGCAACATACCACTCCACAGCGTGCTGGCACGGTACAACTACCACGACACATGTTCTGGATGAGACCACCTCAGTCAACGTCATGATCCACATCATGCCCATGGTCATCCTCAAGCCCGACGACCCCGCAACCTCGATCAACGCCGCTGCAAATCTCGAAGAAAAAACAGCCGTGTACAACATCATCTTCACACGGAGCATCGGTAAAAATAGGCAACGACACCCTCATCCGAGAGAAGCCGGTGCAGGAATAGCGCGTACAAACGTCTGATCTTAAAGATGTGAACTTAGAAAAAGATCCGCTGCCAATGCAAATCTAGCTAAAAAAACATAAGAAGGAGTTGTCTGTTCCAAAGGTCAGCTCACCGCAGCCGCAGACCTATCAAGTCAAAGCAGAATCGTTGTCAGCGCGGGAAAGGCGGATCGTGACGACCTACAGCCACGCGACGAGTACGATTAGAGGAAACACCGATGAAGAATTATTCCTAGTTTAATCCCGTTTTAGCTTCACATTCGTTCAGTCATGTAAATGAAGTTAACCCTTAATAGTTATACGTACTATCGTCGGCATGTTATGTACGTTCTCCTTCCTCGACCAGCGTCTCGTTCCTTACGATATTATTTTCCTTCAAAGATCTTAAATAATCAAATCGGATCGGCGAACAGTCGTTGTACTTAATAACCTGGTGTCAACCGCTTCCGTTCATATAACATCACAACATGTAGCCGACTTAAGAAATGGCAGGCCTCTGAAGGAAGGGACTTGGCTGCGAAGTTTCCAAAGTAGACCATCCGACAAAGAAGGGGACCACCGTCAAACAAACGCTGCAATAAATACTAATTGAAAACGCCATCATAGCCGGGGGAGAGAACTTACCCACATCAACTATCCGCACCCAACGTTATACGCAGACCCTCGCCGCACTATCTCGGGAAGGAACGAACATCATCACGACACCGTGGCCTACCACGCGCCAATCACAGATGGCACAACATTAAATAAAGCGTCAACCGGCTCCAGAAGCACTTCCGAGAGAGCAATCCATCATTGACTGTCCTTAGTCGCTACCGGGATCTATATTGTTGACTCCCCTAGGGCTCATGGAGTCGGCGTGATCGGGCGATGCTTTTAGACAAAGAAAAAGGAACGCAGGTCACGCCGACTCCAAGGAGTCGGCGAATCGACATGCAGTAAGACAGAGAGCATGAAGTCGGCAGTGTGGAGCGTTTAACTATTGAGTCGCTATGCTTAACCTGACGTAAGCCATCGTTTTGGCTCGCCGGCTTGGTGACTCTAATACAAATTGGAGGATAGGATTTTTCTGTTTCGTTGGTATGGATACAATTTTCTTGGAACTCATAAATATTTTTGTTTTGTTTTGTAATTAGCAGGGTCGCTTGACCATAGGAGTCAGAAATCTTCCCTCAATGGTCCCGTGGTCACGCTGATTAAAAAGCACATGTATCCATGGGGTGTAAACGAGCGCTTTCGTTCTTTTTACACCAGCAGACCCGAGCTAGAGTCAGCACGCCTGAACATCACTAAATAATAATCGCGGTCCAACACAACAGATCGGCATAACTAAATAAGTATTCGTTACACCCGAGAGGTCGACCGGCTTTTACAACACAGCAGATCGCCATAACTACAGGTCTGCTCAAGGAAACACTGCCCATAATAAATCTTTAGACGATTAACCATGTATGAGGAAGTGGAGATACTATGACGCCGAAAGGAACCGTTAGTTCATTAAGCTAGACCGATTAAGCCGGCAAGGCCGGTTGTAGGGAAAGTCTTCTTACACACCCACACGTCTTTACACGCACTTAAAATACTCGCCAAGCGACACAAAAGAAAAGGAACATACAAACAAAAGCCCACACAAACGGAGGGTATTCACCTACAGCCGCTAAGGCGGGACCGATACCAAACGATACTGTACATGTGTCTTTATTCGAAGAAACACTCCACATAATAAAAGTGTCAACGGTTAAGCACGCATGGGGAAGGGTAAGATAATATGAAGATGTCTATACATATATCATCCAAGGTTTGCCAACGATGGAACTTGCACAAAGATTTCCGAAGGAAGGCACTTGACTACCAAGTTTCCTGAGTGGACCGTCCGATATAGGAGGGACACGCCATTAAACACATGCCGTAATAAATACTGACAGGAAACGGCAGGCCAACGTATGGAGTAGACCTGCACCAATTACCGCCCTCGCAAACTTATCCTCTCCCCTAACTTCAAACCACTTTTAAACGTCTTTTGGCTGACATCTACTCCGCCGACTCCACGCGTTGGGTGGCCAAAGCCACGACGAAAGAGACAGACACGTAACCGGGAACCACACGCCGTTCAAACCGACTCCAGGAAGCCTGCGAAGCCACTGAATGGTACCGCATGCCTCTTGTCCATAGCCAATCCCAGGTTAGTACCGGATGACACTAAATAAAAGCGCTACCACCGGTTGCGTTGTCAAACAGACCATATGGATAGAGAACCCGATAGATACAACGTTTCCATGCCATTTCGTTTAGTTTACACCTACGGAGCCAAAACAGAATCGACATGATTGAACATCACTCAAAAAGAAGTTCAACTCCATCTTAAATAACGTATTTATTACAGTTGAGAAATAATAGTCAAATAGTTCAATCCAACAAAGGATAGGGCTACCCTCAACCACACTGTTTGTAGACGTAACATTGCAAAAAACAAACGAAAAAATGCCGCATTAAGACTAACCTCTAAAAGCTCCACAATGAATAATCAAATACAACATACATAGGACAAAGTAGCTCTAAAACGAAGAACGTCGTCTTAAGACCAACCTCTTAAAGCTCGACCAAGAAAACGAGGACAAACATGCGCCCCAAATCACGTCTCGTCACTTATGAGTCCTATGGAAACTTAGTAGCTGGGAAATATATATCAATCTTCGCGTAGCTGGTAGTATATGACCGAATATGGGTGCTAATAACGTCATGGTCCTGGTCAGTGAACAGACGTCCATCCTGATGTTTCCGCGGTAAAACCTTAGACACTGTAGCAACGTCCAAGTTAGGATGATGCGACTTGGCAACTGTCCACGCAACGCACGATCCCTATCGGGTGGCAGATAATTTCCACTCCTTTACAACTCCTGGAGCTGCGTGAAGCGCCAATATGAAATCCCTCACCTTATTAGGAACATTCTCCGACGGAAGCTGACACCTCAACACACCGATCGCACTCACCTCCATCTTCTTAATCACACTACACAAGGTCTTCAACTATTTTTGAGGAGACAAAGCTGACACATCACACGAAGACCCTGCGTCAAAAGAAGCTACACTCAGCAAGTAGATCAAAATCATAATGAACAAACATTAAAAAAAATGATTACACATGGCTCACCTAGACATTTCCGAGCAAATACGTTGATCAAACGACCTAGGTATTCCAAGTCTCGAGCTCTCTCTGCGATCTGTACATCCACTTGAATTCCTTGATCGATAGTCTCCTCCACCAATTTATCATACCGCCCCTTCCACTCAGCTACGTCACGAACCAAAGAAACTCTCTCGTTTCTTAACACGTCAATCTATGTCACAAACTTTTCACAATCCACAAGAATACGACTGACATCTTCTTTGCATGTATCCACAACCTTCTTAACCTCCCTTTCTACATCGACTTCAGAGACATACCCCTTGAGCAAATTCTCTAACTCGACGATCCTAGCCTTATTCCCTTCCGCCCTGTCTCGAGCTCGCTTTAGATTTACTTGCAGCTGAAAGATACGCTTATTCTGCTGAGCCAAGCACTCTTCAACTTCACAAGCGGCCGTCCTAATCGCCGCTAATTCAGTTTGTAGGCAAATTATTCAGAACAAATGATAGTAAGTAATTCTTTATGTCGTGGATTAATCACGGCAGATGCCATGGGGGTGGCTTAAGTCAAGGTGTGAGCCAGGCGACTTAGGATCCACGGAGAGGTAGCACGCACAGTGTTTACCCAGGTTCGGCCCTCTCTGCGAGGTAAGACCTACTCCTGCTATATGTATTTAGATCTGATGGGGTGTACAATGGCATGCGCACCAGAGCGTGAGGTTGCTCCGGAGGCTATGGAATGAGATGAATCTGTCCTCTAGGGTTGCGCCTAGTCGACCTTATATAGAGTGTCGACTAGGGTTTACAGGAAAATGATGGGTGACCTAGGCGGCGCTAGCTAACTCGCTACAAGTGCGGCTTCGTGGAGCACACTCTTCGGGATCGCAGATCGTTATCTGATTCGGAGAGATCAGCCTGCCGCCTTCCCCGAGCCGGCCTGCCGGGTTCTTCCGAGACCCGGTATCTTGGAAGATGACCGCCGAGTGGGCCTTGGGACACCCGGTCTTGTAGTCTAACTCGTGGTCCTGGGCCTACCCGGTTGGGCATCCCCCATCATTAGCCCCCGAGTTCGCCAGGGACTCGTCTTCGACTTGGTCTCTGTCTTGCGGGTTGCTGAGTTGTGTCGTTGATCGAACTCCTGAAACAGAGAAACCAAAAGGTGGAGTAGTGAACTGAGGCGTTAGCGTCTGGTATAATTAACACAAGTTTTGTTTGATGTCGGCTCGTGCCCGATGGGACGCCTTGCCATGTCGACTTGCCTCCTTGCCGAGTTGTCTCCTCGAATTCTCCGGATGACGTCACAACATCTTTGACTGCTTGTCTTCTAGTGTTTGTCCACCTGACGCGTCGATCTGATTGACGGGACAACTCATCGCCTCGACTGCCTCCTGATCCGTCTCAAACATGTCTATAATTTTTGGTTGTTCCATGCATATTATATATCATTGCCACATGTTTTTATAATGCTTTTGTATCATTTTGGCACATTTTTATGGAACTAACCTTTTACCAAGATGCCCAGTGCCAGTTCCTGTTTTTGCTATCTTCTTGTTTCAGAAAAGCTAGTCGGGGAATTTTCTCAGAACAAGCTGCCAATTTACATGATTTATTTTTACGAAGAAACAAAGACGAAGCCAGGAGGGTGCCTACAGGGGGCCCACAGCCCCCAGACGACCCCGAGGCGTGGCCCAGGGTGGACCGCGCCTGGGCCCCACCTCGTCGCCTCGCGAAGCTTCCGACGTAACCCTTTGGCCTATAAATTGCATTCGTCCCAAAAACCCTCGATACCCGATCTTATTTTCTAGAAAAGTTCCGAGGCCGCCGCCATCGCCAACCCTAGATCGGGAGGGTTCTGAGTCTCTTCCCGGCACCCTGCCGGAGGGGGTCATCACCGGAGGCATCTACACCACCATGCCTGCCTCCGGAGTGATGCGTGAGTAGTCCACCACGGACTACGGGTCCATGGCAGTAGCTAGATGGTTGTCTCTTCTCCTTTGTGATCCATTGTTTAGATCTTATGAGCTACCTACATGATTAAGATCATCTTTATGTAATACTATGTGTTGTGTTTGCAGGGATCCGATGAATTATGGAGTCTTGACATTATGGTTCAGTTTATCTATGATATGTTTTATTTATGATCTTGCATGCTCTCCGATGCTTGTGTATGCTTTGGCCGAAGTAATTACTTGTGTCAGTAGAGGGAGTATTTATGCTAGATAGTAGGTTCATGCCTCTCTTGTTCGAGCTCGAGTTGACAGAAACGATTAGAACTTGAGATGTGTTGTTGCTACTAGGGACAAAACAGCGGTGTTTATTGCTTTATGTTGTACTCATTGCTAACATTACGCACCTTGCTTATTGCAATTATCTGTTGCTTGCAACTTAATACTTTCGGGTGACATGCTGGATAGTGATCCCGGGGTGGATTATTAGTCATAGATGCAGTTGGATAACGGTCTATGTATTTTGACGTAATGCCCATATTAAATGAAACGGTGAACCTAGTGTCATGATAGTATTGTGTTGCGCCCATGTTTGTCAATTGCCCCGCTGTAATTTGTTTACCCAACACGTTTATCTTTTGGAGATACACTAGTGAACTGTGGATCCCGGTCCTATTTTCCTACATTGCTTACAACCGTTTTAATAGCTTTTCCTAGTCATTTGCTCCCTGGTTATTTTTTCTCTCATATTATTTTTCACCATACATTTTGATGTGGGCCTACCTATCGGGTGTCCCACCATGAAGATACCTGGTGCACGCAAGGATTAGGGCCTAGTGGGTGGCCTACAAGGAGACAACACTCGAGGCTCACGAAGGGGGCCCAAAGAAGATAGAGTACGCCCAAAGGCAGGCGAAGCTAATGTCGATAGAAACCTACCTTACCTGTAAACCTAATCGGTTGCGAACTCCCGAGACCCAGCCTCCAATATAAAGGCTGGGAGGGCCGCCGATCGGGGGAAGGCTCATATTCCGCCACCAAAACCCTAGAGAGATCGACATCTCACCGGGGTCGCCATTGTAACTCCTCCATAATATCAATCTCAGACAAGCAGGAAGTACAGTGTTATCCTTCGGGAGCCTGAACCTGGGTAAATCGCCTTGCTTGTCAGCCGTGGTAACTATCAGCACTTCATCTCTCTCCCTCTCAATCAACCTGGGGTACTGATATGTGCATTTTATATCATCATTTATATAACTTTTAGTATCATACGAGAATGTTATTTGCATGATTATATGATTGTTTTTACATGTTTTAGATGATTTTGGGGACTTTCACACAAAGTCCCCATTTTTGGTATTTTATATCTGGGAGGCAGAAAACCCCCTTTTCTTGTTTTTATTGTTTCAGGAGTTTCAGGAACCCAAATAGTAAAAGGAAAAATACCACATCAGTTTTTCATCGGGAGAAAGGCAGAGGGAAGAAGACCGAAGAGAGGAGAGCCACGAGGCCCAAAAGGGGTGGGCCCACGCAGCCAATACCTTAGGACGTGTGGGGCCCACTAAAAGTGGCCTCGGGCACCTCCTCGCCTGGGGCTTTTTATCGACGCCTTCGTCTCGCCCGAAAAGGAACGCCCTAATTTTTCCAAGTCCATCCGAGGTCGCGGCGGCGGCGAAACTCCTGATCCCTTCCGAGGGGGTCAGATCCTACTACTCCGGAGCTCCGGAGAAGGGGGAAATCATCGTCATCATCATCACCTCTCCTCCTTGGCATGGGAGGAGGCCTTTACATCATCACCCCGATTAAGACCAGCACCATTTCCATCATCATCACCGTGATCCACTCCGTTCCCCTCGCAGTTTGAGAGTTGCTATACCCTAGATACTTGTCTTGTGCTACTATTCATGTTAGTGATTGAGTACTTGTCATTATTTGGTGGTGAAGTTATAATTTCAGATTGTGTTGTACCACTTATGCCACTGATTATGATCATGTTTGACGTTGTGAGTAGTTCCCGTATGTTCCTGAGGGAATAGGATGAATTGGCAATGATTTATATATGACATGTGTTGGTAATTTGTCAAGAGTTTATCTTTTATGTGATTCTATGATGGTGTTGTGCGAACGTCGACTGCACAACACTTCACCTATATGGGCTCATAGGAGAACACCGTAGTATAATGAATCGAGGAAGACTTGGGAGGACACGTAAGCCTGAGTTAGAATCTTGAAGTTATAGTATGAGTGTATTAGTATCGGGGACCTTAGAGTATAATGCTATGGTGGGACTTTATGTCTTAATAATTCTTGTGCAGTCATTTACTTGGCCACATGATCCATCATAAGGGGTTGTAGTCTATTTATTTAGCTATACCGAATTATGGCTCCGTCCAAAAAGATTAAAACTTGACAAGATATTCAACGTGTTGTTTAATAAATCTCTATGCCTAGCATTATCCATGCCGCCCTCGGGAACATTTTCCACATATAAGTCACATATCACTTGGGCTTGTCCTCTTGTTATATAAGAGGATTGGGCTTTCTCTCTTTGAGAGCTTTCACTTGTTACTGTTACTTGCTGCATTGGAATTATACAACCGAAAATACCAAAAACACTTGCATCTTGCATTGCTTTGTTTATCAATCTTACTAACCAATACCTTCAGCTCCTCGTGGGTTCGACAACCTTTTCTATTTGAAAAGTACTACAATTGATCTCCTGCACTTGGGAGTCATCAAGATACTTTTCTGGCACCGTTGCCGGGGAGTGTTGCGCTATTGGTAAGAAGTTTGGTAAGGAAACTTGAAAGCTGTTTTATCTCATTGCTACTATGGCATTTATGAATCGTGCCTCGCTGCATCTTGCTCTATATGAAAGTGCTTATGCCACTACTGCAAAGGTGGTTGAAACTACTGTGCCTGAGATACCTAAAGTGGGATTTAAAATTCCCATGGGTCATATTAAAAGAGTTATGAAAAATCCATTTACAGGGGATGGAACTAAGTCTGCACGCGAACACATGGAGTTGATTGAAGACATATGTGGTTTATTTAGACTTCCTGGTATTCCTGAGGATGAGGTAAAAAGAAAGTTACTATATTTTTCTTTATCTGGTAATGCTCGTGTTTGGTACAGGTCTCTGGATGAAGAAGGTACTATTGACTGGAATATCTCGAGGAAGGTTTTCTTTCTTAAATACTTCACACCTAAAGAAGCCTATGAGAACCGCTGCTACATATTCAATTTCTGGCCACATCTGGGAGAGAGCATCACTCAAGCTTGGGGGAGATTGAAGGAACTCCTTCGCAAGAACCCTTGTCATGATCTTACAAGGAAACTTATATTGATAAACTTTTATGTGAGGTTACCTATGAAGCACAAGGAAATTCTAGATAATTCATCTGGTGGTAGTTTCACAAACAATACTGAAGAAGAAGCATGGAATCTATTGGGACTATTTCTGAAAATACTGGTCATTGGGATCTTGATAAAGGTAATGAGCCTTATTTTGACTATGGATATTCATGTTTAGAGAACTTCTCTACTTCTATCTTGTTTAAAAATATGAGCGATACATTTAATCTTGATCCTTATGTTATACTTGAGATTGCTAAATCTTTTGCTGAACACATCTGTGTTCCAAAAAGTGGATTTGAAACTTATGTTGAACCTGTTAAATAATCTATTGTTGTTCCAAAAGTTATTAAACAGGTTGAACCGGTGTCATCTGTGAGAATTGAGGAGTATGTTGAAGCACCACCCTATCCAAACCAAATTAAAGAGAATTTACTTATTGCTGTTACTAACAAAAGTAATAGAAAATGTTCTCAGCCATATGAACAGGTGGAAGTCAACACTCAAATTTCTGTCATCAAGCAACTTAATGAAGAAGATCCTGTTGATGTTTATCTATGTGAAGATGCTACTAAAGTCATCAAAGGTAATTCGGCCAAGGTGGGGAAACCTATTATATCATGCTCTATTGGGACTTCATGTTATCATGGTTTATGTGATATTGGGTCAAGCATAAGTGTCATTCCATATTCTCTCTATGAGGATGAACTTGTGGCTCAACATATTGTTGTTGGTTATAGGATGTGTATTGATTTCAGGAAATTAAACAAAGCAACTAGAAAAGATCATTATCCATTGCCATTTATTGATCAAATGTTAGAAAGGTTATCTAAACATTCTCACTTTTGCTATCTAGATGGTTATTCAGGATTCTCACAAATTCCTGTCCATAAGGATGATCAAGAAAAGACCACTTTTACTTGCCCATATGGTACTTTTGCTTATAGGAGAATGCCATTCAGTTTATGTAATGCTCCTGCTACTTTTCAAAGATGCATGAATGCTATATTTGCTGATTATATTGAAAAGATAATGGAAGTCTTTATGGATGCTTTTTCTGTGTATGGTACTTCCTTCGATAATTGCTTGTTCAACCTTAACAAAGTTTTGCAGCGTTGTGAAGACCAACACTTAGTTCTTAATTGGGAGAAGTGTCACTTCATGGTTACCGAAGGTATTGTTCCAGGGCACAAGATTTCTGGAAAAGGAATAGAAGTTGATCCAGCCAAGATAGAAGCTATTGAGAAGCTACCATACCCAAGGGACATCAGAGGTATAAGAAGTTTTCTTGGGCATGCAAGTTTTTACCGTAGGTTTATTAAAGATTTCTCAAAAATATCAAAACCTCTAACCAATCTTTTGCAAAAGGATGTTCCCTTTTCTTTTAATGATGATTGCATTGAGTCCTTTAATATTTTGAAGAATGCTCTAATAAGTGCTCCTATTATTCAACCTCCTGATTGGAAATTGCCCTTTGAAATTATGTGTGATGCTAGTGATTATGCAGTTGGGGCTGTTTTGGGCCAACGTGTTGATAAGAAACTGAATGTTATCTATTATGCTAGTAGAACACTTGATGCTGCTCAAAGAAATTATGCTACAACTGAGAAAGAATTTTTAGCAGTACTGTTTGCTTGTGACAAGTTTAGACCTTACATCACTGATTCAAAAGTCACATTGCATACTGATCATTCTGCTATTAAATAATTGATGCATAAGAAAGATGCTAAGCCTAGATTAATAAGATGGGTACTTTTATTGCAAGAGTTTGATTTACATATTGTTGATAGGAAAGGGGAAGATAATCAAGTAGCTGGTCATCTCTCTAGGATGGAAAATATACCTGATGATCCTATTCCTATTAATGATAGCTTTGTTACTGAACAACTTGCAATTGTTAATGTTTCTAGTGCTAAAGTTGCATCTCCTTGGTTTGCCAATTATGCAAATTTCATTGTTGGTAAAATATTACCTCCACACTTCACTTATCAACAAAAGAAGAAATTCTTCTATGATCTTAGACATTATTTCTGGGATGATCCTTTTCTTTATAAGAAAAGTGTGGATGGTATTATTAGACGTTGTGTACCTGAGTACGAACAATAGGCTATAATAAGAGATTGCCATGATAGTCCCTATGGAGGACATCATGCAGGAGATCGCACAGGAGCAAAGGTATTACAATCTGGTTTCTATTGGCCTACTTTGTTTAAGGATTGTGCTGAATATGTTAAATCTTGTGATAAATGTCAAAGAGTAGGAAATATTGGTAGGAGAAATGAAATGCCTATGAATTATTCTTTGCCACTTGAGCCATTTGATGTGTGGGGTTTTGACTTTATGGGACCTTTCCCAGAATCAAAGACAAAGCATACTCACATTTTGGTTGCAGTTGACTATGTTACAAAGTGGGTGGAAGCAATTCCAACCAAAAGTGCAGATCATGCCACAGCAATGAAGATGCTCAAGGACATCATTTTCCCCAGGTTTGGTGTTCCTAGGTTTTTAATTACTGATGGTGGTTCTCATTTCTTGCATGGTATTCTTAGAAAAACTTTGGCAAAATATGATGTTAAGCATATAATTGCATCACCATATCATCCTCAAACAAGTGGACAAGTTGAATTAAGTAATAGGGAAATTAAACTTATCTTGGAAAAGACAGTTAATAAGTCTAGGTCTGATTGGCCAGCTAAAATTAATGATGCTTTATGGGCTTATAGAACTGCTTTTAAAAATCCCATGGGAATGTCTCCTTACAAAATGGTTTATGGGAAAACTTGTCATTTGCCTGTTGAGTTAGAACACAATGCTAGATGGGCTGTTAAACGATTGAACTTTGATTTTAAGACTGAAGGAGAAAAGAGGATTCTTGATTTGAGCCTACTAGATGAATGGAGAAATGAAGCTTATGAAAATGCTAAAATGTTTAAGGAAAAAGTTAAAATATGGCATGACAAGAAAATTAAGAGGAATGAATTCCAAGTGGGTGATCAAGTTTTGCTATACAACTCTCGCTTTAAGTTTTATGCAGGGAAGTTGCGTTCAAGATGGCAGGGACTACTAGTGATACAGGAGGTGTACCATTCAGGAGCTATCCGCCTTCACGGTGATATGAAAGGTAAACCTCATGTAGTCAATGGACAACGCCTTAAACCTTATATTGCAGGAAAAAGCTTTGTCGGAATGGTGGAAGATCTGAACCTACAAACACCAGAGGAGGTAATTGAGAGAAACCGTGCAGTTTCAGAAACCCCAAAACAATAGAAGGTAACTTACTGTTGGAAAGTTTCTCGGAATTGTATAATATTTTACGAAGTCATTTTTTATGGAAATTAACGTGTGGACAAGAAAACTAGACGAAGCGGAGACCCGAGGAAGGAAAGAGGGGGTCCCACGTGGCCCATGTACCTGGCCGCGTGGGCCCACTCCTTTTCCACCTCGGAGTCCCTTTTCGTCTCGTTTTCGATCCCGACGCTTCGTCTTGACCTAAAAACCCTCAATATATACTCCTCTCTGCCGATCTAATCTCGCACCGAGCGTTCTCGAGCGATCTTTGTTTCTGCTATTTCTGTCTGTCAGATTTTAGCCATGTCTTGCGCCGGATCCAACCAAGAGGGGGAGAGCTCTCCCAAGGAAGGTGTTGTGAACCGTTACCTCAACTCCGTGATGGCACCACCAAAGACTGTGTGCTTCAAAGAGGGCGTGATGCTCGTGGAGGAGGTGAAGGCTCCCAAGGCCACCGGCACGGTGGAGGAAAGGCTGGATGAGTTAGAGGACAAGAACTTCAGGTATGGCACTATGGTTTACCGCAGCCTTGATGCTCACCACTTCATGAACCTGGAGCTGGAGAAGAAGGTTGAAGAGTACAAGAAAAAGCTTACAACCTCATGATAAAGATCATTGGGGATCTTGAAGATAATTATTATGAAGGCAATGTGAAAGAAGAGAGGGAGTTCTAGCAAGACGCCAAGCTTGGGGAGTTCCATCTAGTCTTTCTCTTTATCAATCTATCATATCTATCTAGTCATTGTGTGCTTTGCTTTTATCGATTAGTTATCAATATCTCTTAGGCGTGTGTGAGCTCATGGAGCATTATCATGTATCTCTATCTTATGGTTTATCAATGAATATTAAAGTATGGTGTCATCCATGATTCTCTTGTTTGGGGATTTATGGGTAACATTCATGCAAATGAGCGTGGCATATTTAGAGTTTCAATCACATCTTGCCTTGAAACTAATTAACTTGAGTGTGTTGGACAATTGTAGAATCATCTCATAATAAAATAAGTAAAAATCAACTTATGACTTGGAATTAATAGTTTGAGGTTGAAATATTGTCTTGTGGGGTAAAAGGTTGAGAAGGGATAATGAAAAGGATATAAAACACTTTTGTTAGACTCTAGTATCTTTGAGCAAATTAATGATCATGGATATCTCAATACTTATGCTCTTGAATGTGTATGAAAAGGTAGGCACCTGAAGTTTCAGTTAGCCATGGAAAGTGTAAGATAAAGGTTGTATGGAGCATAGGAACTTGATTGAGATATCCATGACTAAAGTTTGTACTAGTTACTAGAGAAGCAAGGGTGATAACATCTTTTATATTTATCTTTTCATTTGTCTTCTCTGAACTTGTTATCCAATGAGAGTCTATCTTGTCTTTAAATTTCAGTAAAGGATAAACGATTATAATGCTTGCTAGAAAGAGCAAAGGCATGTGAAAAGTATATGATTCAATTGTCCAACATACGATGGTTATTTGCTTTCAAAAGTAAGGGTGATTGCTAGAGCTTCTACTTATGTTGCCCTCATATGCATGAGTTTTATTCATCCATCTTATCTTGCAAGTGAATATGATGATGATACAATGCTCGTATTTATTTATCAACCATAAGTCCATTGATGCATGTAATGATCTATGTCCTTACTTACTCGAGGACGAGTAAAGGTTTAAGCTTGGGGAGTTGATACGTGCATTTTATATCATCATTTATATAACTTTTAGTATCATACTAGAATGTTATTTGCATGATTATATGATTGTTTTTACATGTTTTAGATGATTTTGGGGACTTTCACACAAAGTCCCCATTTTTGGTATTTTATATCTGGGAGGCAGAAAACCCCCTTTTCTTGTTTTTACTGTTTCAGGAGTTTCAGGAACCCAAATAATAAAAGGAAAAATACCACGTCAGTTTTTCATCGGGAGAAAGGCAGAGGGAAGAAGACCGAAGAGAGGAGAGCCACGAGGCCCAAAAGGGGTGGGCCCACGCGGCCAAAACCCTAGGCCGCATGGGGCCCACTAAAAGTGGCCTCGGGCACCTCCTCGCCTGGGGCTTTTTATCGACGCCTTCGTCTCGCCCGAAAAGGAACGCCCTAATTTTTCCAAGTCCATCCGAGGTCGCGGCGGCGGCGAAACTCCTGATCCCTTCCGAGGGGGGTCAGATCCTGCTGCTCTGGAGCTCTGGAGAAGGGGGAAATCATCGTCATCATCATCACCTCTCCTCCTTGGCGTGGGAGGAGGCCTTTACATCATCACCCCGATTAAGACCAGCACCATTTCCATCATCATCACCGTGATCCACTTCGTTCCCCTCGCAGTTTGAGAGTTGCTATACCCTAGATACTTGTCTTGTGCTACTATTCATGTTAGTGATTGAGTACTTATCATTATTTGGTGGTGAAGTTATAATTTCAGATTGTGTTGTACCACTTATGCCACTGATTATGATCATGTTTGACGTTGTGAGTAGTTCCCGTATGTTCCTGAGGGCATAGGATGAATTGGCAATGATTTATATATGACATGTGTTGGTAATTTGTCAAGAGTTTATCTTTTATGTGATTTTATGATGGTGTTGTGCGAACGTCGACTTCACAACACTTCACCTATATGGGCTCATAGGAGAACACCGTAGTATAATGAATTGAGGAAGACTTGGGAGGACACGTAAGCCTGAGTTAGAATCTTGAAGTTATAGTATGAGTGTATTAGTATCGGGGACCTTAGAGTGTAATGCTATGGTGGGACTTTATGTCTTAATAATTCTTGTGCAGTCATTTACTTGGCCACATGATCCATCATAAGGGGCTGTAGTCTATTTATTTAGCTATACCGAATTATGGCTCCGTCCAAAAAGATTAAAACTTGACAAGATATTCAACGTGTTCTTTAATAAATCTCTATGCCTAGCATTATCCATGCCGCCCTCGGGAACGTTTTCCACATATAAGTCACATATCACTTGAGCTTGTCCTCTTGTCACATAAGAGGATTGGGCTTTCTCTCTTTGAAAGCTTTCACTTGTTACTGTTACTTGCTGCTTTGGAATTATACAACTGAAAATACTAAAAACAGTTGCATCTTTCATTGCTTTGTTTAGCAATCTTACTAACCAATACCTTCAGCTCCTCGTGGGTTCGACAACCTTTTCTATTTGAAAGGTACTACAATTGATCTCCTGCACTTGGGAGTCATCAGGTACTCGACCCTAGGACTTGCCGTGGCCACCCCACGTCAACTGGCGCCGTCTGTGGGAAAGAAGAGTGCTGGAATCATGGTTGCACCGGCTCCATCCACGATGACAATCAACACGCCGACAATCGAGCAACCGATCCACTTCGGCTCCTTCGAATTCGACCCCCACCCGCCCGTTCCACCGATTGGTGTACGCCGATCTCTACGGAGGTATGTGCCTTACTTTTGGTAGCGTGCAATTCCATGTGAACAAGTGGGGGACGTTTCGACTCTCCAACCTCGTGCCCTCGCCGGCCGCGGGACTCGCATCTTCATCGACTACGGAGACCGCACCTGCGTCGACTACCTCACCCGCGTCTTCGTCGACTACGGAGATCGCATCTGCTTGAACTACTTCGATCGTGCCTTCGTTGACTACGGAGATCGCGCCTGTGCCGACTACCTCACCCGCGTCTTCGACGACTACGGAGATCGCATCTGCTTCAACTACTTCGATCACGCCTTCGTCGACTACGGAGATCGCGCCTGCGTCGACTACCTCACCCGCATCTTCGTCGCCTACAAAGATCGCGCCTGCATCGACCACCTCACCCGCGTCTTCGTCGACTGCGGAGATCGCATCTGCATCAACTACATCACCTCCGTCTCCATGTGAACAAGTGGGGGACGTTTCGACTCTCCAACCTCGTGCCATCGCCGGCCGCGGGACTCGCGTCTTCATCGACTACGGAGACCGCACCTGCGTCGACTACCTCACCCGCGTCTTCATCGACTACGGAGATCGCATTTGCTTGAACTACTTCGATCGTGCCTTCGTCGACTACGGAGATCACGCCTGTGCCGACTACCTCACCCGCGTCTTCGACGACTACGGAGATCGCATCTGCTTCAACTACTTCGATCGCGCCTTTGTCGACTACGGAGATCGCGCCTGCGTCAACTACCTCACCCGCATCTTCGTCGCCTACAGAGATCGCGCCTGCATCGACCACCTCACCCGCGTCGTCGTCGACTGTGGAGATCGCATCTGCATCAACTACATCACCTCCTTCGATCGTGCCTTCGTCGACTACGGAGATCGCGCCTATGCCGACTACCTCACCCGCGTCTTCAACGACTACGGAGATCGCATCTGCTTCAACTACTTCGATCGCGCCTTCGTCGACTACGGAGATCGCGCCCGCGTCGACTACCTCACCCACATCTTCGTCGCCTACAGAGATCGCGCCTGCATCGACCACCTCACTCGCGTCTTCGTCGACTGCGGAGATCGCATCTGCATCAACCACATCACCTCCGTCACCCACGTCTCCATCGACTCTGGCATCCGCATCACCATCGACCGCCGTGTCAGGCAAAACCCAGCCGGAGGAATTCTGCACCGATTGCGGCATCTATCTTGTCGCCTCCATCTTCGGCTCCGAGGATAGCTCCGACAGCGAGAGCGGCAGCAACAATGCGTACTCGACCGCGCAGTCTTACCCTGTCCAGGTTTTCATGGTGGGTGCCACCCCAAACAGAGACAACAGAGGACCCGGAGGCAGCGCCCGCCGCGAGGAACCTGTATATCCGATGGAGGTCCTAATGCCGGACAAAGTTACAACTCTGGTGATCACCAGGGAGATGGGAATCCAAGCCCTGAAGCACGTCCAGGACTGCACCTTTCCTCCTCCAGAGGTGACCAGAGAGGAGATGATGACATACCAATACCTGGTGTGGAAGGAGAACGAGAAGTTGCTACAAGAAAAAGTTGAACTAGCTAGACGCAAAGAACTCGCCGACGAGTCGAGCGCCCGACGAGCCGCCTACTCTTTCTCATCCTCAGGACCTGAAGTAACACAAGACAACAGGTGCCACCGATCGCGTGTTTGCCTGATGACAGATGCAGAGCGAGCAGGGAGCACCCGCAACCTCGAGTCATCCTTCGTGACAGAAGACGCAGACGGGATACCCATCCCCAAAACAACCTCTGTAGCCCTCATGTCGATAGGCACGTACTTGCGAGTAACACAACCTCCAGAGGTCGACCCTCACGCCGCCCTGCACAAGCAACAAATCAAAGCGCTTTACCTGGCAGAAGAGGCGCTGGTCATGGGGAACCCACCTGCCCGAGCACGCGAAGGTCGAGACCGACGCGACCGAGAACGCGCGGCACGTGAAGACCGACCTGTTCGACACTTGCAGGATGGGGAGGACGCGCGCAACGTCATCACACAGCGGCAGCTCGACCGCAGCCGCTCCAAGCGACTCGTCACCGCCCGGGTCAAGAACTCTATTTAGAAGGCGACTATGAGCCCTGCGGCGTTCCCTGTTTTAGTCTCCACATCCGTGACTCCAGGATGCCTCGAGGCTTCAAGCTCACAGCCAAGACCGTCAAGTTCGATGGTACACAGGACCCGAAGCTCTGGCTCGATGACTACCTTATAGCAGTCAACTGTCAAGGGGGAACCACCACAACAGCGATGCAATATGTACAGCTCGTGATCCTGGGTTCCGCACATACTTGGCTGCAGAACTTACCTCGTAACTCCTTTGATTCCTGGGACCAATTCGAGGAGGCCTTCATCAGGAACTTCCTTGGAACATACTCGAGACCCGCGATGTTTGCAGAACTACAAGCCTGCAAGCAGCGGAAGGACGAGACACTGCGCTCATACATCCAGCGTTGGACCCTCATGCGCAACTCCGTCGGAGTCGTTTCAGAAGATAGAGCGATGTAAGCCTTCGTTCGCTGTGTCATCCGACATGACCTTCGAGAGGCTTGTGGGCCCCTTCAGCCAAATACCATAGTTGAACTCATGAAAATCGCCAACCAATGGGTGGACGGAGAGGACTCTGTGCGCAACGAGCCCCCTCACTCGCCAAGGGACGAAGGCGGACCAAGCAACTGGAGAGACAGTCACGGCAATGACCGACGTCGCAAACAAAAGCCCCGTTACGAGGACGGCGAGGCAGTCGAACTAGTAGCGGTCAGGTTTGCTGACCCTCGTGAGGACAGAAGCCGCGACAACAGTCGCCAGAAAACTCGAGGCCGCGACGACTACCACAGCGACAGAAACCAGTGGCGCGAATAGCGGCGCCAGACCCGCGACAACCCACGACCAGACCTTACACCTGAAGAAGAGCTCGAGCAACCATGCAAGTTCCACATGTTCAGAAGCGAAGAAATCGGCAAGCTGATCTCCAGCCACCTGCTAAAAGACTGCCGGAAGATGCATCGCGTGCATGGAGCGTTCACCGGGATACTGGCTCCCGCACAAACTACGCCACTGGCTATCCAGACACCACCAGCACTAGCACCTGTGCCAGCACTTCAGCCCGCGCATATGGCAGGAGCAATCTAGCACCAGCCGCGGCAGGAGGCACCTCCTGTAGTAGGGGATCAGTACCCCCAAGCCCACGGGCAGATGAACATGATCCAGAAGGGGCGCCCATCAAATCGGTGCCAGAAGCTGACCACTCGACAAGTCTATCGGGACGTGACATGCCCACCGGCCGTACCAGAGTACCTCAAGGGGTCGGAGACCAACATCACATTCTCTCGAGAGGACCACCCTCCACAGGTACCGCGCCCAGGCCATGCCGCGCTGGTACTCGAAGCACACATAGGGGAATTTAACATGACCAAGGTCTTCATGAACGGCGGCAGTGGCATCAACATCATCCTCGCCGACACTCTTCGAAAGATGGGCATGTCTCTGCAAAACCTAGCCAAGTCAGATAGTACCTTTCATGGCATAGTACCCGGGAAAGCAGTTTACCCTGAGGGAACCATCACACTCGAAGTTATCTTCGGCACACCCGATCACTTCAGAAGGGAGATGATTGACTTTGAGGTGGTCCACTGGAAATCACAGTACCATGCTATACTCGGGCGCCCGACGTTCGCCCGGTTCATGGCAGTTCCGCACTACGCCTACCTAATGCTAAAGATGTCAGGACCAAAGGGAGTCATAACCGTGCGTGCCAACTTCGAGCACTCGGACAAATGTGATCGCGAATTCAACAAGATCTCCGAGTCCTTCGGCATGCAACAGCAACTCGAAGAACTTTCATTCAGCAACGACAAGACCCTCTTCCCCGCAAGCAAGAAACCGGCACCCGACGCTGCCTTTAGCACAACCAATGACATGAGAGCACATCAAGTCCATCCGACTGACGCCTCCAAGACGGTCCTCATCTCATCAAGCTTGTCCCCTGCATAGGCAAGCACGCTCGTCGAGTTCCTATGTGAGAACTAGGAAATCTTCGCCTGGCAGCCATCAGATATGCCAGGCGTACCCAGGGAACTCGCCGAGCACTCTCTTCAAATATATCCAGATGCCAGAACCATCAAGCAATCCATGCGCCGCTTCTCCGAGCCGAAGCGAGTCGCCATAGGGTAAGAGATCGACAGGTTACTACACGCCAAGTTCATCCGAGAAATCAAGAAGTCAGACTGGGTTGCCAATCCAGTACTGGTCGAAAAGAAGAACACGAAGATCCTTCGCATGTGCGTCGACTTCACCTATGTCAACAAGTGTTGCCCGAAGGATCACTTTCTGCTTCCGCGCATCGACCAGATCGCCGACTCGACTGCAGGCTATGCACGCCTATCCTTCCTGGATGCCTACTCAGGCTACAACCAGATCAGGATGAAAGTCGAGGACGAAGAGAAAACAACCTTCATCACACCCCATGGTGTCTACTGCTACACAACCATGCCTTTCGGGCTCAAGAACGCTGGTGCCACGTACCAGTGCATGATGCAGTCCTGCCTCAAGGACCAGATCAGACGCAACATCCAAGTCTATGTCGACGATATCGTCATCAAGACCAAGCAAGAGGACACGCTTCTCGACAACCTACGCGAGACATTCGCCGCTCTCAACCTCTACAAGATCAAGCTCAACCCAACAAAGTGCGTCTTTAGCGTACTAGCTGGGCAACTACTAGGGTACCTCGTATCCGCACGAGGCATCGAGGCGAATCATGAAAAGATAGAAGCAATCCTCACAATGTCAGCCCCGACCAAGCTTCGGGAAGTTCAGCGCCTAGTCGGCTGAGTCGCAGCGCTCAGCCGGTTCATTAGTAAGTTGGGTGAAAAGGCACTTCCTTTCTACCAACTGATAAAGAAGTCCAACAAATTTGAGTGGATGCTAGAAGCTGAAGCAGCCTTCGCACATCTCAAGCAAGTCCTGGTGACTCCACCGGTGCTCGTCGCACCACGCGAGAAAGAACCTCTATACCTCTACGTGTCGGCGACCAACAGGGTGGTCAGCACCGTCCTCGTTGTCGAGAGTGAAGAAGAAGGCCACGCCCATCATGTGCAACGGCCCATATACTACCTCAGCGAGGTCCTATCCATATCCAAGCAGCGGTACCTGCATTATTAGAAGCTAGCGTACGGCATCTTCATGAGCTCACGCAAGGTGGTCCACTACTTTGCCGAGCACCCGATCACGGTGGTCAGTGCTTCGGGTATATCAGACATCGTCACCAACCCCGACGCGATGGGACGAGTCGCCAAGTAGGTCATCGAGCTAGGCCCGTGGGACCTGAAGTACACGCATCCAAAGCAATCAAGGCACAAGTACTCCCGGACTTCACAACCGAGTGGATAGAAACTTAGCTGCCAGATATACCCGACCTGTCCAACGCGTGGACCATGTACTTCGATGGCTACAAGAAATTCGAGGGTGCAGGAGCAGGTATCGTCTTGACATCACCAAAGGGTGACAAGCTACGCTATGTACTGCAGATGGACTTCCCCAAGCCTTCAAACAATGAGGTAGAGTACGAAGCCCTAATCCAAGGCATGCGGATGGCCAAGAACTGTGGCGCCACTCGCCTCATGATCTATGGGGACTCGAACCTCGTTGTTCAGAAGACCATGAAGGAGTACGATGCTACTGCAGAGAACATGATCGCCTATCGGGACCTCTACAACATCTTGGAGGGCAGATTCGACAGTTGCGAGCTGCGGCACGTGGGCCACGAGAGCAATGAGGAGGCCGACATGCTAGCCAACCTCGGCTCGACTAAAGCCCCAGTACCATCTGGAGTCTTCGTCGAGTGCATCAAATATCGGTCTATCAAGATGAAGCAGCCAGCAGCACCCTCTACACCAACAATGGGCACACAGGACCCGCCAGCAAAGGACCCCGAGGTACCTGACGCGGAAGATCATCACATTGAAGTCTTGCTCATCGAGCAAACTTGGACGAACACTTTCCTTGCATACATGCTGCGTCAAGAGCTGCCGGCGGACACAATGGAAGCAAGGCGCATCACGCGTCGCTCCAAGGCATTCACAATCATCAACGAGAGCTATACAAACGCAGCATATCGGGGATCCTGCAGCGATGCATCGACTCAGAGGATGGCAAGGCAATACTACTCGACATCGATGCGGGTACCTGTGGACATCATGCCAGCAGCCGAGCCTTGGTTGCCAAAGCCTTTCAAGCCGGATTCTACTGGCCAACGGCGATGCAGGAGGCCGAAGACATAGTCAGAAAGTGCCTGGGCTGCCAGAAGTTCGCTACCAAGCCGCACGCACCTGCATCAGAGCTGAAGATGATACCACTCGCCTAGCCTTTCGCCCAATGGATCGAAGCCGTCCCCATAACAAGCTCGACTGCGTCAACCGCGGTCAACTTCATCAGGTCCATAATCTTCATATTTGGGATCCCCCACAGTATCATCACCGACAATGGCACAAACTTCACAGCCGACAAGTTCAAAGATTTCTGCAAAGGTCAGGGCATCAAACTTAATTACGTCTTAGTTGCGCATCCTGAATCCAACGGACAAGTCGAGAAAGCAAACGGCCTAGTCTGTAGTGGCCTCAAAAAGCGGCTGTTGGTGCCACTCAAGCGCGCCACGGGTGCCTGGGTGGAGGAGCTACCCTCTGTTCTACGGAGCCTAAGGACCACGCCAAACAGATCAACCCAATACACACCATTCTTCATGGTCTACGGCGCCGGAGTAGTCATGTCATACGACCTGCGATTTGACGCACCTCGCGTGGTCACCTACGATGAGTCAGACGCAGACGAAGCACTCCAAGATGGCGTCGACATGCTGGATGAAGCACGGGACATAGCACTCTATCGTACGACTGTATACCAGCAGAGTCTCCACAACTACCATGGCCGTCAACTGCGTACAAGATCCTTCGTCCCCGGCGACCTGGTGTTGCGGCTCAAGCAGAAGAAGGTGCACAAGCTCGCCTCACCATGGGAGGGACCCTTCATCATAACATAGGCCATCGACGGCGGCGCCTACCGTCTAAAGCACGCGAAGACGGGAGATCTCTCCCACAACCCGTGGAACGTTGCGCACCTGCATTGTTTCTACGCATAGCATACACATCCATGTAATTGTGCTTAAGCGTTTACGAGCAGCAGGTTTCAGACGCGCTCTTTTCCTTACCAGAGTACCTAAGCGGACTGGAAGGTTTTTAATGAGGCGGCTTGCTAGCTTAATAAATAATAATACAATGATTGGGACAACAAAGTTTACTCCTTTTACTTTTTCAGTCGAAAAAGGAACAACGACCTAGGCCGCACTCGAACACTCGGGGCTGCGCCACATAGGTTCGAGTCAAAACAACGACCTAAGCCGCACTCGAACACTCGGGGGCTGCGCCACATAGGTTCAAGTAAAAAACAACGACCTCGGCCGCACTCGAACACCCGGGGGCTGCGCCACACAGGTTCAAGTAAAAACAACGAACTAGGCCGCACTCGAAAACTCGGGGCTGCGCCACACAGGTTCAAGTCAAAACAATGACCTAGGCCGCACTCGAACACTCGGGGGCTGCGCCGCACAGGTTACTATGTCTACGCACAAAGGAAAACCTTGGCCACACCCGAATGCCCGGGGGCTGCGCCGCACAGGTCACATTACTCAGGGCATGTCAATCGCACCCGAACGCTCGGGGCTGCGTCCAAGCAGTCAAAACAAACTATTGTCTTCGACAAACAAATCACAATTATATACTCGGGGGCTGACCCCCATGGGCATACTGTCGGGGGGTTACCCCCGGGTAGGCTAAAGAAGAGGTAAAGACATGTAACGGTAAGGCTGTAAGCCATCCGAGGTAGCAATTAAGCATAGACGCAGGAGGCGTCATCCGACGTAAGGTGGAATCATCCGAGGTATGGCCTCCGAGGTATGAACCTTGGGCAGTCAGCTAGTTACCACAAGAACAAGGTGTTACCTACCGAGGTATAGGATCCGGAGTATCCCTAGCCAAGATGAAGCGTGGCCCGACGTATAAGTGACCGGCCAGCCGAGGTTAGCAGCAAGTACGAGGCATGTCAGAGGAGTCACGGGCGCCGCAGAGCCGTAGCCCCAAACGTCAGAGGACGGCGAGGTCCGTCCACGGGTTTCCCGGAAGCTCGGGGGCCTAGGAGCTGACTCGGCTATTTCGGGAAAGGTCTACAGGCTAGACCTCGGCAGGCTACTGAAGTATGACCGGAAGAGGAAAGCTAGGCCTGGCTGGCCTGACAGTTCGGCCGTTGAGCTGGCAGGAGGCAGAGGCTTGTCTTCTACCTTTTGGCCATGCCATTGTCAGTTTAGGCAGGGGTAAATGTACTTCGGCCTGTATATATGGCACTCACCCAGAGAGGAGGAGGACGGCAAAACCCTAGCTCATTTCCCCCTTCATAGTTTCATCTCCATCTAGAGCTCTCACGAGAGCATCATACAGCTCGAGGAGCACCTTGTACCTAGAGCTACACTGATATATTGAGAGAGGAAAGGCAGGAGTAGGGGTTTTACTTCCTCACGAAGGCCCCGAACCTGGGTACATCGTGGTGTCTTTTGTGTTCTTGGCTTTCTTGGTTCTTGTTCATGTTCTTGTGGTTTCTTGCATGTTCTTGCTTGTGCACATCTTGAGTGCATAAACCCTCCCCGGATTCCCCCAACGACCATTCGGCCCCAACTAAGCCATACCCATGGCATCTGCCGTGATCCCACCACGACAGTTGGCGCCCACCGTGGGGCAGATTGAGGCGTTGGGTGGAGTTTCCATCCGGACGGGCTCCTCTGAGTGTGTTCTTTCTGGCCTTGTTGCCAATCGGCGAGTTTGCCTTTGTGAGTGACAATGCGGGTGCTTCGCCGGCAAGCCTTTCCCCACCAATGGTTTCCTCATGATGCTCGGCAGCTTCCCCACATACGTTGCTGTCGAGGTGGTTCGCGAGTACCCGGAGCAGGTGCTCGTGGACGACGAAACTCCTCTCCTGGCGGCTTTGGGCCAACGTGTTACTCGCCCTCCGAGGTGTGTGGAGGTGATGGTGGCTGGTACCAGCCTGCAGCTAGCAAGGCAGATGCTGGCAAAGTCGCGCTAGCCGAGGTGGAGGCGACACCAACTGCGCTGCCTGAGAAATCAGGTCGGGCGGCGAAGTTTCCGTACGAGAAACCTAGTCAGAATGAGCAGTTGGGCATGCCAAGGGAAGAATTTCCCTTAGAATCTATCGTTGATAGGTTAGCTCGGCCACTCGCAGTAGAGGCAAGTGTGGAGCATACGGTGGCCGGGTTAGAGGCAGAGCGCCAGAGAGTGATGAGAGAAGCTCGGTTGCTGGCCGAGGCTAAGCAGCAGTTCGATATGGAGCAGAAGGAGTACAATGCTGCACATGGTATAGAGGATGGTTTTACTCCGGTTGTGCGGCGTAAGAAAGCTGCTCTGTTCAACCGAGGCAAGGACCTCTATGAGGAGATGGTTAGGGCTGCAGTCTCGGGCTCGAGTAAGGCAACAAGTAGCAGGTCGGCTACTGGTAGGCCGGTGTATAGTTCACCAGCCAAGAACCTTAGAGCAGCCGAAGCAGTAAGGGCCGGGCTATCGGAGTTGACCGGAGATGCATGGCGTGAGCAGCAGAAGCGGCTCAATGAGTTAGTGCATGTGGCCAGCAAGCAAAATGAAGCCCTCCGCAAGGCCGGGCTTGGCGGTTCGCAGGCGGTCCATTCGATTAGGCCAGTTAGCCAGGGGTCCAAGGGGCAAGCCTCGTCTCCACACGTCGGAGGAGCCGATCGTGCCCGGAGTGTCACTTCAGGTCGGAACAAGGAGATGCAGCTGCAAGTGTACGATCCGGTGTTAGCTGGAAGCAAAAGGTCGGTGACGCTAGCCGAGCCAATGGAGACCCCGGCCCAGGTGATGCAAGCCGAGCTAAAGGCCGTTCAGCTCAGGGAAATCAGAACGGTGGGCAAGCAGCGTCGGCTGGCCGAGGTAAACCACCTCAGCCCCCGAGGCATCAGCAGCAACCCCGGCCGCAGGAGCAGTATCAGCAAGAGCCGGAGTATGTTCCGCAGCCGAAGAACGTCGGTCGAGGTGGCGACCGATATGATGATGGAAATTCAGCCATGGAGCGGGCTGGATTCTATAGAGTGGATGGTGCATTGGGAGAGCGTATCGGAGCTCGGACGTTGCCTACAGGTGACGCGCGATACAAGCTAGATCGGATTTACATGTCCGAGAGGTTGGAAGAGGAAGGCCCTCCTGGTCCGGCGTGTTTTGGACCTCGGATCATGAAGGAACCACCTCCACCAGTGTCTCAGTTTCAGTTGGGTCGGAGTACCAGGCCGTACAATGGGAGCACCAAGCCGCAAGATTGGCTAGCTGATTATGTTTCAGCAGTATACATTGCGGGGGGCAATCGCCGATGGGCGGTCCGGTATCTCCCGCACATGTTGGAAGGTCCTGCTCGGATCTGGCTGAACAATTGCCGGAGAATAGCATCAATTGCTGGCTGGATTTAGAGGAGGCATTCAATAGCAACTTCGCCAGCACTTACAAGAGGCCAAACCGACCTCAGCTTTTGCAGGCGTGCAAGCAGGAGGACAATGAGACTGACCGAGAATTCTTGACTCGGTGGAGCAATGTTCGGAACTCCTGTGAAGGAGTTATCGAAGCACAGGCTATAGCGTGGTTTGCTGATGGATGTCGGTATGGTAGCATGTTGTGGCAGAGGCTCCAGAGAGATATGCCAAAGACTCTGGCCGAGACGATTCGGATAGCTGATTCCTATGCCCTTGGCGATCCGATGCAGCCTCTGCTGGATGGGAATGCCCGGAACAGGAGGAATCCGATGAACAATCGCAACAACGGACCGAGGTTTGATAACCGTCAAGAGTTCGGGCAAAGAGGAGAGAACCAGATTTCCAAGTCAATGCTGTAAACCCAAGTCAGTCCGGACCTGGAGGCGCCCAGAAACCGAAGACTGAGGGTCAGGCGTGGACTCCGAACCAGAACCAGAGTCAGGGCGGTGGTGCGAAGCATGGCAGGAGGCCGGACCACCTGTGACTTACGAGTCATTGGTGAATGGGCCATGTATCTATCATGGCAGGAATGGCAAAACCCCAACCATACCACTCTGCAGTGTAGTTTTCATCACCGAACCGCTGCAGAAGGGGCGAAAGCTGGGACAAACCGGAGTGGGCCACCGAACCAATGGCGTAGACCTCAATATCCGAACGCGCAGCAGCATAAGCCGACCATAGCGGCGCAGAATCAGAGCTTAACCGGAGCAAATTCAACCCCGGTGCATGCGGCCCAAAACCAGAAGATGGTGCAGGCGAAACCGGTGAATGCAGTGAGTGCCCAGGGCAACAACAACAACGGTGGTGCCGGCCAAAGCCAAACGTGGTCCTTTGAGAATCAGAGGTATGAGAACCCCGGTAATGATTATAGGGAAGTACATCAGAGTTACGTGGTGTTTGTGACTGAGTCAACTGATAAGAAGAGTATGCTGAGGCGTGCCAAGGAGGTGAATGCAGTAACTCCGGCAGTGGTGAAATACATGAATTGGTCCGAGCAAGAGATCACTTGGAGCAGGCAAGATACACCTCGGATCATGCCGAGCCCTGGAAACTATGCACTGGTGGTGGATCCGACGTTCTGTGGGCCGACCAACAATGTGAGATTCACCCGAGTCTTGGTGGACAATGGGAGTGCCATAAATATCATGTACCGAGACACATGGTCAAGCTGGGATACTCACCGAACCAGTTGCAGCCTAGCAGCTGTACATTTCACGGTATTGTGCCCGGGGTCTCTTGTGCACCTATGGGAAAGATTTGGGTCGACGTGGGTTTTGGTACCCGAGATAACAGCCGAGTTGAAAGTCTTGAGTTCGAGGTTGTGGACTTGCAGAGCCCTTACCATGCCTTGCTGGGAAGGCCAGCCTTGGCCAAGTTCATGATCTCCACTCATGTGGCCTACCTGAAGATGAAAATGCCGGGGCCCAAGGGAATAATAACCATTTCAGGTGACTACAAGAAGGCTATGCAATGTGCCTCGGCGGGATCCAGTTTAGCCGAGTCCTTGGTGATCGCGGCGGAGAAGAAGCAACTTCAGAAGGTGGTGGCAATGGCGCAGTCTACTCAGCTCGGCATGTCCGGACTAATTACTCCGGACATGAGCGCTTCATTCGAGGTGCCCAAGGAGACCAAGAAAATCCCGCTGGACTCGGAGAACCCGGAGCGTTTCGCCATCATTGGTGCTGGCATGGACGAGAAATAGGAAAGCGCGCTCTGTCACTTCCTCCGTGAGAATCGGGACATTTTTGCATGGTCGGCTAAAGACCTGCCAGGTGTTCCGAGGGAGTTGGCAGAGCACTCTTTGTTTGTTCGGCCAGAGGTGAAACCAGTGCGTCAACCGACGCGGCGGCTCTCAGATGACCGAAGAAAGGTGGTACTCGAAGAATTGGCGAAGTTACTGGCTGCAGGCTTCATCATGGAAGTGCTGCATCCGGACTGGATATCTAATCCAGTCCTCGTGGAGAAAAAGAAGGACGAACCGGCGATAGTCAAGGTGTGGCGCATGTGCATTGACTTCACCAACCTGAACAAGGCGTGCCCGAAGGATCCCTTTCCTTTACCTCGGATTGATCAAGTGATCGATTCTACGGCTGGATGTGAGCTGTTGTCTTTTATTGATGCATATTCTGGTTTTCACCAGATCCCACTGAACACTGATGATCAAATAAAGACTGCCTTTATTACCCCGTACGGGGCGTATTGCTATCGTGTCATGTGTTTCGGTTTGAGAAATGCCGGGGCAACTTATCAAAGGTGTATGCAGAAGTGCTTACACTCTCAAATGGGCAAGAATGTGCAAGTGTATGTCGATGACATTGTTATCAAAACTAAAAAGAAGCATACTCTCATCGAAGACCTCGAAGAGACATTTGCAAATTTAAGAAAGTATCGGTTGAAACTTAACCCGGACAAGTGCACCTTTGGTGTCCCGGCTGGAAAATTGCTCGGTTTCCTCGTATCGAGCCGAGGTATAGAAGTTAACCCGGCTAAGATCCGAGCTATCGAAAGAATGAAGTTGCCGAACTGTTTAAAAGATGTGCAGAAGTTCACGGGATGCCTTGCATCTTTAAGTCGGTTTGTAAGTCGGCTAGGAGAAAAAGCCTTACCATTGTATCAACTTATGAAGAAAAGTACCAGTTTCACTTGGACCCCGCAGGCGGACGCGGCGTTCAATGAGCTGAAGAAGATGTTGTCCACTGCTCCGGTGTTGGCGTCCCCTTTGCAGAATGAACCGATGTTGATATACATTGCGGCTACAAACCGGGTCGTAAGTGTTGCAGTGGTGGTGGAGCGAGACGAAGGAGGCAAATCGGTGCAGAGACCAATCTACTACCTGAGCGAGGTGATATCCACGTCGAAGCAAAACTACCCCCACTACCAGAAGATGACGTACGGAGTATACCTGGCGGTTAAGAAACTGAAGCATTACTTCCAAGAGCATCCCATGACGGTGGTATGTGATGCTCCAATCTCGGAGATCATCGGATGCAAGGACGCAACTGGGCGAGTTGCCAAATGGGCGATCGAGGTATCTCCATATACTCCGCATTATGAAAGGCGAGATGCAATCAAGTCGCAGGCGCTACCGGACTTTTTATGCGATTGGGCCGAGATGCAATATGAGCCGCCCTTGCCGGACTATAATTATTGGAAGATGCACTTTGATGGGTCCAAGACCAAGGTCGGATTAGGTGCCGGCATAGTCCTAACCTCGCCGAAGCAAGACCAGTTGAAGTATGTGCTGCAAATCCATTTCTCGGCGTCGAACAACGTGGCGGAGTATGAGGCCCTGATCCATGGGCTCAAGGTGGCAAAGGAGATAGGCGTCCGGCGTATAGAATGCTTCGGCGATTCAGCTTTGGTGGTGCATCAATCCACCGGCACTTGGGATGCATTGGATGCGAACATGGAGTTGTATCGGTTTCATGTGCAAAAGGTGTCTGGGTTCTTCGAAGGATGTGAGTACAAGCACATACCTCGGGGGAGAATGAAGCCGCCGACGTATTGTCTAAGCTCGGTTCATCCAAAGAACCGGTGCCACCGGGGATAGCACTGAACCATTTGAGAACTCCTTCAATCAAGCCCTCGCCTGACTCCGAGTCAATTTTCTTACCGCCAAGTTCGGAGTCTGAGCCCATTCCTATGGAGGTAGACGTCGGATGCGTTTGGCCGGACTCGGGGACTGCTTCGCAGTATCCGAGGAATGATGGAGCTTTTCCTATGGAGATAGATGGTGGGAACTTCGGGTCTGACCCGGGGACTTCGCACCAACACTCGGGGACTGGCCGAGCAATGGTGGAGGAAATCATGAAGGAGATCATGGCGACCGAACCAATGGAGATAGATGAGAGGCTTTTTCCTCTGCATCCAGTGCCGGAATGGGCGGAGCAGATCATGAACTTCATAGCCGATGGAAGTTTGCCAAGTGATACAACCGAGGCAAGGAGAATCCAGAGGAGAGCTAAGGGATACACCATCATCAACAAGGAGCTATACAAGAGAAGTGTGACCGAGGTGTTGCAGGTGTGTCGAACCAGCTGAAGGCAAGGAGATGCTTTTAGAGATCCACCAAGGAGAATGTGGACATCATTGCAGCACAAGAGCTCTGGTGGCCAAGGTGTTCCGGCACGGGTTCTATTGGCCCACCGCCAATGCCGATGCAGAAGATATAGTTCGGAAATGTGAAGGGTGCCAAAGGTTCGCCAAGCAGCAGCACATGCCAGCTTCGGCGCTCAAGACCATTCCTATCACGTGGCCCTTTGCAGTTTGGTGTCTGGACATGGTGGGAGAATTCAAGCCAGCCCGAGGCAATATGACTCACATACTGGTGATGGTGGACAAATTCACTAAGTGGATCGAGGTGAAGCCAATCCGAAAGTGGATGGTCATACGGCAGTGACCTTTTTGAAGGAAATAATCCTGAGATATGGATATCCTCATAGTATCATTACAGACAACGGCACGAACTTTGCTGTCGGAGAGTTTGCTCGGTTCTGCATGAGTAAGGGAATTCGACTTGATGTAGCCTCGGTGGCTCATCCACAGGCTAATGGGCAAGTAGAAAGGTCAAATGCATTGGTATTGGCCGGAATCAAAGCTCGGCTAATAGAACCACTGTTGAAAACACCGGGGTGTTGGATCGATGAGATACCAGCAGTTCTGTGGGGTCTAAGGACCACACCGAACAGATCAACTGGCTATACGCCATTTTTCATGGTCTATGGGGCCGAGGCAATGCTGCCAACCGACATTGAATATGATGCGCCCAGAGTGGCAATGTACACAGAAGCCGAGGCTAAAGAAGCTCGGGAAGATGCTGTAGATTGCTTGAGGAAGCAAGAGAATTGGCCTTATCTCGGTCAGCAATATATCAGCAGGGTCTCCGACGCTATCAAAGCCGGCATGTAAAACCCCGAAAGTTTAATGAAGGAGACCTAGTGCTGAGGCTTGTCAGCGCAGCAAAGGTCGGCACAAGTTGTCACCTCCATGGGAGGGACCATACATTGTGAGCCGAGCTCTGCACAATGATTCATACTATCTTATAGATGCACAGGACCAAGGGGAGATGGGCTGGATAGACCGATTCGGAGCTTCAGCGTCCATGGAATGTAGCTCTACTCCGACCCTTCTACTGTTGAAGAATATAATGTATGTACCTCGGCTGATCTTTAATAAAAACTTCGGCACCTCGAGAGTGAGCTCGGGGACTGCCTCGCTCTTATGATTGCATGTTTCTTTTTGTTCGTACTCTTTCTTCGTTCGTATGCCGAACTATTTTGAACCTCGTCTCAAACTTCAAGTACTGTATGCTATGTAACTAATCTTGTGACTCGACTGACGAACGCCAGCATGGCAGTCAAGAGCAAAGACGAAAGAACATGGGAAACATGAAAATGAACTCGGGGACTCGGTCCAAAAAGACAGTTCGGCATATGTCGTTTACTAACCCCTGTTTTTACTTCTTTTTTATGTCGGATGACTTTGAAACATACCTCGGAATTTACCAAGTACTGTATGCTATGAACAACAATCTTGTGACTCGACTGTCGAACGCCAGAATGGCAGACAAGAGCAAAGAATGCCAAATATAGTAAACACGAAAGTAAACTCGAGCAATCATTCAAAAGGATTCGACATAAAGCTTAGAAAAGCATGGTTCGATGAGCATAATAGTAATAGAGGTAGCAAAGGAACTACTTAAGTTTGATTACATCTGCGTCCCGGCATACCGGGGATTTAATGAAGTTTTTTGGCCAAGCATAAGTTCAGGTCGAGGCATCAGGAATTACGTCGGCAACAGCCGAGGCAGCAGGGATTTCGTCCGGAGCCGAGGTAGCCTGGGAAGTGCTGGCAACGTCGGCAGTAACCTCGGCGTCAGGTTGTGGAGAAGCCTCGGTTTCTGCTTCGCGGGTTTCACCGTCGTCACCTTGCTCGGCCTCGACGTCGGATTCTGTTTCGTATTCCTCCTCTTCTGGCTCGTCATCTCGGCGTCGGAGTAGGTGTCTCCTTCGCTCAAGTTCTTGTGTTGGCATATCCAGCGAAGAAGGCAGCCATCTTTTCGCGGCGCTTGATGAGAATTGGGTCCGAGGACCAGGGCGAGCCTCGGCGAAGAGTGTCCATCTTTTCGAGGTCAATCTTCTCGCACCAAGTCATGATGAATTTGAGAGCGGCATCAGCTCCAGCGCGAGCTGAAGATGAACGCCACTCTCGGAGTCTTTGTTCGGCTTCACGAAGCTTGGCGGCGAGCTCGGGCGTAGTATTGGGAGCATCGGCAAGAGGCCATAAGGCTCGGAAAGCAGACACACCTGCGTCGAGGAGTTCGGACCCAATGGTTTTCAAGGGATGGATCCGAGCTTTGATGGCCACGATGTGGTCCTCAATGGTCCAGACGGGGTTCGTCTCGTTACGCCTCTTCCTGTGCTGAGCAGTGATATTGCGGGCCGAGATTTGGGTGTAGGTGAAGTGCTCTGCAGAAGGATAGCCTGTTAATAATGAAAGAAACAGTTCGGCAAAGAGCCAGTACTGTTGAGGACAAAGCAAGGATAAGGGGGGCAAGAAGCTTACTGTCCATTTCTTGGTTGATGCGTTCCAGCGTCGGGAGGAGCTGGTTAACCGAAGCTTGAAGGGCTTCATAAGCCTCGGTGGCCGAGGTGGCGCGGGCCTCGGCTAACTGGAGCGCATTCTCATGTTCCTTGGCGGCATCCTCCCGAAGTTTCTTCTCTGTTTCAACAACACTGGCCTTTTCCGCCTGCAGCTGCTCTTTTTCAGACGTCCGCAGCTCAGTGATGCGCTTCAGTTCCTTTACCAGACGAGCTACCTCGGCTTTCTCTTGCGCTAGCTGGTCATCCGAAGTTTTCTTCGCTGCAAGGACGGCCTTGTGCTCGTCGTGGAGTTTCTTGTGGTCAAACAGGAGGGTATGGAAGATATCCGTGCGACGTTCATAGCATTCTGCAAGGAAGAAAAATATAGCTCGGTTAGAAAGGCTATACCTCGACAAGAGTCTCGGGGACTCGGAGTCAACTCTTTGGGAAAATGTTGCCGGGGTATGCCTCGACAGGAGTCTCGGGGACTCGTACCCGAGGTGCATGCTAAAGTGAGATAAAATGGATTGGATACGTCGGATGAAAATGGAGAGTTAAGATTCAAGCCAAACAATTTTAACTCCGGCGGAGCGTCAATAGTTTACCTCGAATCTCGGGGACTGGAGATGGTGGATATTAGAGGAGATACTGCATGAAAGTAAAGAAAGTGGAACTTACGTTGACAGCTCGAGTAGCAAGCAAAGCAGAAGTTTGCATTTCAAGCATGCGTCGGCGCAGGTGCTGCTCCCGCAGGATGCTCGTCCCCTTGGGTGGTCAAGGAGGCAGAAGAGACCTCGTCCATGTCTGCAGAATTCCAGTCTGCGTTGTAGTGTTCCAAGGAGCCGAGGCTCTGGTCACTGTCAGTGCGCAGAGGGGAAATCCCCACGGTCCGCCCTGCTCGATGCCCCTAACCGAGGCCTCCAAGGCCAAAGTAGCCTCGGAGCTTGAAGCAGGCCGGTTATCCAATATAAGAGATGCCCTCCGAGCATATTCTTCGGCCGGAGGGGCAGTCTCATCAATGGGTGCGGCGAATGGAGGAATTCGGCGTGTCACCGGGGGAGGAGACCTCGGTTGCATCCTTGAGGGAGAGAGATAGTCAGGGTGCCAGACCCAGATGTTGGTTTGGGGGTGACCTTAGACTTCACCGTCTCTTTTTCTTTCTCCTTGCCCTTCTCCAACGGCAAGGTAGTCTGGCGAACTGGTTTTTGGGGCTGCTGCTTGGGCTGTTGCTTCTGCTGATGCTTCTGCTGTTGCTGCTGTTGGTTGCGGGCAGTCTGGCTGCGGGGGGAGAGTCGAGGCTCCGGCAAGGCGGTAGCCGGAGTTCTGGCGCGATTGGCATCCGTTTGAGGACGCGGAGAAGTCTGACCCGGGTGGGGGCAGATTTCCCCAAGGCCGGGCCAGACCTCGGTGGAGATCCTGGGCGAGAGTTCGTCGGGGTGGTCGTGGCTTCAGAGGCACCAACGGGTGCAGTCATGGAGGATACCTCCTGATCCACGTCTATGGGGGCACTGCAACGAAAAAGGAAGGTCAAGTGTTAATACCGAGATAATATGTTTAACAACAAACATTGTTGGCTATAGAAGCAAAGCATTACCCATCCGAGGTAGGAAACCTCTTGCCCCCCCGGGCATGAGGAGGAAGTCCGGACTTCTTCAGCCGGCGTCTCTTGACCGGAGCCTCAGTGGGTCCGGAGGCTCCAGTGGCGGATGGTTCGGCGGCCGAAGTTGCGGCACCAGCGCGTTTCCGGCTGGTTGCTGGAGTAAAGTTCGGAAGGTGAGGAAGGCGGGAGAGAGGTACCGCGTTTATTGGTTCCATGACGAGGAACCCCTCCTCGTCATCCGAAATCTCTTGAACTGAAGCTTGTGCTTGAGGCTTACCCGCGGTGGTGATGCGGGCCGAGGCAATGGGCATATAATCCTCGTCGTCAGGGTCCACGTTGGATGGTGGGTCCTCGACAGGGAGATCCTTGCCGAAGTGGTCCGCAGGATGGACTCCATCCTCGGCGGTCTGGCGGGCGAACAGCTGTATGGCAGACATATGAAAAGGAGTTAGGAAGAAAAATTGTCAAGGTGAACGTCGGTAGCAAGACCTCGGTGGTAAAGAAGTATCGAAGAAAACGTCGGAATAGCGTACCTGTTTCGCTGGATTGGTCCGGTAGTGGGGTTCCCTTCCCCATGTCCAAGCGTCGGAGATCTTGGACTTGGTGATAGCTCGGACTCGCCGAGCTACCGCGGCGTTGTCCAGTGCAACGTGCGTATGACGGGTGGGGTCATAAAGACCGCTCATGTGGCAGATCTTGTGAGACCTCGCCTGAAGAGGGGAGACCCTGCGCTTCACGAATGTGCAGGCCAGGTCGTCGGCCGTCAGGACTTTCCCGTCGTTCCCGGGGTCCTCCGGGTCCTGCCATTTCGCAATGTACCCATGGATGGCCTTGAGTTCGCCGGTGTGAGGGGGAGTGTAGTCCCAGTTGAGCTGTTCTGTAGGAGGGCTGAGGTTAACGCCGGCAGGTTGAGGAGGTCCTCTTCGCCGGAGTTCTTCACGTAAAACCACGTCCGGAGCCACTTGCGAACGGTGTCCGGAGTAGTGATACGTGGGAAGATGGAGTTTCGGCGAGGAGCTATGGTGGCAGCTCCGCAGGCGGTTAATTGCTTGGGCAGATCCTTGTTCTTTGGATCCGGGATCACTTGCCGCTTGAGTTGGAAGTAGCGAGAAAAGAGGTCTACCGTGGCTTCGAGGCCGAGGTATCCCTCAGAGAAGGAAACGATGCAGGAGAGAGTGGTGATGGCGTTGGCGGGGAGGTGATGAACCTGGAGTCCGAACTTGTCGAGGAAGCTCCGGAAGAAAGCACTAACGGGCAGTCCGAAGCCGCGCTGGAAGTGCGCGACGAAGACCACCCGTTCCCCTTGCTGACTTGAGGCTCGAGTTCGCCCTCTGGCAGGCGACACTCTACCCCGGCGGGAATCCGCCGAGTCGCCCTGAGCCACTGGATTTCGTCCGGAGTTACATCCGAACCTTCCCAGCCGGCTCGTTCTCCGACCTCCAGTTCGAGGTCTGGAACCTCGGTTTGTTCCGAAGTCTCAGGAGGAGACATCTCGGCAGAGTCAATCTGCAGAGAATGCGCAGAAGTTTAGCAAAGGAAAAAGGGAATCTGGAATCTAGTACAATATTTGGCTAACTCAGGAGGAGTTTGGTGGCTATCTTATGTGCATAGAGGCATATCTATGCTAGGCGAACATCTATCCGAGGCATGAAACCATTTCTACCCAAAAGAGTATGCGAGTAAGATCTGCCGGAGGGGTAAATAGAGTTTTATTCAAGAACATATGAAGAACCAAAGCGCGAGAGGAAGAAACCTAGAGCAATGCCTAGGGTATCAAGAAAGGGAGTACATACCGTGAAAACGAGGTGCTGAGGAGCGGCGCCGGTGACGCGGTCGCAGCGGCGACGAAGGAACTGCTCGTCGGCGGCGGCGGGAACGCGTTTCTTCTCAACGGGAAGCGGCGGCGCTGGTTGCGATGGAGGCGAGACGGCGAGTGAATGAGGAAGAAGAGGGAAGCACTGCCCTGGGCCCGTATTTATAACCGCGGGCGGTAACTGCGCACTACCGCGCGGTTATCGGAGCGGCGAGTGGGATCGTTTGTGCACAAATGCCCACGTGGCACGAAGATAGCGGTGGACAAGCAGGCCACAGGATCGGTTGCAGGAGGCAAACCGTCGCGGCGCGGTTACTGGAGCGCGAAGCGGCGCAGCGGGAAACCTCCGCTGACGTGGGCCGCGTGGTGGAAAGCACTCGAGTGCTTTGACTATCGTGGACCAGGAAGTGACGGATGGGACACGTGAACAGTGTTCTCTGACCGAAGTCAGTAAGGATGCAGAAATCGAGGGTTGACGTCCGAGATCTCGGCGGATACTTCGGAAAAGCAGTATGGCCCGAGGAACAGACCGATGGATTTCTCGGAGTATTGGTTCGGTAACCTGCAAAACATGTAGCACATGTGGTTTCGGGTTGAACCTGATGCGGCCTTTCATCCGAGGCTGCAAGACCACATCAGCTTCGGGGACTACTGTCGGGGGGTTACCCCCGGGTAGGCTAAAGATGAGGTAAAGACATGTAAGGTTAAGGCTGTAAGCCGTCCGAGGTAGCAATTAAGCAAAGACGCAGGAGGCGTCATCCGACGTAAGGTGGAATCATCCGAGGTATGGCCTCCGAGGTATGAACCTTGGGGCAGTCAGCTAGTTACCACAAGAACAAGGTGTTATCTACCGAGGTATAGGATCCGGAGTATCCCGAGCCAAGATGAAGCGTGGCCCGACGTATAAGTGACCGGCCAGCCGAGGTTAGCAGCAAGTATCGAGGCATGTCAGAGGAGTCACGGGCGCCGCAGAGCCCGTAGCCCCAAACGTCAGAGGACGGCGAGGTCCGTCCACGGGTTTCCCGGAAGCTCGGGGGCCTAGGAGCTGACTCGGCTATTTCGGGAAAGGTCTACAGGCTAGACCTCGGCAGGCTACTGAAGTATGACCGGAAGAGGAAAGCTAGGCCTGGCTGGCCTGACAGTTCGGCCGTTGAGCTGGCAGGAGGCAGAGGCTTGTCTTCTACCTTTGGCCATGCCATTGTCAGTAGGCAGGGGTAAATGTACTTCGGCCTGTATATATGGCACCACCTCCAGAGAGGAGAGAGAGGACGGCAAAACCCTAGCTCATTTCCCCCTTGTAGTTTCATCTCCATCTAGAGCTCTCACGAGAAGCATCATACAGCTCGAGGAGCACCTTGTACCTAAGAGCTACACTGATATATTGAGAGAGGAAAGGCAGGAGTAGGGGTTTTACTTCCTCACGAAGGCCCCGAACCTGGGTACATCGTGGTGTCTTTTGTTGGCTTTCTTGGTTCTTGTTCATGTTCTTGTGTTTCTTGCATGTTCTTGCTTGTGCACATCTTGAGTGCATAAACCCTCCCCGGATTCCCCCAACGACCATTCGGCCCCAACTAAGCCATCCCATGGCATCTGCCGTGATCCCACCACGACACATACATCATTCATGTACAACTTAGCTCAATGAGCATACACATTTTCGTCTCCTAATCTACAAGCTCATCCTTGGGTGCATCAGGCGGGCCTACAAGGCGCTATGTCTGCCTCTGGACTTGACCAATAACCTGCTTCGCATCTGCAAGAGTACTCGCATAATCTTCCTCCTCGGGTAGGCCGCCCATAACCCTCTCCAAGTTAAGATTTGGGCGATGGAGTCGCACATAGGCGAAGGCAACATTGGCCCCTCCAACAAGCTGGGCGTGCAGAAACTCCTTGATGGCTTTATCTTCACGGAACCTATCCAACAACGCAGGTATGCCTTGGTGTTGCTCATTGTGTGGAAATAGAGCCCGATGCACCCGAGCCAAAGTAGCCCTGCACCCTTCCAGCAGAAGGCCAGCTCGCCAGGTGCGATCCAGCATGACAGCAAGCACTTGAGCCTTTGGTCGATCAGACCAGAAGTACTGCGAGCCGGACGCCGTGCCAGTAACAGCCGCATCTAGACGCTCCTCGGCTTTCCCGTTTGGGTTTGCACCTGCAAATGCAACATAAGGAGCCAAACAAGAGAAGCAGACGAAGAAGAAGCAACTCGCAGCCGAAGCTTTTGTCAGGTGCACTAACATTCTAGCTGTCGACTGATCAGGTTAAGCTCCCCAAGCAAGTAAACTTCACGTTTAGAAGAAGGAGCAGGCCTCGCCTTCAGCGCGTCCAGTTCATCCCGTGCATCCTTCAGCTCCTTCTCTAGCTTCACAATTCAAGTCTTCATATACGCCATGACGACTTCATCATTTTTTCTTCGGGCAGCAGGCCGAGGCTGCGCACTCGCAGAAGGAGAAGCGTCTGATGTACCAGACGACCCAGCCTGCCCAAAAGCAAAAAGTCGAACAGCATGAGACCCATGATTACACAAACTCAATTAAAAAGCACACTCGGGGGCTAAAACCCCGACAGAGCAGTCACATAGATACAATTGCAAAAGCAGGCTCAAGTTCGATTGCGAAGCACCATCAGTTCTTTACAAGCAAAACAAAAGGAAGGAGCTTAACACTACGGCCTATGACACCAACTCCGACCTAGACCTAACTGCACGAGCAGCAACTTTGGCAGCACGCCGCTCTACCGTAGCTACCATCTTCTCCGCCAGTCACGCTGCTTCATCCTTCACCGAGCCTAGCGAAGCCGTTCTCCCATCGGGTCTCCGCAGAAAGTCAGCTACAAACTTTTCGAAGTCACCCGAGACACCGTGACCCAGCAACAGCTTGAAGGTGAGCTCCGAGCCGCGTACCATTTGGGTGCGAGTGAAGTTCGCCATGGTAGAAGACTCCGGGCCAAGTACTGCGGCCAGACCATCAACGCTGGCGGGTGCTATGCGCTGTGGAAAGACGCTCTTGTGCACCGCAGCAAGAGCACCAGTCGACTTGGCGAGCGCGTCCTTGGCGTAGGCGCACATGTTGTCGAAGGTGCTGACAGCACGGCCAGCGGGACATCGTCTTCCGTCGACCCCTTAGGTGAGGCCACGCCAAAAACATCTGCGCATCCAATAAATTTTAGTACCAATTCTACTGAATTGGGAGAACAAACTACAAGCAAAACAAGAGACGAATGAGATATTACCTCCCACAACAAGGGCAAGGGCCATTAGATGCTCAACCTGCAATTTTTCACCCTGGAGGATGGCATCCTCTCGAGCCTTGGCCTCCTTCAGCTTTCGCTCAGTGTCATCGTGTTGAGCCTTGAGTTCCTTCTCCAGCTCGAGCACCCGACGCGCAGTTGTTTCCTGGTCACCTGCAAGAAGAAGTAAGTGTCAAACCGATGCAAAGCAGGAGGAATGACAAGTTACAATCAAATTAAGAGTTACTCACGCTTCGACTGCTCCAGTTCAAGGCGAAGCTGGTCCCTCTCCCGCTCCATCTGGACGTAGGCCGCGCCTGACTCCATGAGGCTACGGCAGAAGGGCAGTAGAGCGCACGAGAACACATGGAAATTGAGCCTATGCACAACTATACTAGTTGCACATAGCCTCGGGGGCTACTCCCATCGGGAGCGCTGCCGCGCACCCGATACTTCAGAAAGACAGAAGATATTTACATGATCCTTGAGAGACGCAGCGCTCGAAGAGGACAGCGCATTTGTTTTCGGAACGGAGGGAGCCGAAGTTTTCACGACCTCCGTCCTGGCCGTCGCAGTTGGAGAAGGAGAGGCCTCCGGAAGAATCAGTTGTGACTCCGCACCAGTCGGAGACGACGTCTGCTCCAAGACAGGAGAAGGAGACTCACCGGTGCCATGTCCAGCACTGCACACAAAGCATTCCATTCAATTAAACTCGCGACAGACCAGCCAAATAAACTTCACGCTCGTAAGGGTGGTCACCTGGTTTCTTCATCTTCCACGCTGCCGACGGAGTCGGTTGCGAAAATGCTGCTGAACTCAGTCGCGTCGCTAGCAGGGGGCGTCGTGTCCAGTGGAACAACATTCATCGGGTCCTTCGCACTGGGCGAAGAAGAACCCGAGTCGCTGTCATTCTCCAGCGCCGGCCTGTGAGACGGCGAACCCGCCGATTTTACTTGGTCCTGCCGGCGACGCTTCGGCGGGTGCTCCTCCTCATCATCCTGCTCCGTTTCCTCCACCCCTTCATCTAGTGAGGTGGTGGCAGAGGGAACAGAGTCCTCTTCATCAACCGGTTCCACCTCGGGGAACTCCACCTCGAAAGTCGACCCATTCTCCGGTAAAGGAGGAAGACAAGAAGGACTCGGGTGACCTTGCAATACAAGCACAATATAGTTCATGCAACAGCATCATAGAAGAATTGACAACAAAAAAGCAAGACAAGACTCACCTCAGGCAGTCGGTTGTCAACCCGTAGGGAGTAACGGGGCAGTCGACGTTGCAGGGGTCTGAAGCACGGAGGCTAGTCACAGACCTCACCTTGTTCACAACCTCCCTCTTCGACAACTCCTCTTTTGTTAGGCGGGAGGAGTCATCTGCGCCCTGGAACTCCCACATTGGGTGCGCTCGAAGTCATAGCGGCTGCACGCGCATCTTCACAAATGTGGCAATGAGGTGGATGCCGCCCAGCTCCTTGCACATTGTCTTCAGCAACTCGGCAACCTTGCCCAGCAGAGGCGCCGCCTCTGCCTTGTCTTCACTCGACAGCATATGCGCCCAAGCGTTCGACTTCCTCAGAGGCTTGCTAGCCACGAAGGCGGGGAGGCCCTCTTGTGCAACGCTGACATAGAACCATTTCTTCCGCCAGCCTTGGACGGAGTCGACCTGCTTCAGTGCGAAGTAGTAGGTGTCAACCGCGCAACTGGATGTTGAAGCCGCCAAGTGGGTACGTGCCACCAGCACCCACGTTCCTCTTCACGTTGAAGATGGACTTCCACAGGCCCCAGTGCGGGTGCACTCCGAGGAAGCACTCACACAGGACGATGAAACACGCGATGTGCAGGACGCCGTTCGGGGTTAGATCATGCATATGGACCCCATACGCGTACAACAACCCACGAACGAAATCATGCAGGGGGAGGAGAACCCCCGATACAAGAAATCAACAAAACAGTCACGCTCACCGGGCCGAGGTTGCGGGAATAACTCTTTCCCGGGCGCGCGCGTCGCACCTGGTCCGCCGGCGATAGCAGTCCTTCTTCCCGAAGATCTTCCAGCTGTTGCGCCTTGACGGACGACTTGACCCAGTCGCCGGGGATCTTCTTCAGCGTGTCCACGCTAGCGGCGTCAACAACGGTGGCGGTGCTCACCGCCGTACTCCCCCTCTTGGTCTTTGTCCCTGCCGCACCGTCGGCAGCGGAGCTCGCTACCTTCTTCATGCCCGCCTTCTTCATGGCTTGTGGTTAAGTGGAGGAAGCGCGAGCAGAGCTTGGGCGAGCAGCAATGGAGGGCAGGAGCGAGGAAGAAGACAGAGCAAAGGAAAGAAAGCGGCGAGAATGGGGATGAAATCAATCTACCCGTCGCGGTGAAATAAATATACCGCGGCACCGCCAAATCTGAACCGTCCAAATAGCATCGGCAGCAATGGCTTGCATCCAGCCCTACATGTGGCAGCCGCGGAACGCAACCGTCGCAGGCCACACACGGGAAAAGAGGAAAACCATCATCACGTCCCGAAATTTTTGCACCCTGCGGTCAAATCGCAACTGAAACAACGTCTCTCCTGGTCAACACTGACACTGGGACCACAACATCGCGTCCCATCGGTGGCAGCGCGCAAGCAAGCATCGTCATGCATGATGTCACTTCACAAGCTGGAGAAAATCGTGAATCAGCCTCGTGATAACAAAGCAAAGCCAACAGGCTGTCGAGTCCCTTTGACGGACCCTCCTATCATTCGACTGCGGCACATTAATGCCTGAGCATTTGAAGTAGGCCAACAGGCTGAAAAGGGACTCCTTTATTTGTCGAGTTCCCAAAACATATTTCCTTCAGTAGGCCAGCAGGCTCAAAGGGACTCCTTCTTCTGTCGAGTCCCCCAGTCGTCCTTCATTTACTCCATAGGGAGCACATCAAAAAATTCTTTTGGCTGGAGGTTAATTGAGATTAATCTCAATTGCAAGCAATTCAGCTTAATCTCGGGGGCTACTCCCATCGGGAGCGCTGTCGCGCCCCCGATAAGCACAAGACTATGAGGCCATCGAGTCCCGAAATAAGCGGTTGAAGCTATTACCGACTAAAGCTATTCAGCTCTATACAAAGAGTACGACCACATCAGTCGCAAAACATACTGTACCCGAGATGCGTCCGCCGCATATGATCCTCGGATGCTGCACTCAACGTGCAAAGATAAGACCCGCTGATCCGTCGAGCCGGCCGGGGCTCGCACCCGCTGCGTTCGCCCTGTAATTTCCGTGCCAACAGGCATGAAGAAAATCCTGACGGACGCGTTGGGTACCCAATTTATCACACTATCGTATCCTCTGTAAGACCTCCGCGGCCTGAGTCGAAGCTTATCAGCTTTTTCCAGGTTCGAGTCGGGGACTCGAACTTGAAGTAGGCTAGCTAGGTTTTTGCCCGAGTGCATTTAACTGATCATGATCCGTCGAGTGAATCAGCCCAGCTATGTCGTAATCCCTAGAACCTGTCAACTAGGCAGCAAAACATGAACATATACAACAGTCGATGCACTACCGACTCAAAGCAAAACATCCTACAACAGGCAAAAGATGACGTGCACCCAGAGACGAGTCCTTACCCGACTCTCCGAATCGACCAAGCACTCGGGGGCTACTGACGTGAGCCTACCTATCGGGTGCCCCACCATGAAGATACCTGGTGCACGCTAGGACTAGGGCCTAGCAGGTGGCCTACTAGGAGACAATACTCGAGGCTCACGAAGGGGGCCCAAAGAAGATAGAGTACGCCCCAAGGCAGGCGAAGCTAATGTCGGTAGAAACCTACCTTACCTGTAAACCTAATCGGTTGCGAACTCCCGAGACCTAGCCTCCAATATAAAGGCTGGGAGGGCCACCGATCGGGGGAGGCTCATATTCCAGCACCGAAACCCTAGTGAGATCGACATCTCGCCGGGGTCGCCATTGTAACTCCTCCATAATATCAATCTCAGACAAGCAGGAAGTAGGGTGTTATACTTCGGGAGCCTGAACCTGGGTAAATCGCCTTGCTTGTCAGCCGTGGTAACTACAGCACTTCATCTCTCTCCCTCTCAATCAACCTAGGGTACTCGACCCTGGGACTTGCCGTGGCTACCCACGTCACGTTTAATCCTTTCTGTTCAGTAAGTCGGAGGGATTGACAACCTCTCAATTTTGTTGGGGCAAAGTAGTTCACGTCAACACACCATAAAGTTTCGGTCGTCATTGCCATTGTCACATTTCCGAAGCCTTCTCCAGGTCATACTGGTTCGATAACCTTGGTTTTGTAATCAATGGAAAACTTGCTGCTACATTGCTTCACACCTTACACTTGGGGTCTCCCAGCGAACGTGTTATTCCACGCCATCAAGCAAGTTTTCTGGCACCGTTGCCAGGGACTTGGAAGATTCAGCGAGGGGAGTTTCGCACATCCTTACACTCTATTTTGTTATTGTCTTGCTTAGTATATTTTTTATTAGTCTTGTTTTGCTTTTCGTTTGCTTTAAAAATCAAAAACAAAAAAAATTAAAAAATCCAGCACCTATTTTTATTTTGGTTTGTCTAAGTTTTATCCATTGTTTAGTTATCATGACTAGCTCTTCGGATATGTCATTTTTAGGGGAAATTCTTACGTTCGAACAGAAAGTTGGGGAAGTTTTAAGAATGCCTGGGAAAGAATTTCAGAACCATATAAAAAGATGCAACACAGGATAGAATTGAGTGTTCTCCTAAAAAATTTCTACTTTGGTCTCACATCTATTTACCGGCATGCTTTACATGTTATGGTAGGAGAAACTTTAGTGGAACATGATACAATGAAAGCTTTTAGAATTATAAATGGGTTGGCCATTTTTCCTATGACAGACAAAACTGATGGGGTTATTGAGAGATTGGATAAGATAGAGGAAGTTTAAGTAATCTAGCAATAAGTAAAAAACGGTAGTACTTTTGAAGTCCAACAACCCCTAGCTGAACCACCGAGTGATTGAGAACCTTTTATTAGAATCGAAATTGATGATCAAAATTTCTTAGCCTATTGTGATATCGGTTCCACTGTGTCAACCATGCCCAAAATGGTATATGATTCCTTAAAACTTAGTAACATGGCTGAATATCCTTTTTATCACTCTCATGCCGATGGTACTATTTCAAAAATCTTGAGAAGAGTCAATGTTCAAGTCAGAATTCAAAATAAACTTGTCCCAATAGACTTTGTAATTTTATCAAGATCCCATGGAAATATTGTTTTGGGTAGATCCTTTCTTAAAGTCATGGGATGTTTTATTAATGCCAAGTATGGATTTTTAAATTGAATGCTCTAGTTAACTGTAGGATGTTCTTCCTAAACAAAGTAAAAGATGAACTTATTGAAGGAGGAATGATTTTGATGGTTGCGATATTGATAATACTTGATCTTTTTGCTATTGTGCCTAGCTAAAAGGCGTTAAAGAAAAGCGCTTATGGGAGGCAACCCATTGTTTTTACTTTTAGTTTGTTTTATTTTCTTTGAGTCAAGGTTGCTATTACTTTGGTAATACTTCCTTTGTATCCTTTTATTTTCGTTTTTGTGTGCCAAGAATAGCTTCTAATGAGAGGAAAGTAAAATTTTAAGTTTGCTGTCCAGAAACAGATTTCTGTTCGTCACCATACGAAAATCCAAAAAATCACAGAACGTGATCTGGAGCTGTAAATTGTTGAAAGCAAGCATTTTGGTTTTGTCTACCTTTCGTTAGTTTTGAGTTTTCTGATTCGAGGTGTGCTAGTATCTCGAAAAAACATCTTTGCGTTCTGTTTTATTTTTGACAGATTCTGTCCAAGTTTTTGCATTGCACCTGTTACGGGCAAAGTGGAGTTCTTCTATCAATGGAACATCACTTAGATCTTTGTGACAATACCTAATGTTTAGAAACAAGTTTATGCAATTTGTCAAGTGAGAACTGAAGGTGGATTATTTTGTTTGATGACTAACCCCTCTAATAAGTTTGTGATAAGTTTTGTGTGAAGGAAGTTTTCAAGTGTTGTGAGAACGAGGTGATGAAAGAATATCAAGACGGGATTAAAGCTCACGCTTGGGGAGGCTCCCCTAGACTTCCACCAAATATTCAAGAAGTCACAAGCGTCTAAACTTGGGGATGCCCAAGGCATCCCCTTCTTCATCGACAATTAATCAGGTCGATCCCATGAAACTATATTTTTATTCCTTTACATAATATGTGTTGTTCTTGGAGCGTCATTTATGTTTTGCTTTCAGTTTTGTTTTGTTTTGTTTTGTTTGCTGGTACTTTTCAATAAATGGATCCTTGCATTCTTGTGTGGGAGAGAGACACGCTCCGCTTTTTCATATACAGTCCTGTTCTTCACTTATATGCGTAGAGTGTTTAGCTTTTATTATTTTAGCTTCTAGCTCTCGTTTTTCATGTATCTCTTGCTCAGAGCTATTAGTTATTGTACTCTCTTGTGTTACATGCATATTTTCTTAGAGAGTTGTTTCAAATAAATTGATTGGTGTTTGTTTGAAAGGGAACTATCATGTAGGAAGTGGTAAAATAAATTCATATAGCATTGTCTTGAGTTATTTGATGCTTGTAATTGTTTTGTGATATAAATTAGATTAATGCTTAAACTTGTGGATCATTTGCTTAAGAATGGACTAGTGGAGAAATACCGTAAAGCTTAGAATTATGATGCTCGTTCTGATTGTTATTTCTCAAAGTCTATATTCTTTTTGCAAAGCATGTTTGGTTGAAAAGGGAGACAGTGTGGAGTCTAATGGTTATGCTTAATGTATATCTTGTAGTCATTCATGCATTCGGTTGTTAATATGTATTTGTTTGACACCTTGCTAAGCCTAAAAACTCTGTACTGAGAGGGAATGCTTCTCGCGCATCCAAAAACCTTGAGCCAAATATCCATGCCATTTGTGTCCACCATACCTACCTACATGTGGTATTTCCAAGCCACTCCAAGTAAATTTTTCGTGTGCTATCTTTAAATATTCAAAATGTTATTGCTTCCTTTTTGTGCCTCTACTACTAAGCTCATGAGGAAATAGTGGGTGGTCTTTATTGCATTTGTTGGACACTTATTTCAGGACTTGTATGCTTCATCTACTTGTCCATTAATTTTGGAAAAAGAGCTGGCAACGGGGTGCCCAGCCCCATAAAAGATAAATTACAACTTTCACCAAAAACTCTCCTCACATTTTGTTCCTATAAATTCAGTAAAACATCTGCATGTGTAAACAAAGGAGATAAAGAGGAATGATCTGCTTGCTGCAGAAATAACGTTCCTCATGGGAGCCGCTCTTAAAAGTCTGTCTACCAAATGTAGTAATGCATTGTTCACTATCATTCGTTGACCATAGTATGCACCACTCAAAAATATAATTTTATATATCTATATGCTTTCAAAAACTAAAAGCTCTAGCACACGATTAATTTCTACTTCCCTCTGCGAAGGGCCTTTCTTTTACTTTTATGTTGAGTCAGTTTTCCTTTCCAATCTTTATCTCTCAAGCAAATGGATAGTATCAATTTAGGTATAAGTCTACTACATGCTATCTTTATGTGTAACTGTGAAAACTTTATATTGACATTATCCTAAGATAAATAAGTTACAAGTTGAAGCTTCTTGCTGAAAACTTAAATCTTCCTTTGTGTTGATTGAGCACCTTTGCCGAAAGTTTATTGCTTTGTGAACTATCAAGCTTGACAAGTCTTATAATTTTCATGTCTCCAAAGTACTATCCATGAAAAATTCTTGCTTAGATGTTACACATGGTTAATCATTATTTGCTTTATGTCAACTATAGGCCATTGGCTTGGATCACTTCATTTAGTTCATATGCTTTACATTACTTGATCATAATCGTGTTGGTAGCATGTCACTACCAAAAAATATTTTGCTATCATTTACCTACTCGAGGACGAGCAGGAATTAAGCTTGGGGATGCTGATACGTCTCAAACATATCTATAATTTTTGGTTGTTCCATGCATATTATATATCATTGCCACATGTTTTTACAATGCTTTTGTATCATTTTGGCACATTTTTATGGAACTAACCTATTAACAAGATGCCCAGTGCCAGTTCATGTTTTTGTTGTCTTTTTGTTTCAGAAAAGCTAGTCGGGGAATTTTCTCGGAATAAGCTGCCAATTTACATGATTTATTTTTATGAAGAAACAAAGACGGAGCCAGGAGGGCGCCTGCAGGGGGCCCACAGCCCCCAGACGACCCCCAGGCGCGGCCCGGGTGGACCGCGCCTGGCCCCACCTGATCGCCTCGCGAAGCTTTCTACGCCACCCTTTCGCCTATAAATTGCCTTCGTCCCGAAAATCCTCGATACCCGATCATATTTTCTAGAAAAGTTTCGAGGCCGCCGCCGTCGCCAACCCTAGATCGGGAGGGTTCTGAAGCTCTTCCTGGCACCCTGCCGGAGGGGGAGATCATCACCGGAGGCATCTACACCACCATGCCTACCTCCGGAGTGATGCGTGAGTAGTCCACCACGGGACTACGGGTCCATGGCAGTACCTAGATGGTTGTCTCTTCTCCTTTGTGCTCCATTGTTTAGATCTTATGAGCTGCCTACATGATTAAGATCATGTTTATGTAATACTATGTGTTGTGTTTGCGGGGATCCGATGAATTATGGAGTCTTGACATTATGGTTCAGTTTATCTATGATATGTTTTATTTATGATCTTGCATGATATTCGATGCTTGTGTATGCTTTGGCCGAAGTAATTACTTGTGTCAGTAGAGGGAGTATTTACGCTAGATAGTGGATTCATGCCTCTCTTGTTCGAGCTCGAGTTGACAGAAACGATTAGAACTTGAGATGTGTTGTTGCTACTAGGGATAAAACAGCGGTGTTTATTGCTTTATGTTGTACTCATTGCTTATATTACGCACCTTGCTTATTGCAATTATCTGTTGCTTGCAACTTAATACTTTCGGGTGACATGCTGGATAGCGATCCCGGGGTGGATTATTAGTCATAGATGCAGTTGGATAACGGTCTATGTATTTTAACGTAATGCCCATATTAAATGAAACGGTGAACCTAGTGTCATGATAGTATTGTGTTGCGCCCATGTTTGTCAATTGCCCCGCTGTAATTTGTTTACCCAACACGTTTATCTTTTGGAGAGACACCACTAGTGAACTGTGGACCCCGGTCCTATTTTTCTACATTTCTTACAACCATTTTAGTAGCTTTTCCTAGTCATTTGCTCGCTGGTCATTTTTGCTCTCATATTATTTTCCACCATACGTTTAATCCTTTGTGTTCAGCAAGCCAGAGGGATTGACAACCTCTCTGTTTCGTTGGGGCAAAGTAGTTTGTTGGTGTGTGCGCAGGTCCACATCAACACGCCATAAAGTTTTTGGCACCATTGCCATTGTCACCTTTCCAAAATCTTCTCCAAGTCCTACTGGTTCGATAACCTTGGTTTTGTAATCAAGAGAAAACTTGCTGCTACATTGCTTCACACCTTACACTTGGGGTCTCCCAGCGAACATGTTATTCCACGCCATCACCTCCGCTTCGGGACGGAGCAGAAGCAATGATGACGGCCCAAGCCGCGTGCGGCTGATCGTGCGGCCAGGAGAACTTGGAGCCGTTACGTGGCCCAATCGTGGCCGCATGTTTTGGCACGCTGGCGCGAGAAACGGGGCGACGTGGACGACGTGGGCGGCGCATTCACTGCGGTAACCGCCGCGGTCACCGCGGCTATTTAGAGGGAGACGAGCAGGCCGTGAGAGGGCATTCCATTCCTTCTTCCTCGCGCTCACTGCCTTCTCATCTCCTCCATTTCTCACTCGTCCTTTGCGCCACCGCCACCATCGGCCACTCGTATTCCTCGTCGTTCCTCCCGGCGAAGAAGGTGGCTCCGAAGAGCAAGTGGGAGCGGTCCTCCGTGTCGATGAAGGTGTTGGAGCAGGCCGCCGCGGAGGGGCTGCTACCGCCGGCCTCGAAGGGGAGATGGCGGATCGCCTCCGCGGATCCGCAGCCGCGCCCGCAGCCAGGAGAGTTTGTCGCCTTCCTCTCCTTCGTCGAGCGCAGGCTCGGCTTTCCCACGTCGGAGTTCTTCCGACGCTTCCTTGACTTCTACGGGCTCCAGGTACATGACCTGAGGACCAACTCCATCCTCCACCTCTCCTGCTTCGTGGTGCTCTGTGAAGGGTACTATGGGTGCACGCCATACTTCTCCTTGTGGTTGTGCATCTTCCACGGGAAGCTGGGGAAGAGTGGAGATATGCCGCCGTGTGGCGGCTTGAACTTCCAGGTCCGCAACGACGTCGACTACCTGTACATCGGCTTCCCCAAGAAGGTGTATTGGAGGAAGTCGGCCTTCTACATGCGGGAGCCGGCTCCGGACGGCCAAGTAGGGATTCCTCCCTTCTCCATGTCCCCGAGCCGTCCCCGCAATTTCCAGGAGCTGCCCCGGGCGGACGACATGCCGGTCGTCACGCGGATGCTGGAGCAGATGCATGAGCTAAAGGAGGAGGGCCGGACAGGGCTCAACCTCATCGCCACCTGGGTGAAGAGGAAAGTCGCCCCGCTCCGGGCCCGCCCCACCTTGATTAGCGAGTACTCGGGTCGGAAAGACGCAAGCCGCCACGACCTGCAGCTGTACGCCTCGCAGGAGGAGTTCGCCCTACGGATGAAGCACCTGATGGCCCAGCCCGTGGCGGATTGGGAAGTGGGCGGCCTCCGGGCCCACACCGTGAAGAAGCTGGCCCCGGAGGTGAGTTCTTGTCCTCTACGAGTCATCTTCTTGCCTTCTATCTTGCTATTTATTCGACGCTTTTGCATGTCTTTTTCATTGTTCGTGTTGTCGTCTTTTTCTTTCTGGTTTAGGAGTTCCGAGGCCTCGTCGGGTTGCCTCCGGTTCACGGAGAAGCACCCATGGTGCCGGCCGGGCCAAACGACGTCGTCGAGTGCGACTCCGACGACGAGGCCAAAGTTACGGGCACGGCTCACGAAGCCGACTCCTCCTCGCGTCGCCCCATTTCCATCCAGTCGGATGAAGACGAGGTGGAAGAAGAAAGACACGCCGGGTCTGAGGACCCGACACTTGATGATGCTGATGAAGACGCTCCCTCCGATTTTGGAGGGAGCGCAAGTCGACGACCGAGGGGCAGAAGCCTCGGTCGAAATGTCCAAAGTCCGCGGACCAGCCGCCGCCCATGGAGCAGTCGCTGGCCGCTTTTGCTCGGCGAACCGTCACCGCCGAGCGGAAGAAGAAGTCAACGCGGGATATACCCGCGACGACGCCGACGTCTCCACGTCCCGCACCCCACTCGGGGGATTCAGATCTCAACCCGCCCTCCTGTCGTTGGGAGGTTGGTGGAGATTGGTGATTCAAGGTTTCGCTGGATCCAGCGGCTTGATTTTGACCTTTGCATCTGTCGCAGGGCGGAGGACGCCTCCCTCAGCGACTTGGAGGAGGCGCTGGCCGACGGGGCCGCAAGAACGGAGCCCGCCGCGCGAGCGGCGACTCTGCCTCCTTCGTCCTCAGGTGGAGGTTGTGAAGTACCTGCGTCCCCCAGGCCAGAAGTCACTCTGGGGACCGCCACCACCATAGGAACAGAGGCAGTCCTAACATTCTGATCAACAGTATGTTGTCCAATAACATACCTCCCCGATTCAGCTGGCTCCGCCGGCTGAACTACTGACGTCGACAGAAGTGAAGTCGACTCACCTAGACCCAACGACAATCCTTGCGCAGGACGTGGCACAGGAGAACCCATGTCAACACCGTCTGAACCGCAACTGCATAGCAAATCATCGGAAACTATCTCCTGGACACGTTAGCAAGAACAAAGTTTGATCCCACATTCGCTTCAACGGGAGGCCCTCCAAGCAAAAGACATGCGTCTGCTGACGCTGGCTGAATAACATACTGTAGAGCAACGCCGGCTCCAGGTAACTGCTCCACCGACTTAGCCACTGAAGCAGGCGGATCATCTTGAGCTGTGATATCTACCTCTGAAGTCGGCGACCTGACAATGGTATCCCGAGCAGCACTGACATCAGAGGAGAGCTCTCCCGGGAAAACTGACAGACCAGTCGGGTCATCTCCAGCGTGCATATCGTCGTCAGAAACATCGATAATGACTTTTCGCCTCTTGACTCGTCCTACCGACACCTGCTCCTTTTCAGAACCCATCCTCCGACGTTTGTATACAGCCGGCGATACAGTCGCCTGATCAACTCCCTTCGATCTCTTCTTCTGAATGACTGAGAGATGAGATTTATCAAACCCCTTGGATTTTTTTTACCTGAAGAGCTGACGATGGATGATACGCAGACGACCTAACATCAGCAGACGACGACGTACCATTGAGCACAACCGCATCACTTACAATCACGCTGGATTGGTCTTTTTCGACAAAATTGGAGACCTAACAAAAAACCGTAGTTAGCCAGGCGAGCGTAAACAGATAAGCATGAATACATAAAAAACAAATCGATCCCATAAAGCGGTGGATTATTCTTGAAATAATCGGAAGATGGCAGCGAGAGACCGCGGGTAAAAAACTTACAAATATCACCTTCTCCCCACGCATCGGTTCCGAAACGCGCTCGTTTTCGTGAGCAGGCCACCTACAGACATCGTACTCGGCCAAAACACCTTTTTCGGCGAGAACTTCGATCGGTTGTATGGTAACATTAAATCCTGCTGAATCGCAGATCAATTTCGTTCCGACCATCGCATTCAGGCAAGAAAGGTCCAGGAACACAGGAAACAATGGTACAAGAAGGCGAGGTGGGAAGAGGGGAGGAGACGGGCAGGAAAGGATGGAAAACTGGATCTAATAGACACGAAAGCATCGACGCAGTGAGTAAAGAGGCAAACAGTGAAAGGTAGGGGTAATATCTCCATCCTACCACACACACACCACGTGGCATAACAAAACCATTTAACCCACCCAAACAGAAAACAATGGCGGACTCCAGACACCTCATTGGATAAGACACACTGATTACGTGAGCGTACACCAACATGGAAGCTCCAGTCAAATATACACACCCAACAACAAATGTGAAAATCACCGTTCTAACACTAAATCTACTAGTTTCCTTCTCCTCGTCGTTCGCACGATATCTCCGCGAGGCAACAACTGGTCATGTAAAATATTTAATAATAACCCGGATAAGCATGACAGAAGAGCCAAGAGAAAAAAATCACGATTTCCTTAACGGAAACAAAATGAAAACTCGTTATTAACCCAAAACATAACATGAGGGACAAACACATAACCTGGCAGCACACGTTGTTGAAACCGACTTGAGGGAGCTGACGACGCCGAATGACACGGAGGGAGGATAAGTCAGTAATGCCGACATACTACATAGAGGACGTCATCCGTGATGCATACTCTTCCCACCGTACGAACACCTAGAGATAAAAAATATAGGAAGCCAAACAATTAAGATACGGACAACCACCTTGTCAAATCAGCCTGACGATCACGCGTACTCCAAGTAACCGTCTTAATGCACCTCCCGATCCCGCCGACTCCAGTTCCCGTATTCATGCACCACCCGATCTCGCCGACTCCAGGTTCCGTCTTAGTGCACCACCCGATCCCGCCGACTCCAGGAGCCCCGTCTTAGTGCACCACCCGATCCCGCCGACTCCAGGAACCCCGTCTTAATGCACCACCCGATTCCGCCGACTCCAGGAGCCCCTCTTAATGCACCACCCGATCAATCTGACTCCAGGAGCCCCGACTTAATGCATCGTCTGATCAGGAGGAAGTTCCCACGCACTCACGATGGTCGCCGATGTTGTCTCAGCAGGCCTCTCTGATCAAGAAATCCATAGCCGGCTTCACTAAAACCAATATTAATGCAGTCCGAACTTCATTTTATAGAAGTGTTCTACCTAGTATTTCTTCCGAATGTAAAATAAGCCCAAGCCTTTCCAAGCATTAAAGACGACTTAGGCAAGGACTCCTAAATAAATAAGATTATATTTAACGAAAGTCCTTTCACGGTATAAACTCCAGGAACCGTCACATTCCTGCTTCATCTAGACAAGGAGGTCACCTTAACGAAATACACAAAAGTCGGCGTAAAAGCCCACGGTAAAACCGCCACGCATACGGACTTATATGAACGGTGAAGGTTCCTCAAATCTAACCCATTGGCACACGATCTTACATATGGATATAGTTATATAATAAAGGAGGAAGGTTTGTCCCGGAGCACATAGGCCCAGAGATCTTGTCATCGTTTGGAGAGGAAAAGAGGGGTGCCAAGGAAGGAGGAAGGTTCCATTGCAATACCTTAAGTTAAGAACCCACTCCTACCGTCATCCGTAGAATCCTGTTGACAACGAACCCTCATGACAGATCGTCAGGTCGTCACCCTAGAAGGAGTGCGGTCCGGTGAAGCCGACTCTCTGGAGTCGGCGTCACCAGTCCAGAATAAAGAGAAGGTTCCTAGGCCACCTTGACCGGTGGCGTCGTTACCGTCTTAATGTCCTGTCTGATCATGCCGGCTCCCTGGAATCGGCGAGTGTTCACCTCCATACCGTTTTACCACTTTACCTGCCGGCTCCCTGGAATCGACGAGTGTTCACCTCCTTGCTGTGTTGCCGCTTTACATGCCTGCTGTGGCGCCCTGACCCGACTGCTATACAGTGATGATGTGTGTCACCGGTTAAGCGACTACAACCGGAGGTTACGGGTTTACCAATCCCCGGCCAAAACCTTTGGCAGGCGTTGCTGGGTACACCTCACTCCAGACAACGCAACACCCCGATTGATGCCTCAACACAGGCACAACTATCAAAGCATAATAGTAAGATCAAGACTTGTGGAACAACTGGCACATCACAGACTCTACGACACAAAAATATATAGTTCAACACTTATACAGAGAAAGATAGCAAATGACAACCAGAGGTCACAGACCCAACATTACAACAAGCGGAAGCAAAGTAGGTTGTTCTAAACAACAAGATCTAACATATGGCCTAAGAGGCCTACAGATAAACATCACAGCGCCAGCTGTTCCAGGCTGTCCCAAGCTGCCACCTGGGAACCCCAGACTACTCGTCGATGTCCACAAAGAACCCACCTTCGAGATCGGTGAAGTCCTCCTCTGAAACAAAAGCAAAGACGTTGAGTTCGACGAACTCGCAAGATTAAGAGCTAATATATGCTCGATGAGGCTTTCAAAGTCATATGGTTGTTTTGCATAAAGCTGATTTTATTTATGAAAACATCACTCAAAGGCATCGACTAAATAGAGTAGTTTTCAAAAGAGGTAAGAAGTACTCTTTCTTTCATCACCTTTCTCAACATCATCCCCTGTACCTGTCCATCAAAGGCACCTCCCCGAATCACCCTCGAGGAAGCTCACCTTGCATTTGTGAGTGGTACCTCTAGTACCCAGTTTTTAATCATTCCGTTAAAGTTATTCTATGATCTTTCCTTCACCTCCCAAGTTCGTCCATAACCGCGGACACGGCTTTTCGAAAAGATTTAACCCTGCAGGGGTGTACAAATGTTTGCCACGCGTACCGTCCGGCCCATTACCTGATCATTAGCTCTCTTCCATGGAAAGCCGGCCGGGTGGGAGCGGTGTCGACTTCTCCCTCGTTAAGGACTAACCCAGGATCATCAGTGAGGACGAAGCACGGATCATCGACACCGTGCCCCGTGGCCACTCATTTTCCTAACACCACAATCCTCATCTCAGTTCAAATCCACCATCATCACGCACGCGCAAATGGAAGCCCGAACTAGAGGACCCTGGCTAGCCCCGCTCGAGTTATTTAGTCTATGAGGGTTCCTGCAAATGCATAGGCCTCACGCATGGTTGCACGCTCAGTCTTGGTTCAAGAGGTAAAGAACTCGCACCTAGGCGGCGAGAACGAGACAAAACACCACAACCACAGTGGCCTCTCATCCCCACCTTCTTAGCATTTTATTATCCATCTCCACAATTCTCCACCATCGACATCACTGTCACAAGTTAACACCTATTTCCAGCATTCACCATCCTTAGTACCACTAGGCATTTCACTAAGCATGGCTAAGCACTTGCATAGCATAGTAAGTATTTCATGGCCAACAATACAAACCTATGGTATTAGGAAGGTAAAACAGGTATTGGCAACAGGATTCTAATGCAACTAGTAGGATACTCTAATCCAGGCAAAAGACATTTAGAACCGCATGCAATATTATAGTGGAGGAAATATTTGCGGAAACATAGGATAAGATATGCTCAGAGGGGAGGATTACGCTTGCCTTGTTCATACGGCTGGTAGTACGGATCGTCACGAGACGGGGGTGGCACTTCACCTCCTTGATCTACCGGTGCACAAAACACAGGAAGAGACAATCAATCACCACACATGCTTCACAAATGCAATGCGCAAGCACATGATGGTATGACAATTTAAATGCACCCTAATAGCTTCGAACATGATCAACAAGTTAAATGGGGTCCCCATTATATTATTTGCATTATCTGGAATAACCCCATATTAAAACTTAGTGATTCTAGTGCCACTATAAGTACATTATTGTAGTTGTGATCAATTATGCATGACGATGATGTTTCTGGATGATTCATAATTTTCTGAACGTTTTGGTATATCAAACACCTTTTTCTGAGGTCCCGATAAGAAGTTATTAATTTTAGAAGTTCCTCTTTTTAATTGTTTATTTTTAATTAATTTATCTCCAACAACTATCAAGGATTAAATATTCGGATTCGGGAGAGAGAGGGGTGGAGTAATCGAATCCTCACATCGATGTTCCTAACGCGCGAGGGAGTAGCCGGAAGCATGCGCGAGAGGGAGAGGGAAAAGAAAACAGCACTCTAAAAAAAAACTGGGCCAGTCAGCCCTCCACCCGCCTGGGCCGGCTGACGGGCCGGCCAGCCTTCAGAGGCCACCGGCCTCCCGGTCGGTTTGGGCTGGCTGTGAGGCCGGCCCAGTGACAGAAGCCAACGGCCTCCTGCCCAGCTTAGGCCGGTGCCACGGCCGGTCGTGCGTGCTGGGCGGCTCCCGCGTACGGCGATGGAAAGTCCGGCGACGGCGCGGCTAGGAGACGACGAGGGAGGGAGGGAGAAGGGCACGGGTGGTGCAGGGGCTCACCACCCAGGCGGAGATTTTGCCCCAGACGGCGGGTCTCGAGGTGGACTACGACGGCGGCGATTTGACGGCGAACGCGAGCGGCGGCTCGGCCATGGTGCGGCTCGGGGAAAGGGAAAGGGGGAGCAGGGGATGGGGAGAACGGGTCGTGGGAGGAGCAGTGGGCTCGGGTGCGGCTCTTCTTCGCAGGAAAGAGGCAGAGGGAGGGGGCTCGGCGACCTGGTGCGTGTGGCCCGAGCTGGGAAGCTCGTGCGGTCGCTACAGAGCCAAGGAGGAAGAAGACCACATTTTAAAAATAGGTCCCTGGGAGTTTTGAGTTCATCGCAGACAGGTCCCTGGGGCTATTACAAATAGGCCCTTTTCTGTTTTAGAATTAGAACCAGCACATGTTTTGAATTAATTAAGGCATTTAAACTTATCCAAAAATTATGAAATAATTTGGGTAGCCTCCCCTTGTCACTTAGCTGCTCCACAAAATTTGGGGTTTAAAAATAAAATGTTTTGTACCACTTTTGTTCATAGTGTCTCATTGTGGCAATTTGGCTTTAGCAACTCAATATCATTTCGATATCAAAGTTGTATTAACTCAGGAGAGACATGTTTATGCATGGATGCCATGATGCAATGATGCGAATATGAAGCAAAACGCGAAAATTTTATACAGATTTTAGGTTTCAAACGTTGGGCTGTTACACCTGCTCCCTGGAATCAGCGAGTGTTCACCTCCTTACCGTGTTGCCGCTTTACCTACCGGCTCCCTGGAATCGGCGAGTGTTCACCTCAAAACAGACATACTGGCACAACGTACGAAGTGATTATATTCAACACATGCCTCGTGCATGAGCTGTCGGTAAACTGTAACGGGAACGAATCTAAGGCAAAGAAAAACACCTTAACGAAGTACACTGAAGCCGACTTAAAGGCCCCCAGTTAAGCCGCCAGGGTGCAGACTTGTATGAACCGTGTCGTGACACCTTGTCAAATTAAGCAGGCGTTGCCGACTCCAGGACAGACCGTAAAATCAACAGACCTTTCTTAGAAGATGAACCAATAACAATGTCGCCATCGCAACAGCAACCTAAAGACTAAACCCAGGATCTGAAATCCTGAATCGAGAGGATCCCAAAGCCGATAGCGCCATATGGCAGACAATCTGTCTGGAAATAAACTGTAACAACGAACGTCCTAAAAGACCAAAACAGGATGAACTGGATCCCAACAAAAGAGACGGGTGGACTTAACAAATAACTAAATCCACTAAAATTTAACACATGACGATTCAACACGAAATAATACCCACCAAGGCAACCAAAGACAATAGCCCCAGAAACAAAGCCGGATCATATAAACAAAGAAACGCAAGAGAAACCCAAAAGAACCAAAACATAAGGGACTATAGCGCAATAGAAATCACTCAAAAAAACAAAACCAGCTAAACAACAAACGACACTGAAACCAAACCAAATAGCTATACAAAAGTAAAAGCACCTAAAAACCGACAAACCAAAGAAGCACGTCCACGTCCAGGTAGCAAAGAATTAAATCACCAAGAATCCAAACATAATGTCGTAGGATGCTGTCGGTTTTCTTTTCCACAAAGTTTTAGACTTACTATTAAAGCTGTTCCGACTCCCCGGAATTAATAGACCATGAAATAAACGTCTCGCTCAACACAAAAATCAAACATACTCACCAGAGACGTGTAGGAGATCTAGCTGACAAAACCATCTGCCTTCACAATAGACGATCCAGATCCGAGAGAAGCACCTGCATCAAGAAAGGAAGGAACACTATTAAACACGAAAAAAAAGAAATGAAAAACAAACAAAAATAATCAACAACAGTTGGGTAGAACAAACAAAGATAACATGACGACCTTTAAAAAAGAAATTAAATAACAAAAAAGAACATGTGAGAAGAACAGACAACACCAACAAAACAAACAGGAAACCATGTAAGATAAAAGCAAGGAAATACCACGAATCGAGGGCAAGAACAATCAGCAACGAACCATAAGAAAATACGTAAGAGATGTCGTGAAGGAACAGTCTACCAAATAGATATGTGCGAAGAACAAACAATGAAAATAGCAAATGAAAACAGAGAAATGTCAACAATCAAATCAAAGAAGAAAACACAAAATAATAATAACGAAGAACCTAAAAAAAATATCACTAAAGAAACTAAAGCCGGCAGAGCAGCAAACACCATATGACACAAGCAGAATAGATCTGTAGAGAAGAAAAATCCATAAACCAAATAAATCCAAGAGGCAGATCCGCATCTATCAGCCAAAGAACCAAATCCCCGACAAAAAATAATAACATATGAAAAGACGGTACCTATAAAAAATGTCACGGCCAAGAAATTGTTGATAAACCCAGCCAAGTTCACCATACAAAACGCAGGTTTGAGCCAATCCCTGCATCAACAAAGGGAGGAACAACATTAAGGACAAAAGAAAAATAACAGAACAAACCGAATAATACTATAGCTAGAACGCAATCAAACAACAAAAGAACCCAAACAGTCTAAACAAAAGAAAAATTTGAAGAACAAATGGCCAGAATAAACAAAAAACAGAAACTCAAGCAAGACAATGTAAAGTTAGAAACAAGCTAAATAACATAAAAGAACACAGGACAAGAACAAACAACAACGAAAACCCCAAATCAAAGCATGAAACCGTCTGAAATAAGAGCAAGAAAATACCATGAATCGACGGCAAGAACGATCAGCTATTCCCGACAACAAGATTTCAATGAAGACCCGACACAAAGATCTCGACAGAGCCGACGAGCTGCAAAGGAAGAAAGCAAAGAGCCGTAAGGAAAATATGTCAAAAAATCTGAAAAGAGACGACAAAGAAACTAAAAAGCATGATAAAACTTGCGAGAAGAACAAACAACATGAATAAACGCTAATGAAAACAGTAAACTGTGTAAAATAAAAGCAAACACATACCGTGAATCCATCGCAAGAACAATAGATTTCCCGAACACGAAGATCTCCAGCAAACCAACAACATGCAAATGAACAAAACAAAGAACCAAAAGGAAAATAAATAAGAGAAGCCGAAAGGAAACGGAGCACGGATATGAAATACAAAGAAGGACACATGAAGCTCCCCATGCTGCGAGAGGAGAGAGGTGAGGTGAGAGCTGCCCGCCGGGCATGCTGAGGGCTTCTGCCCTCCTCTCCGTTGGACACCACTCCGGTGCTGGCGTCCACTCCTTTCTCCTTCCTGTCTCCTGCTAGCGTTCTTGAACTTCGCTTTCGTTTGATTTCTCTTGGTGTGGCGCTTTTTGTTGTTGGCTCATGTGGCCTCCACGTGATTCTGTGCCTCCTTTGCGATGGAAGGCAACCATCTTGCTTAGTGGTGCTTTTGCTGATCTCTGGACTAAGCCTACAGAGGCGTTTCTGCTCTTGAGGCGCAATGCTAAACGCCTGGTTCTTCTGGATTTTGATGAGGTCGTGATCGATGCAAGGTATTTGCTTGAAGGTGAGGTGGTTTCGGCGGGCAGCACAATTGAGCTATCTTACCACAAGGTGAAAATTGGTGCAAGGATTTTTTCAAATGACTCGAGTCAAGGTCCAAAGAAAGAATACGTCCAGAAAAAGGTTGATGGTCAGATCATTCCAACCGTTAAGGTAAATCCACCTTCTGTTCGTTTTGAAAGAGGACTTGCTTTCGAAAAAAGTGCTTTCAGAAAGTTTGGCCACCCAATTAACTTCAAGCCTGGTCCGAGAAGACGGGAATTCTTCTTGGTAATCTCCTTTTCAAGAGCTAGATTCAAGTTAAACATTCATACTGTTAGCATTGTGCTGCAAAGCTGTTTTGGAGGATCAGCATCTGCTTTCCGTGTCCTTGATCTGGATGGAAGGGTGTTCAGATTTTCCGTGGCCTCAAAATCTATTGGGTTTGATATTTACAATGCAGGAAAAATCTCTGAAGATAGTTTTGAATGCTTTGTTCATCTTTGGGGTGAAGGGGGACCAAATTGGAAATTCGAGGAATTTTTTTTTTATGAAGAACAAGATGCTGAATGGACTTTTGTTTCAAGGCAGAAAAAATTATTCCTGCTACAAAGCCATCAGCTTTTGATCGTTTGAATTTTCAAAAATCAAAAAAGGATCCTATGGTTCAGAGAAAATCGGTCTTTGATCGTCTCATTGATGATAGAGAAATTTACTCTCCAGAGCTGAAAACGGCAGGCAATCAAGGGATTTCAATTGATACGCCTACTTATGCTCAAGTGTTGACCAGAGAAAATCATGGCAGGGTTAATAGGGAAATGAATAAATGTGTTCAGCAAAAGGCGGGACCTGTGTTTTTCAAGCGCAAAGAGAAATTACCGGGATTGTTGCCATCTTTCAAATTCCCTTCCTTCCCTGCGCCAAATCCTGATTACTGGCCCAACAAAAGTTTCCAAAGTTGGTTCAAGACCCATGGGCCACAAGCGAAACTTAAGCTAGTTTCCACTTTTAAGGAATTTGCAGAGCTTTCGTCCCCTGCTAAGGTGGTCTCCCCGTCTCCCTTCTGCAAAGTAAACCCCAACTCCACCAGCTCGAGCTCGTCGCAGGCAGAGACGGTGTTGGCCATGGCTAACGTACCAATCGACCCCACGCCGTACGTACCCCGCGAGTTCCAGATTCAGCACATCGAGGGCCGCACCAATGTCCACAGGGTGGTGGTGCCGCATCGACCCCGGCAGCATGAAGACATGGCCATTATCATCTTTGATCCAATGCCACCAGGTCAGCCTATTTTTGCAAACATACTGGATGTCACACAATACTTTCTCACAAATCATGCACATGCGGTGTTCCGGGACATCCAGCAATGCCCGTTTGGTGCTGCCTATGTCCAATTCGCCCACCCGAGAGACAGAGACAGGTTGGTTGGGGCAAGCCCTATTCCTTTTCAGGATGTTATGGTTACTTTCACTAAACACAATCAGGGGAACAATTGGCGTCATGCACATCTCAACAGAGAGTGCTGGGTCATGATTGTTGGTCCACCTTTGGACAACATCAATACTGAAGATCTTGCTGCTGCGTTCTGTGACATTGGAACACTAATTAGCTGGGAAAAGGACCCTAGGCACAAAGCAAGAATTTTGGCTAAGCTCAGAGTCACTGAGCTGAGAGAAATACCAAAAAGCCTCAAGTACACTAAAGGTGAAAGTTTAGAAAATGAGTCATGGACATGTTCGGTTGAAGTGTTACAGCATGCCTTGCTTGGTCCTGGTCCTCCTGATGAAGATCCTCTCCCTGCTGATGGTGTTGACCCACACCCAATGCCGGACTTTGGACAAGCTGGAAATGAAGAAGAGGATGATGTTCAAGAGGCACAAGGAGATGACGATGATGATGCTGGATGGGGCCATTGGGCAATGGCACAAGAGGGTGAGGAAGCACCAAATCAGCAGCAAATGGACATTGACATTGTGGAGGCTGAGGAAGCCCCAGCTGAGCAGCAAAATGAACAGCCAGCAAATAGCAGTTTGACGGCCGAAGCTGCCTCTTCTGAAGGTAACAGTTCTGTCAATGGTGCTGATGTTGGTGAAATTCAGCAAATTGTTGGGCTGAATGTGGGGCTTGTTGGGCTGCAATATAATGGGCCTGATGTGCCATTTGTTGAAAATGAAGACCCACTGCAACTGGGACAGGGGCTTCTGAATCTTCTGGCTGCTTACCAAGAAGAGAGTGATGAAGAATTAATTGAGCAAGGACAGAACTCGACCCTGGTTGCTGATGAGGATGAGCACCACATGGACCTTGAAGGAAATGAGATCATTCTGCTACCTCCTGGTGAAGCACACATTCAGTTGGGAATGGTTCAGACTCACTTCTTCCCTGTACATGAAGAAATAACAGCGAAATTCTCTGCTCAGGGTATGAAGATTTGGGGAAAATATTTTGCTCCTAATGTGGCAGAAGGGAGAAATGCTGGAAAGTCTGTTAACATCCCTGTAAGTTGGTTTAACTTTATTACCCTCATGCTCATGACACCTGAAAAATTTGATTGGGCAAGAACTTTCTTGAATTCACAACTCTGGGAAATTTTATGTGAAAATGATATATCTGAAGAGACTTTCACATTCTTTATCCCTGATAAATGCTTGACTGATCAGGCTCCTGTTTGTGAGATTGTGGACATGCCTACAGAAGCAGAGTCTGAACCAAAGTACTCTGAAGTGGTGGAAAAGTCAGCTCCATCTCCTGCTCCAACTAGGAAGAGAAAAGAGAAAGCACCTCTGGTTGAATCAGAGGTAAGAAGAAGTCCTAGAATTCAGAGCTCAATGCCGGTTTTAAACATCATACTGCCTGCTCTGATAAAAATTGCCTGCCTTGCAATGCTACACCACCTGAAATCAAATCAAAAGTAGTTAAGAACCTTGCTTCCTCTTTTTGCAAGGTTGATGACAAGGAACTGGAAAAGAAGGTGTTGGGGAAAAGAAATGGGCAGGGCAAGGTGAAGAATGCTGGACTGGGTGGCAGCCAGCAAGACAAGAAAAAAAAGTAGTTTATCAAATGGATAAAAAATTAGCAACTTTCGTTGGTGTGGGAGTGCATGTTGCTAGTTTTGCAGTGGATGTTCCTATCCAGTTATGTAATAAGTTCAATGTAAACCTGCTAGTCGTACCGCAGATATATCTTTGTCAGTTTGATTTACCTGAGATATCTATGTTGCTTCGGTCCTGGACAATGTTGTCGTACTGCTGGATGCATGATATTATCTTATTATGGTCTTGGGCTGTGCTCAACGAACCATCCTGGTCACACAACAACACTTTAGTTTATCCATGGATTACAACAGGTTATGGAAAATCATGAACTGGAATATCAGGGGAATAAATTCAGAGCAGAAATGGCTTGCTTTGAGCAGTAAAATTGATGAATGTGGTTGTGAGATTATTTGTTTGCAAGAAACAAAAAGACAGCACTTTGATCTCGAATACATTAAAAAAATCTGTCCAAAAAGATTCAATAAGTTCGAATACTTACCATCTGTGGGAGCCTCAGGAGGAATTATTATCATTTGGAATGGGGCATTGTTTAATGGAGAATTGGCCTTCCATAATGATTTCTCTCTTTCGGTCAAATTCACAAGTAACATGTCTAATGACTCCTGGATTCTGACAAATATATATGGCCCTTGCCAAACTGAGAGAAAAGCTATCTTTATTGATTGGTTCACAAACATTGATATGCCTGATGAAACAAATTGGATAATCATGGGGATTTTAACTTCATCAGAAAACCATCTGACAGAAATAAGCCTGGTGGAGATGTCAATGATATGCTGTTGTTCAATGAAGCCATTAGCAACTTGGGTTTAGTTGAGTGCCACTAAAAGGAAGAAAATTCACTTGGAGTAATATGCAGCAGGATCCACTCTTGGAAAAGTTAGACTGGTTTTTTACCTCAAATTCTTGGACTGTTACCTTCCCAAATACACTGTATACCCCCTAGTGAAGCCCACCTCGGATCACCTGCCTTGTGTGATTGCAATTGATACAAAAATTCCTAGAGCAAAAATATTCCGGTTTGAAAACTACTGGCTGCAGCATAGTGATTTCAAAAGTGTCGTGGAAAATGCTTGGAAAATTCCTGTGGGTTTCACTGATAGTGCTAAAAAAGTAAATGCAAAGCTTAAGAATGTAAGAAGAAGCCTGAAAATTTGGTCCAAAAATCTGCCCTGTCTAAAACATCTGATCAGTAAGGTTAATGAAGTCATTTGTATGCTTGACATCTTTGAGGAGATAAGGACTCTAAATGACATGAAAGGGACTTAAGAGATTTATTAAAAAGCCATTTGATAACCCTCCTTCAAAATCAGAAGGCTTACTGGAAACAAAGGGGGAAAATTAAATGGGTAAAACTTGGCAATGAGAATACCAAGTTCTTTCACACAAGAGCCACTATAAGCTACAGGCACAATTACATAGCGATGCTGCAAAATGATTCATTAGCAGAAGTCACTGATCATGATGGTAAAGCATCGATTTGTGGACTGCATTCAAAAACAGAATGGGGAAGTCGATAAGCCTTCAATGCAATTTGATCTGGCCGAAATATTGGACAACAATCATGACAGTGATATGTTCAGAGAGTTGGAAGTGCCTTTCACTGATAAAGAAATTGAAGATGTGGTTAAGAATTTGCCAAATGATAAATCACCCAGGCCAGATGGTTTTAATAACGAGTTCATGAAGAATTGCTGGTCAATCATTTCGGAGGACATAAAACAGCTGGTTAGGGATTTCTATGATGAGAAAATCAATCTGGAAAGCATCAACACTTCCTACATAACACTCATACCCAAAATTGATTCTCCTATGACTGCAAATGATTTCAGGCCGATTTCCCTACTGAATGGTGTCCTCAAGTTGGTCACCAAACTGCTTGCTAACAGATTGCAGAAAATCATCCTGAAGATGGTTCATAGGAATCAATATGGTTTTCTTAAAAAAAGATGCATTCAGGATTGTTTAGGCTGGGCATTTGAATATCCTCACCAATGTCACAAATCGAAAGAGGAAATTCTACTCCTGAAAATTGACTTTGAAAAGGCCTTCGATAAAATCGAACATTCAACAATTCTTGAACTGTTAAAGGCAAGAGGTTTTGGAGACAAGTGGATAAAATGGATACAGATGATTCTAGAGTCTGGCTCGTCTTCTGTACTGCTGAATGGTGTTCCGGGCAAAAAATTCTACTGTCGAAGAGGTGTTAGACAGGGGGATCCTTTGTCGCCCCTGTTATTTGTACTTGCTGCTGACTTGCTTCAGTCGGTCCTAAACAAAGCCCTGCAAAGAAATGTGCTCTCACTTCCTCTTCAAAATACAGGATGCACTGAGTTTCCGATCATACAATACGCCGACGAACCTTGGTGGTGCTTAAGGCAGATGCACAACAGCTTATTTGTCTCAAGTCACTTTTACACACCTTTGCTGAATCAACGGGTCTGAGAGTAAATTACAACAAATCAAGCATGATCCCAATCAATATGGATGTTGAAAGATTAAATCACTTTGCACAAACACTGAATTGTCAAAAAGGTAGTTTGCCTTTTACATATTTGGGACTGCCTCTGGGTTTGACAAAACCAACACTGGAGTTTTTTCTACCCATGGTACACAGAATAGAAAGGAGGCTTTGTAGTATTGCCGATTTCCTGGATTATGGTGGAAAGCTGCTTATGGTCAAATCAGTCCTCTCTTCACTGCCTATTTTCTTCCTAAGCTGCTTTGAGGTGCCGGTGGCTATTCAGCAACAATGTATTAAGTACTTTCGACACTGTCTCTGGAGAAGGAAAACTGTTGATGTACAGTCTAAAGGCTCTGCTCTCGTTGCATGGAAAAAGGTGTGTCGACCTAAGGAGCAAGGTGGGCTAGGGGTGTTGAATTTGAGCATTCAAAATAATGCCCTTCTGCTCAAGAACCTGCACAAATTCTACAACAACCATGACATTCCTTGGGTGAAGTTAATTTGGCACTCATATTACTCAAATGGAGCTCTACCTGGTCAGCGTGCTGAAGGATCGTTCTGGTGGAAAGCCCACATAAAGCTTGTGGACACTTATAAAACTATGGCCAGATGCAACCTCGGAGATGGCAGATCGTCATACTTTTGGTCAGACTTGTGGTCGGATACATGTCTCCACCACAGAATGCACATTTGGTCACCTTTGCTAAAAAATCCGCTATCACTGTTCACGAAGCATTGCAGACTAAACTTTTGGAAGATATGTTTCATCTACCACTTTCTCAGCAGGCATATGGCGAGTTCTTAGATCTGGAGATTATTTGTCAAGAAGCAAGACAAACGGTGCAAGGAGGCAACATTGATGTCTGGAGTTACATTTGGGGAAGCTCTGAGTTCACGGTTAAAAAAGCATACAGTGTGATGGTTGGTCAGCAAGTGGTAATTCCACACTTCAAATGGCTATGGAAAACTTCATGCCAGGCAAAGGACAAATTTTTCTTCTGGCTGCTTCTGCATGACAGACTAAATACTAGAAACTTACTGCGTAGAAAACAATTCCAGCTCCAATCTCATTACTGTGCCACACTAGACTGTCTAGAGGAAGAGACGCTGATTCATCTGTTTTGGCAGTGTCCTTTTGCGCAAAGTTGTTGGGACTTTGTTTGTCCACTGAGATCAAGAAATCTGTCCATACATGAAGCTTTTGAAGACTTAAGGGACAAGATCAAGCTGCCGTTTGCTATGGAAATCATAATCCTAGCATCCTGGGCTCTTTGGATCGTCAGAAATAACAAAGTGTTTGAAAATAAAGTGGCTACCTTTGCAAGTTGGAAAGCTATCTATCTCCAAGAGCTTGTTTGGCTCAAGTACAGAATAAAGAAGAAGATGGCTCAACAGTATACAGATTGGCTACAGACACAAACTGAGTAGTTGTTTTATTTAACTTTTTATATGCTTGCTTGTAAATAACTCTGTATAGATCTTTTATACGTGGAAAATAGAAAATTGCAGTGGGAGTCTTTCCCACTGTTGCGCCTCAAAAAAAAGGACACATGAAGAATAAAGGAAAGACACGGTTGACGATGCGGCCGAAATGCAGGGCGACGACCAGAGAGCCATGGCGAATCGACGACATGAACAGTGAAGGAAACCAACCGAGGAGGAAGAAGAGATGCAAGCAAATGGGGAACATGAGAAAATGGGACTTATGGAAGGATCCTTCCCATCGCGCGAAGGTATACACCCTCGCCGCATAGTAACCGGTACCCGCCGATCAATCACAAGATGCCACCGATGGCGGCAAATGAGGTAAGCAGCTATGGCGGGCTGCGAGAGTTGCTAGTACCCGACAACCAATGAGGAGACGCCACGGAACGACGAGAAACGGTGGCCTACCACTTGATGGGCAAAAACCCCTCGCTACCCCTGCCCGAAGGGCAAAAACCCGATGAATTAAAGACATTGGGCAGAACCAACTTGAATGTCTGCAAAGAAATCGGTCCCACCATCAGCGACGGAGGGCGCTGGACAACCGACCACGATATCGCGAGGGTCTCAAGAAACCTATAATGGTAAAAGAACAAAATCAGCCAATGGGAGGAACGCAGTGCGAATCTCGCCCCTCCGCCACACCCATTAAACGCGCAGCGTGAGGCCGACGGGTGGGCCCTCGGGCGCAAGGAGGCATCAAGAGAGGACGACAGCGAGAGTGGGTGCATGAAGGTTGGTACGGTTAGCGACTTTGCGAATCCCTGTTCATGCCGACTCCAGAAACCGGCGGGGATCGGATGGTGCGGAGGTGTGGAGCGGAAAAGATCGGACAGCCAGAAAGCCCAAATGACTGTGGTGCGCTCAATGGGTCTCACCGTTTATATCTTTTGATTAGAGGGAAAGAGAGAGGAGATCCAGATCTACCATTCTGCCAATTAATCTCTCCTCTAAGTGAGGGGAAGCTTTTGGATCTTGATCTTGGAGGAATTTGGTGTTCTTCTACTCTTCTCTGCCCATAAACATTAGTTGCTTTGGTGAGATTTAAGGGTGAAGGATTTGCGCACTTCTTGTGTTCATGCCCATTGCATTAGTTGCATCGGTTTGAGTTCTCCATAGTGATACGTGAAAGTTGATGTTGAGGACTTGTTACTCTTGGGTTCGTTCGAACCCTAGACCGTCGTTGGCCTTTTTGTAGCTTTGGGAGCCGCGGGGACTAGCCGGGAGCCTCCAATTGAGTTGTGGAGTCGTTCCTCAGCCTTGTGAGTCTTATGGCTTTGGGACGGCGAGATTCCGGTGAGAGCCTCCAATGAAGTTGTGGAGTGTGCCTCATCCTTGTCCGGGTTCGGTGACCACCCTCAAGTGTCCCATAGTGGTTCGTGGCACTCCGCATCGGTGGAGGCACGAAGGAGAATACGGTGTGCCATTGACGGCTATTCGGGGATCACTTTTTGACTCCGCACCGCTCCAACGGAGACTAGCTTCCATTGGGAAGTGAACTTCGGGATAAATCATCGTCTCCAAGTGCCTCAGTATTTCTATACCCGAGCTTCTTACTTATGCAATTTACTTGATGATAGTCATCGAGCTTGAAGTAATATATCTTGCTATCACCTAGTTGCTTATCTTGCTTAGCATAAGTTGTTGGTGCACATATGTAAACCTAACTTGTTTAGGTTTCATGCTTGATAAATTAAACACTAGTTTTATTCCACATTTATTCAAGCCTAAACCGTAAAGAATTTTAATCGCCTATTCACCCCCCTCTTGGCGACATCTGTGTCCTTTCAATGGTGATCAAGTATTGCATCACGAGGATACTAATATATCTCACCTCATGAATTGTTATGTATCGTGTAGCAAACAGAACCATGTACGGGAAGAACAAGTTCACTCGATTTCATTTGTATAGCATGGGGAATCATTATGGGTGTCCATGGCTCCGCTATTGATTATTGACTAGAGGTCCGGATTATGTTGACTCGTTAAACCTCCGGGTTCACAAGTTTAAATCTGCTTCCGTTAGTTGAGTACAAGGATGGTTGGAATCATACGAGAGAGTCACTGGAACTGTTCCGAAGTGAATGAAATAGTTTGGGGGAGAAAACCGGATTAGTTTCGGGGTATCGGGAAAGTCCCGAATAACCCAAAAGGACGCCAAAAGATTTTAAGAAGGTCTAGAATGTTCCATATGTTCTAAATTTTTCGAGAGTGCTCATGGACTGCCCCATTTGGTTGGACCAAGGGGGAGGGCAACCACATGGGCCAAAAGGCCCATTAGGGGCAGCCACCCCACTTGCTTAGCCTCCCAAGGCATACATGTTTGGTCCGCCGAGGTTAAGCCTTGTACTAATCTTGTATCCACTCCATGAATAAAGTGTGAGGAATTTTTATGTACATCATCTACGACTCATACCTGTTGACCCGCATCGCCTTTCGAACAAATAAACTCCTTTCTTATTCTCGGAAGTGAGATTGTCGTGGGATCGTAAAAACTATCGATCGACACCCGAGGTGAGACATATCAGGTATCCTTGTGATACAACTCCTTGATAACTATACCAGTTAACCTCGTTACCTGTTTGTTTATCTTTTACTCTTTCATGTGATCATATCACAATATATCTACCCAGACGATAATGAACACCACAATACCGAGTGGGACCTGATATTATCTCTCCAGTCTGGAGGAGCAAATCCTAGTCTTGATTATTATCACTTATGGTTTGACGTTAGACAACACAAAAGTAAATCTTCCGACATGTAGGATCATAATGTTCTCGTGGTCTAAGGACATTCATACACGTTAACCTTCCCGTGGCATTGCTAATAAAGTTAAGACGATGATATCAATTATCATATCAAATGGTTGAGTCTATCAAAATCTCATTGTTCCGCCAACAACGCGCTCCCATTGTTGTCAGTATACTTATAACCATAACTACGAAAACATGGCCATCGTACAAACAACGAGCTAGTCTTAGAGGCAAGACTAGGGCACTACTTGATGTTTATATTTCTCTACGTGCATATGAGTTTTCCGAATGCTTCTTCAAAAACCATAACAGTTATAACATAGAAATATAAAGATTAATTATGAAATAGATATAAATAATAACAATAATTATTATCTTTAGGGCATGTCTCCTTTAGTAATGCATCTCACTTGAAATCATATTGGATGGTTCCATTGGTGTAGACGCGTGGTTCGAGAAGGCGTCCACAGGTTCTGGTACCAAGACAAAATAGATTGGTTCGCCATAGAAAAGGGTAGGATTTCATTATTTATATTAATGCTAATATTATCTTGTACATAAAGAATACAATCACAACAATAATGTTGATTGATACACTATCAATAGCTACAATATATACTGGATTGTACATGCAGAAATACACTACAGTTTATAATATTATGTTAGCTTTTATTAGCTCAAAAAAATAATGTTTTTGTGACAGAGGTAATATTTATAATTTTGCTAGCGAAAAAGTATTTCTCCTGCTTCAATAAGAGTAGAAAAATGAAGTGGAGATTTTTGGCTCCCGAAATCCAATGCTCCTCCATTAAAAAAAAATTGAAAATCAAATTCATGAGTTACAATTTTTTCTGAAAACAAATCCAAATATAGACAATGGTATATCCCACAAATATGAAAAGAAGTCAACTCCAAATACTTTGTGAGCTACACAAAAATGACAAAGACGTGGATGTGAGTATGCATATTTTCATATCACTAAATTTTATCAGATTTTGTTATTTTCATGTAGCATGTGATACAAAGTATTTGAACTTAATATTTTACACGTTTTTGGAATACACCATTGGCTATATCCGGATATTTTCTCCATTTTTTTAAAACACATACATATGATTTTTGATTTTCTAAACGGAGGGAGCACTAATCTCAGGAGACAAAGACACTTTCCAAGAAAAATGACGTATCATGTATTATTTGTGTAAGTACTAGATTATGGAGTAGAGATTTGGTGCTCCCGAACTCCAGTGATCTCATCATTTAAAAAAAAAATCAAAAACTATATTTTAAAAAATTCTGAAGAAAATCATGCCTATTGTTAATGATATATCCTACAAGCATGGAAAATCGCAATGTAAATACTTTATGTTTTAAGCTACACAAAAATAACAAATGTACAAATTAGGGTATAGCGTATAATGTATAGTTTCAAATTGCCAAAAAAATTTCATTTTTGTGTAGTCTATAATACAAAAGATTTTGCATTGAGATTTTGTACGCTTATAGTATACTTCATTAGAAACAAGCATGAATTTTTTAGAATTTTTTTAAACTTATAAATATGATTTTCGATTTTTTAAACTGGCAGAGCACCTGGTGTTGGGGAGTCAAAAGCATTTTCCGCCAGATTATATTAAAGTAAAAAATATGAACATGAGAGCAATCCAAAAATAACTAGAGAAAAGGAGGCAAAAATGACGCTTTATCTGGTTCCCCTCCCCTTCCCTCGCCGACCAAACCAAGAAGAGGAAGAGAAAAAAATCAAACGAAATTACACAATCCGAGAGGAAAGCTAGGGTTTTCGCCATGGCTAGCGCCTCCCTCGAGCTGCTGCACCCCTCCAATCCTAATCTCTCCTAGGGCAAAGCGCATACCCTGCCCCGCATCTCGCATCCGCGTGAAAGGAGCCGCCTTTCCTTTCCGCCCGCTCCCTCTCTTCCATCCCAGGGTTTCCCTCCCCTTTTCCCTTTCCGCCCTCAAAGCCGCCGCATCGCATCGCAGACCGAGCAAGCAAGCAAGCGAGTCGCTATTGTCATCAGGTAGGTGGTGAGATTCGGAGGGAGGCGCTGGCGATCGACCTCCAGGTGAGGGCTTCGGCGGCGGCGGCGGCGGCGGCGGTCGGATAATGTGTATACTGTGCGCCGTACAACGGTGGTCACGGCGCGTCGCCACCATGCTGCCGTGGCTCGTCCTCCCGCTCATCCTCCTCTGGGCGCTCTCCCAGCTCCTGCCCGCCGCCTACCGCTTCGAGGTCACCTCTCCGCGCCTCGCCTGCGTCTCCGTCCTCCTCCTCACACTCTTCTGGTATGAGATTCTCCTCCCACGCCTCTCGCTCTGGCGCGCACGCCGCTCTGCACGTCTTCGAGAGGAGCGCCGCACCCACGCTCTGGAGCTCCAGAAACTCCGTAAGACCGCCACACGCCGCTGCCGCAACTGCAACAACCCATATAGGGACCAGAACCCTGGCGGTGGGAAGTTCATGTGCTCCTACTGTGGCCATGTTTCCAAGCGACCTGTTCTTGACCTTGGCCCTGCAGGGAAGGTCCCGGTTGGGTGGCCTTGCAGTCAGGACTGGGCCAATGCTGTTGGCGACCCAGGTTACTGGCTTGACCTGCGGTGCTCCGCCGATAACTCATACTCAGGGTTCTCATGGCGGATATTCTCGTGCTTTTACATGAGTATGTCATGGTTCTGGAAGAAAGTATTCAGGTTTGGGTCATCAGGGGACAGCAGTGGCTTGGGCCGGGATGGCAGAATGTTGACAAAAGGAGAGAATGGGGGGAAGGCTGAGGAGAGCAGAGTGGACAAGGCTAAAAGGAAGGCTGAGGAGAAGAAGTTGGCGAGGCTAGAGAGGGAAATGCTGGAGGAGGAGGAAAAGAAGCAGCGGGAAGAGATGGCAAAACTTGTGGAGGAACGGAGAAGGTTGAGGGATGAGAAAGCAGAGGCTGAGGAAAGATCCAAAGGCGCTACCCCCATTGGGGAGAAAGATGCTAGGAAGGAAGCAGAACGGAGGCGTCAGGAGAGAAGGAGGAAGGAAGACAAGGGATCAAGCAAGAGCAATTCAGATTGCGAGGATGCTGAGAGAAGAGCAAGCAGAGAGGGTGAGAGGAAGCGCGACTTCGATAGGAGGAATGAGACTGACAGGCGGGTGCAACAAGAGTTGGGACAGAGGGGTATAAGCCCCATAACTCTGAAGCTAACAGTCAGGGTAGTAAGATAGTACATAACCGGACGAAGTACTTTGGCCGTATGACTGAAGGTTTATTATCTTCTTCCAGAGGTTTTAGCGGTGGTTCCCTTTTTGGTAGAAGTTCCCAGTCCCCTGCTCCTCAAGCTAACAAGGTGACTAAACCACTTGTTACGGTGTCTGACCAGAGTAATGCAGTTAAAAGAGATATCCAACCTGCAGCAACACCAGTAATGGTTAAATCTGTTACAGCTGGAGAAATTAAAAATTCGTGGACTAATCTTCATCAACCTGTAAGTAACAGTGCATTACTATTTTAGTGCATAATGAACACATATCATTTATTTATTTTTCACCCACTTAACCATCTTACATTTATTATTTTTGTGTTATGCTATACAGGTTAGTCCAAATACGCAGGGACATCCTACATGCGTTAAAAAGTCATGGCATCAGTTGTTTAGTCGCTCAGCATCAGTTTCCCCTTACCCTGGTGTCACTGCTTCAGCTCGTGAAAAGAATATGCAGCCTCAACCAAATGGAGCACAGATAAATAGTGCTCAAAATTTTCTGGCTCAGTATCCTCCTCTGGACAGCAAGCCGAAGTTAAGCCAATCCATGCACTCTACAGGGTTTCCGCCAGTGAATGGTGAACCTGCGAACATGCTGCTATCTTATTTTCCACCTGGACATTTGCCCTTCCGTAAAGAGGCAGAAACGACATTACTGGAAGAACCAGAGCAATTTGAAGATCCATGCTATGATCCAGATGCCATTGCATTGCTTGGGCCAGTTTCAGAATCCCTAGACAACTTCCCTCCAGACTGGGATGGCAGGTTCATGTTGAATGGTGTCACCAAGGAACCACATGTTAGGAACCCCATGCCTTCACCAATTGAGTCTCCTCAATCAAGATCACGGACTATTGAAGAAAGTCCTATTAAACCCTCTCGTTTCTCAACTGCAAAAGGGCATACTGGTTCAGTGTCAGCTGAGGCTACCAATGAGCAGGGCACATGGCAGATGTGGAGCACTCCATCGGTTCAGGACAGTTTAGGCTTGCGAGGTCCTCAGGCACAGTGGCTGCTACCAAATCCGAATCAATTCAACCATGACGTCAATCATTTGAATGGTGGAACAAGAAGCCCCCTCGGTGCTGGTTTGAATGACAATGGTTTATGGCTGCAGAGGTCCAGCAGTTGCCTCTTGATACAGAGAGTCTGTTCCTTTCACACAATGTCTCAGAAAATGCTATACACAATGACTTTGGTTTTGGATCTCCAAACAAAGCAGCCCGTGTGCACCCATTTGGTCCACCTGATCCTGGTCGTTCTTGGTCCAAGTAAGTCCTCTGAATAATACTCTAAATATTCTGCAGTAATAAAATAATTGTGTCCTTATCCATTGTTTGCCATTCTTAATTTATCTTTAAATCTTTTAATACGCTGTAAGAGAATAATCACGCGTGCAGGCGCACACCCTAGCCTGCATATGTTGGCAATGAGTATTTTTATATGATACTCTTACAAGAACATATACATTCATGTATATGTACATGGACATGTCTTTAACCATAAAAGCTCATACTACCCCTGTCCCGGTTTATAGTTCATGCACGTGTCCCTAAATTGTCAATTTGACCAACGTAATATGAATTGTATAACACAAACATTATACCATTAGAAAATCTAACATGTTAAGTTTCGAATGGTACAATTTTTGTAATATATAATTCATATTATGCTGGTCAAATTGACGATTAAGGACGTGCGCAGGACATAAACCAGGACGGAGGGAGTAGAAAGTTTTGTAATAGTTCCCAAGCAGACAACCAAAAGAAAATTATAGGTGATGTCCATTCCTTGGTATGCAGTATGACCGAATGCTTAGATTTCTACACTATTCCGTGCTAGGATGAGCCTCATCTTGTATTGTGAGACATATGTGACCCCTGGGATATTTCGCTGATCCTTTTGTCTCTGAACCACTATAAACACCAGTAATCTTTGACACTTAGTGGAAGTTTTGTATGAGGAATAATTGAATATGCTACATTGCATGCAATTCAGTTTTTCTGCATATGTATCCACCATTTTAGCCTTAGTATTATAAATTTTTGATTTCTGTATTCGGTGTTTGCTGGTGGCTCTCATGATGATCAACTGGTAGAAACTATTAGGTGGCAAGAATGGCAAGTGAACCTTTCAGTTATATGTGTTGCTGCCTGTCAATTATTTGTTAGAAGTGAACCACAAATGGTAGATAAGTGACTCAATGATTATTATTTCCATTACTTGTAGAAACTTTGTTCCAGTACCATTTTCAGTATAGTCAGTGGCGCATTGAAGTCGTCTTAGTCTACATTGTATACAAATATAACCCACATAATTTGGAACAAGGGGCATATTGTTTTAGAGGGTATGAAGTGCCTGACTATCGCCAAGTCGTCATACTTGGAATGAAAAGAGTGAATAAAAATAGTGGGTAGATGATTTTCTCTCTGGATACGCAATGCAAATGCAAATGAATTTAGTGTTCTTTGACTTATCAATTCCAGCATGTGCATTCCGTGGCTTATGCCATTTGTGTTGTGCAAAGGAGCTCACTGCAATCTAAGACTGTCTTATTTGTTGCTAACCTTTTTGAAGTTCTTTTTTTAATGTTTGGCAAGCATTTTAATTTTACTTTACCAGTTCAATGGATTTGACAATATGCTCAGTTTAGAAGTTGGAACATCTAAAGTAACACTTGGAATCTGACGGAGTTACCGAGTCCAACATTGATTTGGTTCGACTGACATGGCAGAAAATAATAGGGAGTGGGTGTCTGGGTAACACTGAAAAACTCTTTGCATGATGAGAGTTATGAGGATCTATTGTTTGTTAGGCCCCAAAAATATAGTTACTGTGTTTGATACACAGGTCCGAAAAACATCTTATAATTAGGAATGGAGAAAGTATATTTTAATTAAGTATGTTCTTCATCAGTTTATACTGGGATATTCATAGTTTACCAGACTGAGTCTATTTTTTGCCTGATAGTAATGTTAATTTTTTAAATCTTCCTAGGCATTCTAAATTTCTAATGCTTAGAGAATATCTTAAAATCACTTATAAAATATATTAGCGATCCATGTCTCATGGACAGTTATGTATTTAGTCAGATCTTGCATTATGGTATTTTATCTCTGGTAACAGGGGTGGAGCCCACAAACATGCCGGTGCCGAACAGACTATTATTGGTTGGAGAGCTATATATATCTCATTTTTCTTGTAAAAAAAATCAAAGAATATTACTTGGACTTTGGGTCCAGGCCCAGGGCTGAAATGCATGAATATCTATCGGTGTCTGAATTTATTAACTAGTTTCTACAACAGCTTATTCCCATCCTGTGATAGTGCTGCAGTTTGATAAGATGTATGGTGCATGTGCAACTTAACTGCTTAAGTATTTGAGCATTGTTGGTATTTACGACCTGTATTTGATGTTTGAAATGTTGGTCTCGGCAACAAATAACATACTTATATAGTACCATACGACTGACATGCTTCATTTCCTTTATGAGTACATGCTAGTTTATCGATGAGTTGTGTTACTCTGTACTTGCTTCATAGAATGAAAGCTCATGCCTTGTTATGATTGATGCAGGGAGGAACTGATGTGGAATGGATCACAGATAGCTAGTCAAACCAGTTCACCGACTGGAGTGCATGCTGGTTTATTTCCATCTAATCCGGATGTACAATCAGTTTGGTCGTACGATAAGAAAAGAGACGGCACTGAAGTCATAAAATGATACACCTGAAGCAAGGCTCCCTTTGCCCTCCCTCCTTCCAGTTTAGGGAGTTGAGGAGATTTGTTGGACTGTATTCCCTTATGCGAAAAAGAAACATGGCCATCTTATTTAGTAAATCACTCACCTTTTAACATTGTGCCCATGCATCCGTGTTAGGCTTCTCACCTGACACTCTTGTTTGGTACATATTTTTTGGTGGATTCAATGCAATGGTTCGGGATCTCATCGCGCAGTCATGTTTCTTTGCCTGTTCATGCTCCATAGTGACCGGTGAGACCATATGTTGCTATTTTTCCCCCTTTCTGAGAGAGTGCGCACATGGTTAGGCAGGCACTGAATCGTAGCTAGCCTGTGTGAAGTTTTCCTGTTACTACATCACAAATGGTACCAAATTCAGAGCTGTAATGAAGCAAAGTGCCACGAAAGTACACACACGCTTTGCCCATGGAATGGAAGGCGTTGTACATTGCTATCACTCTGCCTAACTTAGATTTCCCTTTTAATGCTCTGCTGCGAAGTGAAAATTTCTTTGGTGATGGGATTCTCCATTTGCCTGTTGCCGTGTAACTTGGATGGGTGATCTGAGGCTGAAATATTGCGTTGCCCAGACAATCGGCAGATGCTCACCAAGGTCGTTCTTTTAGATGATGAAAGCTTTGTCTTTGTGTGTTATATTGGACATGCATCTGTGCTGATCTACATGTAGATGCAGGCGATGTCTTTGTACACACAGGAAAAGCGAATGAAAGGTGTACATGCCTGTGGGAAATGCAACATTTTAAGTACCCCGTGTGGATCAAAGTCGTATTTCATTGCCAAGGGTTATTTTTTTTCTTTGCGTCGGGGCTCAAAGGGTGGGAAAGCTATCTGTCCTTAGAAACGTGGACATTGTCCTTCGTAGAGGAAATGACAAAATCCACCACATTTGGGTGGTGTTGTCAGCAAACCACCATTTTTGAGGCAGCAAATATCACTGATTGTTGAATTTGCGCGTGTTAAGCCGTTTTCTGACCCCTTGGGCCCAGTTTACGTGGCAAAGGTATACAACGGGCAAATTTTTTTTGAGAACCGCCCTTAAGGCATTTTATTAATTAGAGGGCAGTACAAAATCTGATTGAACAGACTCAATCAAATAAGCAGGGATAGTATCATAATACATAGAGCGAGGCTGCTGATGAAGTGCAGATTTTGCAGCCTGGTGAGCAGCCATTAGCACTCCTAGCGAACTGAATACTGAAACCCTACAAGGTCTGGAGATACACTTTCATCTCCTTAAATATGTGGAAGCCAGAAGATTTACCCTCCCCAGATTTCCAAAGGCTGACAATGTCTTGACTGTCTACAACGGGCAATTCATGAGCGTTAGGTTTGCGCGTAGGGGATGAGGAAATGACAAAAAAACCACCACTATCTTTGACTATGCCGGGCGAGGGATGAGGCCGTGGCGGCAAAGTCCGGCTCAGAGCAGAAGCGAGCTTATCCCATGGAAATTAGGGTATGGACATTGTCTAGCGCGATAACATACTAAGAGCATCTCCAAACGGTCCCCTCAAATCCTCCCTATATGCCCGGCAGCACAGTCCGGACGTGTTCGGCAGAAAAAAGAATGAAAAATCATCACCCAACCGGTCCTCTCAAACTGACCCTATACGTCCGGGCTGTCCGGGAACCCCCAAACTCAAGACATATGTGGGAAGAGTTTGGAGTAGGATTACATGTCAGGTCACACGTCCGGGCTGTCCGCTTGGACCACTTTTTCCTTTATTTTTCTTTCTTTTGTCCTTCATTTATTCTTCTCTCTTCTTCTCCACCAAGTACATGCAAATGACCCCACATTTTGAGTAGACTTTGAGGTACATGGTTGGAGGAGACCACTTTTAGGACCGGTCCGGTCACTGTCCGCGGATACGCCTGGACGTGTCCGCGGACAGTTTGGGGGCCAAATTAGACCATTGTGGTTGGAGATGCTCTAACTAGCTGAGTAGTCGCACATAGATATATAGCGATCAATCCTTGGAGTGTGGCCGCTCCTTGAAGGACTTCCTTAAACTTCTCATGCGTTGTCCCATCTAAACATTAAGGACTTGTATAAACTACCACTTCTCTCTCTGACGTCTCTGCTTGTAAAACAGGTTCTTTGAAGTTGCTTCAAGGTGGCATCTTCCACTATCTATAGTGGTATCACTACGTCACGTCCTAGAATAGGCGGCACTTTTTTTGTGGCACTATCCAAAACTGCCACTAATTAGATTTTTTGGAGGCATTTTTTCGAACAGTGCCTCAATTTGCTTTGTAATCACCGGCACTTTTCTTAAACTGCCTCAAAATCACGTCAACTGAGGCACAAATCAAAAGCGCCTTGAAATGGTTAGCTTTTAGCGGCAGTTTACCTCCAGCTGGTACTAGTACCTGGCAGGAAGGCATCAGGTAAAGACATAGATGTTTACCTCCAGCTGGTAGTTGATGAGCTTCAAGATTTATGGACAAATGGTGTTCTGGTTTTTGATTCACATTTTGGCAAAAGAATTAGAGTGTATGCTGCCCTGTTGTGGACCATAAGTGACTGTTGGGCCGTGGCATAATAAGTGGAGAAAGCATTGCAGCTTGTTCACACTGCTTAACAAATACCAGCTCCAGGAGGTTGAATCATGGACACAAGGCATGCTACCTAGGTGACATAAGATTCTTGGCACCAGATATTCCTTTTCGATTAGATGCAACTTTTTTCGATGGTACTTCAGAATTTAGGGAACCTCCTACACAACCAACAGGCCATCAAATCTCAGAAATGACAAAAGGAATACAAACTGTGTATGGAAAAGGGCAGAAGCAAAAGAAGAATGTCAAGAAGAAGAAGAAGAGGCCCAAAAATGAAGATGAAGATGACTTGAGTGATGTTGAGGAAGTTCAGACTGTTGAGAGCACATTTAAGAAGAGGAGTATTTTTTTCCAATTAGAGTACTGGGAGTTTTTGCTAGTGCGAAACAATTTGGACTCAATGCTTATTGTAAAAAATGTGTTTGACAACATTGTGAACACATTATTAGATGTAGACAAAAGGTCTAAACACAATGCAAAGGCCTGGCTTGATCTTAAGAGAATGAAGATCAGAGAAGATTTCCACATAGATGAACTCACGAGAAACCATAATTGCCAAAAGCATTGTTCTACATGAATAAAGTCCAGAAGAATATGTTATGCAGACTAATAAAGAATGCAACATTCCCAGATGGACATGCCTCAAACATGTACAACAAGGTGAGGTTAGAAGAAAACAAATTGGTTGGACTCAAAACACTTGACTGTCACATCATAATGGAAGAATTATTTCCATTAGCTGTAATGAGGACACTGCCTGAAGAAGTTGCAGTACCATTAATTAGACTCAGTCAGCATTTCAGAATGGTGACTGCAAAAACAGTTATTCCCTAGGAGATTGAAAACATTGAAGAGGAAGTGCCTGAAATATTATGCCAGTTAGAAATGATATTCCCTCCATCTTTCTTCGACATTATGGAGCACCTAGTGCTTCATCTTTCAACTGAGGTTAGGCATGCTGGACCTATACAATTTAGAAGCATGTAGTCAACTGAGATGTTTGTTGGGAAGCTGAAGGATACAGTACATACAAGAAGCCATCTAGAAGGCTATATTGCTGAAGCTTATGTGCTAGATGAATCATTGACTTTCTGTTCTAGGTATGTACATTGTGGTAGGAACCAATTCAACAGAGTTCCTAGGCATGATGATGATATGAGTAGGACTGCATCCCCTACTGAAAACAAGTACTTGATAAAACTTGGAAAGCCACTATCTACCTGTACAACTAGAGAACTGGATTTTATTTCTTGGTCACAAGCTCAGAGATATGTTCTATTCAACTGCCCTGCAATTACTTGCTATGCCAGTGAACATAAGAAACTTCTATCCGCTGGAAAAAAAAGAAGGATAAGAGTAGTGGAAAATGAACATCACAACAAATTCCATGTTTGGTTTGTTGACAAAATTAGCGATTTGAGTGATAAAGGTGTAGAAATGCCTCGGGAAGTTGTCCTGCTAGCTCAGAAACCTTACATGATGGTGAGAACATACAACAACTACAACATAAATGGATGTGTCTTTCATACTAAGGATTTTGCACAGGGAAAGAGTACACAGTGTGATGGAGTATCAACAAAATCAACAACTTCTAGTTATTCTAGTTCAAAGGACAAAAATCCTGCCATTGGAGAAGTAGTATATTATGGAAAAATAATTGAAATAGTAGAGCTCAACTACTCAAACCAAGCCGGTGTGGTTTTATTCAAGTGTGAATGGGCTAAGCCTAATGGGATTAGAACCTTAGAAATATTTGGAGTTACTCAAATCAACCACAAGAGATTAAATCCTGAACATGACATGCAATCTGAGCCATTCAACTTTGCTAGTCAAGCTAACCAAGTCTACTATGTACAAGATTTGCTTGATGAGGACTGGTATTCAGTTGTGTTCCCTCAAATTAAGGATTACTATGATATGGAACCTAGAATTGATACATAACATGTGCAGGTGATTGATTATTTGTATTTGTAGTCTTTGCTTTCTTTATATTGTTATGCAAATCCTGCCATTTAATATATTTGTAACTTAGGTAGTTACTACATATGTTTGTAGGAACAGTAACTATGGATTGTCAGGAATCAAGGATGGATGAAGTAAACTCAAAGTTGTTGAAACTAGGTCTACCACCATCAAACAGTTACAGTAGGGATGTTTTCCCAAGATTCATGCGTCTTGCTGCAGATAAAGGAATTTACAAAGGAAATTTTGATGTAAGTGAACTGAACCAACTTCAAACTGATATATGAATTTACTGTGTCTTCCTAACTTTAGTAACTTAAATATTATGCTTCAAAATACAGGAAGAGGTGAAAGAGGTGGAGAGAGAGTTGGAACAAGTGAAAGAGGAGGTCAAAGAATTGGAAGATGACGAAGAGGCTGATGAACATGAAGATGCTGCGGACTCAGGATCTGACAGTGACGACACAGAAGAAGAAGAAGGTATGAAAATGGATCAAGTGATGACCTACATACGCAAGGTACCTACATTACTAAGTTTGAAATTTTGTGCATTGCATTCATTTTGTACTATGATGTTTGTAATGAGCTGGCAATTTATATACTGTAGGCACAATTAATTTAAAAAGGCGTAGAGGAGCTACTGAACTCAAGGGGTTCTGGAAGGTTTATGATCCAAACTGTAACGTAAGGCTCGATTTCAACAAAATTGGATAGCCATGTGGTCTGAGGACAAGTGCTCTCACTAGTTTCATTGGAAGCTTGGTCAAAGGAAAATAAATCCCATTAACAGAAACCAATTGGACTAAGGTCCCAAAGTGTGAAAAAGAGAAGCTGTGGAACACAGTAAAAGTATTTCACTTAATCTTGTCTGAAGTGTCTTACCAATTGCCTCCTGTATACATTGCTCTCAACTAGACTAAAAATATGAATGTATTGTAGGATTTCTTCAAATTGATGAACTCTATAAGTTTTGGTCCTTAAATCAGCAAGCAAGAAATGGAAGGATTTCAAAGCTTATCTCAGGAGGAAATATTACAAGTCTAAGTTATCAACAACAACAAATATTCTCAATGGATGCAACGACAGAATTCCTGGTTCACAATGGCAATGGCTTGTCCTACATTGGAAATCAGATAGAGCCAAGGTAGTTCAAAATTTTCAATGTCAAACTGATTACATATGAACTAGCACACTATGGAATGATTGTACCATTGCAGGCATTGTCTAAACTGAACAGAATTGCAAGAAAATACCAGCAAAATGGAACTCATACTGCTGGTTCAAGAAGTTTTGTTGTGGTTCAAGATCAACTGGTAATTTCTTCACATACTTCATAGTACATGTTAATAATACATCTGGCAGTGAATTTCCTAAACAAACTGAACAATGTACTTTCTGTCATGTGTGTACTTACAGGAAATAAAGGAAGGAAGAAGTGTAGGAAGGGCAGAGCTTTATAGAGTACGTAACACATAGAAAAAAGAATGGGGATCCAATTAGTCAATTTGCTGGCGAGAAAAACGTAAGTCCTCATTTACCTCCACTTAAGGAATGTACATAATAACCTTGTACTCAATGACAGTGTAAAACAAGATTAAGTACTGAAAAACCATGGAAATTTTTATTTGCAGCAAAAAATAAATGAAGAATTAACTTCAAGTCCTGCTCTTATTGGTGAGGAACCTCATGATGAAGATTTATATTCCACACTGTTCCCAAAAGCAAAAAAATCATCTAGGCATGGACTTGGAATGGTAGTGGAAGGAAAAGGATCTGAGCAACTAGCCAAAGCTATGGCTGCTCTATATGAGAGTACAAAAGAAAACAAAGAGCTCAGGAGCATGATGAACACAATGTTGTCAATGAATGAAACTATGGAGGAAAAATTAAGTCAAGCAATGTCGAGGGGTGCAATTATGAAGGAAAATTTAGTCAAGCCATGGTATGCTTTGAAGCATTTGAACTAGCAAAACAAAGTCAACAAGTAGACATGGAAATCAAGCAAGGAGATTCTACTAGTGATTTTTTTAGTCAAACCATGGTACGCTTTGTAGCAACTGATTTTTTATCACATGCTAATTGAATTCATTATACTAGTAAAAAAATCAGTTGCTACACATGCTAATTGAATTCATTATGCTGTGACTCTAATAATTCTGATGTTCATGGTAATTGTAGGTTCCAAATGTGAACGAAAACCAAAACAAGACTTAACCAATTTGCAAAGAAAGCAAAGTAGTTCACACCCAAGAAGTTTATGAAGGTAATTGTTGTGATAACAATTCTTTGCTTATGCATGCTAACTGTAGTCCTTATACTATTCATGTCTAATTGGTCTATATGGTAAGGCTAATTGATATTCATGCTAAATGTAGGTACCAAATATGATTGAAGTTCCTGAAGGAAAGCCTCCCAAAGAAGATGCAGAGAAACAAAGGAAAAAACTTCAAGACAACTTGAAGTTCCTGAAGCAAAGCCATGCAGATGCGTTAACCAAATTGCAAAGGAAAGGAAGTAGTTCAAAAAAAGTTCTTGAAGCAAAGCATCCCCAAGAAGTTGAAGAGAAAGAAGTAAACCAACCATTAAAAAAGTTGTTGGCAAAGGTAAGAATATTAGATGAATTGCAAATATGTGAAATGACTTCTGATTATTTAAAGGAATATGACTTAGTGATTTATGTTTACTAAATCATATTCATAATAACTATAGAGTACTAACCTAAACAAGATACACAAAGTAAAGCAAGAGAAGGCAGATAAGAACTTGAAGCAATACAACAAAGAGAACAAGAAAAAGGAGGCAGTAATGATATGAGCAAGGAGGTTGCCAAGATATATTCTGACATGGACAAAGGCTTGAGAGAGCATAGACGATCTGATGGGATTACCCTACCCTGGAGCAACAATCTGCAAACAGGTACAAAATTCTAGAGAGAGAGATCCAAAGTACAAGAAGAGACTATAGATGCCAAAGTACAAGACACAGAAAGTGTGAAGATCAAACAAAAGAGGAAATCTCTCCAGCAGCTATTATCTGATTCACAGCTGCTATCTGATTCACAGAAAACTCAGAGAACAGACAAGAAGAAGAAGAAGAACTGAAGTTTGCAGGATACTCCTTTTCCATATATGCTACAACTTCCTGTCTCATAGTTTCATACTTGCTCCTGTCTCCTATTCCTGTTGCTGGAAATGCTTTACCTGTAATAGTTACCTGTAATAGTTGGACCTTTTCTAAATATGCTACAACTTCCTGTCTCATAGTTTCATATTTGCTCCTGTCTTCTATTCCTGTTGCTGGGAAGTTACATGCTACAACATGTTATGAATCTGTAATAGCACTATATGAAAACTGCCTAAACATGTATTTGGAGGCACTATTTGAAGTGCAAGTAAATGAATTTAGAGGCATTTTCATATGTGCCATTACATGTATTTGGAGGCACTTTTATAAGTGCAAGTAGTTGAATTTGAAGGCACGTTTAGTACTGCCAGCAGATGCATTTGAAGGCACGTTTAGTAGTGCAAGTAATTAAATTTGAAGGCACTTTTAGTAGTGCAAGTAATTGAATTTGAAGGCAATTTTAGTAGTGCCAGCAACTGAATTTTGAGGCACTTTTAAGAGTGCCAGCGACTGAATTTTGAGCCACTTTTACTAGTGCCTGCAAGTGAATTTTGAGGCACTTTTAAGAGTGCCAGTAAATGAATTTTGAGGCACTCTTTGAAAACTGCCACTAAATACATTTGCCAACATGAACAAACCTAACAATTTTTTTCTGCCTATAAAAACTATTGCCCGCACTTTTTGAAAAATTAGAGGCACTTTCGACTGCCTCCAAACTTGGGACCTGACGTAGTGTATGGCATATCAAGTTGATGCAAATTCAATCTATAAGCCAGCTGGAAGTGGACTTGGTACTATTTTTCAGCTACATAACTACATATCCCGATTGACGCCTCGTCTATGTGTTGCCTAACTCACGATCAGAGAGATGCAGAGATAGTTTGTGAGAACATGGCCAGTAGAATATGAACAAAGATATTGTTAATCCCTGTAATGACACCGTGGCAGAACAAACAAAAATGGCACTCCAGCGCCTCCGCGGGAAACATGAAAATGTGTCGCTTGAAACTCAAGAAATCAAGGTTTGACACTGCGCCCATATAGTTTTCTGATACATTTTCGGTACAGAAAATTAAGAAGTTTACATGCAGGAACTCATCGAATCTACTGGAAGTCTTCCAAAGGCTGGAATTTCGGATCTTTTCAGCATCTCCTAAATCCATCCAGTCATTATTTCTGTCGGTCTAATGGTTTTGCAGCAGTTTATAGGGATAGGCGGGATCCTGTTCTATGCAAGTGACATTTTTGTATCAGCTGGTAAACTGACAAATTCCAGAACAGAGGAATGTCATTTTGTTAGTTCCGTAATTATGAAACTTAAGTTCTGCTGAATGAACTGCATGATTCGTTTCAGGGAACCTAGGAACAATCTTAATGGCCTGTGCCTAGGTAAAAAACTAAAAATGATACTCCCTCCGTATAAAAATATAAGACTTTCTAAATACTTTCTAGTTTCTACACATGTATCTAGACATGTTTTAATGCAAGGTTCATGTGAATCTTGCACTAAAATATGTCTAGATACATGTGTATAAAAATTAGCTAGAAATCTTATATTTTGATATAGAGGGAGTAGATGATATGTTCCAATTATGTTCATATTTACCAATTTTCCTAGTCAAATTTTTAGATGTTGTGTGCTGTCCAGAATAGGCACCAATCACTGCACTTGGAGCTCTACTGGTGAACAGGACTGGGAGAAGGCCACTATTGTTGGTAATGTTGGATTATTAGGCATAATTTGCATGATTAATTCCAGAATATAAAGCATGATCGCAAGAGCTACTAACATGTTAATCTCGAAAATACTAGACATATTAATTAACATGAACAGCAGCAAGACATCTATGGACATAGCCATCGGAACGTGATGAACGTACCGAACGATTGTAGATGAAGTAGTCGTTGGAGCAGCGACGGCAGCAGATTGAGCAACGACGGTAGCAACTCGAAGAAGACGACATTGGAGATGAGTCGCCCGCGGACCCAGAGATCGTCCAGGAAGTCGAGCCGTGATGAAGAACTTGAAAGCAGTCGCGTGGGGCGCTTCCCAAAAACCTTATTCACCCTCTCCCGTATAGGATCACAAGGACAAGTGGTTCCGGAGACCTGCAGTCCCGTTCGCCGGTGCACGCCGGCGCACGGGATGGAGTAGACTACGGTGGCGGCGCAAGGCACGAGAGTGGCAAAACCTAGATTGGTTCAGTGTGTGTCACGGCGCACGCAGTGCACGGCAATATATAGTGCACACGTTCGAGTCGGTTACAGCAGCCCACGATCCGGTAGCGATCCGAATTGGCTAAGCTGTACACGTACGCTAACACGACTCAATTTTCCTGAACAAAAAAAATATAGGCATCGGCTCGGCTCATTCCTGCAACCCGCGGCGTGTCGTGACGAGACAGACGGACGGCGGCGGAGGAGGAGGAGGAGTGCGCACGAGAGAGCCTTCTGTTCTCAACTAGCACACCAAGTGGTACAACACTCCACCTTATAAGTGGTGTTTGTCTCCTCCAACTAGCAATGTGGGACTAAACTTTAGCACCACATTGCACCTCCAAAATTCTACCATGCACATGGGCCAATTTGAGATTTCAGATTTGCTTATATGGGCTGCCCACAATGGGCCCAATATTCTAACAATCCCCCACCAGATCTCAAATTCCCATTTAGAGATTTTGCCAAACCTCGTTTCTTGTTTATATACCAGTGTTTCAGCAGAGACTGTTAAGTTGAACTTCCGCCTAGAGCTTCAAGCTACATCTAGCAGCAACTTGAACAATGGACGAACCTTGAATTGCAAGTTTGGTGCCAATAGACTTCACTCAAAATCATAACCAGTATGTGGCTGCCAGTAGCCTACCCCGCGGGTGGAGCATATGCGTCATACTCCCTGGTCTCTTCATGAGCTTACTAGAGATCACCCAAATCTCATAGACTGCGACGTTTAACAGTCGGACTCATATAGGTGTGTTCTTTCAAGGTCGCTCTGTAGGATAGCACCTTTGCTACGAATAGCCAACAGAAACACATTAAGGCATATTGCCAACCTGCCTTACAAAATGTGAGAGTTATGCATCTTTCCACGGAGAGGGTTACAAAATAACTCTCCTCAGTTAAACCACTAGCTTGTTCTTCCCAGGTCCTAATTCACGGGATATCCGATCACATAGGTTGGGTTACCACTATGGTGTAACGCTCACGGGTCTCAACCCCATCTCCCTCGATGCACTATCTATCACATTACGTCATAGTCCCTTAGTAAAGGGAGCTGCCAGGTTTTTGTCAGTTTGAATATAACTAACAGTTATTACTCCGGAGTTTCTCATTTTCCTGACAGACTTCAAGCGTCTTTTGACGTGTCTTGATGACTTCGCGTTATCCTTAGCACTGTTCACTTTCATGATAACCGTTTGGTTGTCACAGTTCATAAGGATGGCCGTTAATGGTTTCTCAACCACCGGCAAGTCCATCAAGAGCTCACACAGCCATTCTGCCTCAACAGAAGTTGTATCTAACGCAGTAAGTTCTGCTTCCATGGTTGACCTCGTCAAAATGGTCTGTTTGCAAGACCTCCGTGACACTGCCCCACCTCCAAGAATAAATGCATATCCACTTGTGGCGTAGAGCTCATCCACATCTGAGATCCAGTTCGCATCACAGTATCCCTCAAGCACCGGAGGGTGCCCTGAATAGTGAATCCCATAACTCATTGTACCGTTCAGATAGCGCATGACCCTTTCAAGTGCATGCCAATGATCAATACCCGGGTTAGACATGAACCTGCTCAACTTGCTCACAGCAAAAGAGATGTCAGGTCTCGTCGCGCTCGCAAGGTATATGAGTGAACCGATCACTTGAGAATATCTTAATTGATCTCTCGTTTCCTTTTTGTTCTTTCTGAGTGTCACACTGTGATCATAGGGGGTTGGAGAAGGCTTGCTGTCTATATAACCAAAGCGGCTCAAGACCTTCTCAACATAGTGTGATTGCGTTAACATAATCCCACTCTCATCCCTAATCAGCTTAAAAAGCTCTTTGACAGGAAAGACTTGACCTCATTTATCACTATCATGCTTGTACCGAAAATAAGTATGTCATCAACATACAAGCATAATATAACACTATCGCCCCCACCATGGCGATAATACACACACCTATCAGCCTCATTAATGGCAAAGCCTGCAGACGTAAGAGTGCTGTCAAACTTCTCATGCCATTGCTTAGGTGCTTGTTTCAGCCCATACAAAGATTTTAACAATTTGCACACCTTTCTCTCTTCACCTTTTACTACAAACCCATCAGGCTGATCCATATAGATTTCCTCTTCCAACTCTCCGTTAAGGAAAGCTGTCTTTACGTCCATTTGATGAACGATAAGACCATAGGAGGCAGCCAGGGAAAGTAGTACTCGAATGGTGGTGAGTCTAGCAACAGGTGAATAGGTGTCAAAGTAATCTTCGCCTTCACGCTGGGTGTAGCCCTTGGCTACAAGCCGTGCCTTGTACTTCTCAATAGTACCATCAGGCCTTAGCTTCTTCTTGAACACCCACTTACAACCCACAGGTTTGCAGCCGTAGGGTCGTTCAGATAATTCCCAAGTTCCATTAGAAAGAATCGAGTCCATCTCATTATGGACAGCTTCTTTCCAGTCATCAGCATCAGGAGATGCAAATGCCTCTGCAATGGACGTGGGAGTATTGTCCACAAGGTACACAATGAAATCATCACCAAAGGATTTTTCAGTCCTCTGTCTCTTGCTCCTCTTGGGAGCTGATTCATTGTCATCCTTCTCAAGGACTTCCTCAACAAGTGGTTGTTCAGAATGATCAACAGATGTACTAGGTTCAGCAAATATCTCAGAAGAAATTCTAGCAATGCTATGCATATCCTTCATAGGAAACGTGTTCTCAAAAAATGTTGCATCACGAGATTCCAAAATAGTATCAACATGCATATCAGGTATCTCAGATTTAACCACTAAAAATCTATAGCAAATGCTCCGCTGAGCATAACCTAGAAAGACACAATCCACTGTCTTCGGTCCAAGTTTTCGTTTCTTAGGAATTGGAACATTGACTTTCGCCAAACATCCCCAAGTACGAAAATAAGAAAGTGATGGTTTTCTCCCAGACCACTCCTCGTAAGGTGTCTTCTCTTTATCCTTGTTAGGAACTCTATTCAGGACATGACACGAAGTCAACAAAGCCTCCCCCACCATGCCTTAGATAAACCAGCAGTGTCCAACATGGCGTTCACCAAGTCGGTCAGCGTGCGGTTTTTCCTCTCGGCAACCCCGTTTGATTGGGGCGAATAGGGAGGCGTCCTCTCATGAATAATACCATGTTCCTCACAGAATTCATCAAATACGTTGGAGAAATACTCGCCACCACGATCTGACCTAAGACGTTTGATCTTTCTCTCTAATTGATTTTCTACTTCAGCTTTATAGATTTTAAAGTAGTCTAAAGCTTCATCTTTAGTGTGCAACAAATATACATAACAGAACCTAGTAGCATCATCGATTAAAGTCATGAAATATCTCTTATCACCTTTTGTCAACACGCCATTCATCTCACATAGATCCGAATGTACGAGTTCTAGAGGTGCCAAGTTTCTCTCCTCGGCTGCCTTGTGAGGCTTTCGAGGTTGCTTAGATTGCACACAGCTATGGCACTTAGAACCTTTGGCAATGGTGAAAGTAGGAATTAAACTCAAACTGGAAAGTCTACTCATTAAACCAAAATTAACATGACATAAACGAGAGTGCCAAACATTAGCATCCGAATCCACACTGCCACAAATATGGTTTACTGACTTATTACAAAAATCCGATAATGAAAAGCGGAACAAGCCTCCGCACTCATACCCTTTACCAATAAATTGTCCAAACTTTGACACAACTACTTTATTGGACTCCAAGACTAATTTAAACCCATCTCTGCATAGAAGGGAGCCGCTAACAAGATTCTTGTTCATAGTAGGGACATGCTGCACGTTCCTCAGCTGCACGATCTTCCCCGAAGTAAACTTCAGATCTACCGTGCCAACACCACGAACAGAAGCATGTGATCCATTCCCCATTAAGACGCTTGAATCTGCGACCTGATAAGAAGTGAACATAGAGATGTCAGCACATACATGAACATTAGCACCCGTATCAATCCACCAACATGGAGATTGAAATACTGAAAGCACAATCGGTAAATTACCGTACCCATCAGCATTGCTAGCGGTCACGACGTTGACATGCTTTGGCGCCTTCCCTTTCTTGTCTGCACGATCTGGGCAGTCCACAGAGAAGTGTCCGGGCTCTCCACAAGTGTAGCACTTTAGCTCAGATTTGTTCAGCATCTTCTTCTTCTTCTTGAAAGAAGTAGTCTTGGTAGGCATGTTGAAGGAAGGCTTGCTCTTTGCCTTGCTCTTGCCATGGTGAAAGTTCTTCTGCACCATGTTGGCGCTAGACTGACCTTCACCACCTCTCTCAGCAGTGTCCTTAGCCCGAGCCTTCTCCTCAACATCAAGAGACGCTATCAGGTTTTCAACCGATATCTCCTGTCTCTTGTGTTTGAGAGTTGTGGCGAAGTTCCTCCATGAAGAGGGCAACTTTGCAATAATGCATCCAGCCACAAACTTGTCAGGTAAGGCACACTTAGCGTGCTCAAGCTCCTTAGCAATGCACTGTATCTCATGAGCCTGTTCGACTACAGAACGGTTGTTAGCCATCCTGAAGTCATGGAAGCTCTCCATGATGTACAGTTCACTGCCAGCATCTGCTACACCGAACTTAGCGTTCAGTGCCTCCCAGAGCTCTTTGGCATCTGTAATGTGCATGTACACATCAAACAGCTTGTTGCTAAGAGCACTCAGAACGAGTCCCACAAAGGCAGTATTGGTTTCCTTGAACTTGTTCTGATCCTCGTCAGATATAGTTCCTTCAGGTAAACCCTCACTAGCCTCGAACACTTTCAGAGATCGCAACCACAGTGTGGTCTTGTACTGCCATCTCTTAAAGTCCACACCGGTAAACTTGTCCGGCCTCAGCGCATCAGATAGATGTCCCATGTTTAACTCAGGAAATTGCCTATAACAAATATAAGGTTTTTGGATTGTTGGATTATTAGGCATAATTTCCATGATTAATTCCAGAATATAAAGCATGATCGCAAGAGCTACTAACATGTTAATCTCGAAAATACTAGACGTATTAATTAACATGAACACAGCAAGACATCTACGAACACAGCCATCGGAACGTGATAAACGTACCAAATGATTGTAGATGAAGTAGTCGTTGGAACAGCGACGGTAGCAGCTCGAAGAAGACGACGTTGGAGACGAGTCGCCCGCGGACCCGGAGATCGTCCAGAAGTCGAGCCGTGATGAAGAACTTGAAAGCAGTCGCGCAGGGCGCTTCCCAAAAATCTTATTCGCCCTCTCCCGTACAGGTTCACAAGGACAAGTGGTTCCGGAGACCTGTTGTCCCGTTCGCCGGTGCACGACGGCAATATATAGTGCGGTTCGGGAAACCCTAACGGGTACAACGTGGGCCGGCCACGTCGCACATGTTCGAGTCGGTTACAGCAGCCCACGATCCGGTAGCGATCCGAATTGGCTAAGCTGTACACGTACGCTAACACGACTCGATTTTCCTGAACAGCAAAAATATAGGCATCGGCTCATTCCCGCAACCCGCGGCGTGTCGTGACGAGACGGACGGACCGCGGCGGCGGCGGAGGAGGAGTGCGCACGAGAGAGCCTTCTGTTCTCAACTAGCACACCAAGTAAGGTGGTGTTTGTCTCCTCCAACTAGCAATGTGGGACTAAACTTTAGCACCACATTGCACCTCCAAAATTCTGCCATGCACATGGGCCAATTTGAGATTTCAGATTTGCTTATATGGGCTGCCCACAATAGGCCCAATATTCTAACAGGTAAGCCGTGTCATGCTGTTTTACGGTGCTCATCGATAGAAAATTAGCAGAAATTAACATTTTGAAAATTTCGATTTTTTCTCTCCCAGATTTCAACATCTGAACTCCTAGTCGGATCTCTGATGTCAGGAATATCGTTCTATCTTAAGGTAACTTTCATTATAGTGCATGCTTCTAGTGCTCTTTACGTTTTAATTTTTTTAGTACGAAAATTTAATCGAGGCAAAATTATCCATTGAATGAAGATTCATGGGATATTCTTGGAGAAAGTCCCGATCATCGCACTCAGCGGCAGTTTTGGTACACCTTAAAATGCTTAGTTTGTTCAATTTGGTTGATGCTTATCTGAACGTTATGCTAATTTTTTTGTAACTGAAACATGTTTACATTGCAAGCTTTTCACTAGGGATGGGTTCAGTTCCTTGGGTCATAATGTCAGAGGTAGTGTTGTCTTTCACCACTGACAATCATCCCGCATGAACTGGAAACTTGGTGTTATGTTGACATCGCCAATCGGATTGGATGCAGATATTCCCCATGAGGGCCTCTTTGATTCACATGATTGAAAAAACACAGGAATAGGAATATTGCAAGAATAGAATGTCACGAGACTTGAAATACTACAGTAACCAAAAACGCAGGAATCGGTAGCAGATGTTTTTGGTTGCATCGCAGGAAAAAGACAAGAAATTTGTATAGAGATTGAATGCATGTCATAGTTGTCATATACACGTAGGAATTTTTCCAAGAGGTCTCACCTCTTGTTAGAAATCATATAGAATTGTAGTGTAGGAATGGAATCTATACGAATTTTGGAGAATTTAATCCTTTAAATAAAATGGACTCCATAGGAAAAATTCCTATGAGTGAAAATCTTGTAAAATTCCTTTGAATAAAGAGGCCCTGAATATGAAAGGATCGGCAGAAGCTTAGCGACTCTGGTGAGCTGGTTCGGTTCGTTGGCAGTTTCTTTGGGCTTCAACATCTTCATGAGCTGGAGTTCTTCAGGTGAGCCAAATCTTTATGGGAGGACAGTATAGTTTTGCGTTTTCTAGTTTGCAATGCTTACAGGTACATTCTTCTTCGCATTAGTTTCTGCCGTGGCCATTCTGTTCATTGTGAAGATCGTGCCGGAGACAAAAGGAAAGACATTGGAAGAGATTCAGGCTTCGATGAACTGCAGCACATGAGTGGTTCAGATAAATACAAAGTTACATGATGTATTGCTGTTTGCAATATGCAATTGTAGTCGATGTGTATCAAATCTGTAACGGAGATGGATAAGCAGAAGGTCCCGACAAAACTTCAAGAAGATCTGCAACTCCCTCCTCTTTGTACTTGTAGAGCAGTATGATTAGGGTTGCAGCACGGACCCATCCGACCCGCATAATGTCAAAATAGGCAAAAAATTGATGTAACTGATCAGCTCACATCGATCGTTTTGATCTAAAACCGTGTCATGCGGGACCGCCGCCTGACACCCTCAAGTATGATACAAACCAACTAAAATGAGTCCATTCTCATCTCCTGTTGTTGTCAGCTGAGAAATTGACTTGCAGTTAAACAATGCCTTTTTTACTGGATAATCCCCACCAATTCTAAAAAATACACGAGTACCATAAATGCGTACAGGTGTTTTACCTAATGGCATTTGCATGTGAAGACTATTTTGCTGGCCCAGTGTACAGTTACATGACACCAAAATACACACTGTCTGAAATAAAAGGTTTCCAACAGAAACAGCCAAAGATGTGACCTGATTGACCCAAAGTAACCCAACGAATATAACTTTTACCAACAGAAAAATATGTGTTAAGAGCTTCGTGTCATCTAAGTACAGGACATTTGCTACAGTAAAGAAATTAGATGACCATCCAGTTTTGTGCTTTACAAGAGCAATCAAAATAACGCGGCAACCACAGGCGCGAAACGTTCGAGTGAAATCGTGCCGGGAGAGTAGTTCAGTTGTAATATTTTTTTTATTTTCATTATCTTGTAAAAAATACTTCTTAATTAGTAGAATGGGGCAAATATTTTGCCTCTTTTCAAAAAATAAAATAATGTGGTTCTTAGAATTCACTTCAAAATATCACACCAAGCAGTAACAGAAGGCTGTGTAATAATTCAAGAACAACACATGCATAGATAATGGACAGCGCCATAAAGAGCAAAAGATCCTACAAGGAGAAATAGAGGATTCTAGACTGTCCAAGGACAACTTGATGGCAGAAGGACCAAGCTATTATTAATATTGATATACATTGTAGTGCCCCTAAACAACTGGAGTGGCTAAAACAGAACCTCTCAACACTTCAACAACCTAACAGAAGATTCATGGTAACAATATATGAAATGCTTCAGTTGATGTTAACACATCGAGACCTGAGGTCCGTGATGCAGAAGGAGAAATTTTGGGACAAGAATAAATAAGGAATACATAATAACATAGGGCAATTGTTCTTGAAAAGAATAACATAGGGCAAAGAACCCTGATTGTCCAGTTACCTGCTTGCATTTTAAGGTTTCTGGACTCTGGAAAAGACGGCAGGAAGTAGGGGCACATCAGAAAACATGCTTCTGTGAGCTTCCACACCCGTTCCCTTAGCACCGCAGAGTTGTTCATTGATATATGGAGTACACGACCGCAGATATGCATACTTCATGTCAACCATGATCATCCACGCCTTGCCAAAGTATTCCTCCTCCCTTACCAGGCAGCACAAGGCATCCGGGTCATCCACGGCGATGAATGGGAACTCGGGAAGGCACTGAGGTATACCCTCAGCTTGGTAGCTACATTGCGCCCAAAGACAATCTAGGTTGATCACACGATGTACCTCCCACTCGTACTTGAGGTCACCACCATCCACCACCATGTTTGGTGATCTTGAAACCACGAGGCTGTGGCTGGCTTGGCTCAGGCCGGTCAGTGTAATCCCAATCATAGTCAATGTGGAGATTCTCATGCCAGTCATTGTCAACGTGGACGAACCGCATCGCGCCTTTGCTGATCGACACACTTCGGAATCTCCCCGGACAGAGCCTTGAGACCCGTACCCCATCAGTGTACTGTTTTCTAGGGAACGGCACGAAGTGGAGCACAGAGGAGTCTATTTTGGAGAAGTCAGTTAGCAGGACACCGCTGAGGTAGTCAACCCAGCACAGGAAACGACCGTCGAAAGGGAGCACGTCGGCAGTGGACCAGAGGACGGGGAACTGCCGCCATTGCTCTGGCCGTGCAGCTGCGGGGCAGACTGGGATGATCCTCCAGTTTCCTGTTTCGGATGAGTAGAAGCAGAGTTTGGCAAATGATATGGGATTGTTGCCGTTATTGTTGTCGGTGCGGCGGCTGACAATGAGGTCGGAAACGATGTAGCGGTCTCGGTACCCCCAGAGCTGCAGGACGCCTAGGGTGAAGCTGCTCAAACTTGTCCCGCCGACGACATCAGCGCACGCAGGGAGCCGCAGCGCAGCGGGGTAAGGACCGGCCGTGTAGACCAACAGATCTGACGGGACTTTGTCCCAGTGAGGCTGGCTCAGGATGGCGATGCGTAGGAGGAAGAGGTTCTTGTCGGCTGCCAGGACGTAGGAACATGCGGGCAAGTTGGGGAACACGGACTTGGCCGGGCGATTCGGCCAGTGGAGATTGAGGTAGGAGACTCTTGGAGGAGCCGCCAGGGTGAAGGAGAAGTAGCACGAGTGGCCACGGGCCGTGTCCAATGCAACGGCGGTGTTGTCCTTGCTTACAGCTGAGGAAGCAGCGGCATTGTTGTCATGGCAGTTCGTGCGGCCGATGCGATCAAGTATCACCCAATCAGGGAAGACGACGGCCTCCTCCCGCTCTGGCCCGCCGCTGCGACGTTGGATGTGGGCCATGGCGATTGGGATCGGCAACAAAGCTGCCGCCGCCGCTCTAACCCTAACCTTGATTCTTCTTGAGATTGCATATGTTTCATCCCAAGTTTTCTCGTTCGGGGGCTCCGGCTCTCGTTCGCGTTCGTGCGTATGTTTCAGCCCAAGTTTTCTAGATTTTCGAGTTTCCTCCGTCAACGTCTTGGTCCAACTAATGTCGATGGTGCTAGTAGTAATAATGGTCTTTCAGCCCATGCACATGCCCCTGCTCATCGTAGGTGTTTTTGGCGTCGAGGAGAGGATTGTGGAGTCCAAACTATTGCAGCAAGTTCAATCTGACGTTGCGTCTTCGCCTGACAGCGGGGATGGGCTGCTCTTGTAGTGCGGTGGTGCTAACTGTTACGGATCTATGAAAACCGGTGGGGAATCCGGCCACCTGTCAAAGGGTGGGGTGGCGTTTACCCCAGATCCGACGTTGAAGAGGCTCGGAGGGCTCCTCCAGCCGATGTTTTTTATCGGGTTAGATCTAGCCTTACGAGGCTGGTGGCTATCACGGCTCGTTAACACCTCATGGTAAGGGGTTTTTTCAACGTCAATATGTAGGCTAACCGTTGGTGTTCTTCTTCTTCGGCGACGGCGAATGACGTGTGACGTGGGGTGGCCACGGCAAATCTCAGGGTCGAGTACCCCGGGTTTCGTATAGAGAGAGAAAGCTTGGCGCGCTGGTAGTTCCGTCGGCTGACAAGCAAGTCGATTTACCCAGGTTCAGACCCCCTGAGGGTAACACCCTAATTCCTGCTTGTCTGATCTATATATATTGTATGATTACTTGGTAGCCGTAATGGCGATGGAGATGATGAGAGACGTGGTCTCGCTAGGGCTATGCCTATCTGTATGTATCTCCTCTACGGGGGTGCCCCTGCCTGGCTTTATAAAGGGAGCCAGGTAGGGTTTACAAGAGTCCTAGTAGATTACGACTTGGAGTCCTTGGCTTGTGCTTAAAGTAATAGCTGATCCGCCAGGTGGGTCTTCGTCTGGGCCGCACCAGGTATACCAAAAGTGGGGGACCCGAAGGGTATGACCACGTCAGTAGCCCCCGAGTGTCTGGTCGATTCGCAGAATCGGGCAGAGACTTATAGCAGCATGTCGAGCAGGAGTAGTCAATGCGTCAGGTGTGTTGATGATCATGTGATGAATGTATTAACCATGCCTTGAGAGTTGAATCATTTATGAGAAATCCAGTGTAGAAGTAAGAAACCAATAATAGTAATAAATCCGATGCGATCTATAGAGAGACCGACTTTGAGAAATCCGGCGCGGGCTATAGAGAGCTCGACTTTGAAAAATCCAGCGCGGGCTGTAGAGAACCCGACTTTGAAAAATCCAGCGCGGGCTGTAGAGAACCCGACTTTGAAAATTGTGTAGCACTCGAGCCGGCGGTGAGTGCGCTCCCGATGGGAGTAAATGAAGAATTACTTGATTTTGCCATGATAAGCTTGGATCGACTCTGTTGAGGATCAATAAATTTTCTCGTCGGGTGCGCGACAGCGCTGCCGATGGGAGTAGCCCTCCTCGGATGCGCTGCCCCCGAGCATCAGGTGCAGCCAAGGTGAATTTGTTGCGACCTGTGCGGCGCAGCAGTCTCCTCGGATGCGCTGCCCCCGAGCATCAGGTGCGGCCAAGGCGAATTTGTTGCGGCCTGTGCGGCACAGCAGTCTCCTCGGATGCGCTGCCCCCGAGCATCAGGTGTGGCCAAGGTGAATTTGTTGTGGCCTGTGCGGCGTAGCACCCGGTAGTGCATCAGGTGCGGCCAAGGCAGGATTGTTGTGGCCTGTGTGGCGCAGCACCCGGTAGTGCATCAGATGCGGGCAAGGCAGGATTGTTGTGGCCTGTGCAGCACAACACCCGGTAGTGCATCAGGTGCGGCCAAGGCAGGATTGTTGTGGCCTGTGCGGCGCAGCACCCGGTATTGCATCAGGTGTGGCCAAGGCAAGATTGTTGTGGCCTGTGCGGCGCAGCACCCGGTAGTGCATCAGGTGCGGCCAAGGCAGGATTGCTATGGCGCGGCGGACCGGAGTCGACGCGGCGGAAGGAGTCGACGTGGCAGAGTAGTACGACAGAGGGAGTCGACGCAGCGGACGGGAGTTGACGCGGCGGAGTCATGGGGCGGATCGGAGTCGATGCGGCGGAGTAGTGCGGTAGAGGGAGTCGACGTAGCGGACCGGAGTCGACGCGGCGGAGTCATGCGGCGGACCGGAGTCGACGCGACGGATGGAGCTCCGGCCCCCGAGTGTTGGATGCAACCGAAGCAAGTTAGAATTGAAGAAATTAAATATGAAAGTGACTTAGCTGTTCATGAGCGACGGAAATCTGTAGACTGTCGAGGTCGACTCGCCAAAGTGGTTGTAGAAGTTGTCGGGTCATGCACGCCGATCTTGTTGAGTTATGGACGTCGTAGTGGACGAAGTCGACGTCGCGGAGTTGTGCCGCGGCGGAGTTGTTGAAGGCGCCGGAGTCGCCTTATCATGTGGAGCGACGAAGTTGTTGTTTGTTGTTGATGACGAAGCGCCAGCCCCCGAGTGTCGGAGGCGGAGTCGATGAAGGCGAGGCCGCCAGCCCCCGAGTGTTCCTTGTCAAGCCGGTGAAGCGGAGTCGATGATGCAGAGTCGAAGAAGTCACGGGTGTCACCTTGTCGATGTTGAAATACCAGCCCCCGAGCGTCGGAGGCGGAGTCTACGATGCGGAGTCGAAGAAGTCACGGGTGTCGCCTTGTCGATGTTGAAACACCAGCCCCCGAGTGTCAGAGGCGGAGTCGACGATGCGGAGTCAAAGAAGTCACGGGTGTCGCCTTGTCGATGTTGAAACACCAGCCCCCGAGCGTCGGAGGCGGAGTCGACGATGCGGAGTCAAAGAAGTCACGGGTGTCGCCTTGTTGATGTTGAAACGCCAGCCCCCCGAGCGTCGGAGGTGGAGTCGACGATGCGGAGTCGAAGAAGTCACGGGTGTCGCCTTGTCGATGTTGAAACGCCAGCCCCCGAGCGTCGGAGGCGGAGTCGACGATGCGGAGTCAAAGAAGTCACGGGTGTCGCCTTGTCGATGTTGAAACGCCAGCCCCTGAGCGTCGGAGGCGGAGTCGACGATGCGGAGTCGAAGAAGTCACGGGTGTCGCCTTGTTGATGTTGAAACGCCAGCCCCCGAGCGTCGGAGGCGGAGTCGACGATGCAGAGTCGAAGAAGTCACGGGTGTCGCGATGAACTTGTTTTTGTTGTTGACGTCGACACGCCAGCCCCCGAGTATCAGAAGCGCCCTGTGTCAGTGTAGATGTCGGCGAGCTGCCGATGAAGATGTGCAGCACCGTCGCCGCCCTGAGTCACCGGTTTGTCGGGTACGCGCAGTCGACGGTTGATGCGCCGTTTTGTCGATGCTGATCGTGATCGTGGTTGTCGATGTATTCGAGGCGGTCGAGTCGTGGGTGTTGACGCCAACAAGTCATCGTAGAGGATGGCGATGCAGCCGAAGTCAGCTCGGCGAGGTTGGAGTCGAAGGTGGTCGACGAAGTTTCGGGAGTCGAAATTTACCCGAGTGGGTCGTAGTGGATGGCGATGCAGCCGAAGTCAGCTCGGCAGGTTGGAGTCGAAGGTGGTCGATGAAGGCACTCGAGTCGCGTGTCGAGTGCAGCCATGAACTTGCTCTGCATGCGCGGCCTTGCTGCCCCTTTGCCATGCATGTGATTAGCGTCTGGCCGAGAATCCATGTACGCATGTAATTAGCACGTCCGCGCCTGTAGCCGCGTCCGTCTCTGGGTAGGCTTCAGACTCGTCGGGTGCGCGGCTCATCTGTGCGAGGGTTGCTGTCTGCTGGCCAGCACTCCTACGAGATCGATCACCCGAGCGTGCGTGGCGTCGCTGATGGAGATCCGACGAAGAGGCTGCTTGGCGATGAGGATCCGATCAGATGCCAGGGCGATAGTGATGTAGAGCCCCGCGGTCCTGTGGCGACCCCGGACTAGCTGTCCGAAATACCCGATTATGCTTAACACAACGATCCCGTGATCAGTCTGTCGTTGCACATAATCCGAATTGGATACCAAAGTTTACATCCATTACAATACCGAATTAAAAGTCTTACATAAATGGTCATTTAGACCAAGTCTTACATAGGTGCCTTCATGGGCCAAACCAAAATATCAGCGGAAGCTACGGCGTAGTAGACATCATTCTAACGACGACAACCCGACAGGCAGCTGACTTGTGGAGATCCTTAGTTGGCGTAGAAGTCGCCATACTCCTGCTCGGCGTAGTGCTCCTCCTCGTAGTCTGGCTAGGTCAATAGCCAGGGACGAAACCAATATGAGTACATTTGAATGTACTCGCAAACTACCCCAACATGAGTATGCACTAGTTTTATTTTAGTTTACAACTTTTATTTATTTAAAACATCTCTATATCTTTATTGAAAAAGGTAAGAAGAGTTTTATAACTATCTTTAAAGAAGTCACCATTTTTATCTGTTTCTCCAAAACTCCTCCTTTTTCCGACCATAGCCCGTCATGGTCCACTTTCATCCAACCACCTCATACCGATCCGTTGGTATAGGTGTAGGAAACATTCTCCACTTCATTTTTCTTTTAAAACTCAATTCTTTTAAAAACTTGCACATGGTCAAAGTAGGGCCTCCCAACTGTCCATATCCGAGGACTCGGCTATTCGAATAGTTTTACACTCTGCAGAGTTAGCACGCTTTTCCCACATCCATCCGGCAACTCATCGTGTCCGCCACGTCTCGCCATACAGGGTGTATGCGAAGTAAGCCGCCGACCATAGCCTGTCCTTTGCTCATGCTAGTATAGGATCCTTCCCATATGACACTTCCAACACACTTAACCCAGCCCTTCGGAATCTAAGTGTGAGGACTCATAGGTTTTGTCCGGCGGTTTATGGTGGAACCTTCAATCCTCCTCCTTATCTTTTCATAGAGTTTGAGCGAGGACCCGGGTCAGGTAGGTCCTCAACCAACCCTCATGCATGACGGAGTCATCCCGTCGATGAGGTATCCAGTACTAATATGAGCAAATTATATGACTAAGCCCTTTCCCATATGTGGTAGATGTGGTCGCACAGGGTATCGGATGGTTGACGTAAGTACAAGGACACACTGTGCATTTTTCATAAACATCACCATTTTCCACTTCTCCATTCCAACACCGACATCTCGGCATTTCATAATCTCACAAGTAATTTCAAAGGAGTTTTGAATAAAATATTTATTTTTCCCATCCTATAATTTGATATAACTATCTTATATTTCTACATAAGTGGCAAAATAATTTCCATATACTTTTGAAAAGGGTTTTATAAATCTTGCCTTGAGAGTAAAACAGGTTATGAAAGTAGATGCATATGTTTGTAGTGCAAGCTCAGAGAGTAGCTTGCCTTGCTCGGCAAAGTGACCTTGGTCTTGATCTTCAGTTTCAACAAACTCTCCTTCCTCGATAAATCCGACAACGTTCTCGTCTAATTAATAAACAAACAATGCAAACAATCACTAATCTATACAAGCAATCATCTCAACATAACAATCATAAACATCACAAATAGCTACTGCACACACAAACCATACAATTTGGTTTCAAATAATTGAATTAAACATTATTTAATTACTTCTAAATTATGGCAGAAACTTGTTGAACATGTTTAATTCCACAACTTGAGTTCTGTTGGTCACAAAAATACAAACTAAAATTCTATGGAAAGCTACTGATGTGTAGAAGACAACACAATTTGATTTGGATCAATTGGAGTTACTAAACTCCCTACACATTTGTTTGAATCCAGAAGCTTAATAACCAAGTTTTGGCTACCATTTAAATTCTATTGTTCCAAAATTAAATCCTTTTAGGGTAACTAAACATGGCTAAATGTGATCTAAAAAATTGGTCCTAATTCATTTGGGTTAACCATTAAACACATTTAAATGTTTGAGTGCAGAAGGGTGTTTAAACTTCAACTTTATACTAAACAATTCTACTGCACAAATAATTCTACCAAAATTAGGGAAGCTAATACATGGCAGTACTAAGCTAGAAAAATTGGTTTGGAATTATTTGGACTAACAGAGTATCAGAAACAAACAAGTTTAGAATTTAAACCTTCTGTAGTATTTTTAATAATACTTTTTATCTATTTAATTAAATGACATGAGACCACTTGGGTTGGTTAAACAATTTCATAAGCTTTCCAGAACAATTGAGTTTGATTTATTTGGATTCTAAATCTTGAGATATTGATTTTCTAAGTTGATGCCAGTACTGAAATTTCCAGAGAAGTTAAATTCGAAATTGTGTTCTGTTTGGATAATGTTCAAATTTCTGACATGGGGGCCTACACGTCAGCGGCACAGGAGAAATATCTCGCGCTGGAAATGTTTAAATATCTGACGGGTGGGGTCCACTTGCCAGTGGCTCAATTAAACGAAGCGGTACGCGACCGTTGATCAAAGATCGAACGGCTCACGGAGCCCGCGTTCATCGACGACCTAAACGTGGCGTCGCCGGAGCTCCGGCGACGGCGAGGGTGGCCAGAGGGGGTACCTGGGTGGTCTAGGGACGGCGGAGAGGACGGCGTTCGACGGCGGAGGTCGTGGGGAAGCTGGGGAGGCGAGTGGAGCTTGATGGGGAAGCTCCTGGCGTCGGCGACGATCTCCTTCTTCTCCGCGGCCGTGCTCCAACTCCGGCGAGATCCTACGGGGGCTCCTGGGCACGATACAGAGGGGAAAACGTCGCGGGTGAGTGTGGTGGTAATGGTGAGGCAGGTGAGGGCCAGAGAAGAGCAAGGGAGGGAGCAGCACGGCGTGGCCGTGTCGTCGCCTACCTCGGGTGCGGCGGGGCGCAGAGAAGAACTACGGGCAGCAGCAGCCTCGCTGCGGAGTACCCGCCCTTCTGGCGGTGTACGGGAGAGAGTGGAGTGAGGGAGAGGCTGTGAGTTTGAGGGAGGGCTCGGGGTGGCTTTTATAGGCTCGACGACGGCGCACGGGCTCGCCGTGGACACGGTGCAGGGGAGATTCCAGGGCGCGATAGCTCGCCGTAGCTCGCGGTAGGGGGCGGCTGCAGCGTTCGAGGTGCAGAGGCTAGCTCGGCGGCGTGGCGACGAGCTGTGCGTGCGCGAGAAACGGGACGGCTCGGGGAACGTTTGGACGGCGAGTGCGTGCACTGGCACGGCCGTCTCGGGCGGGTGCGGCGGCTGCGTGGCGCGAAACGGTGATGGGGGTCCTCCCCTGGGATGGCTGCGGCGCTGGGAGAGCGCAGAGACGCAAGGGAGAGAGGGGGGCACGGTGTTGGGCGACTGTGGTGTCGACAACGCCGTTGCCACGGCGCCCGCGGCTGTCCCCTGGTGCTCTTCCTCTTCCCGTGCCTCTTTTCTTCAATTTCTTGGACGCGGCGAGGTCAGTGAGGGGAGAGGGAGTGGATGCAAGCATCAATTCGAAGAACAAACTTCGAATTCGATCGAATTGCTTCGGTTGAAATCGAACCGAGATGAACACAGTGGTGTTCACCACGTGTTCGACGAAATGTGCACACCATTTTAAATTTGAATTTCTGAAATTTGATTTCATATTTGCTTCATAAATATATAGGTATTTGTGGTGCTGTGTTGCATTTTATTTGTCAAGTGCAACATAGCACACTTTGTGATTTGAATTTAATAAAGAAAGTAATAGAATTTAAATTTAGGTTTTTAAATTAAATTTTTGAGAGGGAAAAGTTGTAAGAATAAAAATGGGAGAGTTTATATAACCACTCCACTGAATTTTGTTTGAAACCATTTTAGTTTCTACTTGGAGAATTTGTGTGACACAATTGTCACTTTTATTTTTCTTGCTTTACTTGCTATTTTATTTCTTTTCTTTTCTTTCTATTTTTATTTAGAGCAAGCAACACAATTAGCAAGAAATAAATAACACAAGCAACAAGAATTAATTACCACAAGCTACAACTTACAAACAACACATGATAATCAACAAAAGTTTTTGTTGGCTCTCATTTTTGGAATAAAATACTGATAATATTTTTGGGATGTTACAGGTCCGATCTGCTACGGCGAGTCGCCGCTGCTGCTGACGTAGATTGGATTGCAAAGTCGATGACGATACGGAACGCCGCCGTAGTTGTTGCAGTTGTTGAAGAAGTCGAACCGTTGGCTAGATGCGATCTAGCCGTCGTTGTTGATGAAGATTTTGGAGCCGTAGGAACCGTGATTCCAGCGCGCGTTCTTCCCACAGATGGCGCCAATTGACGTGGGGTGGCCACGGCAAATCCCACGGTCGTGTACCCCGGGTTTCATATAGAGAGAGAAAGCTTGGCGCGCTGGTAGTTCCGTCGGCTGACAAGTAAGGCGATTTACCCAGGTTCAGGCCCCCAGAGGGTAACACCCTACTTCCTACTTGTCTGATCTGTATATATTGTATGATTACATGGTGGCCGTAATGGCGATGGAGATGATGAGAGACGTGGTCTCGCTAGGGCTATGCCTATCTGTATGTATCTGCTCTACGGGGGTGCCCCTGCCTAGCTTTATAAAGAGAGCCAGGTAGGGTTTACAAGAGTTCTAATAGACTACGACTTGGAGTCCTTGGCTTGTGCTTGAAGTAATAGCTGATCCGCCAGGTGGGCCTTCGTCTGGGCCACACCAGTTATACCAAAAGTGGGGTACCGGGTATGACCACGTCAACGTGGGTGCTTGGAGCTGCGGTATGGGGTATGCATCAGTACAATCATTTGTATTCTCCTAATTTTCTGTTACATATATTCGTCCCAACTCTATATCCGTACTATTACCAGTACAAGTAATGTATGACTACGAGAGTACATTGTAAAAAAAAACTAGCTTTTGGACTCTTAACGCGAGATTTGTCTTTTTTGTCCAGGCCAAAATAGTACAATTTTTTATTGAGATTTTGCGCAAGGTAGATCTCAACATTTTCTCCACCTAGAATTTTGTTTCAACTTTTGGGAAACACAAAAGTGCAGATTTCAATCTTTTTAAAACGAGATCCACATAGCTCAGCGTACATATCACCACACTCTCACACACAACCTTTTTACTAGCTCGGTATGATATTCAGATTAGTCCGGGTCTGGTATCGGGCTTCAGATTGAATGGGCAGTGACCATGCCAATTCTGAGCGGTCTACTCCGAAATTCGCCCGGTATACATGCCGGGACTAAGTACCGGCTCTGGTATGAAATTCGGACTCCGCACTGTAAAAACCAGGTAACAGTCTGATTTTAAGTGGCTCATATATAAGCCCACTCTTTCTTCTCTAAGATAGGTTGACCGGCTTAAATCATAATATCCCTTACTCTCTCCACCATTGTTGTGAATTTGAAAACTTCAAGATCTCCCTGTGGTCTCTAACCAAATCCTAATTCCTTTTGGAGATAAAGCAAGAGACTAGAAGAAAAAAATTACCACGTCCAGTTTCCGTGATAGAAAGACCTTTTCGTGGCTAAAACATTTTTTACCACGGAAGGCCAACCGTGGTAAAACCTGGCAGATCATTCAAAATTTCTTTCATAAGTCCAATGCACTCACACTCTATCTCTCTACTCTCTCCTAATTTCTGCAAAATTTATGTGTTTATCCCATGCACCATCCAAGAACATCTCTTACAAAATTCCTATGTTTTGAAATCCCGTAAAAATTTACAGTGCATGCCATCTCAATATTTTCTTATTCCTATTAAAAAATCATGCAATCTAAAAAGAGACCCTTAGCATTGCGCCCATGCAGAAATGTTAGGCTTCTCACCTGACGCTCCTGTTTGGCGCACGTTTTTAGTTTCGGTGGATTCACTGCAATGGTTCGGGATCTCATCGCGCACTCGCGTTGCTTTGCTCCATTGCTGGTTCATGCTCTGCAGTGACCAGTGAGATCATCCGATCCGCTTACTGGGGTTCAATCACTAACCGAGTGCGCGCATGCATGGTTGGGCAGACACTGAATCTCAGCTAGTCCGTCTGAAGCTTGCTGTTACTATCATATTCTGCAGATGGCAAGCGCTGTCAGTATGCATTAGCTGCTCTGGTGCATCTTATCCAGTTGCTCCTAGCTCTCTGCGTTGTCCATTTAAGCGTTGGGATGGAAGATGACACTGAAGCATATGCGTCCATTTCTAAGATCAGCTTGGTTGACAAAATGTCAAAATTCATAGCAATCTGAGTGCGCGCGTGCAAGTACCCATGTATTGCAACTTGCAAGCGGTTTCACTAGTTCCCAGTGGCCACTTGCAGGCTGCTACCACTGATCTGCCTGCCTAACTTAGATTTCGCTTTTTGTGGTGCCGCGAAATGAAAATTCTTTGGTTATGTTGACATGATTGTCCATTTGGTCGATTTTTGACTTGGTTGGGGATGTGAAGCTGAAATATTGCAGATGTAGCCGGATAATCGGCAGACACTCCGGGGAACCATCCACGCCAATCCTTTTTAGATGATGAGAGCTTTGTCTTTGCGTGTGGTATGGGGCATGCATCTACTTTGAGTTTGGCCATGTCTTTGTCCACAAAGCAAAAGCGAATGAATGGCGCACGTACCTGTGGGAAACGCAAACATTTTATAATTCCTTTCTGAATATCAACAAATTCGTATTCCTTGTGTAGGCTCAGAGGGTTTGGATACCAAAAAATTACAGCGAAGCCTATCGCTTAGGATATGGACATTGTCCATTGTAGCGATAACGTACTAACTAAAAATAAACTTTTTTTATTTTTTACGAGCAGTAAATTTGGGCAGGTGCAACTATAATTAGACAGACAACTATTGTCTGTTGCAAAAGAGGTTTTGTTTCTGTGTTTGATGCAACAAACCAACAAAGCAGGGTGTTACCTGCAATTTTCTCGATGCGACATGACTACATGAGGACAATGATTAGAGAAGAAGTCGGTATAAAAAAACAAGTAAAACTTCTCAGTCTTGTATGCTACGATACAAATCGAGAAGTGTTGGTTTCATGGAGAAGGCTAAAATCTAGAGTAGGCTTTGACTTGGAGTGGCATCTCTCCTTTTTAATTTTGTGATATGGCCAAAATATTGGTCCTAACAAGAGTAAAATTGTATTATTTTATTTGGTGAGTTCTGTAAAACATTGGTCCCATATAGGAATAAATAGTGTATTTATTTTTGTATGTCTTTTGCATGAGTAGTGATCCAATATGTGAGGATTGTTGCATTTATTTATTTCTGTCACTCGCCACCAACTCTAAGTAGGATGATTGGTGTAGTTGAAGTTTATTTCTGGATAAGGGTTTGATATAGTTCTCATCTATATTTGATTGATCTTTTTTTTTCTCCGCGAATGCTATATTTGATTAATCTAAATTGCTACACTTTTTTTCTTTTTGTCGCCGATTAATCTACTAACTAATACCCTTTTCTTTGTACGAGCCATTGATATTTTTTTCGATGTACTTTGTCGATGAAATTTTGTGAAGTTTTATTTGACCAAATTAAGTATGTAGAGTAATTTGGAATAGAGAGAGCAGTAAAGATATCCTCGCGTAGTTGTCTTGCGTGTTGTGTAGGGCAACTAGCTCAAGCTGCACTTTTCTATCGCCACTTATTTACGAAGAAACATTGATCATTTCCTTTCCCTTTACGGGATACGTTGATATATATTCCATCTGGTTAGGTTTGGCCGGGTACTACATACGTATGCTGCACATGGCTTACGCCTTCTCATCGGTGACGACAACAATATATGTATCCGTAACTGCCAATCTGCATATGCCGTAGCTGTATCCAATCCATTCCATCATGAGAAAGTTCATCGCCTCTGGAGGAGTTAGCAGCAGCTGGCCAATTATATATCCACAAATAATTGTGCTATCCACTACTGACTGGCTAGGCAGTAGTTGGCAACCACTCGTCACATATGCGTGTGTTGACATTCAGAAAAAAACAAATAGCAGGGTGGGATTAGGCTAATCACTGGGACTCTGGATGATTATCAATGCGGCACCTATATTAATTCTTTTTTCGTGGATGAACTGTCCTGCCTTGTTCTTTTTGAAATGGGGACATGGCCCGGCCTCTTGATCACACACTTGTCATGTGATATATACCTTGCAGCTTAATCACGGTGAGTTTATTTGGTCAATCTCCTAGAAGGTCATTGCTTTCTCATTTCATCACTGGCAATGTTATAAGTACAAGACGTGGACATTGGGCCCTAACCGAAAGCAGGTGAAACAACCTTGAAGGCTTCAAGGCAAGGACAGGTAGAAAATGAAATAAAATAAAAACAAAAATAAAATTTCGAGAAGGCAAAATGTTCACATACCAGATCAAGAAGTGAGACCTTTCCCCCCGCAAAAAAAAGAAAAGAAACAGATGTGAGAACTTTCCTTACACTTGTTTCTGTCTGAATATAATAATGAGATAGACAACGTTTCTGTCGGAATTCCCTTCCAAAAATAAAACAGCCGTCGCCACACCACTGACATGCGGGGCCGCCACCGACAGCGAGTTTCTCCTCCTTTTCTTTCCAAAGAAAAACCGAAGCAATTTCTTCCTTCTTCGTCTTCCTCCTGCCGCCGACGGGATCCAACAAGGAGGGAGGGGCGCAAACTCGACAGAGAAATCCGCTCCCACGTCGCTCGCCTCCTCGAGACCCGAGTTCTTTACTGCTCCCTCCATTACAATAAAAGAAACTCCATTGCCGAAAAGCCGCAGCCCGCAGGCGTTAGGTGGTGCGCGCTAGTCAAAGCACAGGGGAGGCGGGTCAGGGAAGATTCCACATCCACCCAACCAACCTGCCCCTCTTCCCCTTCTTCTTCCTCCCCCATATCCCTAATCCCCTCCTCCATTCTCGCCACGCGCCGCAGCACGCCAAAACGAGAGGGGGCGTTCTTGCTTGATCCCCGAAGCCTGCTCGCCCGGTCGATTATAATTCGGGGGGAGAGATGTGCCCGCTGCGGGTTATACTCATCTTCCTCTCCGCCACCATCGCCGGCTTCTTCCTCCTCCGGAACCTTAACGCCGAACCGGACCTGTTCCAGGACGACGACGCCGCCGCCGCGGGGGTCGACGGCGAGGACTCCGCCAGGGACCCCGCGGCGCTCCATTCCAAGGTAACCGCTCTTACCTTGCTGCAAAATTTTCTAATGTCTGCGCACATTAGCCAAATCGTTTTAGCAAAGTTTTGATCGATGTGTTACTTGCAAATTTATCCACTAGAGTAGGTCCTACGTCGTAACATATAACTGCAAGCCATGAGGTTAAACGTATGTATCGTGCCTGCTAATGAACTGCTGATTTTCCTATCCAATTTAGCCGAGGACATGTTATCCAATTTAGCCGAAGACATGTTTTCTGTTTTCTGACCTTCACATGGGTCTGCAAAGGGAAAAAAACACAGAATAACCGCAATGGAGATTCTCAATGATCTAGTGTCGCCACATTGTTTCAGTTATTCTTTATGTGTTCGTCGTTGAGACTTCCTGACATCTTGATGCTTCTGGACTAATTGTTACTGGCTTAAGGCAAAGAGACGCCACAAATAAACAGGCTCACTCTTGTTTACACACAGGAGTAGCTTGTGTGCTAATTCTACCAGTCTCGTTCTAAATGGATAATGAGATGGATTCCAATTTTTGTAATCAATGAATGTTGGGAAGTTTGAAATTTCACCAGTTCAAGACTTCAGTCGTCAAGGTTGCATCGGCACCTGGACTTTCTGTTTTCCTTGCATCAATCGGCCTAAAATATGTGTGTCTTCAAACTCTATTTTGATGTATCACCCAAATCGTTCTAAATACACTCCCTACACTTTTCTGGAACTATATGCTGACATGATCCGAGTTAACGATCAACTGGCCAAGTACTCAGACAGTTCCTGCATGCATGATAGAAACAATAGTCAAGGTAGAAACTCATATTTAATACTAGTGCACAGTCGATCTCTAGTTGGTAAGTGTCTTTATATTTAGGAGTGAACCACACTTCTCCATCATGTACAAAATTGGCAAGAGAAGTGCTTCATATTGCTTCTGTGATGGGTATTGGTCCCTTTCGACTAAACGAATTTTGCGTGCAAAAATAGCCTTTTACTCTTCCTTACACACAATTCTTTGTTAACAGTGGTGATATGCTACTTCATTGATATGTATAACTACAGCCTACAGATGTTTAGACGCTTTTTTCTTGTGGTGTTTCGTTGGCTGATCCATTGGCCACATTGGTTGATCCGTGAGATGTAATAATTGGCATTTTTTGCATACTTTGTGTCCTTTGATTTTTTTTAATATAAGGCTGTGTGCATCATCATTATGCAGAGGCCGGGGTATCCCCATTTCGGAAAAAAAGACCTACACATTTGTTCAAATTGTGTCAGTATCACGCTAAGTGGAGAAAACAATCGAGTTGGCGTGGATACCACTTTGTCAATTCACCAAAAAGTCTTCATTTGGATTTTTCATCGTTCCGAGACTTAGAATGTCAAGGTTGCAGGGCCATTCAGACGCTCTTGTTCTCTCACATAATAGGATCCAACAAGTAGTTTTGCATTTGCTCTTTCCAGATGTATCATCAAACTGATGCTAAATAATATTTGTTATGTAGGTTTATCTAGAACTATATGCAGACAATATGTGAATCGCTGCTCGATGGTTTAAGTATTCGAACAGTTGATGTATGCATATTAACTTGGCTATGGTTACCAACTTCTAGGGGAAGTTGGTAAGTCTGGAGTATACTTAAGAAGATCGAGCCACAGTTTCACATTGTGTGTACAAATTTGCAAAAAATGTGCTTATGGCTTTTGTATTGAGAAGTGGCCCCTAAGACTGAAGGACCATTTTGATGCAAATGTAGGTCGCGTCGGCCGCGAAGACAGGATTCTGGACGATGGTGGACATGGCAAGCGGGCGGTACCTTTGGAGGACCCTTGTTGCACCACCGGCAAAATCTGAATCCGAAAAGGCCCGGTGACGAAACCTTAATTACCTGTTTCATATTCGTGTAATTGGATTGCCCAGAATGGGGGAAATTCGCATGATATCTGTTGTGGTTACATCTTTTGTGTAGTGCGATAGGACTTGTAACACGGGGGTTATATGTTAGGTAAATGTGCAAAATTTCATGTATGAACCTTGTGTTGTATACGGCGATGTAAGTTGGGGAGAAATGCTGGGAGTATGGTGTATGGATTTCTAACTAAATTTGCATGGTTTTTGTTTTTGTTTCAAGTTTGTCGATGATTTTTGGAGGCGCCAGTTCAATTATATGTATCAATGTGTGCCATGGGGTCCAATAATTCGCTGGAAATAAAAACTGAATTTTGACTTCCTTTGGTGATACAAAGTTTCTGTTCGACTTGGTGCTTAAACAGCTGTCCTTTTGAGTTCTCTTGATGGCTGCTGTGGTACATGTGATGCTACCTGTTAGCTGTTGCAAAGCTTTTACTCTTCTGAAGTGTATGTTTGCCAGTGTAATACTATATGTGCATACAATTGCTGAATAAACGTATCCTCTGAGTAACAAGCTTTCCGTTGCTGCTTCTCAGATGCATAAAACATACATGCTTCTGTGTGCTGTCTGAAATTTTTCTCAAATACTTACAGTAGCTTAATGTGTTTCGTTAAGCCTGAGCAGCTGTTGGGAGAGAAGAGAATCGCATGCCTCATCTCAGACAACCTTCAGAAGCGTGACTGGCCCAATAACATCACCAGGCCTCATTCAGCTTGAGCGTGTCTGAAAATGGGCGAAAGCTTAAGACAGTAAGCTCGATTGATACTCATGCATCTCGCAAATGATTCTTTTCCACTTTTCAAGACCATCCAGAGCAGGGCATGTCGGAGGAAAAAAAGAAGGTTCTAAATTGGCGTTGTTAGACACGTACATAAACTTTATTTGATGTCCATGCCTAAAATACCTGACATTTTCTTTTCAAAGAATTTTTTGCATAGCATTCCAGTATATCCTTTGTTTTTGCTCATGTTGCCAGATAAAGTTCCGCACAAGGTAAAAATCTAGTTTCTACATGTTGTAAGATGACAAGATTAATTCACCCGTACTGTATTTTTATTTTCAGCCCCTTTGTGTCGCATCTCAAGCATCTATCATATGGTTGATGGCATAAGAGCATCTCTAACAGAGCCTTTAAAACGTGAAACCTCAAACACGTTTTAAGGTTCGCGGAACTCACGTTTTTTGGGCAAAATCAAGGCGCGACATGTTTTAAGGTTCTGCTTTACGGGTTCTGCTATGTCGCGGTATTTCCCAACCGCTAAACCTAAAACCATATAGTATTCAAAATATGTCAAATTGTTCAGAATTTCGACACTGGTTTAGCAAATAACATAGTTTTAAAGGATAGTAGACGTCAAATAACATAGTAATCCATATTATTACAATAAAATGTCGAATCAACAATAATCCAATACAAGAAGTAGTGTCGAATGGAAACAATTGTCTCAATCATACATGAATAAACTGAAGTGAAATGAAAAATGAACTGAAATGAAGAAAAATAGCAAATAAATTACTGCCCGTGCAACTGCCATCTGTGCTCAATGAGGTCTAGTTGCAGCTGCTTGTGTGTGTTCTCATTCTCAATCTCCCTGTAAGTCTGAAGAAATGCTTGTACGCAATCTGGGTTTCTAGCTGGCTTCACACGGCTACCAACATTGTCATACGACAAATCCAAGTACAAGTCCCTTTCATCCTCAACGATCATGTTGTGAAGAATTACACAACATGTCATGATGTTTTTCGGAGTATTTTTGTCCCAAAAACGGGCAGGTCCTCGCAAGCTTGAACTATCTTCACAAAAAGAGAACGACGCATTCGGTACCTTCTCCAGAAGATGTGAGCCAGATACGTCGGGTTTTCGGCGAAATAGTCTCGCATCAGCAGCTCGTTGCCGTAGAAGCGGTTCCGAGGGATGCAGAGGCGGACAACTTTGGATCCTTGCCGCGTTCTTCTATGCCGGTCCTCGAACTCCTTGATGGCGAGGACCGCAACCACCATCTGCCTCCGGCGACTCTCGAACAAGGCCTCTACGTCCGAGTCATCGAAGGAGGAAGAATCGGAGAGCACAAACTCGGCGCACGGGGTCAACTCCATCTGGAATGCATACCAGACCTCAAGTTACGCCTAGAAGCGACCGAAAAAGTGTTAATTTGGTCGGAAAATGGCGTACCATCAAATCCGATGCGGCGGCGGTGATTTGGCCGGGATGCGGTGTTCCCTCGGCGCGGCGACTCCCAAAGGGCTGGAGAGGTAGATCCGGAGGCGGGGCGACTCGACTGGGGCACGGCGACGGCAGCGACAGCGGGGGTGGACCTAAATCGAGGGCGGTGGGACGGGCGGCGGAGGCGGCGGAGAGATGGGGGAGGAAGACGGGTTGGGGACAGCTGAAATGTCCCTCCCGCCAACCGCTATCGCAATATACAGGGGGGCGGCGGTTCGTGCGCGAAATCTATGGATTCGTAGTTCCGCGGGCCGATTTCACGGTCGCCCTCAAAAAATTTTAAGGGTCCGCGAAGTTTAAGGGGACTGCTATTTTCGTTTTTACGGTTCCGAAACCGTCTTTGGCAGTTATTTTAAGGTTTCGTCGTGTTTGAGGGCTCTGTTAGAGATGCTCTAAGGCATCAAGGACAGAAGCATTTATGTTGGAAACTTTGTAGTTGGTACATCAAGAGTTTATATCTTTCAACAACTTCGTATAACTTTGATTAGTTTGCAGTCCCATAATTATATACTCCCTTTGTTCCTAAATATAAGATGTTTTAGTTTTTCCTAGTTATTTCAATTTCATTTGCATCTAGAAATGTTTTAGCGAGTATATTCACTCATTTTAGTCCGTATGTAGCCCACATTGCAATATCTAAAACATCTTATAATTAGGACTAGGAAAGGAGGGAGTAGTAATTTAACTTCTGAAATGTCTTTCGCATGGCTAGCTAGGAAGCTGAAGATAAAAATGACCTCTTGGGTTGTTGGATCTATCCTCCCCAATGATAGGGACAATTTCTCTAAACATTTCCTGACAAGTGGAGTTTAGATACTATCTGGATCGAACTTGTCCGCTACTGCTCGGTATTTTATTTTATTTATCGATAATTTCGCTTTCAGCAGTTCAGTAAAGGATATCATGCTTGCGGTGGAAGGAGAGAAACATGATGATTTTTCACCGATGACGCTTTTGACCCAAGCGAGGTGGCAGGCCAGAGCCACCCTGATTTCTCTTTGTTCTCGATTCACTTTCTACATGATGGACAGCCCTCTGGCCGATTCTCAGAAAAACATTCTGCACTTATTTCCCACATATTTTGTCAAGCATATGTTTCAGGGACACGGATCCACGGTGGCTTGAAGGAGATCATACCAACCATAATCTATCATCGTCAACTGGGCATCTAAAACGGAGTAGATGGTTAATGCTCTCAGGGTTAGGACAAAACAAACACTGCTTTGTTAATGTACTATCTTTTGTCAAATTCACCTAACATTCCATATTAAACTGCGCCAAGCCTGGCACCCATCATCAGATCTATCTCAGTATCTTCCGAGATAACGGATGTGCTGAAAAGTCTTTACTGCTAGAACGCTTCCAAACAACATGTAATCATCATTAGATATCTCTCTATCTTCACATTGAGGCATCAGTTAGCGTTCATCAATGCTCTGCACATCTCTTTCATGATCAGAAACATGAGACGTCGTCACAGGTAATGCTAAACAGTTCTCTTTCGTGGGGAATTACGTGCTAGGGACTTTATAACCTACAAAGTAACCTAGAAAAATAATATAGTATTTTAAACATTGTATTATTAATAATACAAAAATGAAATCCAACTATTACATGATTAGCCCATTCTCATATAACATTGAAAATCAACCTGCAATTCTTGTACATTATAACCTACAAAGTTCTGACTAACCAACCAATACTTAAAAATTTGCTAGCTGCGCCGGGAAGGTTCGCATACATAGGTTAATTTGCATGTCGTAAGATGACGATATCTATCTGTAGCAAGATTTTTCTTTCTGATCTGTTGCGATACATCGCATCCGGCATCTGTCATGGTTCATGGCATCAGGCATCAAGGACAGAAGCATCTACGCTGGAAACGAGGACATAAAGAGTTTATCCTTTGACAAGTTGGTATTACTGTGATCGGTCTGTTTAATGAACTGTGTAATGTTGCCTCTTGAATAGTTTGAATGGTTGATGTGGGAAGCGGAAAAAAGATGGCTCTTGGATGTTGGATTTATCCCTTGTGGTAGTGACTATTTTCCTCACCAATGAGGTTTAGGTACTTTCTGGCCAAACTTGTCTGCAAGTGAATTATAATATGCCTGATATTTTACTTTGTATATTGACAGCTTCGCTTTCTGTGGTCTAATAAGTGGGTATGTAGCTTTGATTATCTATTAATTCGCTTTCCGGGGGAAGCCGCAGCTTTCTGTATTTTGTTGGCTTCCTATTACTTTTTCCTAGTACCTTGGTGGCTGTGTACTCCTACTATTTTCTGGATCAGGCTAAGGAGGCATCACTTGTTGATTTTCTACTTTCTCGGTACAGTATGTGAATTGGGTTGTTGGATCAAGCCCCTGCGGACAAGGATTTTTTTTCTAAAATCTGGCACGAAATTTCTGTAGGAAATATTCAGCTCCTGCTGAGCAATAAAGATTAAGCACCAAAGCTCTGCATACTTTATATTTAAGTTATCTTACTAAACTTTTTGGATCTATCCCCTATGGTACTGACAAATTCTTTAATTTCCTCACAAGTGATGCTTAGAACTACTCTTTCTGCCGTTTAATAAAGGGTGACGCTATCTTGTGAAGCTGCAGCTATCTGTATTTTGTTGGCTATCTATTACTAGTTTACTTCTACTTTTCAGATCAGACTGGGCAGTAACCACTAGTTGATTTTTCTACTCCCCGAGCTGTAAATTGGGTTGTTGAGCATGACAGCTGAGCAACCATGTTGGTATGAATTTTTCTTCTAAATTTGGTAAGTATCCTCTGTAAGAAGTATTGATATCCTGATATAAACCAACGCACTGCATACTCCAGAGGTAGATAAGTTTCTAAATTACAACTCACATCAGAAAATAAATGGAACATATGTAGCTTTCTTTCAGAGATTGTATATCATATAGAGTTCAAGTGCTCTCTTTGCTAAAATATCATCTCATCTCACCTGAAGTGCGCATTATGACAAGACAACGAGATGAACTGAACAGAAACGACTTTTTATTATGCAGCTCAACTTCTCATCAATGCCTCAACAAGTAATCTTCAGGTACAAAAATAATATATATATATATATATATATATATATATATATATATATATATATATATATATATACTACAAAGAACACACTCATATAGAACGAATCGCTCTAGCCGGAAACAAAATACTTAGGACTTCCAAAATCTAATCTTGTTGCTGCTGGTCATCTCCATGCCAGGCCCATACTATGTCCTTCAGCGCTGGCCGGATGTCCTCCATCAGCTCCCGGTACTCCAGCGGATCACCACTTGTTTGCTTCATCTCAATGAGATGGTGGGAAGGTGTGATCTCAAAGATCTCTGTGTCTAACTGAACAACACCGTTCCTTCCCTCCTTCCGCGATTGCATCTTCATCACACCCTTGTCCTTCTTCCTTACCCTGAGATTCAGTGCCTTCGTGACGTGTTCCAGCTTCAAGATGATGTCTGAAGCAGGCTTGTCTGAAGTGAACCTTACCTCCTTTCTGTATTCCTCTTGGATGAATAGTCCGGACAGGTCAAACCCTGTGGAGAAGGAGATGATCTCGAAGGCATTTAAGTTTGTCACTGCCAGAGGCTTCACATCTTCAGGAGCATTCTTCCTGGGCCTCACACCAGCTGCTGGAGAAGCATTTGTGGTGCCATTCTCACTGGGAGTTCTCTCCTTCAATGCAAGGGTGTCCCTTGGACCTTTTCGGAACCAGGTAGACTCTTTTATCTTCTGGATGGATGCTCTAGTGCTTGGATTGGGGTCCAGGATCTTGCGCAAAAGCTTCTGGAGTTTGTGTGAGAACGAGCTGGGGCACCTGAAATCGCCTTGCTCAATCTTCCGATACATCTCCATCAAGTTGGAACCATGGAAAGGGAGATAACCAGCAACAAGAACAAACAGGATAACACCACAAGACCAAATATCTGATTTTGCACCATCATAGCCTCTCTTGCTTATCACCTCTGGAGCTACATATGCGGGTGTTCCACAGGTGGTGTGGAGCAAGCCGTCTTGCCCCTTCGAATCTGAAAGTGCGCTCAATCCAAAATCCGAGACCTTCAGGTTCTCATTTTCATCCAAAAGCAGGTTCTCAGGTTTGAGATCCCGGTGATACACACCTTGGCTATGGCAATAATCCACTGCGCTAATAAGCTGCTGGAAGTACTTATGTGCAATCCTCTCTGTGAGTTTCCCACTCTTTACAACCTTGTCGAAGAGCTCCCCGCCTTTCACATACTCCATGACAAAGTATATCTTGTTTCGTGTCGCCATGACCTCGTGAAGCTGAACAATGTTCTTGTGCTCCACCAACCGCATGGTTGTGACCTCACGCTTGATTTGCTCCGAGAGCCCAAACTTCAAAACCTTCTCCTTGTCCAACATCTTTATGGCGACGCTTCGGTTCGACTCGAGGCTCTTGGCAAAGTGTACTTTGCCGAATGTTCCTTTCCCCAACAATCTCCCCAGCTCATACCGCTCCATCAGAACCTTCCCTCTGTTCTCCATGTCTTCTAGCTGTATGAAAACCACAGCCTATATTGCAGCTATAATTCAAATGGACTGCAGCACGTCAACCATCCTCCCCAAGGTAGTCTTGATCCACGACAGTGAACAGCACTCTCATGTTTGTGCCACGACGGAGTGTAGATGGCGTAGAGATGAAGCAGACAAGATGGTTGCTCGCATACAGAGTTGACCAAGTCAGCTCTTGCGGAGCAGCTGCAATGTCCTTTAACGCGCAGGTGAATTTGTTTCTAAGCAAGCACATCTTTCAGCATTCCTTGATGCTTCGAGTGCTTACTTTGTGTTGGAGTTCTCTGCAAAGAAGAAAAGATATGTTCAGATTCTGCAATTGAAGATTCAGACATAAATGGATTGTTGAAGAAAATATTGCTCGGAATCTCCTACGGATAGAGCATAGAGATAAATGATGAAATAGATTGATCGTCACATAATCTTTATAACAAATAATCTGAGCGCATATGGGATATGTTTCATCGGTGATCCAAAGTATGAAGCAAAACAATAGGTGTGTGTGCGCAGCAAACTAGAAACAATGGAAAACATATGTTGAGTTATTCTTTCGTTTGAATCAAGGTTATATACTTCATCAACCAATTCAGAGTGTTAAATACTAATATCATTAACCTAAAAAAACTGCTGTTTACTCGCTGGTCTGCCAGATCTTTAGCGCTTCGAGACAACTCTTGCGTGTTTGTAACAAATTAGACATTGTAAAAAAACAACAGAACGCGGCCGACAAATTCAAAGAAGGAAAAGGCCAAAGATGTTTTAATCTTGCAGAAAAAACTGCGCCTTTCCCCCAATCCTAAAACTAAGAGCATAACCGCAAATTCCCAGATCCAGCGGCATGAATGCACCGCTGGATTGGCTGTAAAAATTAAAAGACCATAAATTCGGGCATATACTCGAATCGCCCAATGATTCGCCCATACTAGAAAGCGGAACTGAAAGAACTGAAGAACACGCAGTCACGCACATAGTAGACAAAAAACTAGCTAAGCCAGGAAGGACTCATACATCGACAGCTCGCATCAAGGCTGAACGGAATCGTAAGAACAGCAAGAACGAACGGTGAGAGGAGCCTGCATACCTTCCAGCAGTACGAAGAGGAGGAGAAGTTCCAGAACGAAGCTCACACCTCGAGGCAATCCAGTTCCGTAAGTTGTTGTTGGGAGCTTTTGGGATGGTGTGTGTGCCTGTGGACGGGGAGGGCTCTCCTTATATATAAAAGCAGAGCAGAGCAGAGCCGCCGCGGGGTAGGGTGGGAGGAAGAAGAAGAAAGGAGAAGCGGAGAGAAACTAGTCGAGGTTGGTTTGACAATGATGCCCCTGCTGCGTTTCCTGGGCACCGCATCGCAGGGGTGAGAGGGCATATTCCTGATAAACACCGCATCATTGCGTGTCTTGATGATGATTAGGAGAGGAGACACCTGGTCGTACGATGCATGATGCGACGGCGCAATTGGAATGCTGTTCAATTTAGGTTTGGTTTCTTACTGGTAGAGTCTTCTGTGCAACGCTCCACCTTGGAGGCTTGGAGAGTCCTCGTTAACATCAGGATTCAGGATAGGTTTGTAATTTTATTTGTGAAAAGATCCAAATCTTATTAAAGAAGTTCACAAGTACAACGCACCTCAAACGTAATAAAATTACAACAACACGGTTCATAGAGTTTCAAATGGGATGTCATCCAAGGGTGGATCCAAATTCATGTTTGGAGATGCACAGGACGCGGGTAAAAAGCAAAATAATATATTTTATAAAATAGCCATTTTCACCATGTGTGCTAACAACTATTATAAGATTATTTGCAACTCGGTACCACCGTGCACCCCTCTTATCAGGTCTCTAGCTCCGCCCTTGATGCCATCAATGGGTTTTTGCGATTTTGCCTACATACGATCAGTAAGATGAGCATGGAGTTTGCACTAAATATAGCAGCAATTATATATGTCATCATATTTAGCACATGTTTTCTTTTGACACATACAAGTTTTAACTTCGAGTTCTGTGGCGCATGACAATCGGTTTAGGGTTTAGCGTTTAGGGTTTAGGATGTCTTCTCAACCTAATCCAAACTTGTATGTAGATAAATGTAACCAGATAGCTGCAAAGATATGGTTTCATATATAACTCACAGTGCTGCAAGAGGACATAGAATGAAAAGACAGAATTTGGCGCATGACAATCGGTTGGGTTCATTTTCCAACAGCAACCAATTGAGACACGGGATTTGGAATGATACGGCTGCAGCGTCAACAGAGTCGTGGCGCCACATGCAAGATTGCAACACCAACCAACCACTATGAGTAGTCTAAGGTGGTAATATGGATGTACCTAGGTAAAAAAGATGGTGTGACAAGTGATTAAATAGAAGAGAGACAATTAGAATAACATAATACGTTACCATCACAAATCATTTCTCAATGAAAATTCACTCTACAAAATAATAAATGAATATCTCTATGACACTTACTAATATGGAGGTACTAACATATTTTGAGGAACATGGCCGTTGTTCTGCCTTCCAATTAGATAGAAGAGATTGTTATGTACCAAAGTTCGTGCTAGGGATAAATCCCTTTACAAGAAAACAAAAACTACAAGTCTCACGGATCATGCGTGTGGGCGAAGCCCGCAACGCCATCTCCTCCCGCACCAAAGCAACCACCTCAATGAAAAAAAAACTATTCCCTCCGTCCATAAAAGATATCTCAACCTAGTCCAAATTTGCATTTATCTACACACTAAATTATGTCTAGATACATATAGATTTTTGATTAGGTTGAGACATCCTTTTGTGAATGGAGGGAGTACATGAAACCATATCTTGCTTAATATCCATTTTCTAGACGAAATAACTAAGCTATATATCTACTCCCTTAGTTTCAGATTAACTGAAGCAGATTTATATAAATGTGTACTAAATCTATGTCAATTAATTTGAAAGGGAGGGAGTAGTTGAAACAAACTAAGCTTTTGTTTGGTACTGTGGTTTATCTGGGCATTAGTAGGGATAATCCCCATATTGGATGAAACTTCCACCTTCACCCAATCCCACTAAATCTCAATTTATCCCCAATACACTAGGTATAGCTATTATATTGTGTCATGAGTAAAATACACTATAGTTTGGGGAATTCTAGAAAAAAGTGGAGATAAAACCAGTTAAATACATTAGAACCAAACAAACTTTAAGTATAGCTGGGGATTTGGGTTTGCCTAAGATAATCTCCACTGATTTCCAAAATTACACCAGTACCAAACAATGCTAAAAGAGTTTCGGAGTTCTTTCTTCTTAACAAAGTGGGTGGCTTGCCGCTCAAAAGAGGGGATAAAACAAGTTGAATACACTAGAACCAAATGAAATTTTAACTATAGCGGGGGATTTGAGGTTAACCTCAGATAATCTCTACCAATGTCTAAAAATACACAAGTACCAAACAAGGCCTAAAAATTATGAGAGTTCTTCCTTCTTAACAAAGTGGGTGGCTTGCCACTCACAATAGGCAAGCTCCATATTTCAATTTGGATTTGGTAGATGTTGTGTTGTATACAAGCGTGCGGAGTATGAATGCATGGTTCTCCCAGTTGCACTTCGTCTTTTTTTATAAACCGGATAAATTCTGGCTCATTTTACTTAAAAACGAAGAGGAAAATTGACCATGTAATTAGAGGGGAACCGGCCGGAAACAGCTACAAATGAACTAATATCGTCAGGAACGCGATCACATTGGGCACCACCGGCCGACCTGGCAATCCCACACAGAGCACAAACGCGTCGACGAATTGAAAGACCACCATCGAGATTGCCATCGAGCATTTCGTCTTCACTCCTCCTTGAACAATCGACACCAACTTCACCTCTGGCGACCATCGACGGAGCAATCGCTGCAAACAACGCCGAAACCCATGTCGGCCCATGCCAACAGTCAGCCACACGGGTCAACGACAGACAGTTTGGACTCGACGACGAACTTCGTAAGGGAGTTGTACTGATTTTTTCAAAGAAATAATCGTATTATTTTTTCTTTCATGCGGCATGTAATTTCAGTTTTTCCATGCCAAACATTGATTCGGCCGAAGAATACCGAAGATGAGCCCGACTCAATTGTTTGTTGCATGTAGCGCATGGCCAGAACACAAACATTGCCCAACCTTGCTACATTTGGGGCTTTATGATATGTATATACTAATCTCGAAGCGGTTCACGGTCATAGAACCCAGTTGCCGCGACCGACCGTTTCTCTCTCGCGACCGCGTCGCCCCCCGCGCGGGCGACCGGTCGCCGCCGCCTGCCCCTCCCAGAGCGCCCCTCCCTCTCCTCTCCTCCGCGGCCGTCGTTGGCGTGCGTCGCCGGGCTAGTCCCGGGCGGCGCCCGCGACGGCGGCCCCTTGCTTTTCCCCCCTCGTCGTTGACCTTGCGCGGGGCGGCGCGGCGACGAGCGGTGCGTCCAGCGGCGGCGGTCCAGCACGGTGGAGCTCCTCCGCAGCAGGGTGGTGTGAGAGGCGGCGGCGCCACCGTTGGTGGCGGCCTTGGCAAGGTCGATCCGGCCAGGCCCTGCAGGCCCAGATCTGGGCCATTTGGGCCCGATCTAGGTCAGGGCGGGTCCTGTTCGTCCTTGCTACTTCGGCTGGACTGGCGAACAAAGCTTGTGACGGGAGTGGCGGTGACGACGCCGCGCCTGCTGCAGCGTGGCGGGCGGGAGCTTTGCGGACTCGTCTGGGTTCGGCCGGGCCTTTGGAGCCGCTGAGGGTAGCGGTGGCGGTGACCTATGTGTTGCAGCGTGGCGGCGGAGACTTCACGGACCTACCAGGCCCGGCCGGGCCTATCCGGCCTGGTGTGTCTCTGCTGCCGCGTCCGGTCGGCAACCGCCCCTGGCGGTGGAGGATGCCCTCCAGGTGGTTGTGTTGCTGCCGCCCTCTGGCTCCATGGTGGCCTGGTGTGCTCTTGCTTGCCGTGTCCGGTCGGCTACCGTCTATGACGGTGGAGACTGGTCCCTCCCGCGTGGATGTCGTACTGCCGCTCCTTGTCTACGACGGGTTCTTCACGGTTCGGTCGGCCTCGCAGCGAGTACCATGGTGATACGACGTTGGTGACTTCAATTCCGTGGTGGCGTATGATGGTGGCGGCAAGACGGATGGAGCGCTTCAGATTGTCCAGTGATGTGGTTTTTTTGGGGGTCGGGAGAAATCCATGTCATCTTGACACCGACGCGGTGACGCTTCGAGTGTCGTTGTTCCTTCCTGAAGGGTGTCGGATGTACCTCTTCCCCACTACCTATAGCGTACCGGGGGAAACCCTAGGACCAGTCCGGGCAACAATAGCGTTATTGTTGTTTCCTTCTTGGAGGTGTTGTTTGGTACGCGGTGATTCCGAGTGCTAGGATTGTGGTGGGAATTTGCCGGAGAGGACGCAGCGGTTGCGAGTCACTTTCGTTTTCGTTGATCCGTCAATGTTGGCATTGTTTTCTCTTATTTTCTCTTTCTTTTCTTTTGGGCGTATATGTGTTGTTTGCCCCAGCAGTGGTCTCACAGTTGTATCGGGTGGTTTCTATATTAATATAGCGGGGCGAAACCATATTTCTTCAGTTCACAGTCACATTCATCATTAGTAACAAAACATGAACGGCAACCGCACACCCCGAAACAAACCTTGCCTAAAGTGCCTTTCAAGATCGGACTCTGAGAGTGAGAAAATCCTTCCAAAATGAGCAAGGTGGCAGCATTTTGCGCTACGTATGTCGGTTTCTCGCATACACTAACTCATCATAATGGGAAAGCATATACTCCCGGTCTGCTGCAAAATCCTATCACCCTTCTGAGAAAACCATCTCTTGAGACTGCGACACGTATAAGTTGGCCTCCATTGTTCCCATATCTATCAAAGAAAGAAAGCCCATAATGCTGCAAGTTCTGACTACGAGAATAGATCAGAAAGAAGACGCGAGAGGGAGCAAGATCTGGTACTGAATAATAGCGACATGCAACTGACCAAGATGGATACTTACGGCTGCAGCGTCAACACTCAACAATGTCGTGGCGCCACATGAAGCATCAACGTGGAAGTGCTATCGTGTTCATTTGAAAGAAAACCAGCGGGGAACATAGACGAGTGTCTTCCGAAATTATAAAATGTACAGTGAAATATTGCATTATGCTGAAGCTCATCAAGTCTGCAGAAAACGCATGATCCCATGCATGGCTGGCAGTGCAACAGTACGATTTTCATTCCGATGTATGCCGACCATTGACTTTCCTTCGCATAATAAGAGAAGAAGATTGCATATCAGTCTACAAAAAACTTTGTTTATAGAAATGTGATTTTCTATAAACATGTAGTAAGAAATACTCCCGCTGTTCCATAATATAAGATTTTTTGACCTCTCCCTCTTGCTCGCTCCCCGCAGGCGACAGGGGCGAACCCTAGATCGAGCCGCCCCAGCGCCTCCCCTCCTCCTTCCCCCACCGCCGCTGCCGGCGGGAGCCGCCGGGAAAATACCGTGCGGTGACAGCGGCGGAGGATCTCCTTCACCCGCGCTCCAGGGTGGCCTCGCGGGGCGGCTGCGGCTGGCGGCGGTGTGACCTCGACAGCTCCCTCGGCCGGCGGCGCGCCTCGGCTCCCCTATGCTTGGGTCTCGGTGGCGGCGAGGGCCCTTCTCGCGCTTGGTGGACTTGGGGAGGAAGAGCTCGCCTTGGGTGCTGGTGGGCCGGCGTAGCCATTGTCGGCTTGGGCTGACGGCGGCGTTCTTCTTGCTGCTCCTGCGTTGAAGATTCGGGAGAGGTCACCGGGTAGCGCGGTCGCGGACGAGTGCCCCGGCCGCCTCTTGTGCACGGGCCGGGGCAGGGGCCCCGGGCCCTGGCAAGCCCTGATGTTGTATTATCTCCGGATCTGACGGCTCTTGCAACCGTGGGGGCTGCTGGCCTTCGATCGCAGGAGGTGCAGTTACGGTGGTCTTCGGCTCTCCTTTCAGTTTTGGCGGCGCGTGGAGTTGGGATGCCGGGGCGGGGGCCCTGGATGGTGGTGAACTTGTGGGTTGGCGGGCGAGCCCAAAGTTCTAGTGGTGCTGGCTGGGACCATGGCCGTGGGGACGGGTGGTGCCCAACGACTTGCGCTCCGTGATATGGGAGGTGGAGAGGTCTTGCCGAGGGGAAACCCTTCCCAGATTTTTCCCGGGCCGTGGCGGCAGCGTCCGTGGACGTCGTTCCCTTCTTGAAGGCGTCGCGGTGGCTTTCCTCTACCCTCCTTACGCGCTCCGGTTGAAAACCCAAGATCTTCGGATCGGGCGGTGGCGGCGCTCTGCGTCGTGCTCTTCTTGGAGACGTCGTCTTGGAGCTCACGGTGGGTAGCTCTCTGGAGGTTGAATGGCGGTCTTTTCGGCTAGCTTCCTACGGCAAAGCTTGTAGCTTGATCTGCACTTTCGGCGTTTCTCTGCTTGGACCTCCTTTGTGTGCCTCAGCGAGTTGGTGCTCCCATGTGACTGTTTCTGCTGACCGGGTCTCGGCGGTGTGCAGTGTGTGTTGGTGCGCCGGTCTTGGCTCTAGGGTGAGGTTCGGCCCGACGACTTTGCCCGTGTTGACGGTGTGCAGCGTGTGTCGGTGTGCCGGTCTGACCTCAAGGGCGAGCTTCGGCCTAACAACTTTGCCCGCCGAGCTAGTTCTCAACTTCTTCGGAGTAGTTCTTAGGTGGTGCCCGCCTCGTCGGAGTTTGGTTGTCCTGTGAGTGTAGTTCGTTGTTGTAAGCTGGGTTCAGCACCCTTGTCGCCGTTCAGGGCGTTATTAATTTAACGTTGGACCTCTGGCCTTTTATTTAAAAAAAAATATAAGATGTTTTAGTCTTTTTTCACATGCACATGCATACACATGTATCTAGACACGTTTAAATGCATGTATCCATTCTTTTTAGTATGAATCTAGACATGCTAACACCTAAAACATCTTACATTGTGAAACGGAGGGAGTATGCATGAGTAGTGATGGTGTAGCGTTTGTCACTACTCATTGTTGAAGTTGCGTTTTCCAAATCTCTCAAATGGATGTGATTTTGAACTTCAAGTTTTACTCCCTCCGTTTCAAATTACTTGACTTGAGTTTGTCCAAATACGGATGTATCTAAACACTAAATAAGTATAGATATATCCGTATTTGGACAAACCAAAGTCAAGTAATTTGGAACGGGTGAGTACATGTTAATAAAACATCACCTTCCCCAACTCTATGTATTTTCTTTCATAATTTTTAGAAACCTCGAAACATATTTTTCACTCCGCAATTTGATTTTACCGGATATTTTGTCAACTATATACATGCTGGATGCATCAGTAAAATCGACTTGTGCTGTGAAAATAAACCTTTCTTGCTTGCGGTTTAATTCTACTTCGCTAAACTTGATTTCAGTGGCACATCATCGAATATCGTCCAATATTCTGGCTCCATTCATCCCATGTTGCATGTGGACGTGGTATACGCGCAGAGGACAATAGGTACACTGGTCCCTTAATCTGGCTACGATTTGTGGCTTCATACATCACCAGGTAGCTAGCTAGCTCTGTCAATTAATTTGTGGTCCGACTATGAAGCAGCTCACGATCACATTCCTCAATCAAAATCATACTCGAAGTAATTATATCTTCCTACAGCGCCTTCCAGTAATGTCCATCGGTCAATTGTTTGGAATAGAGGGAAGCCTAGCCACACCTATGATTTATCTGGATAAATGAAGCCAACTCGGGTCAATTCATTTCCGTATTTTGTTATCATAGGTACAAGGACATGGAGGCGGTGTTTTGAATCATAGGGCTACCTAGATACTCCTATTATAGAAAATAAAATTTAAAGCATTTTAAAATGTCAAAAAATTCAACAATTTATTTTGGTTGTACATCCGGACATTCTATGTTCACACATAAAGTTTCGCGAAGAAAAGACATTTTTGTGACTTCTGTAAAAAGAAAAATTTCGGTGCTACGAAATGAGTTTTCCCCCAACTTTTTTTTTGTTGCCTTTCTAACACATGCCACCAGAAAATTTCTACTCCCTCCGTTTCAATTTAGTTGACTTGCTATGCACCACATGTGGATGTATCTATACATGTAACATGTCTAGATACATCCATATTTGGTGGATAGCAAGTCAATTAAATTGGAGCGGAGCGAGTACTTTTCTTTAACACAGGAAACCTAGAATCTAAGTCTTCTGGAGGGACAGTGGCGAGATGGTGGCGACAATATTGGTGTTGTTCTCCCTCTAAGGTCTTCGTTTTCAAGCATTATAGCTGGAGGAGTCTGCAGGTGGAGCGGTGTTGCATCTACCGCATTGAAGACGTCGAGTCTCGACGCATGACACAACGGAGTATTGGTCTCGGATGCGTGATGATGGACGCGCGTAGGGCGGTGACGTTGTATGGCGTCGTGGCGGCATCGATGCCATGCCTGGCGAGGGTCTTCGCTTCAATCTATATGTTGGAGATGGGTTGGGGAAAATGGCGGAGGAGGCTTTCGGAGCATGTGCATAAGGCGGTATCTCTCGAGTTGGCCAATGATCTGGCGATGGATGTGGCCAGGGCACATAAGGCGACGTTGCAAGTTGTGGTGCATTGTCACTATTTGGCGGCTTCGTCTTGTATGATCATTCATTGTAAAACTGATTGCCAGTCTATATTGAATAAATGAAATAACGTCCGTATGCATCTCTTCGATGAGGAAGCCAGGGTGATTCACCTTTTCAAGATTTTATCTTAGAAAATATAGAATATCGTTTGTTATCACGGGAAAATTTCAATTGGTCGGAGTAGATGAAAATCTTCCTCCAAAATATTGGGTGACAGAATCCGCATGAAAAAATCTTAAGCATTCCAATACTACGAATCAATCAAGTGACCTATACAGAAAAAAAAAATTAAGGATCAAAGTCCTCTAAAATTCCTGTGGAATTCTTTCGAATAAAAGGAGCTGTAGTTTTTGAATGAGTGGCACACTGCCAGTACTAGTTCCCAATCCAAGGATCGAATGACTAGAGTGGTTGAACAAGTTTGCAGCGAAATTGATTGAGCATCTGGACGCGGTGGGTCGCCGCTGTTTGCAATACCCAGAACAAACAAGCATCATTGCATGTACGTGTTGATCTACGATGGGTCGCTGCCAGGTCCCACCACATCTCATATCTAGCGAGCTCGACCCACCACATACTCTGTTTTCTCTGCCATGGCGAAATCAGTGTCTCTTTCTTACTGTAGCTGGATCACCATCTGGCTCCGGGATGACTCGGATGCTCATCGCCACATGGACCATGACTGATCCACCGAGATATCCTAAAAGTATTAGACAACTTGCAGAATATATGGCTAAACTGCGATACCAATATGTTAAGCGTGAACAGAAGAACATTGCCATGGTCTCTGTTGGTCGAAATTATTGAGGTATACCAAAAATACATTGCACAAAGTAGGCATGAAGCATATTGCACACTTTGCATTGTCAGCTTAGCCCTTTCAGTGTGATCGGTGCGTGAAACACAATATAATATCATAGTTGGTGAGTAAAAAAAACATTTGCTTTTTTTTTTTTTGAACAAGGGGAGGGATCCCCAAGGATTCCGACTACATTAGTCGGTGGGAATACAGTTTACATCAAGGACCAGAAAATAAAAGAAAATTACAACCAAGCCCTTGACTTTTACAGAAAGGACCTTAACCGGATTAAAAGAAACACAATTGGGTCCTTCTCCACCGAGCGAGAAGTACAACTCAACACGACGGCCGCCGGTGCCATCGCCGGGGACGGAACCACTTGGAGACGACACGACGATGTGCGCCACCGTGGAACTGAAGAGGGGCCTCCGCAATGGCACGCCGGCTTGGAGGTTGAAGATGATGTGGCACAAGGAGCACCACAGCTCGGAGTGGCCCCATCGGCCGAAGATAACGGCGACGCAAATTCGTCGCCATTGATGAACTCCGAAGCTAGCAGTCAGAAGAGCTCCCCCAAGAAACTGTTGATCCAAGACTCCAGTCTTCTTCCCCGCAACCCCCGCGCCATAGAAGAGTAGCAACCTTCGATCCAGCAGCTCCACACAGAACAGACGATTATTAGAACAGCGGCGCTTGGTACCTGACGCCGAGAATCTCCTCCATGGAGCTCCAGCAAACGACAGGATCTTGCACTCCAGCGATGCGTCCGCCTCACCGCCGGGATAGCCGCTGCGCTCCTCTTCTTTTCCCCCTCGCCACCGAGGCCGGCCAGGAGAAGGAGAGTGATCCACAGAGGCACTTATTGAATAAAGCTGCCGTCGATTCGCCTCCGCGTTTCCTCCACCTTGGAAGCTTGACGGAGAGCAGATCGATGGCGAGCTCGACACCGCGCCCGAGCGCCAGAGCTACAAGCCTTTGGGAGAGGGAAGACGGGCCATACGCCACGAAAACCAGCTCACCACAAACCAGAAACCCTAATCTACTCCCTAATCTATTTTTTTACAAGGTGGGCCGGCACCCTAGATCAGCTCCATGCCAGCCAGCGCGAGCGCTGACGGCAAGGGCGGCCAGATCTGGGCGGAGAGGACGATGGACTCTCAACGAGGAGAGGAGATGAGGAGAAGAGAGGAGAGGAAGATGATACTTAGCTAAACTGATCGTCTTTGTGTGATGCAAAACATTTGCTTTTGACTTGAGCCAATGCGTACAAGAGCATACATATAAGCTAAATCAGGCAGGTTGTTTTATCGAATATTTAGGGTCTTTGATTCGGAAGATTTGTAGGATTTGAAAAGGCCAATAAACATATAAGAAAATATCTTCAGAATCAGATTAACTTTGTAGCCATGGACTTAATATTCACTATATATTACACATTTTCTCCTCCGCTCCAGTCCTCCTCCTTCTCCTCCCAATAGCAAATCGCCGCCGCCGCCGCGACCCGGAATAAAGAGTTCGACTCGGTCAAACCCTACCTCTTTGCGAGCATACATTAGAAATCCTCTCGTCCGCCCCCGTGCGGCTACTGAGGGGAAACACTAATCCTCGCCGTCGCTCGGTCCTCCTCTCCTCCTTCCCTTCACTCTCCGCCGCCACAGTGCGCCGCCGGGTGAAGCCCGGTTGGACGGCGACGACGGGATCAATTGTCTTCTCGCGTTGGGAGGCCAGCTTGGGCCGTCGCCCTTGGCTAGGGTGTGGTGTTGTCGAGCATAAAATTGTCTCTGGTCCACTAGCGCGTAGCGCTTGGTGTGGCGGAGGAGCGACGAACGGCGCTTCGGGCCGAAGGCATCGGTGATGCACTGCGCGTCTGCGTCTTCTCCCTACTGACGGCGGGGCCTTTGGCTGGGCCAAGTTGGATGGATCTTCCAGATTCATCCAGCCCGATGTGGTACTTCTTGCTGTGCTGATGGGCGTCTTTGACGATCAGCTACGCCTTTAGATCATCTGGGTTGCGGGACTTCCATCGAGGGGAAATCTTATGTCTGGATCTACCATCGAGGATGATGCGGCGACGTCTGTGGGCGGCGCTCTTTGGTGGGCATCATCACGGTGGTGGTCATCTCGAACTCCGAGGGAAACCTTAGGTTCGGCTTGCCAGACCGGACAGTGGCGGTGTGTGGCGTCGTCTACCTCCTTGGAGGCACTATTTTTTAGCCCGTTCCGGTGAGATCTCGGAGGCGTGGCGGTGTTGGATCACCACGTAGGTTTGGCTAGAAGGGTCGTCTGCTCCGGGGGAAACCCTGGATCTGGGAAACCCTCGTAGGGGCATCGCCTTTGGAGCACGCGCTGCCTGAAGTGGCCCTAAGGTGGTGTGGAGTATTACCTACCGCATTGAAGACGATGGGTTTCGGCGGCTTGATGCAGCGAAGTCTCGACGGCGGATGGGTGTTGATGGACGAGCTTGGTACGGTGGTGTTGTGTGGCGTCGTGGCAACATCGACGGCAAGCCTGACAAGTTCATTGCGTTGATCACTCCCGAAGAAGGGTTGGCGGAAGACGGAGTGTATGCATGTGGTGTGCGTTGATATCCATTGGACCCGTTTGTGTTCCCGGCTCGCCGTTGTAACAGCCCGAAGTGGAAACCCTAAAAAAAAACCCGTGTAAAATTTTCGCTTTTGTGTTCCTAGCATCATGGCATCCTTGCATCAAGTGTAACAATTGGAACCGTTAACTTGTCACTAGGGATTTGTGCTAGGGAAGTGTTGATGTTGCTAGGGAATTGTGGGTGTTGCTAGGGAATTGTTGTGGCTTGGCACCGCTTCAAACAAGATGCTAAATTTTGATTCAACCATTTTTCAAAACAACGAAGGCACTCAATCTTGCAAATAAAATTACTTCGACATCTCCTATTTGTCAAGAAAGTTCCAAGAGCTCCAAAACAATATTTTGCACTTGCTCCAAATTGTTAAAGGAGCAACACCTTTGAATTTAGAAAAATGCCCTATCCACCTTTCTGAACAAAAGGAGTTCGAAACATTTTATTTGGAGGCGCCAATTTTTGTGGAGCTTCCACATGGTATGAAAAGGCTGCACAAATTATTTCATAATTTTTGGAAGTGTGTAAGTGCTCCAATTAAATCACTGAAGCAACTGGTTTTAAAAGGTTTTATATTTTAAAACAGAGAAGGACCTATCCGTGAGGAAATTAAAACCTCCAGGGGGTTATCGGCAAAATGCCATCGTCTCTCTCCTTCCTCTCTGTAGCGACCGAGAAACACCGGCCGAGCCGCACCAGCTCGCCGTCCCGCTCCTCTCCCATGCCCGGCCCGGGCCCTCCGCCCTCTCCCCTGCAGAAGCAGAGCAAGCACGCGCTGCCCCTGCCCTATCCACTCACCCTCGACTTGTTTTCCTCGTTCCCCATTTCTCTCCCCACCATGGCCGCATGGAGCTCGAGCTCCGCCGCCTGCCGCCGCTGATTGAGGCCATCCCGGGTAAATCGAGGACCGTAGTGAGGTCCGCCGCGTCGTCCTCCCCCACCTGGCCGAAGGAATTGAGTCGGGGCTCTGCGAATCAACCGCGCCACCGCGTTCTTCGTCGACCACCGCCGCCGCCTCGCACGGGCGATTCCCACCGTTCCCTCCGTCTCCAACCCCGCCGTCGCTACCCACGAGCTCCTGGTGAGCTGCTGCTCCTCCCCATGTCCTCCTCCTCGTCTCTCACGAGCTGTGGCTCGAGTTAGTTGCGCTCGCCGTCGCGTCGGATATTCCGACCAGCGTCGAGCCGGATAGTCTGGATGAGGCCAGTGCGAGGGATTCTTCTGGTCCTTAGTCGTTTCTCTGCCCTCTCCACCGATCGGATAATCCGAATTCTAAAACATCGGATTTTCCGATTGATGTCAGTACCATCTTTTCCTCGGTCCTTAGCCGTTTTTAGAGAGTGCTGCTTCTATCGGACTTTCCGAGTGGAATTAATTCGGATAATCCGAAATATTTCAGTACCAAATAAATTCCAAATTCTTCTTTTCTAAAGCTAAACAATTAGTTTCCCTCGTTGTTTAGCCTAATTCATAAAAGGGGACAGATTTTAAAAGAGGAAATAAAATAATTAAAAGAACATATCTACTTTAGTAAGTTATAAAAAGTAATACCTTTTTAATCGGTCATCATAAATTTGGCGTGTTATACCAAAATTGGGCACAAATTTGTGAACTAACCCTTTTAAAATGTTGTCATACATATTTGCTCACCGTAACCGTAATGCACCTCCGGACACTAGGAGATTCATTAAGATAAATATGGGGTGTACTCCTCTCTCGTCGAGTATTGTTTCTCGCCCCGTTTAAATTGTCGGCTAGTGTATAATAAGTCGATGCATTAAAATGTCATATCATCATCTCTGTATGCATTGCACAATTGCCATGTGTTGATTGTTGTTTCTGCTTTCCGGTGTTGTTTGCTCTCCGGTAGATCACGAGTCCGGAGTCGAGCATCATTACTCCGACGAGCAGTTTGACTACTCCGCTCAACAAGGCAAGCGTAATTCCCCCATATGAGCATGTCTTATCCTATTTTCCGCAAATATTTTCTCCACTATAATATTGCATGCGGTTCCAAATGTCAATTTGCTTGGATTAGAGTATCCTATAGTTGCATTAAGATTCCGATGCCAATTACCTGTTTCCCCTCCTATTATCCATAGGATTGTACTGTTGGCCTGAAATAATTAACTATGCAGTGTTGATGCTTAGCCATGCTTAGTTAAAATGCTTAGCAGTCCGGTGGATGTTTCATGGTTGGAAACAGGTGATGAGATGTACAGATGATGGTGGAGAATTGTGGTGACGGATAATAAAATGCTTAAAGGTGGGGATGAGAGGCCACTATGGTTGTGGTGCTTTGTCTCGTTCTCGCCGCCTAGGTGCGAGTTCTTTACCTCCCGAACCAAGACTGAGCGTGCAACCATGCGTGAGGCCTATGCATTCGCAGTGCAGGAACCCTCAGAGACTAAATAACTCGAGCGGGGCTAGCCGGGTCCTCTAGTTCAGGCTTCCATTTGCGCGTGTGTGATGATGGTGGTATGAACTGAGATGAGGGTTGTGGTATTAGGAAAATAAGTGGCTGTGGTGCGGGTGTTGCAGGCACTGGCAGTCCTGCCACCACTGATGATCCTGGAAAGTCCTTAACGAGGGAGAAGTCGACACCGCTCTCACCCAGCCGGCTTTCCAAGGAAGAGAGCTAATGCGCAGGTATTGGGCCGGACGATACGCGTGGTAAGCATTGTACACCCCTGCAGGGTAAATCTTTTCGAAAAGCCGTGTCCACGGTTAAGGACAACTTGGGAAAGGACGATAAGATCATAGAATAACTTTAACGGAATGATTAAAAACTGGGTACTAAAGGTACCACTTCAAGATTGCAAGGTTGACTTCCTCGAGGGTGATTCGGGGAGGTGTCTTTGATGAACAGGTACAGTGGTTGATGATGAGAGTTGTGATCAGAAGAAAAGAGTCACTTCTTACCCCTTTTAAAAATACTCTGAATAGTCGATGCCTTCGAGTTATGTTTTCATAAATAAAATCAGCTTTATGCAAAACAGCCATATAACTTTGAAAGCCTCATCGAGCTAAAACTCTATATATAATCTTGCGAGTTCGTCGAACTCAACGTCGTTTGTTTTATTTCAGAGGAGGACTTCACCGACCTCGAAGGTGGGTTCTTTGTGGACGTCGACGAGTAGTCTGGGGTTCCCAGGTGGCAGCTTGGGACATCCCGGAGCAGCTGGCGCTGGATGTTTATTTATAGGCCTCTTAGGCCATATCTGGATCTTGTTGTTTAGAACAACTTATTTTTGCTTCCGCTTGTTGTAATGTTGGGTCTGTGACCTCTGGTTGTCATTTGCTATCTTTCTTTATTATAAGAGTTGAACTATATGTTTTGTGTCGTAGAGTCTGTGATGTGTCAGTTGTTCCACAAGTCTTAATCTCTCTATTATGCATTGAGGGTTGTGCCTGTGTTAAGGCATCAATCGGGGTATTGTGTTGCCGATGATCCATACCGAGCAACACCTGCCAAAGGTTTTGGCCGGGGATTGGTAAACCCGTAACCTCCGGTTGTATCGCTTAACCGGTGACACACAACATCACTGTATAACAGTCGAGTCGGGGCGCCACACCCGTTGGGCAACTTGGTGAGGCCATCAAATTTAGATGATGTGTGTAGTTGTGTGAAGTCAGGGTAAGAGGCCCAGATCGTTCCACTCCCTCATTGAGTTTGTAATAAGTGTAGATACAGTTTCAACCTCCATTTTGAAAAGAAAAAAAGAAACCATTTGATTTTAACTTGAGCCTATGCATAGAAATCATAGATAAGAGAGATTACACAAGCCTATAAGATAAGTCGGGCCGGTGGTTTTGTCGAAATTTACGTTTTTTGATTCGCGGGGTTTGAAGGATTAAAAAACCTATATGTTGCGACACATAAGTTGCCCTCCACTGTTCCCCTATCTACTCCGTACCAGTTAAAAAGGCTCATAATGCTGCAAGTTCTGACTACGATAAGAGATCAGAAAGAAGACGCGAGAGGGAGCAAGATTTGGCACAGAGTAATAGCCATGTGTAAGTGATTTGGATTAATACGTGTGACTAGAGCGTCAACACTCAACGACGGCGTGGCGCCACATGCAGCACCAACGTACTATCGCTGTTCCTTGGAAGAAAACGCTAGTGTCTTCAGAATTATGAACAATGTACAGTAAAATGTATTGCATTATGTACCCATGGTTATACCCGCAAACAATAATTGCATTATTTTTAAACACGCGGTCCCATGCATGGCTGGCAGTACATATGATTTTGATTTTGATATCCAACATTCTTTTTCTTTCACAAAAGAAAAGAAGAACGTATATCTTAGTTCACTTAAGAAAAAAAACATAACAAATACTCCCTCCGTCCGAAAAACGATGTCAAAAAATAGATATATCTAGACATATTTTATTGCTAGATATATCAATTTTAGTGACACCTTTTTCCGAATGGAGTGAGTACTTAAGGAGCAGACTATGTAACAGTCGTCTGAGAAACTCCGATAAATACCTCAGAAGGATCCGAAACATGAATATTGACATGATAGATCAGTGTGCGTACACGTAAAATGCCATGAAAAAGAAATAAAGGGGAAGATAGGTGCTTGAGAAGTTGTTCTTTCTGCGTAGTTACGATGATATTCTTCTTCACCAAACTTGATTTGAGTGGCACGTACGTCAACGAACCATGTCCAAAATAATGGCTACATTCATCCGCATGTTGCATGTGGCCGTGGTATACGGAAGGAGCTAGGCGTCCCCTGGAGGATCCCGCGCTCCGATCCCCCGGGTGGACAGCTGTCCGATCGAGCTCTGTGCGATCATTGGATCCCGCGTCCCCATCGCATGTCGGCTAATTTTTTTAAATAATACATTTTTTTACGGAAAATTGACGAATATTACGCGGTATGAGATTATTTCAAAAATAATACACCCTAATTTGCGGCCACAACGATAGGTACTAATCATCGGGGTCAGGACGATTGGGTCATCGTCCGTCGGCTGCACGTGCTGGAGGACCTGCTCGTCGGCGGCCAACACGATAAGTACTAATCGTCGGGGCCAAAACGATATGTACTAATCGTCCAGGCCCTGGACGATTAGTGCATGCATGAGTTGCTCACGTTAGTAAAGCAAAAGCAGACGATCAGCTCGACGTGCGTGCTCGCCGGGCTGCCATGCGTGCAGGCACGTCGTGCGTGGTCGCCGGGCTAGCCGTGTGTGCACTCGCTGGCTCGCCGTTGACGCGTGTGGTTTCGTTGCTAGACAGCTCGAGCAGTTCAATCGATCGATCGTTGAGTGCTAGTGCATACACAGCCAGCTCGGGCTCGTGCGTGCACGCATGCGTGCGTATGCACACATCCTAGCACGGCGGCCTGGCGACCACGCACGGCTAGCCTGTCCGCGTCGGCGAGCGCCCGCACGCACGGCAGTCCGGTGAGCCAGCGAGTGCACACATGGATAGCCCGGCGACCACGCACGATAGCCCGGCGACCAGGCACGGCGAGCATGCACGGCAGCCCGGTGAGCACACACGTCGAGCTGATCGTCTGCTCTTACTTCGCTAATGTAAGCAACGCATGCATGCGTGCATGCACCAGTCGTCCAGGGCCTGGACGATTAGTACCTATCGTTGTGGCCGCAAATTAGGGTGTATTATTTTTGAAATAATTTCAGACAGCGTAATATTCGTCGATTTTCCGTAAAAAATGTATTATTTAAAAAAAATTAGCTCGCATGTCGCGTGCGGAAACGTCGCTGTCGGCGCATGTGTACCCGTCTCCCCAGTGGCCCAAACTGCAGCATTGTCTGACTTTTCTCCCGCAGAAAACTACGCGCACGGGCATGACTCCTCGCTGGATCCAGCCAGCTGATTGGTTCGGTAGAAGAAAAGAATAAAAAGAGAGAGATTGACTCTGGCACGTGCAGCCCAAGGAAGGAAAATATATTAGAAAGGATTTGTTTTTTGTCTAGCACGTACAAGTCGGCAGATTTTTTTTTGTCTGGTAGCAATGCCATGCGTCGTCGGTAGCATCGTCGGATCCTCGGTAGCAACATCGTGAGGCGTCGGTACCATCGCCGCCCCGTCGGTAGCAACATCGTGAGACGTCGGTAGCATCCGCATCGCCGTTTGGCAGCATCCGCTCGTAGCATTGCTGGATTCCGTCAGTAGCATCGTCGACTCGTCAGTAGCATCGCCGCGTGCTGTCGGTAGCAATGCTGCACGCCGGTACCATCGTCAGCTCGTCAGTAGCAACGACATGCGCCGTCGGTAGCATCGCCAGCTTGTCGGTAGCAACGCCGCTAGATGTCTGTAGCATCCGCTCGTAGTTTGCCGGATACCGTCGGTAGTATCGTCAGCTCGTCGGTAGAATCCGGATACCGTCGGGTAGCATCATCGACTCGTCAGTAGCAACGACACGCGTCATCGGTAGTATCGCCACGTGCCGTCGGTAGCAACACCGTACACCGGTAGCATCGTCGGCTTGTCGGTAGCAATGTCATGCGCTATCGGTACCAACACCGCGAGTCGTGGACACGTTGTTAGCAAATCTACAAAACCGTTGTAGCAAAAATAAATTGTGCTGTTGTAGAAAAAAGATTTTGCCAAAGACATCGCCGAAGACCGGGTAGCAAAACAATTATACTATTGTAGCAAAATAACAAAATGTGGTAGCAAAATTTCGTGCTATTGTAGAAAAAATAACAAAACTCAGGCGTCATGTAGCATCAGCTTTGCAGGATACCATCGGGTAGCATCGTTGGCTCGTCAGTTGCAGCGACACGCGTATTGGTAGCATCGCCACGTGCCGTCGGTAGCAACACCGCACGGCGGTATCATCGTCGGCTCGTCGGTAGCAATGCCATGCACCATCGGTAGCAACACCGGGAGACATGTACACGTTGTTAGCATAACTACAAAACCCTTGTAGCAAAAATAAATTGTGCTGCTGTAGCAAAAACGACTTCATCAGAGACATCGCCGAAGACCGGGTAGCAAAAAAAATATACTATTGTAGCAAAATAACAAAACTTTGGTAGCAAAAATTCTGTGCTATTATAGCAAAAATAACAAATCTTTGACAGCAAAACTTTGCATCAGTCGAAGTCTATGGCAGCACGATCCCGCGTCTCCCGTAGCAAGGGCGAACGCCGTTGGAAGCATCGCCCCGACGTCTCCGCCACCACCATGACAGCAGCACCGCTGTTGGAGTCAGCGAGCGGTAGCACCGCCGGCTTCCTGTCCCAGCACCATCGGTCGTCGCTCGTAGCAACACCGGCAGATGATGGTAGCAACGCCGACAGAGGACGGTAGCAACGCCGGCGTTCTTCTGTAGCAATGCCGTACGCCGCCCGCCGCCCGGAGCAACACCGGCAGAGGATGGTAGCAACGCCGACAAAGGACGGTAGCAACGCCGCCGTTCTTCTGTAGCAACACCGTACGCCGCCCGCCGACCGGAGCAACGCCGCCAGCGGACTGTAGCAACCCCGCCAGAGGACGGTAGCAACGCCGCCGTTAAGTTCTTCTGTAGCAACACCGTACACCACTCCCATCAACACCGGCCGCCGCTCATAGCAACGCCACCCAACGTCGCCGCCTCGCCGGTGAACGGTAGCAACAACATATGCCCGCTCGTAGCAACACCGGCTGGCGTCTCGGATGGTAGCACCGTCGCGCGCCCGATGTAGCAGGCGATGCCCTTCCTTGGTAGCACTGGCAGCCTATCGCAGCACCGCGCGACATGGCTTCACAGCACCGCCGCCTCCCCCTTGCTGTACGACGACGAATTGCTTCTCCCTCGCTGACTGCACGCAGCGGGCAGCGAGGAGATGCTCCCCGCCCTCCCCTTGACTGCATCTACCGGAGAAAGCGGTGCGGCCATGAGCCCTTTGCAGCAAAGGCAAAAACTCGAGGCGGAGGACGCGAAGGGGATGGGGGCGGTGGCGACGGCGCCGCCCAGGAGCAGCGGTGCGGCCAGCAGCACCGCCAACTCCTTGTAGCAATGGCGGTCGATGCTCGCATCACAGGTGGCCACCACTCCCGGTAAAATCAGCGGCGGGCAACAACTGATTTTCATGGCGTGCTCCCGTGCGTGGGAGAGGAGCAGGGAGGCAGCACATCCCAGAAAACAAATAGGGCGCGGGACAGAGGAGATCCATGGCGTGATCCTATGTGTGGAGCTGGAAGCAGCGCATGGCGGCACCGCGGCCAGGAGCGCAGACGACGGATCAGGGGCGTGTTGTTCTGTGGTGTTCTTGTGGGAGGCAATGGGGAGAAAAGCGGACAGCAAAGACGGGAGGCAGAAGATAAGGACGGGGATGCGGTGCGGCCCGAGTGGTTGAGCAAGTGTGCAGGAAACTGATTGAGCATCTGGACGCGGTGGGTCGCCGCTGTTTGCAATAATCACCAAGACAAACATATGCCCTTCAATCGATGATGGGTCGCTGCCATGTCCCGTCCGCGTCTCAACTCTTAAGCCAATCGAGCTCGACCCGCCACATAATCCGTACTTGTTTTCTCTGCCGTGACGACATCAATGTTTTCTCCAATGTGGATCACCATCTCTTGCTGTGAGATGACTCGGATGCTCATCCCCGCATGGATAATGGCTAATACATCCGAGATATTCCAAAAAGAACTAGACAACTTGCACAAAATAGCTCATGGTACGAATCCTGACCCAAATCCAATGATCAGGTCATTTTTTCTCGGCTGCAACCATGTGTCTTATCTTGGGAAAATCTCAACTGAAACTCATGTGAAACTACGAGAGCAGCACGGATCACCAGGAAATCCCACAGTTCAGGATTTGACTGAACTCTAACTTAATTGTGATTCCATTGAGGATTAGCAAAAACGATATATTAAGTGTGAGTAGAAGAAGAAAATTAACATGCTCTCTAGTGGTCAAAGTTATTGTGGTAACCAACAGACTAATCAGGAAGTTAGCCAAAATTCAAATCAGACGTTGATATTATTGTTCAAGAAAATTAGGGCACCTTTGATTCGAAAGATCCGCATATTTCTAAAATAGAGAAAAAGCGATGTGAGGTTTAGAGAAAATTCTCAAAAAAAAAAATGAACTTAATATTCAGAGCATGCTCCACCTCTTACCTCTACTTGTGACATGGAGAATTGAAAAGCATTATGTATTCTATTACTTTTACTTGTATAAAAATAGGACAGTTGTCTACAGGATCAAAGTTTTTTTTAAGAAGGTTCGCAGTTATGGAAAATAAACTTTGTAAATCATATCTCTGAATTCTACTTAAAAATAGGAAATTTGTGAGCTAGAGAATTGAAAGGCACTCTGTTGTGGGCATGATTGCATTTGGACAAGGTTTGTTAGATTGTACCCTAGAACATAAAGAAATATATTGAAGAGATGTTTGAGCCAACTAAAATATCTTAAATTTGAATAAAAAACCTACAAATCAGACCACCTGCAGGAGAAGAAAATCTGAAATTAGCTTCCTCCAATTCTCTAATAAAATTCGTTTGAACCAAGGAGGCCGCCTTCAAGAGATAATTACAACTCACTTAAGCAGTACCTCAAGCCGACTTATGCAACTAGGAGAAAACAACATCACTAAACTCAAGGGAAAGCGACATGTTGTCTACAAGATTAGGCAGATCTTGGTTCTCCACAACCATTGGAGCTCACTGAGGCCATGATGTATACTGCTTATCATATTACGCATCCTGGTGGGTGTCATCTGTCTTTTTTTCCCCATTCTACACCTACTCCGCTGTGTTTCAACCCAACACCATCCAGACATCCAGTCATCCTCATAGGTGGCATTTTCGTCGCGACTGAATAATGATTGCCTGCAACTATGCACTATACGGATCAGCACGATCCATATAGGTAGTATAATTACCCGTTTGTTTGTTCCATTTTTTTTCTTATTTGTTGTTTGGTAATGGCTGGTGAAGTGGACCTCCTGAGAAGTGATGAGCATCTGACTCAGCTCTCGAAGGAACAGATAAATTCAAAGCGCGTTTTAACTCTTCTTCTCCAGCCATATATACGTGCGTGCATGTACATCACGAGTAAACCGTGCCATTCGTTTGCTTCTTCCGGAGTACTGTACCAACTACATATATTTTGTTCACTTTTCAAATCGTCCTTCGATGTGACAGCCAGTAACTGCGTCTTACTATGAGACCAAAGCAAAGATTAATTTACATCAACTACTTGGAGTGGATAGGGAGGAGATTTTGTCTGTATCGGTATATTTGTCCCCAATCGGTAAAAACTTAATTTTTTTAGCAAGGTGACTAAAAAATGTTGCTCTAATAGCATCGCTAAAATTGGTCCTGTAAAACATTTTATGAGGCTGAGTTAAATCGTCTGTATCGGTATATTTGTCCCCATTCGGTAAACACTTAAAATTTTAGCAAGGTGACTAAAAAATGTTGCTCTAATAGCAGCGCTAAAATTGGTCCTCTAAAACATTTTACGAGGCTGAGTTAAATCGCCGGTATCGGTATATTTGTCTCCTGCTTGTTTCGTGTGTCGTGCACCTTCCCCCATCCACGTTGGCGTCAGTCGCCACCCGCCTTCACCCACCACCGAGGCATGAACGAAGTCGTCGTCTGCGACTTCCCGATGCGTCTCCGCCCCGTCAACCCCACGTCACAGACCCTCCCGCGAGATGTTCGTGCAAGACGCGGGCGTGGATCCACTAGCAATTTTAAATATAAGGCTAATGAAGAGTAGATATTTCTTTCTCCCGGGCTCCAGTGATCCCTCTAGTTAAAAATAAATAAATAAATCATATTTATAGGTCTCAAAAAATTCTAGAAAAAATCCCGCGTGTTGTCAATTATATGTCCCACAAACGTGCAAAAACTCGGTTCAAATATTTATATTTTGTTCTATACAAAAAAGACAAATGTGTGGATCTAAATGTACATGCTTTTAAATCTTCAAAATATGCAAGATTTGTTATTTCTATGTATCCCAGAATATGAAGTATTTCAAATAAAAAATTTACACGTTTGTAGGATACATCATTAGAAACATGCATGAATTTTTTCAGATTTTTTGAAAGTTAAAAATATGATTTTTGAAAAAAAAAATTAAACCGGAGGAGCACTGGAGCTCGGGAGCAAAAAAGTGTTTTCCGGCTACTGAAGATGCTCTTAGTGGCTAGTGGACGTAGCAGTGAAACGAAAAGATCAGGAGGCAGCAGTGAAAATAATCTGCTGAATCCGTGCACCCTAGTAACGCTGAGTCTGAACAAAAAACAAATCAATCTGTTTCGGTGGCGTACTGGAGGGTTGGAGAGGCCTGCTGGAAACAGGCCGACTCACTCCCGTGGAGGATTCGAGCCCATTCGCCCGTAACGTCGTTCCTCCTTTTTCTTCCCCTTTCACATCGGCTGCTCTGTCACTCGCTCCACTCTTCTTTAGTCCCACCTCGCTTCTTTACAAAAAGTTACACCAGCTTAAATACCGGCCGAAGAATCAGCAATTACACCTTGGAGAGACGTGCGACCGCTTCTGTCTTGAGAGTCGACTTCTGCCTCCACCTTCCGTCCCGGCTCGCTCCCCCCTTTGATCTCCGGCGGCGTCGCCGGCCGGCATGGAAGAGGATGCGCAGCGCGGGCTGTAGATAGTAGCTGTAGGTTTTGTTTTTGTTGTAGCTTGTCACATGTGGCGTCTTGGAGTAGAGCGCTGGATCCCATCGGCCGGAGCTGGTGCGTGCTCGCCATGGTGTTTGTCGATGTGCAGCTCCGGTGGCAGGAGCTGTTGCAAGCGGTGGAGCCGAGGCGAGAGATCTCTGCAAATAAGGTCGTCCTTCCCGTCTTTTCGAGCTTATCCGTTCTGGTGCTGCGCTGGGCGGTGGCTGCTCAGTATCTCCGCCGCGCTTCCGAGGAGGAAGAAGGTCTGGTGGTGCTCGGTTGCGGCTCGATTCAATAAGCGTCGTCTTATCCTTCTTTGTTTCTGCTGTGCTGTTGCATTGCTCTCCCTTCTGGCCTGCCGTGGTGGCGAGGGGACAGGGCAGCTCGATGCGGCGGTCTGCGGTGATGGAGGAGGCCGGGAAAACTGCGATACTGCATACAACTGGAGAATATTCTCGGTGGTCCACGTTCGGCCGCCGACTCAAGGTGCTGGAAGGCAGCAACTCCATACCTCGACGCCTGCGTTGCGTCAGGTCTTCATCAACCTCCATCGGAGGCCCTCTGGAGGACTCGCGGTGGCGCTTCACTCCCGCCATGCATCAAGTGGTTCCGTCCCTGATGCTCGCGTGGGGGGCTGCCGTTCGTGGCCTCGCTTCCTCAGCGGCGACGACGGACTTGATTGTTTTCCCTCTTTTTCGTCCAGGGTTTGTGCTGTAAAACTGAAGGATCATATTACAATTGTTGTATCTCTGAAGGTCCTTCTTGTAAGTTGTACCGTCCCGCTAAATTATGAAGGCAGTATCTAGGCCCTTCGGGTCTTTCCCTGTTAAAAAAAAAAATACCGGCCGAAGTAGTAGGCACGCCGAGCTCAGTCACGAGAGCTTGTCACCCAAGTGGGGGCATCAGGATGGTGTGGATGTTTGGTGCGGAGACTGGGCCTGGGCCTGTCTTGTGACACGCTGGCCTGCCCGTTCCAAGTTGCGTAGAGCGTTCACTGCCCTCTTCCAACGGTGGAAGGATAACAGGCCGCTGCAATACTGGCCCGCTCTGGCTCATTGTCCTTCCAATAACAGACCACCATTTTTTTTTCTCTGCTCCCTGCCAAGGCCATAGTGTTCTGCTAGTTGCTTGGCTCATTTCTTCCTCATAGCAGCAGTAGGTGTGGAACCAACCATGTGTTGACGTGGATACTAAGGCGAGAGTTAGCGTAGTCTATTGCGTTCGAAAGTGATTAACCTGAAAGGATTATGTACTTATTTGGAGTCTACACTGCTTATATATTTTCTCTGCAGTCACCGCTTCAATTCCAGCGGAAATAATCTACTGAAAGCGTGCACCAATATTTGCTTTGGCCGGCTGGCCCGGAATAATGAGCTCTCTTGTGTGAATTTCTTGGCTCGTGGGTACTGAGAAGCCATTGATAAGTTAGTTTGAAACATTCATGGCATCCACGCTCAGGCTTAACCAGGACACGTTTCATTTCTCTTAATGCACCATGATTATCTCCCCGGGTTTCTAGGGAAAGAACAATATAGAGATGACCCAAGAAGCATGAAAGTATATCTAGCCATTGGTAACAAAGCACAGCTATGAACTATCCTCTGGTTAATTTTTCGACGACTGTAAATCTAACAGAGCACATACAGTTTTATCTTTTTTTTTTGCGTCTCACTTAAGATGGTACAAGTTGTAGTATCTGATCAGACACACATCTTTTACACACGCACACCACACACACCACTAGCTGTGAACCTAATCTAGACCTACAACTAGAACCGACTTGTCTGCCCGGTACGAGATTTTTTCCCTCATGGAGCTCACAGGCGAGACCAGAGACACTTATTGATGATGCGGAATACTGTTCCTAGTGAACAGTACCGCTAACACTGTTCCTAGTGAACAGTGCCCCCAGAGTGAGACAGCCCAAAATTCCTCCCTGAGGAGTCGAACCCGGGCTGGGTAGCCTAGCCACTGCTAGCGCTACCACTGAGCTATCGCTCAGTCCTCCACATACAGTTTTATCTCTGCACCTATCAATTCCACCAAGCATCTAATGTTACTTCAGACAAGGGGCCTTCCAACACAAGGCCTCTCAGAAAACCAAATAGGTTACACTATCAGGACAAAACAACAACACAAGCTAAGCTAGCTCTTTTTATCCCCCCCCCCCCCCCCAACAAAGTATCTACATGTCACAGAGATTCGGCTATGCTTATTCTTTCTTTTCCTCCTTTCTTTTTTTGAGGGATATGGGGGGACATGGTGAGATTTCAGTAACAGCAAGCAGCAGAGGCTGCCCTCCGGTGGCACGATGAATCTGATGACGACTGGGGAACATGAAGGTACAAGTCATGATGGTGATTATCTTGTAGAGTAACCCTCTGCTATCGCTGCACCGGGTGTGCGCCATCTATCGGTATCTTTCTCTTGGCTTGACAAGTCTTTGGTTGCGTCAGCTCGAGAGTGGTGGGAAGTCGCCGTTGTCCTTGAGATGATATGGCCCAGCATTCCTGCAAATTATACAATCGAGTTATGCATCGTAAAAGATTAAACACTGAAAGCATGCATGCGAACTGAGCAGAGAAGTTAAAGGGTAAATGCGGAGAGAAAGGATATGCACAAATGCCATACAAAAAGTCTGCCTGTACATAGAGGGTGCCATCTTTTTGTGTGGCAAGCAGCCAAGCACACAATAACAGAAAACATGGGGGAGGAGGTTGGGAACTTCAAAGAATGAATTGGTACGTGAAGAGCCATGCTAATCAGAGTCTCCCAAAGGAAGGCAATACAGAAGCGGATGGAGATTAATGTGGACAGTGCTTTTAGCTAATTACTGAAAACAAAGGTCAGTGGTTCTGTAATGTGAGAAAGCATGGACAGATTCCCGAGTGACATCCATGATTTTTAAGGCGTCCGCCTTAGGGCGCTTAGGCGGTAAGGCGCCCTGGCACCGCCTTAGAATATGCCCGCTTTAGGCGCTTAAGCGTTCGCCTTTACAGTTAGGCGCCCGCTTAGGCGTCAGAGCGGGGGTAGAACGCCTTACCGCCTTAAAAAACCATGGTGGCATCAAGTACCCGGTACGCTTCCAATCCAAATACTTTGGTAGCTGAACCTTATGCTTACCATGATAGTTTCAGCATGACAGCATGGCAGCACACAAGGATTAAAACCACGTCATGTCGGAAACAGAAGGCCACAAATTTGTTAACTTGTGGCAATCCCAGCAATTGATTCTATAACCACGGCGGTATTAAGGCCTTACTTAATGTGTCAACAGACATATTAAGCGGCTCACTTATGTAGAAAACAGGCAATCATTGATTCTACTAGGGTGCATCTGGATTAAAACGGCACCAATATTTCTTTCCAATCGTGTACCAAATAAATAAGGCAATTCTATATGTATTAAAAAAAGACCTAATCTCAACCAGGAAACAGTGGTTTCACAGCAGTACTGCGCAAACGATAAATGAGCATGGTTATTTTATTACGATCTGCTAATAATGCGATATCCAAGATTCTGACCACCACAAGAACGATGTGATAAGTATGGTTTGGTAGATTGTAACAAATCATAAGGAAAATTGTCATACGTGTAACTGTGTTCTTTTCAAAGATAGGCTAAAGTATGGATAATGGCTCTAACCTAACACAAAAAACATGTTTATGAAATTATTAACTGTAGCATGTCTCAATAAACAATAACCCAGCTGTAATATGCTAAAGAAAGAGCTATGAGCTACTAGGCGTCCCTCCCATGAAACAGTTGGTACTATTGCTTTTGATGACTAAAGTAAAGCATCATACTTACCTCATACGATTAGAACCCTTTCCAGGATTTGGTGCTGGAGACACAGGGCTTACAGGTATAGAAGGTTGACCGTTGGCTGCAGAACTTGATCTGATGGCTTGGTCTTGGGAGGTACTCTTAGCTTCTAAAGGCAATGCCCCCAAAGTCCCGAACTCAAGTGTATTGTCTTGTGGGTGAATAAAACCATTGCCACGAATATTATCCCTTGGAGCCCGGGGGGATGGAGATGATAATGGTATCGAGGGGGAGGGGATTCCATGATCATTTACACCAGGAATATAAATCTGCAATGGATGCCTCCATTCGTCCGACGGTGCCATATCTGCAGGCATATCCATTCTGGGATAACGGTGACCCCTGTGATAGTGATTCGGATGGAAATTGTGCCTTCCCCTTTCCCCTCGTCCAGCAGGTGGCCTGTCCTTACACAAAGTCTACAATATACAACAAGGTGGACAAAGTCAGCAAAAACAGAAGACAGAGAAGCCCAAATGAGGATGCACCTTAGCCTTGCAAAAGTAACATAATTCTGCTATAGAAACATAAAACTAGCATGGTGTATTTTCTAGCCTCGTGTACAGAAGATACGGTAACTCCAATAGCGAAATAATTTAAAATACAAAAGAAAAGTAGTGATGTGCATCCAAATATAATCATATGCATGAACATAGACGTGGAATAAAAAAGAACAAAGGAAACACCAGAGACAGTTAAGTCCAAATGCGAACTTTAATTTGTATAGGGCTACGAATGTGCAAAAAGGGAACATACCGGATCAGGAAAGTAGGTGCCTGTTCCACGAGCTCGCATAGGATCATCTGGTTGATAAAATGGCCTGAAAACATAATAACCAGGTGGATAAGAACCAGGGGATATTCCACTTGTACCAGCATACCCGTAACCATGTTTTCTGCCATGGCCATTTGGCGAGCGATTGTTCTGGTACTGTGCAGGTGATGGAGCAGGCATTTGATAGTAGACTTGATTAACTGGGTAATCATGGTTCATTGGATAATCTTCGTGGCACCCTTGTGCATAGTGGAGATTATTTAAATTTGTTCCGTGATCTCCAGTAAGATCTGATAAAATGTAATTGGTCTTACCTACATCACCACCCAACTCTTTCATGTGTACTCCATTGCTATCTGACTCTATTGCTGGTGTTAAGCAGTTCTCCACCGGATGTGAATTCTCATCACCATGCATATTTCCTGTGCCCTTTTCGATGTCATCGCGTGGTGTGAGGGTTTGTATCATAGTTAACACCACCGTTGCCATTTCCCGGCTCATGCAAGAGATGTGGTGCATAGTGAGCATTCCTAGATGGCCAAATTTCACTAGTTGATGGTGCAGCCTCACATAAGTCACTGGCATCCCTCATACTAATAGAACTAGTTACAGGATTTGAAACAGACTTCATTTCCTCATGCTCAACCATAGGATTTTGTTCTTTTTCCTTCAAAGACCCATTATTGAGATCTGAAATGCTGATGTTGTTGAACTGATCAGATAGATCACCAAAAGAATTACTGTGCAAAGGTGAAGAATCCATGTTGTCTCTTTCAACATTGAAGTCCAGCGCGATGTCCTGCACATCTGGCCTTACCATTGTGTGGTTTCTCTTCAATGTGTTCCTAAAGAATTGGTTCACTTCAGGCACAGCAGAACTGGCAGGCACTTGAAGAATCTTCCCAAGCTTCCTGGCACCAAGATCAAATGCACTTCGTATCCGGTAGAAGTTACCTGCACACCGCAGTGGTATTTGGCCAGGGAAATAAAATAAATAAACGTCTGGTCTAAACATCTCGGATAATGCTAAGGACAAAATAAACAACTCAACAGCTTAATGCACATACACAACAGTGCAGCATACCATAATGCCTGTGAGCTGGGTTCAAACCATAATTATCCACGCAACAGATAATAAATCAATGCCATCAGTATCCATGTTCTATAGCCTATCAGACAAACAGCGCACGCAGCGGCATCTGGCAGTGAGGTGGTGAAGGGGGACATTATAAGGGTAGGCAATGCAATTGAACATAGTGGTACTGCTTGATTCAGTAACTGAGAATTTGCTCCTATGCACAAGCGAAATGGAATCTCTTGTCCCGTATACGAAGGGAAACAAAGAATGGTCATGCAGCAGCAACAATGTAGCAAAAGCAGACAGTCCAAATGACACTTGCTGCAGTTAGCGGTAAGTTTTAAAAACAATCAGGCTTAGAGAAGGTATATACAAAAAAAAATGGACAAGCAAATATCAACAAAAGAGCAATGTTATGTGGGAGCCAAATGCAACAACTTATAACGTGAGCAGATGGTGTGATGATATTGCTAGGTACCACCATATTAAATGTCCAAAAGCAAGCTGAGCAACATATAATGCAAGTATTCAAATTCAACAAAACAAGTCAACTAGCATTTTCCCCTAAGTTGTGTCAACTACCAGAAAAAAAATTCACAAAACAATCTAAGATTGCAACTATCAAATTTAAGCATAAACCCATTCTAAAGTAACTTGCATGGCACATTTCCAAGCGCAATCCTCCCTTTGTACAATCAAATTTGATGATGAAGCAAACAACAAACCTTTGCTGACACTCCGCCCAAGATTGTTATTCTGCTTCAGTGGATCTATTATGTTGAGAAATTTTCTTGAGAACGGTCGAGTATTTTTCTCAAAGTTCCTAGGGTGACAGTAAACCTTTGTGCATATTCTTTGAGAAACTCCTCCCGCTTAAGGAAATCGCCATCATGAGTATCTGGTGCGTCACCTGTGCATGAAATTTACGTGATGACCAATTGTAAGAGAAAAAAATTCAATCAGAGTGCAGTCACTTACAAACTAGCTCGGGTAGGGAAGACAATGGTACCGGACCATACAAGCTTATACCCTTGTTGTCCCAGTCAAATTTGCTATAATAGTCAAGAAATCTATAGAGGACCTGCAGAAGAGCAGATAGTTATGTCACCCATCGGATGGGAAAGTGTGCATCCTAGGGCAGCAGTAACTTTACAAATATGGAAAACAAGTCCAAACTTACAGCTAATGGACCATCCAAAGACTTGTGGAAAAGATGGAAAACATATAGCACCAATATCTCCAAGGCATAGGTAGAAATTAAACCATGGTGAGCACCAAGGATGCGGCTTTCATAATAACACCAGGCTTTTATCAACATTATACTTTTCTTGAAAAGGTGTTTTTTTCCAAATGTTTCATCAACCTGCAAAACATGACAGGTTATAAACATGCATGGCAATGAGCAGACTGACGTAAAGAAACCTTCATCCTAAGTTGTACTTGGTAAGGAAGAGAAAAGGGAATGATGCATTAAAACCAAATAAATAATCAGTTGCATGCTTCAACTTTTAAAATATTACCTCCTCGAGAAAACAAAGCGTACAGAGTCCACCAATCTGATTAAACGAGATGTCTACAACGATATTTTGGACAAGGCATTTGACCAGCTTAACCTGCCATCAGAAAGACATGTCATTTGAAACATTTGGCCGATAAATACTGATCAACAGCATGTTCACCAGTGCAAAATCCATAGCAGTTAACATAAAGGTGACCTTCGGACCTTCCCCAATAATCTATGATATATTGATGTATCCATGTGCATAGGAATAACACAGCAAAAATGACAACAGAGCGCAGTGCACGGACAGCACACTTCAATGTGGTCAATAATTTATTTTATTGTTGGCAGCAAAATTGGGAGATTCACATGCGTCATTGATGGCATATGCAAAGCTGGATTATTCTACCCCTATTTATGTAGGATGGAAATGTTTGGTTGACACTAAAAAGGCAGTCAAATAAATTAAATACAAGTGAATCACAAGAACTTTATTACCCGACCTTGTATAGGGTACATAACCAATAAGCACTACTAAGAAGTCATAGCAACAGCTTAGAAGTGTGTGGATTAGGTCTAAATGGTATAAATAGATAGTCAAAGTGGCGAACCTCGGCATGGATATACTGGACATCCTTGACTTCAAACTCAGCATCTCTCCTCAGCTCTTCTGATTCTAGAACAGCACGTACCTCATTTGCTAGGTTTTCATCAGAGCTTGTGGAACCAAATGCAGTCAAATCGATATCTCCATCAGGAAGATATGTTTTCAGCGGAACAGATCCAAATGGAAAGACCTATGTTTTACACACACAAGGAAAAGGTTAATTTGGAACCTTTATATTGCTGTCCATTATTCAAAATAACTGGACCAGTATCGAGCTGTATCGTTTTACCATTTTTGTACACGACAAAATCTGAGATTTCCAGGTTGTCTATCTAATGACACATTGAGACCTACTATCATAAATGGACTCTTCATAGAACACTCACAGTGAACCTCTTGCAGAATTTTTATGTGCATGATGTGTATACTTGTATTGCTGTTCAGTACACAATCTGTATTTAATGCACCGATACTATGTTTCCGTACAGAATTTATAGATACCTAATCCACGTACTGGGCACCCTGAGAATGCGAACTTCAAGGCGTGTAAGGAAGCCGTACTTTGTCGTCATCGATGCTAATGGTGAGGTGTATGGATCGCACAAACATTGGTGCACATAGATGGTATAGTCACGTGCCCAGAAGTGCCGTTACATGTTTTCCATGTGAGACACCCTCAAGGAAAAAACATACTCTGCACACAAATAAGTAACTCTACTGATCCACTGATTTCATAAGAACAAAACAAATGTATCTGCATGTGTAGACCATTCATCTCAAGTTATGACAAACATTAACCAGAACTCCTGTGTTTCATAGTAATAATGATCCAAAAATGACCTATACCTAATAGCGTAACACATACGCAAGCATCGCCTTACTCGAAATAAGATAAATATGCGGATGAAGTCATGAAATAAGATTGATCGCGTGAAAACATAGTACAATAAGCGCAAGACCTGGAGGGCTCGTTACGAAAATGGTCAGTATGTACATACGATACAACCAACCGACCAGCCCGAGATGAACAAAACCGCTGTTCCTTGATGCACACGTGACATCCATCAATTGCCACTCGCATAAATAGATCACCATTAAACCATATGACGTCGAACCTGGAGTGCGTGTCGGGTGATGACATCAAAACATTCATGGCCAATAAAAACATGACAAATCTAGTCCCCGCAGCCACATAAGACATAAGCAGGATCGCAAATATACCAACTTGTATATCATCTTGGCGGCATCATTAGCGCTAGAGTAGAACAAACATTTCAGACGTTGGTCCATGGCAGTAGGGTTAAACCAAACCATGGGCATGGTAACTATGAAATGAGCAGCAGTAATGCATCAATTCACCTAGCAGGTTATCCTGACAACAAATTTCATGAACTAATGGATGAATCAGCAACACTGTGAGGAGTCCTCCTAAAACATGTTAAGGCAGCTACAAAGACATGATCCGGCAAAAGCCGCACACGCTGCTACACGCCCTACGTCGCTCCTTGATGCGCAAAGGAGAGGCGGCAGGGCTTCTACGCAAAGTGAACACTAAGGCAAGCATAAAGGTTAGAGAATCGAGGCTTGGGAAGAAAAAGGAGTGGCTGGTTACCTCGCAGCCGACGGTGCACCTGATGAGGCGCTGGACGTAGTGCACAACGGCGGCCCGGCGGCCCTCGGAGGGGACGGACGGCTGGATCCGGCCAACAACGGCGAGCGCGGCGTCCTCGAAGGGCACCCATGCGTCAGCGGAGATCGAGGACGGGTCCGGGTTCGTTGCCGCGGCCGCCGCCGCATGGTCGGGTTCCGGCACGAGCACCACGGCGCACTCGTGGATGTCGACCATGGGCGCCGGAGCTCGCTCGCTCGCTGGAAGCCCCCGCAGCCGCGACCCTCCTCCTCCGGGCACGAGGTGCGGAGTAACCGCCCGACGGAGGGGGGCCGGCCCGAGAGAGGAGACCTGGAACCGGACCGCCGGAAAACGGCGTGCCCCCGGAAGACCGTCCGCTGGGGCGGGGGAGGGTGATCGGCGAGGGGCGGTGGGGTCGCGATCTGGGCGCGCCGCCGGCGAGGGGACGGGAGGGGATAGGGACAGCGGGATTATAGCGGAAAAAAAGAAGACGAGGAAGAAGAAGAATGGATTTTTAATACGTGACGGGAGGAAAAAGGGTCAGCTATTTTTCTCTCTCTCTCTCTCTCCGCCGCGTCTCGTCGCTTCCCTCTCTGCTCCCGCGCGTGAAGAGGGAGATAGAGATGGTGACGATGACGAGGATGACGTCCGCTCCGCGTGCGTGCGTGCGCGAGGCTCGATCGGCAGGAGGAAGAGTGGAAGACGAAGGGCGTGGGGAAAGACGACGAAGACGAGAGAGAGGAGGAGAAGGAGGCGACTTGAAGACAAGATTTCCTTTTCGTCTTTTTTCTTTCTTTCTTTTTCTCTTTTCCGGTTCCAGGAGAAAAGATTTCTCTTTTCTTTTCCTGCTGCTCTGAGTTCTTGTTGATCGGCGGCGTCGCTCTCCCGCACACGCTTCCTCCTCCTCCTCCCGCGTGGTCTCGAGCGGCGACGCTTTTAATTTGCTGGCGCCATTGAATCTTCTTCTCTGGCTGTGGATTGCATCGTCGGTAAACTGTGGACAGTTGGGAGATGTGCGACAAAGGACCCATAGAGGAAGACTTTCAAGTCCCGGTGTTGGTGGAAGCTGCACCTCTTCAAACCTATGGCTATTTTGGGGGATTCAAAGCCATGGGTTAGCTCCAGAACACGGTGGTCACGTTGATTAATTTTTATGGCGTTCAAGGGTTGTCAAAAAAATGGTGTTCAATGTGGACGATGAAGCATTTTTTTCCCTTGCAATGACTACCAAAGAGGGATGTTTTCATTTCTGTAATACTTGTTGATTGCTATTGTTTCTAATATTATTATCGGGAGTCGGCCGAATCGTGACTCTAGATCTATGTGTATGTATGTTTTGTGGGTATAGCGGTGTGTGAAGAGTATAGCAACAAGCATCACTTGAATCTAGACAGACGATATGTTAGTCCCATATACGGATTAGCGTTTTGATATACGCGTGGTATAAGAGTGGCGGGCTAGTAATATTGTCGTCATGCCGTATTGCTATTAATATTGCCATGCAAACATGCTCGACGTGTGGCGTTTTTGCATGGCCTAGGAAAAAACATGCAATATGCAAAGATTATTTCTTCGAAAACATGGCTTTCTTTATATGGAATTGTATCACAGGCAAATAATGTCGCAAATCATGTTTTGGTAATATAAATGTTATTCATGTTCACGCTCTACGTGCAACCATTTGCATGGTCTTCCAAAAAACGTGTTACATGTAAAGTCGTGTTTTCCAAATCGTGGTTTTCGTTATATGGTATTGTATCACAATGCAACTGATGCACCAATTCAATTTTAACCCATGTCCAGGAAGAAACAAAGAAACAAAGAAAGAAAGGAGGGATGATTAATTAGGGTTTGTGCCCATCTCACCCGCACATCGGTCTGTCCCACCTTCGGTGGCACTCTTAGGGACTAGAAAGTGAGGCGGACCCCATGCCCCTTACCGGTGAGAGGGTTTCCATATTTTTAGATGGTTTCAGTGCTTTCTTCTGAATAGCGAGGTAGTGGCCATATCTTGAAGTCGGGATAAGGTTCTCCCCGCTATCTACCCGGTGGGTCTTCTGCAATCTAGTGTTCGTGCTCATTTGTTTGGTTGTAGGTATGTCTCTCCGATCTACGTTTCACATCATCGATAATGGTTGTTGTTTTGGTGTGATGGTCCTTTGGGACTTAGCACGATGACTTTCCGTCTGTCTTATAAAACAAGGTTAACCTGGATCTGATGAGCGAGGGGCAAAAATGGGGGCGCGCCCTCCGGCTGGATCCATAGCTTGTAGCTAGTCCTCGCTAGGTGGTCGAAGGACTCCATTGTAATTTTTATTACTTTTGAGATCTTTGTATTGTTTTATGTTCAGTATATCGAAGGCCCTTTTCGCAACAAATTAACAATTCTAGCGACCTAATTGATCTGGACACAAGTAATTAGGATGAAGATTCGTTCTCCATCATCTTCAACCAATTGATGCTAAAAGAATCTGTTAAATCCTCTCAATTATGATGTCTTCAAAGATTTTGCCGTTAAGAACGCTTTCGAGAATTAGAACCTTCTTGGTTCAGCCGACATACCACACCGAATGGAAGAACCATCATAGTGGGATATTGATCGGCTTGTGATACAAAAGCTTGTCTTCATAATCCAGTTTGGCAATTACTCTGGAGCCTAAAGACACCAAGCATATAGTATATCTTATTAGCATTCATTACATGGAATAAAACTTGAAAGTTCACCGGTGTCCTCCTACACCTAGTGTGTTTTGGATTATTAAATATAAACTATTAAGGGAGTAATTTTTATACAGAGTGTATACATGTATTTAGTCCCATGAAGTTGGTGTAACCGAAGGGATGTTGACCCCTCAAAATGAAGTGAAGAAGTGCGGCATCAAAATGAAGACACAGGAGCATATGTGAAAAAGCGAAGCTAGAAACTTAGAGTGGATTTTTAGTAGTTCTAGTTCGTTAAAGTCTGTAGAGAAGTCGTACTATCAGTAGAGGTCTAATCTCTTAATGAAGAAGGTGAAATTTAATTGCATGCTCAATTAAGACATTCTTATTTAAGCAATCCATTGAAAATCTCTAAGAATCATTGTCTAGAAAGACACGAAGAACTTAGCAAAACACGTGGTATAATTGGCCAAAGCTTCAGTAGAACTACTGTTGCGTCTAGTGCTTCATTGTGTTAAAACCGCTGCTTTGAACGAGTTAGAGGTTTATATCCTCGGGTGAAGCCTTCGATGATTGTTGCTTCCGTGCAAGGCACATTGATGAAGCACCAGATTAGTGACTATACACAATGCTTTATGTGAAAAAACATTAGAAGGAATAGAGTGTACCTGCATAAACAATCCTCCACCCCCCCCCCCCCCCCCCCGTCCGCACACATCGGGTTGGGTTTGTGACTTTTGAGCTGAATCCTAGATCTTAGGTCCACACACTTCTTTGTGTTTCAAAGTTTCCCTCTCCCTTGTATTCTTGAGCAATCCTAAATCACCTCAAGATCAACCCCAAGAGATCGAGCTAAGTTCCAAGGAATTTGAGCTTGTGGGAAGATGCCTAAGTGAAGACTTGGGTGCACACATAAATATCTTCGTTGAAAGGCACATAATTTTTTTCTTCTACAATTGCCTCATTGAATTCTGATTACTCATTGAAAGTGCTTTCTCACGTATGAGGATCATAAGACCGAGTTGTGCAAAGACCGAGTTGTGCAACAAGATGAGTTTAATGATTTCATGTTGTGGTACATCAAGCAATTGATATTTATAAGTCTTGACCTTGATAAATTTTTGAAAATATATATTTTTTGAAGGGTATAGAGCTTCGTCATTGGATGGAACTTGCTAAAGTTTCATTATCGCTACGAGCCTATGCTTATATGTTCTACTTCTATTTAAATATGTTTTTAGTTTTACGGTATTAAGTGATTACGTTTTATTAATGTTTAATTATGGTTTTACATCATTTCTTTATGTTTTACAGTTCGTCCGATCTCTATTTTGTTGTTCTTCGGCCACGGACCGAGCGGAGTGGATCTTCCCTGAAGAACTGCTAGACCCACCTGTCAGACAAGTTGGCACACATCTGTGCCACTGGTGGTGGACCTGCCTTGATGCACTCGACGGCTCCCGGCCCCAACACGCCGGCCGTCGCCGTGCGTCGCCTCCCTCCCCGGAGCGCTGCCGCCGGCCACCAGCTCCAGGCACTCCTCACTAAGCATGGCCTCCTACACCACCCTTCTTTCCTCCGTGCCCTCATCTCCCGCCTGCCGGCGTCCCCGTCGTTGCTCTCCCTCCTACTATCCATCCCTCCCGGCCTCCTCTCCCCGTCTATCTTCTCCCCGGCCATCGCCGCGTTTTCCTCATCCCCCTTACCTTACTCCTCAATAGTCATCTTCAATCACGTATCCTCCCTCTCCCTCCCAACTCCGCTCCCCTCCTTCCCCGCCCTCATCAAATCCTGCGCCCGCACTTTCAAGCTGTGCTCCCGAGCCAGCGCCTCTGCCGCGGCTTTCGCCTCCAAGGGCATGGAGCTGCACGGCCGCGTTCTGAAGCTCGGGTGCGGCGCGGATCGGTACGTGCAGAATGCGCTCGTCTCCATGTACGGCAAGCTCGGCCGCCTCCGGGACGCGAGGATGGTGTTTGACGAAATGCCCGTCAGGAACGCTGTCTCTTGGAACGCCCTGGTGGGGGCACACAGTGCGGTGGGTGATTCACAGGGCGCAGAGAGAGCTTCCCAGGATACGCCAGATAGGAATATTTCATGGTGGAATGCCGAGATCATGCGGAATGTGAAGGTTGGGGATATGGCGCAGGCAGCGAGGGTCTTCAGGAGATGCCTGATAGGGATGCCGTGTCATGGAACTCCTTGATCGGTGGCTATGCGAAGCTTAGGAGATATACACTAGCATTGGAGATCTTCCAAGAAATGCAGGACAATGGCGTCAAACCGACTGAGCTAACACTTGTGTCTGTTCTTGGGGCGTGTGCAGAGATTGGCGAGCTGGAACTTGGGAAGGGTATCCACAGTTACCTTGATAGCATGGGCATTGCAGCTGATGGGTATGTTGGTAACGCGCTCGTGGATATGTACGCAAAATGTGGCAGGTTGGAGCTTGCCAGGCACGTTTTTGAAAGCATGTCAACCAAGGACATTACTTGCTGGAATGCGATGATCGTTGGGTTGTCGGTTCATGGCTACTCACGCGAGGCTCTGAAGCTCTTTGATTCGATGAAAATCGAACCTGATCGTGTCACATTTCTCGCGTCTTGACTGCGTGCAGCCATGGTGGCCTAGTGAACGAGGGAGAGCATATTTTAGTAGCATGACTGTTGACTACAAAATTGTGCCGGATGTGAAGCATTACGGCTGCATGATAGACATGCTCTGCCGGTATGGGAAAGTTGCAGAAGCTTATCAAATGATCAATGATATGCCCGTCAAGGCAAACTCCGTGCTGTGGAAGATGGTGTTAGCTGCATGCCGAGTGCACGGGCACATGGACCTTGCTAACAAGCTTTACACAAACTGCATGAGCTGATGCCTGTTGATGATGGGGATGTGATCACGATATCAAATGTTTATGCAGAAGCAAAGAGATGGGATGACGTCGAGCATCTGAGAACAAAGGTGATCGCTTGGAATCATGCTGCATACAGTCAAGTTGATGTAACGTAGCCAATATTTTCCACCACAAACTGGAGCGTACAATGACCGACTTCAGTCACCACATGGCATATGTGATCAGCTATCTCGAATCGAATATGTCAATAATAGTAAACTAAAATGACCGACTTGAGTTCCAGGGGTCTGATTTGGCAATTTGAGTACAGCCAGGCCGCAGCTTCAGTAGGTTACTTGGCATTCCTCACTTTACTCTCCTGTATATTGTGATAATGTTCATATGTTTAATGGCTGCTGGTTGTAATTTTGTAGGCCGCCCTTCTCTGCTTTGACTCTTCCAAGTTCCAACTGAAGACCGGAGAGAATCGTCAAGTTAGTAACCATGCCGAGTTTGTTAATCTGTTTATACAGCTGACATGAGATGGCCTTATTTTAAGATGGAGCCCTGAAAGATTGAAAAGCTTCATTTCCTTTTCTGCGACCATATTGATTTGTAAAAATGAAAACGAGCCATCTTGGAGTGTCACTTTTAGGCGCGCTCAACTTCCTGACTGCTGAGTCAGTGAGTCTGATCTTGTTTTGATAGCAATGGAAAAAACCGCCATCACCATCAAGCTTGCTTGAATGGCTCTGTTGATCTGTTACGAAGCATTCAGGGCTACCATGTTACAACTGATACAGTTTTATTGTCATGAGCATCTTTGGCTCCTACAAACTCTCCACATCTGATGTGAACCTTGACGAGATGTGCAGCATATCAGGACGAGTGAATGCTGTTTTGTGTGTTTAAAATAAGATGCAGTTGTTGTAAGCAGGATGATGCCCTCTTCGATCTGAAACAAAACCACCATATAATCATTCTGCCTGGATGTAATGGAATCCGTTCCTAAAATTTCTTCTGAGAGTTAGAAACAAGAGTCAAAAGTTGCAAAAAGAAAATCACTTTTGATATTATAGACGTAGCAATCAGTTAGTGTTTGGTGACGACGAAATGGCAAGGAAGACCTGGCAGGCAAAAGTCTTCCCTCTCGTCCTTACGAGCCGACGACCCTTCATCCTCTTCCTCGCTTTTTCCCTCGCCTTTACACCGAAGGCCGAAGCGCGCAAGCCGCCTCCATCAGAAAATTCTCCTCTCGTAGCCATCGCCGTCGCCGTTCCCTTCCGATCTACTAGCGTCGACTGTTCTCAGTCTTGTCCAGCTCCTTCTTCTTTGTTGTAGCCCGAAGACTTCGCCTCCCTCAATCAATCCACCCAGTTCGTCGCTGCGGATTTGGTTGCCACGTGGTGGGAGTATTAGAAGCAGTCAATCCCGGAGAAAAATCTGCGGATTCGCGAGAGGATTCCGCTCTCCCGGAGTTCTCGGGAGCTGACTCTTTGACCACATCATAGAGCCCGCGTCAGTCAGCGTTCTTGGCCACTCACAATTTTCTGAAATGGAAGAGGCCGCCCCGGCGGCGCTGCGCGTCATCCGGGGCTCCATCGACGCGCTGGGGAGAGGGTTCGATGCCAACCAAGACACCAGGCTGCTCTACTGCAAGGGGTCTCGCCTCATCGAGGTCGACGACGACGAGCTGACTTCCAGGGATCTGGTCCTGTCTGACCAGCTAACCGTCCCCGGTGTGCCCAAGAATGTTCACTGCTCGGCTGAGGGTAGGATCGGCGGACCGGAGACAGCTGGCCCGTGTGGCTTCCACGAGGTGCCGATGACTGACAGTAATTTGTTGCTTGTCTCTGAATTTTTGTTGTTGGTGTTCGTCAGTCACTAGTTGTCTAGTTGTACGATTAATCATATGCTGTTTCTGAACTGTTCTTGGTATCTTGCTAGAGTCAGGATATTGTTGGATACACCGTTTAAGAACATGTTATGGACCAGCGTGGCAATGAGTCAGTGAACATGCGCTTTAAATTACTGTGACTGTGTTTACCTGAAACTTTGAATAGCTAGTATCAGTAATAAGAGGACCATAGTGCTTTACATTGCTTGTCTAACGAACTGTAGCACTAGGGAATTCAAGATCGGTGTAGTTTTCAGTAAAAGTAAAGTACAGGCGTGTTTTTCTGTCACATGATACCAAAGTTAATTCCTGGACAATTCATATTGTCGCTTGTTGTCGTGGTTTTCTGTCATCTTCTCTTTCTGCCAGCCCCCCCCCCCCCCCCCCCCCCCCCAACACACACACACACAGAAAATATTTTAGTTTGGACCAATCATGAAATCTACACAAGTTTCTTGCAGGCTAACACCAATAATTCAGTAATACTTTAGCACACATATTTCTTCGTGGATCTTCAGTTTTTGTTGCCCTGCCCCTATTGGTACTTCATTATAACATATAAATCTCTATTGATCATGGCTTAACAAATAATTTTTTGTCTAACATCCACTGCCTAGTTAATTCCCATCTTGCTTCATGTATTTTCAGTCTCACGTGTTCTATTTCCTTTCCTGTTTGCGAGGGATTGTAGATGGCTGAGAATTTCAACAAAAAATCTCAGCTTGCAGGAAATATACCTCTTGGAAGCTTTAATTCAGCATATAGCTTCACTGGATCCAAGAAATTTGATGCCATGGCTACCAAAAGCCTAGGGATGGAGGGGAAGACCGTTTCTTTATATAAGGTCCAACTTGTACGACAGCCTTTATCGCTGGTACAGGAAGTTAAAAATGCAGTGCCACACTCATGGGAACCATCATCTCTAGCAAGGTAAACAAACAACACATGCAGATTTCTCTAAGAAGAGGAAGGCCTTAACAGTTTTGAGATTTTAACAGGTTCATCCAGAATTATGGAACACATGTCATAACATCCATTGCCATTGGTGGGAAGGATGTGATTTACATCAAGCAGCATATGTCGTCATCACTTTCTGCAGTGGAAATTAAAAATTATATACATGATCTTGGATATAAGAGGTTTTCTGAAAATGAAAGCCATGCAGGCTCAGGCCCTATAAGATCAACGACTAAGGTTTGTTTTTCTTTAGCTAGACTCATCTGCAGCGTAAGTTAATAAATCTTATTGTACTTCAGTTATGATTTTCTGTCAGGAAACAGAAGCTCTTGGGTTCAACAGCCAAGGAGTATATCCACAACCTCCAAGTACACCATATATTCCTGTAAAAGAGGCAAGGACATGCTACCTTGATTATTTTTTCCATGCTGCATTTTCTTTATGTTCTGATAACTCTGTTCATGTATTTTTATGAACGATCTTTTATTAATTCCCTCTCAACAAAGTATGAAGGGTGTGCTTAATTGATACCGGATTATGAGGTTCACAACGACGTACTCTAATGTGCTGCAAATATTCAGCTCGAAATGTTTTGTATTCCGGCCTACACAAAAAGACAAATTCTGACAAATCTGAAAAAATTCGAAATTTTCACTGTTCACCGCCTCAGATTTAGAATTTTTTTATTTTTACATGGCCCAAAATACAAAGTATTTCAAGTTGATATTTTGCACACTGCTAGAATTCATCATCGTCTACATCTAGAATTATTTTCAGATTTTTTGGAACTTTAAAGTAGCGTTTTTGAATTTTTCGAAAAAATGTCCTACATGTAGGACAAGCTACAAAACGCTGCTCTCCCTTGCGCACCACTATTGCACAATATACCGAGGCATCATCAATGTGCAGTTACACTTTTTTGCTAGCTGTTTGACTGTAAAATTCACAATTCACATGTAGATCTTGTCAAGATTCATACGCTGACCACTATTCCAAAAGACCGATCTTATGGAAAGGGCCAGACAATTCACTTATACACTTCAACACCCCCTCTCACGTGTGACTCGGGGAGGGAGAGGCCAACACGTGCAATCGGAAGAGAGCGACGGCGCGCGAGTCTCAGAGGTATGGCTCAAGAGGACTATACGTGGACAAAGAGGGGGCAGCAACAATTTTAAAACAAATTGCGCAAACCAGGACTCGAACTCGAGACCTTGGCTCTGATACCATGTCAAGCTTCATGCGCTGACCACTATTTGTTAGATGTGTATATGTAGTGGCCTTGTGCCCCCAGTGAACAGTAGTTGCTCATTCTATGTCATGGTATCAGAGCACAAGTTTGGCTCTCCTTCTCCCCGCTCGTAGCAACTCCGGGCTGTCACCGTCGCCGGCCTGCCGCGCCGCCATCCCGGCCTGCGCGTCGTCCTGTGTTGCCTGCCGCCATCCCGGCCTGCGCATCGCCCCTGCCGCGCCGCCATCCCGGCCTGCGCGTCGTCCCGCTGCCGTTCCGGCCCCTTCTGGTCGCCGCTTCTTCACCGGCCTGCTGCCGCCGTGTCCACTCCGGCCGGCCGTCGCGGACTCTGCCCTCCTCCGTCCGGCGTGCCGCCGTCGCCACTCCGGCCGGCCGCCGCCGCCCCCGGCCCTCCCAGTCGGCCTGCTGCCCGCCCCGTCGGCCCGCTGCCTCTTGCGGCTCGCGTGGCTCCGGCAGCCGCTGCATCCCGTGGTCCCGGCCGTCGGCCCTGTCCGGCCGCCTGTCCCGGCAGCTGCTCTTCCCGGCCGCTGCGGCCTTCCCCCGTGCGAATCGAGCTGTGAGCTCGGGCTGATCGAGATCCACATTCTCTCTCCTGTTTGACTTCAGAAAAAAAAAACGCAGAGAGCCCGCGATGTCTCCGTCGGGCTATGTTGCTGTTCCTCGGTGCTCTGTGATATTTGATGGCACCAACTACGCCGAGTTTGTGGGCTTTATGCGTATCCACATGCGCGGCCTCATGTTGTGGGGCGTTCTCTCTGGCGAGGTCTCTTGTCCGCCATGCCCCGTTGCTCCTGTGGCTCCTACTCCACCGGTGCCACCTGTTCTTGCTGCTGATGCTTCTCAGGCTGATCGGGATGCTGCCAAGGATGCTGATGATCATGCAGTTGAAGCCTACGACCAGCAGGTATCGGATTATTCTGAGTCCCTTTCAATTTACCGGGATGATCTGTCTGTTTACACTCAGTGGTGCAATGATGATGCCCGTGCTTCTGCTGTTCTCACTGCTAGTGTTCTGCCTCAGTTTGCTTCTGAGTTCATGGGATTAGGCACTGCTCCTGCTATGTGGACTTATCTTTGTCAGCGCTATCAGCCCTCTGGTGATGCTCTCTACCTATCTGTGGTCCGTCAGGAGCATGATCTTCAGCAAGGAGACTCTACTGTTGATGAGTTCTACTCGCAGTGCTCTGCCATCTGGCGTCAGCTTGACTCTCTGAGGACCGTTGTTTGTGGTACTTGTCGCTGCTGTCAGACAGTCAGGTCAGACTTGGAGTTTCAGCGTGTCCATGAGTTCCTGTCTCGCCTCCGTCCTGAGTTTGAGGCTCGGCGTGCTCACTTGCTTGCCCGTGGTCGACGTGTTCCCATCTCAGAGGTACTTGCAGAGCTTCGTGCTGAGGAGACTCGCCTCCGGTCTGCTGGTCTGCTTGTGGTTCCCACTGTGCTTGCTGCCCGTGCTCCGATGTCGTCTGCTCCACCGCTGCTACTCACTCCACCACGGGGGGTGGGTGGGCGGCCCTCTGCAGGAGGGGCAGGTCTCGCCCGTTCTGTGATTATTGCAAGAAGCCGGTCACCCAGAGTCAAATTGTTTCAAGAAGCAGCGCGACATGGGTCGCTCCTCTACTACGGCCAGCGCCTTCGTCTGCACAGTCCTTCACTGCCCAGGACATTGCCCAGCTCAAGCGTATGCTGGCTTCCTCTGGCTCTTCCTCGACTGGCACCGCTGCCTCGCTGACTACTTCGCCACCACCGCCTACACAGTCAGGTACATCTCCGTGGGTTCTGGATTCTGGAGCTTCCTTTCACATGTCTTCTGATTCTTCTGCTCTGTCTTCTCTTCGACCTCTTGATTCTCCTCTCAATGTTCTCACTGCCGATGGCACACCTCTTCCTGTTGCTAGTCGTGGCACTCTCTCTACTCCGTCCTTCTCTGTTCCTAGTGTTTCTCATGTTCCCCGTCTTACCATGAATCTCTTTTCCGCTGCTCAACTTACTGATTCTGGCTGTCGTGTTATTCTTGATACCGACTCTTGCTCTGTTCAGGATCGTCGCACCCAGGTTCTAGTTGGAGCTGGCCCTCGGCGCCGTGAGGCTCAGGGCCTTTGGGAGGTTGACTGGCTTTGTGTTCCTTCCGCTGCCACCACACCCGCCAGCTCGCATGCTCTTGCTGCCTCCTCCTCTGCGTCCTTCCAACAGTGGCATCATCGACTTGGTCATATATGTGGCTCTCGCTTGTCCTCGCTAGTGCATCAAGGTGTCTTAGGGTCTGTCTCTGGCGATGTATCTTTACATTGTAATGGTTGTAGACTTGGCAAACAGACTCAATTACCTTATCCTACGAGTGAGTCAGTCTCTCAGCGTCCTTTCGACTTAGTTCATTCTGATGTATGGGGTCCTGCTCCCTTCGATTCGAAAGGTGGTCATCGCTACTATGTTCTATTTATTGATGACTTCTCTCGCTACACTTGGCTCTATTTTATGAAATCTCGCAGCGAGGTTCTCCCTATATACAAGCGATTTGCTGCCATGGTACACACCCAGTTTTCCACGCCCATTCGTGTCTTTCGTGCTGACTCGGCTGGTGAGTATATCTCCCAGATGTTGCGTGGTTTTCTTGCCGAACAGGGTACTCTTGCCCAGTTCTCTTGCCCTGGTGCTCACGCTCAGAATGGCGTTGCTGAGCGCAAGCATCGCCACCTTCTTGAGACGGCTCGTGCGATGATGATCGCCGCCTCTCTTCCACCCCACTTTTGGGCTGAGGCTATCTCCGCATCCACCTATCTCATCAATATCCAGCCTTCGGCTGCTTTGCAGGGTGGTATTCCTATGGAGCGTCTCTCTGGTCGTTCTCCTGACTACTCCGCTCTTCGCATGTTTGGGTGCGTGTGCTATGTTCTCTTGCTCCCCGCGAACGCACCAAATTGACCGCTCAGTCGGTGGAGTGTGTTTTTCTTGGCTACAGTGATGAGCACAAGGGCTATCGATGTTGGGATCCTGTTAGTCGTCGGCTACGTATTTCCCGTGATGTGACGTTTCATGAGTCTCGTTCGTACTATCCGCGTCCTACTGCCTCGACCTTTTCGGTTGAGGATATCTCCTTCCTTATACTCCCTGACACATCTCCTCTTGTGCCCCATATTCCTTCTCCACCTCCACCTCCGCGAGTCCCACTGTTTCTGATACACCTTCGACACCACCCTCTTCTCCTCCCTCGTCACCTACCTCTCCACCTACTCCTCTAGTGTGCCCTCCCCTTTCTCCCTTCCTCTCCACTACACTCGTCGCCCTCGTGTTGAGGATGATCCCTCTGGCATGCCCTCTACTTCCGGAGCGCCACCTTCCCCGTGTACACCGGTTCATAACCTTCGTTCTCGGACCTCATTACGGTCTCCTGATCGCTATTCTGATTCCCAGTACGGTCTTTCTGCTGTTGCTGAGCCCACTTCCTACCGTGATGCCATGGCTCAGTCTGAATGGCAGCTTGCGATGGCTGAGGAGATTGCTGCCCTTGAGCGCACTGGCACGTGGGATCTTGTTTCCCCTCCTCCCGGTGTTCGTCCCATCACATGCAAGTGGGTCTATAAGATCAAGACTCGCTCCGATGGTTCTCTTGAGCGTTACAAAGCTCGTCTTGTGGCTCGTGGCTTTCAGCAGGAGCAGGGACGCGATTATGATGAGACATTCGCTCCTGTTGCCCACATGACCACTGTTCGCACTCTTCTCGCTGTGGCTCTGTTCGTCATTGGTCTGTGTCTCAGCTTGACGTCCAGAATGCCTTTCTCAATGGTGAGTTGCGTGAGGAGGTTTATATGCAGCCACCACCGGGGTACTCTGTTCCTGATGGTATGGTTTGTCGTCTTCGGCGCTCTCTCTATGGCCTTAAACAAGCCCCTCGCGCCTGGTTTGAGCGTTTCGCTTCTGTGGTGACTGCCGCTGGTTTCGTGCCTAGCGACCATGACCCCGCGCTGTTTGTCCACACCTCACCTCGTGGTCGGACGCTCCTCCTCTTATATGTTGATGACATGATCATTACTGGCGATGACTCTGAGTATATTGCCTTTGTTAAGGCCCGCCTCCGTGAGCAGTTCCTGATGTCAGATCTTGGTCCTCTTCGCTATTTTCTTGGGATTGAGGTTTCTTCGACTTCTGATGGCTTCTACATCTCCCAAGAAAAATATATTCAGGATCTTCTTGCTCGCGCCGCTCTTGGTGATGAGTGCACTGCTGAGACTCCTATGGAGCTCAATGTTCAGCTTCGTGCTACCGATGGTGATCCCCTCACAGACCCGACACGCTATCGCCATCTTGTTGGGAGTCTTGTCTATCTGGCTGTCACTCGTCCAGACATATCATATCCTGTCCACATTCTGAGTCAGTTCGTCTCTGCTCCCAGTTCTGTCCACTATAGTCACCTTCTCCGTGTTCTACGATATCTTCGTGGCACGATCTCTCGCCGCCTTTTCTTTCCTCGCTCCAGCTCTCTCCAGCTCCAGGCCTACTCTGATGCTACGTGGGCCAGTGATCCTTCTGATCGCCGCTCGCTGTCTGCCTATTGTGTTTTTCTTGGAGGATCTCTCATTGCTTGGAAGACGAAGAAACAGAAGGCCCGCTCCAGTGCAGAGGCTGAGTTGCGAGCGATGGCTATGTTGACGGCTGAGGTGACCTGGTTGCGATGGTTGCTAGCAGACTTTGGTGTTTCTGCTGCTGCACCGACTTCTCTATTGTCAGACAGTACCGGTGCCATCAGCATTGCGCGTGACCCGGTGAAGCATGAGCTCACCAAGCACATCGGCGTGGATGCCTCCTTTGTGCGTGCTGCTGTGCAGGATCAGATTCTTGCTCTTCACTATGTGCCCTCCGAGTTACAGCTGGCGGATTTCTTCACGAAGGCACAGACTCGAGCGCAGCATGGGTTCTTCCTCTCCAAACTCAGTGTTGTTGACCCACCATGAGTTTGAGGGGGGTGTTAGATGTGTATATGTAGTGGCCTTGTGCCCCCAGTGAACAGTAGTTGCTCATTCTATGTCAGATCTATTGCCAATGCCTCTTATATTTCTCCTAGAAGAACTTCCAGATAGCAGCATGCTTTATTATTCTAGGCTAAATTGGCTCCTGGGTGTTGTACATGATTAGGATGTACTGAAATACACTGCATGACTGAATTGGTTGATGCGCATTGCAATTTGGTTGCCATTTGCTAGAACAAACTCTCTTTGTAGTATTTCTTGGTACACTGGTGAATGAAATCGACCTTGCCACCATGTCGATCATTTCTTTTCTTCTGCCAATGTTGTGTTACTTAAGTAATGTACCTTAGTGCGACATATTTAAACTTTGAGCCTTCCACTCGATTTGCAGGATGTCACTGTGATTTTCAGAAGGAGAGGAGGAGATGATTTAGTACAAAGTCATGCTGAGTGGGCAAGAACTGTTAACTCAGCGCCTGATGTTATACATATGACTTTTATTCCTATAACAACTCTGTTGGAAGCAGCCATCCCTGGAAAAGACCATCTCATCCGGGCAATCAACCTTTATCTAGAATGTAAACACTGCCTTCATATATTTAAGTTTTGGAGCGAGTATCTTCACAAAGTACTGTTTAGATAGATGTCCTGCTTGCATGCATGAATTGTCTGTAGATATTATATGGAGATAATAGAACTATTTATTCAAGGAAAAAATATAGAGTATATAACAAAAGATGGTCTCTCCATTGCATATTTGCATATCTGGACCGGTCTACTGGTCTATTATCCGAAATATGCTTTTCTAATGAAGCTACACATTAGCAAAATCTGGGCCCCTAATTTGGGATTACATTCTGTTCAAATTGAATTCTTCTCCAATAATAATAGTCGTTTGTTTGATCGTTAAGCATTTATCTTTTTTTTTCCTTAGATAAACCTCCAATTGAGGAGCTGCGTTACTTCCTAGAGTTCCAGCTTCCCAGAGTTTGGGCACCAGTTCGTGATGAGCACCCTGGCTATCAAAGAAAAGAGCCAGTGTGTCCATCCTTGCAGTTCAGCTTGATGAGGAAAAAGCTGTATATCAGCCAAGAACAGGTACTTATATATATAGTGGTGATGTCTTATTATTTCATCAGAATCTTATCAATGCATATATACCATTAAAACGGGAAGATATAAATATGCTATAAGAATGAGGATATAGAGATATGCTACTATTATAATGAAGTTTCTCCATCTGTGTAAGTATTTCTTTGGTGTCGACCTGACCTGTCCTCTTACAACTCTTTGTACTCACACCTGTCCCTGTAAACCAAGAAAAAAAATGCTATATTATCTTTCTTACCGTTTTAGCCGATACAACCTTATGTTCGGACAGGTGCACTAGAAGCCTTAGAACCTGAATTTCAGGACTAATCTCTATGCAACTCTGCTGTAAGCCTGTAACTTATCTGTCTGTAGACAAAGTGGTTAATCAACACATAAAAGTAAGTGACTTCTTGAAGGACCTGAAGGGAGTTATATTTTGTGAGTAGTTTAGAATGTTGCCAACCAAGTTTGCACTTCTATCCAAAACCCATTTACACGCCCCAAAGTTGTGGTTTAACCATGCCATCTCCATTAAATATGAAACATTAAAGCATCAAACAACCAGCTGAAAACTGATATATGTGTCTCATGTAATCTTGGTCACTAGTTCCCTGACAGTCGCAATACCTGCACAATTTCTCCTACAGTTCTCCTTTAGGCTTTGGTTATGCGTCATATCATGTCATATCTTTTCAGGTATCAGTGGGTCGCAAGCCAGTAACTGGCCTCAGGTTATGCTTGGAAGGTGCTAAGCAGAATAGGCTATGCATCCAACTGCAGCATCTAGCATCTCTTCCAAAGATCCTCAAGCCTTATTGGGATGCACACATCACGATTGGTGCGCTGAAATGGCAGGGGCCAGAGGAGCAGGACAGCCGCTGGTTCGAGCCTGTGAAGTGGAAGAATTTCTCTCACGTCAGCACAGCTCCAGTGGAACACCACGAGACGCTAATCGGTGACGCCTCTGGTGTGTACATTGTCACCGGGGCACAGCTCGGGGTGTGGGACTTTGGAGCGAAAAACGTCCTGTACATGAAGCTTCTGTACTCGAGGGTGCCCGGCTGCACGACCCGGAGATCGCTATGGAATCATAGGCCTGCCGCCACCAGCAACCCTCTGACAGTTGGTCCTTCCAACACCACGTATCCGGACACGGGGGACTCAAGCACAGGCTCGAGCGATGCGGGGAAGTTCGTGAAGATAGTGGACAGGTCGGAGCTGTGCAAAGGCCCTGACGACATGCCAGGGCACTGGCTAGTGACCGGCGGGAAGCTTGGCGTTGAGAAGGGGAGGATTGTTCTGAGGGTGAAGTATTCCTTGCTGAATTACTGACAGCATTGCCTGTGTTGCTGAGAAGTTTGTAGTGCAGCATATTGTGTTGTGAGTGCAGTAGTAGCTGTTAAGGGTTCCACATTTTTGTTGGTAATCCAGTGATAGTTTGATCCGGTTGTTTGCAGCTGATTGCTGTTCCTATAGTTTTTACATGAGAATTTTCTCTATGTAATAGAAAATTTTGTGGTGTTCTTCCCTGTGTATGTACATGCCTTCACTCTTGTAAATGTGTACCTGGCATTCCTTGTCCAACCTTTTGTATTTTGTAGTATTAGAAATCATGCCTAGATCATGCATGTCATCGCTAACTACAGTCTGTAATAGTCTAATAATTCATTGAGTTTCAAAGCTACTCTCTCTTCTGAATTCTAAAAGGTTTTGGATATTCAACATAGATTACATAAGGATTGAAATGAACATAGATTACATAAGGATTGAAAAGAGTGAATAGCATGTTGAAATGCTTTTAGATACATGTGAATTACTCCCTCCGTTCAGCATGTGGACAAATAGAAATCATCTACTCTCTCCGTATCAAAATATAAGTCGCACTAGTTACTTACCACACACATGTATGTAGACATGTTTTAGTGCAAGATTCATGTGAATCTTGCACTAAAACATGTCTACATACATGTGTGTGGTAAGTGACTAGTGCGACTTATATTTTGATACGGAGGGAGCAATTTGGAACGGATGTAGAAACAATCTACTTAAACACTTTATACTACTATATATAATAGCGCGAAGCGAATTACTCCCTCCGTACAGTAGCATTTTTTTCTTTTCCAAAACCGCCAGAAAATATGTACACGAAAAATTTGCGCGTCGATGAGTAGGTTCCATTCCCGTAATCGGTTTCGAGTTTGGTCGACTCTAGAATGCTAACTACTTATGGCATAATGCGAACATATTTGAAGATTTTAATTCGGTAAATATTTTGAGAAAATTAATGGATTGAATTAAAAAATGCTCATACAATATATTTCATCCGATTATGGAGTTAAATTAAAATTTTAAGTCAAAATACAGACTTATTATATCTTTCCAGATTGTTTAACATTTAAATATAATTTAACTGAAATCTCTCCAATTACTCAGATAAATCTAATAAATACTCAAAATGGTTAACATTTGGAGATAAACATAATATATTCCCTTTGATTATGGTGCTAAATAAGAAAATTATGGCAAAATGGAACCGTTCTTGATCATTTAAATTAAGCTAACATATTTGAAGATAATAAAGCTTAAAACTCTCTAATTATGCAATTTAATTAAAAAAACTGATTAAACGAATATTTGGAGAAAATACAGATCCATTTCCTCTAATTATGGATTGAATTTTAATTTAATTTAATAAGTACTCATATAATGTATTTTCTTCTGATTATTGAATTAAATTAAATATTTAAGCCAAAACTCACACATATTATACCAATTTGAATAGGTTAATATTTACATATAACATAACTAAACTCCCTCCAATTATACAATTCAACTTAATAAATGCTCAAATCGAACTTAACTCTCTCTGATTAAGTAGTTAAATTTAAACAATGCTCGATTGGCTTCATATTCGAACAAAACACAAATTCATTTCCTCTAACAATGGACTAAATTTAGAAAATACTAATATTGTACACTTTCTCTAAACAAGAATTTAAATTACACATTTATAGCGAGAACCAAACATATTTGATCATTTCAATTCATGAAGTTAAATTACACATTCATACCAAAATACAAGTACTTCGAAATATCTAAACGATAAATTCCTATAAAATTCAGCATTTTTAAGTTACAACAGGTGCGGCGTATCGCCGCCCCCAGATACCTAGTAATTTGGAACAGAGAGAGAATAAGGGTTTTGTTTCTCGAGAGGCTGACAGACTATCTATGATCGAGTATTTTTCTTCAAGTTTTGAGGAATGGAACTCCTGCCGCTCGATTATTTTGGGATAAATTTCGTGAGTTATTACGGACGTCGGCATCGATCGACGACATGGAAGCAAGGACTGCACGTACGTGTGGGCCCATATGTGCCTGTGATTTGCCCTGTCGGATCAGGCATTCAGGATTAGATGAACAGAGACGACTGTGGCTCTGTCAGCGTGGCCCATATGCACATGCACGGAGTGGCCGAGGATCAGTCGATCCATACCAGGTTCAGCTCAGTTAAAATACCATGCATCGGCTATCTATGCAACGCTCACGCGGGAGTGTTTAGCGGCGGACGGTGGCCGCCGGCCCGGAGAGGAAGAAGACGACGAAGACTGACGGGGACGACGTTGCTAGGTCCCAATTATGTGTACGCATGTCAAATCTACGTACGTAAATATCGCACTGAAGAGATATGTTGAATGTTGATGACTTTGGTGGGTGTGGCAAGCGCGGTACAGAGCACCTTTCGGCGCTCATTAACTAGGAGGTCGCCGGGGTCGCTGGAGTAGTGGAGTGCATGTGTTAGCTAAGCTAAGGCCATAAAAATCAGGTACGCCTAGCTAGCTAGTCATCCACGGCCATGGCACGGTGGGAACCGGATCCTCTGACGTTGCCTGACGTTGGGTCACCGACAGGTGGGTCCCGCGCGTGGTGGGCCTCGCATGTCAGCGACCCAAAGTCAGAGGAAGTCAGGGGACATAACGTCAGAGGATCTCGTTCCGGCACGGTGGCATGCACGAGATCTGCGCATTAGCGAAAAGTCTTCCGAGCACTGTTTGAATTTTTTCAAAAGAAACACTTAAAACTTTCAATAAAATTTAAAAAATGCTGCATGTTCACAATGATGTATACTATAAGCGTGAAATATCACAATGCGAAATCTTTTGTATTATGGGCTACACAAAAATTTGGAAATTTGAAACAACTATACACAGATCTATACATATTTCATTTTTGTGTAGCTCGAAATGCAAATTATTTAGTATTGATATTTTGTAAGCATATAGAACACATTGAGAACATGTATGATTTTTCAATTTTTTAAAACTTTAAATATTTGTTTCGAAATTTTTCAAACAGAGGGAGCACTGTGGCTCTCGGGAGTAAGAAATCTTCACTCGCGCATTAGCGCATATATAGGTACACGTAAGAATTATCAGCCTTTGTACTCTTTATATGCGACACGTACACGTCTCTCGTACTACATCACATTGACCTCAACAGCCCGGACATGACACGATTGAATTGTAAGCACATATATGAAATTTTTGGTTATGGGCAGTGTGGTTGTGCGCTCGGCGTCTGTGCCAAAACTGATATGCCTTCCAGGGCATATCCTTGAAAAAAAAATTGGTTATGAGATTGAGTTCTCGCTTTACTTAAACAATTAAAAAATTGTATTTATGTGTTTCAAAACATAATTGGAAAAAATGTCGATGTATTTATCCTAAGAACGTGTTAAATCTCATTTCAAAGTATTTTGTTTCATGAGTCACCGCACATAAATGAAATAAAAAGTATGGATCCGACTATAGCGAACAGTGCATATTTCAAAACTACAAAACTCATAAGATTTGTCATTTCTGTGTAGGGTAGTGTTAAAAGAATTTACAATGAGCATACTTATAGAATCGACACGCATGTGCGGTTTGTGCACGGGTGTCGTGTGAACGTGGACTTAGTGGTGCTAGGAGTAGCCTAGCAATTAAGCCTGCACGATCGCCAGATCTACGTTACGCTGCAGCAAGCAGCCCCGCTGATGCAACTAGAAACGACTACTCCTAGCTACCGATAGTACTCCACCTAGTTCTAGTAAATGACACCCACCCACTCTACCGATCAAGCATTCACCACGGTTGGTTGTCTTGGAATTCTTTTCGGGAGAGTCGATAGATCTCCTATCGGACGCCATCATGCACGCTGCCAAGTATACACGGTTGATGTGAAGACCTATACTCCCTACGTGGCTTTTATTTTTGTGTAGTATCTTATAGAATCTCAATGCAAAAGGATGACACCTTCCAACACCAAATATCCTCTCTATATAACAACTCGCAATGCCATTTACTTGTAAAAATACACTAAAAAAATACAAGAATGGAATTATAAATTACCGATGAATGTAGATATTTTTTGTTATACATTGAATAGCAGAGGAAAAATTCATCGAGTATGTGACAGTGGAGTGTGGGGTTCCATCCTTTCATCCCGTGAGGCCCTGACCGAATTGAAGAGATAAACAAGCAGGCATGCTAGACGACGTCGGCACGACTCCCCTATCATCTGCCGCGGCAGACGCCATGAATTTCCAGCCCTGGTGAGCGGTGAGTGAATGTGTGAAGAGAAATGTCACAACCACCAACGCTTGCTCTCCACTGTATTCTGTCACTGTGTGCATACATGTGTCTGCCTGCATGTGGATGTGGCGTGGGTGAGGTACTGAGGTGGCTGGCCTCTTGGATTACCTTGCAATTTTTTTTTGCGAGTGAAAATACACCGGCCAAGCATCTTACAGATAAGCCCAGAAACAAAGAGAAATTACAACCAGCTCCTTCTGAGCTCCGGTACCTTCCTCACCGCGCATCACGTTCCGCCGGCGAATCCTGCCACCAAATCCTCCGCTTGACCTTGGACTGGGAGGATCCCTCCAGCAGCTGGGAAGTCGACGGTCCTCGGCGCCCTGAGAGCACCTCCGCCCCGCGCCGCGACCGGCACCAACTTGGTCGACGCCATCTTCACGAAGAACTTCAGATCCCGTCGCCGCTGCTACACGGCCACCGGGAGAGGGAAAGCGAGGTCGGCAGCTCCGCCGAGCCGGGACCACGCTGGAGGCAGCAGATCTGCGACGAGACGCCACGGGAGCATCCATCGCAGAGGAGAGGACCGCTACCTGCAAAAGCCAATCCGTCGACGCCGCCATCTCCATAGCGCCTCCGGCTAGCATCCTACGCTGGCCTACACTATGTACACGGCGTGATCCGCCGATTCCCCGACCTCCCGCCACCGGAGCGGCCGCCGGAGGCGAGGAATCAGACGGATCGACGCCGGTGAGGTGGTCAACGCGGGGGCGCACAAAATCGCCTCAGTGAGAGGGGAACGGTCCAAGCTCGTCACTCTTGGATTACCTTGCAATAATCGTTGAATTTTTGGGTTAAAGAAATAGTAAATGAATGACCCAAAACCCCTATAAAAACCCTCCTAGCCACACTCCACAGCATCACTCACTCGCACTCTCAGTCTCACACCACTCTCTCCAGCTAACCAGAGCCACTCTAAGCTAGTTCCTGACGACATGGCTGCGCGCCGAGCCCACGCCGCCGCGACCTTGGCCCTGCTGGTGGCGGCGCTGGCGCTGTCCGCCGCGCCGGCGGAGGGCGCGGTGAGCTGCGGGCAGGTGGTTGGTTACCTGGCCCCTTGCATCACCTACGCCATGGGCTCGGCACCGGGGCCGGACGGCCGCTGCTGCAGCGGCGTCCGGAGCCTGAACACGGCTGCCGCTTCCTCCGCCGACCGCCAGGCCACCTGCACCTGCCTGAAGGGCCAAACCAGCAGAATGGGCGGCATCAGGCCCGACCTCGTTCGCGGCATCCCCGGCAAGTGCGGCGTCAACATCCCCTACGCCATCAGCCCCGCCACCGATTGCTCCAAGTAATTAATCGCTACTTTCAGTTCATGGATCTAATTGATTGGTTACATTCGTTCATGCTTACTGAGGTACTAATTTCGTCTGTGTTTTGATCTGTGCAGGGTGCGTTAAGCAAGTGTCCGATCTGAATCATCGGATCCGATTCATGGGAGTGTGAGGTGATGGGAGAGAAATAAATTGAGGAGGACTAGCTACAGCTTCTAGCTGCTGGTAGTATGCTGTATGCATGCATGGCTCCACGTACCTTGTTTTACTATTACCGCAGTGATTAGTTTCACTGCTCCTTAATAATCAGTTTTAGTGCCGCTACTTCGATCGTACGTTGTGGTTGCTGCTGTTTCCGCGATGGTTTTATTCAGTGTGTCTGTACTCTACTCCTCAGGGAACCTGTGTACTACTACTGTGTCTGTAAGGCATGCTTTATAGTTCTCGATGAATGAAATGCATGGCCCTTTTATAATGTCACATAATATAATCCCTCCTTGTGATGTGGAACGTACGTACTCGCACACGTATGCGCGAATACTTCCAGAAACTACATATAATTAACTTATGCTTACTTAATTTTCCCAAAAATATGTTTTAATTACTCCACTAAAGACCACCTATATCATGCACTAAGAGTCTAAGACCTTCCCTAAGATTTGTATCTTAACGCGATATAATAGCCTATGGGCAACATGGACGGAATAATAGCCTATGGCCAGGCCAAAATACAAATTAGATCTGTGAGATATTTCGGCCCATCAGATTTATTTAAGGCCTAAAATTTTCGGCAATAATCAGCCCAATACCTCAGTTTGGCCCACACTATTACAGTCGGCCCGTCCTTCAATTGTTGTCATGCTCCTATGTGTCGCTGTAATGAAAAAAATTATAGGGTTGTATTTTAGATAACATATAGCTTTGCACGGGCTTATAGGCAAAAAACAAAAAAGAGAGCAGGGAAGGATATCTCGGAACTACAGCCGCTTACTACTGTTGAATCCGAAAGAGGAGCCTACAACTATTTAATTGATTTATTTCTTTCATTTGTGGGGATCATTGGATAAAAGCGCCGGGAGTAATAGGACCACTATCGTACATGAAATTTTTCATAAAATGATTGTTCATGTTCATGCCGGAGTACCGAGGTTGTTCCCACCACTGAATTTAGAGGTTGGGTGTAATTAGTATTTGTGCAATTATTAATATATTCCTTTTATAAAAAGGGTGTGGGCCCACATACTAATATAGAGAGGGCCCCTAATGATAAAGATCAATCGAGAACTTCTCGGTTTCATTGATATAACCCACGCAATATCATATTGACTCTCTCTCATCCAATAAAAGTTTCTGAGATTTACTTTATTCAAATTCTCGTTAAACCACCCCCATGGGGGCGGTGAAGTGAAAGCCCCCATGGGTAAAAAAGGAAAAAAATATAACGATAGTTTTATTCTTCATCGCAGTAAGTAAATACGTAACTAGGAATATGGAAAATTGTATTTTTGTAATTTGCAATAATGCGATGGGCGAACAACGGGAATTGAACCCGCGCATGGTGGATTCGCAATCCACTGCCTTGATCCACTTGGCTACATCCGCCCCTTATCCAGCTAAAGGATTTTTGTCTTTTTTTCATTCATCATTATTCTATTTATTTTGACCTTCCATACTTTGATCTAGATACTGGACATAGAATGCCAACCCAATTACATCCAAATATAAGGCAAAAAAATCATTAAATGCAAGTACGGTTAGATACAACACCAAAAAATGATGGATTAGAGTGGTTGCCTCTTATAATTCACCACATTCAAAAACCAATGCATTGCGGAAGGCGTAAGGGGGTAAATCTACGTATGACACTACCATTAAGATGCATAGTCATGAATGTGCAAGTAAAATTAGATATATACTGTAGTAGTAGCCAACAAGCGTCACCAATCAACGTCCAAGAAAAATGAGCCTCAATAATCTCCTCGGCCCAATACAATTTGGAAATTGGCTAGCAGGGACAAGAAAAATATGATCATTTGTCTACTTAGTCCAATAAACGTCCCATGCTAGTTTTAGTCGCCAACTGCTCACTAGGAAGGATTTTGTCGTACAAGATATGTCACAAAAAGATCTTAATATCCAAGGACATATCTTGATAAAAATGTATAAAAGTTCAAAGTTCAGTTACTCTGGAAAGATTTAACTCATGATATCAAATGGATCATGCAATATCGATTGATATATAATTGACGATATGCATAGTTTCAGTTTAAATGATAGCTTGCTATTTAATCATTTTTGATATAGCATGTATTATATCCCACACTCACTCACTCACACTCCACAGCATCACTCACTCACACTCTCAGTCTCACACTACACTCTCCATCTAACCAGAGTCACCGATCTAAGCTAGTTCTTTTTTTTTTTTGCGATGATCTAAGCTAGTTCTTGACGACATGGCTGCGCGCCAAGCCCACGCCGCCGTGACCTTGGCCCTGCTGGTGGCAGCGCTGGTGCTGTCCGCGGCGCCGGCGGAGGGCGCGGTGAGCTGCGGGCAGGTGGTTGGTTACCTGGCCCCTTGCATCACCTACGCCATGGGCTCGGCACCGGGGCCGGACGGCCGCTGCTGCAGCGGCGTCCGGAGCCTGAACACGGCTGCCGCTTCCCCCGCCGACCGCCAGGCCACCTGCACCTACCTGAAGGGCCAAACCAGCAGAATGGGCGGCATCAGGCCCGACCTCGTTCGCGGCATCCCCGGCAAGTGCGGCGTCAACATCCCTACGCCATCAGCCCCGCCACCGATTGCTCCAAGTAATGAATCACTACTTTCAGTTCATGGATCTAATTGATTGGTTACATCCGTTCATGCTTACTAATTTTAATTTTTTGTCTGTGTTTTGATCTGTGCAGGGTGCGTTAAGCAAGTGTCAGATCTGAGCCATCGGATCAGATGCATGGGAGTGTGAAGTGTGAGAGAGAAATAAATTGAGGAGGACTAGCTACAGCTACTAGCTGGTAGTACTGCTCCGCGTACATTGTTTTACTATATTACCGCGTGATTAGTTTCACTGCTCCTTAATAAATTTTTTTTTTTTGAAGTGTTGCTCCTTAATAATTAGTTTTAGTACTGCCGCTACTTCGATCGTACGTTGTGGTTGCTGCTGTTTCCCCGATGGTTTTAATCAGTGTGTCTGTTTTTTTTTGAAAGGATCTTACACTGTGAATTCAACCACCGAAATACACATCAAAGAACAGAAATTCGCAGAAGTAACAAACCGAAGAACACAGCGCAACAGCAACAAGTGCTGAACCACCGCAAAAGCCTGAAGAAGACCTCCAACGCCGAGCTCCGCCGGAGAAGAAGGCGCCAGGCCGCCGCACACCCCAGGAAGGAAGCACCCCACTCATGTAGAGGCCGCAGAAGCCGTCCGCCGCAAGCGACGGAGCCGAAGAACGCTGAACACGCATGGCCAAGGCGCCTTCAACCTGCAGCCACCCCTCTTCCAACCAACCCTGCGCTGAGCTCGAACACGGCTAGCCGGAGTCGCCGCCAAGAACACCTCGACCACACCTTCTCCCCTCGCCACCACGGCCGGCCGGAGAAAGACGGGGAAAGGCAAGGACGCCAGCAACGACCACCGAGATCCCAGAAGAGCTCCTGTACAAGCGGAGGAGAACTCCAGTGGCAAGCACCGGCACCCCGCTGCTCCACCCCCAGCACCCCCATGGCGTGGCCAGGAGGAGCCACACCAAGACGAAGAAGGGGCGAGGGACAAAATCTCCGCAAGCCAGCCGTCACCTCCGCCGCGATGACCGCCCCTAGAGAACGAAGCCTCACCGGATCCGCCGATCCGGGAGGAAACCACGCTGGAAGCTCGCTGACACCGCTCCGTAGAACGCCGCCAAGGAGGAGATCGATCCACCCACGTCGATTAGATCGGTCTGACGGGAGCTCTAAACCTAGCGCAGCCGCCACCACTTCCGCCTCCTTCGTATATCGGTTCCCCCTCCTCCGGCTGGCCTCGCTGGTGTCAGGAGGGATTGGGAACCTGATCAGTGTGTGGAGTTCTTAATAAATTAGGGTTTCCTATAGATTGGATTAAGGTTTTGGTAGACGTTTTCTTCTTCAATGGAGTCGGCATCATCTACAATAAGTAATCTTCGGTCCTTCCTTCGACGGCAAGATCTTCTTCCCGACGTTAATCGTGGTGCTGCAAGATTGAGTTTGTCTAGGTATGGTACTTTAGATCTTGCTTCGCCAGATCGGTTTTGGATTTCTTCTCATGGTTGCCGCGAGGATTGTCCTCGCAATATTTGTTCCGGCTGCTACGTTCTCGACAATGGTGATTCGTACTCTCGGCTCCCAGCGACGTTGATCAGGTTGTTCGGTTGTTATTCCCTAGAATACTGGTGTTGGTACTCTTGCCGATGTTACTTGATTAATTTAATGGATGCGTGCGTGCACGTAGCCTTGGCATTGCGGCTAACAATTACAATTATGGGAGAACCCTCGTTGGTATTCACAGGTATTGGTTTGATATCTGTGTCGTTCTATGGCTGCCTTCAGAAAAATACAAGACTATGTCATGGAAGAAGAAAGAGTTTGAAGATCTCCAAGATTTGCTCGCATTTTTAGACTTTACTTTGTAATCGTTGTAGTCAGCTCGTGTATCTATACCATGTACTATTCGCTATTATAATATATGGTATTGATTGTCAAAAAAAACTGTTTGGGGTCTGTCTAAACCCCAAATTGCATTTTTTTTGAAGTTGTGATGTGAATCGTACTTACAAGCACACGTATACAACGCGAATGCTTTCAAACTACATATAATTAACTTATATTGATTTTGTTTGGGTTGCTCACCACATATGCCATGTGGTTACATATAATTAACTTATGTTCACTTAATTTTCCAAAAGTATGTTTTAATTACACGACAAATAAGTTAAGACCACCTATATCACGAACTAACATATCTAATAACATGTATACTATGTAGACAAAATATTTCATTAGGTGAGAGGGTTGTGCTAATAATATATTAATATAACATCACAAATCACAAGACAATGTAACTATACAACCTAATAAATAAATCTTTGCATGGCACCACACTTTTCTTATTTTCGGGTATCCAAAAACAGAGGGTCGGTACCCGAAAGCAGAGAGTCAAATCATTTGGACAAAAAAGGTTAATTACTCCACTCATTATTTAGTGCATGCACCGACCGCAACAGTGGGGGTACAAACGACATGCATTGGAGAACTGGGAGAAAAGAACGACACATCGAAAGTGGAAGTTGCATTGGTGAAAAAGAGAAATTAAAAGAAAGTGACGTTAAATTTTAGACCATTAGACCATTTACCAAAAAATCTAAAAAAGAGAGTGGCCGTACAAATCCGAAAATAGAGAGTAATAATATAGCTTAGTGTCATATGCATGTTATTAGTCTATATTACACATGGAAAGTCAAAACGGAGGCCGAGTTACATGTAGCCTTTTATTTTGCCAAATTTAAAAATCATACTTTGAAGTTCCAAAGTAATCTGAAAAAAAAAACTCGAATGTAGACAAAGTGCATTCTACCAACTTGCAACATATCAACTCAAAACAATTCATATTCCGAGCTACACAAAAATAATAAAATCTGACAGATTTTGGTGAGTTCAAATTTGTCACTATTCACTACTTTCAGATTAAGATTTTGTCATTTTTGCGCAACACAAAATGCAACATATTTAATTCTGTGATTTTACACACTGGTAGAAGACAACATAATATACATCCAGGATTTTTTCCAATTTTTTTGAAACTCCAAAATATGATTTTTCAAATTTTGCAAATTAAATGGTTAGAGCCTACATGTAGCCATGTAGCCTAAGTCTACGTAGTAAAGTATATGTCACTACCTTTACTATGCATAGTACAATATATGTGCATATAAGATTGAATAATTATCGTAGTAGGTGTTAGAATTTGGCCCATAGATTGGGGCAGCCCAATAGAATTTATGAAATCTCAAATGACACATGTGCATGGCAAGAGACATGAGTGCTAAAGTTTAGTCCCAGCAAAAAGTTAGAAGGAAGCTACACCACCTTTTAAGCTGGAGTGTTGTGTCAGGTAAGTGAGTGAGAATAGGAGAGGCTCTCTCGCTCATCCGCTGCTCGTGTTGTCGACGTGTTCACATTTCGTGAATTTGAGCCTCGAGCCGAGTCAACCTTTGTCTTTCGGACAAGTCAGGCGGTCCTGCGTACCCCTGTCTCAAGCGTCGTCTGCTGCGACCTGTTTTACCGATGTCGTCGTCAACACCATCATTGTTGCACCGACGACTACTTCCTATACAAATGATCGGTATCCGATCTGCGGTTTTGCTATGGATGTGTTTGCGTATATGCTGCTACTGTTCATGTTGATTAGTACATCTAGTATGTTTAAGTTTCACATGTTAGTAGCTCCAATCATCATGTTTAATACTTTGGAATTAATCATGAAATTATTGGCTAAATATCCAATAGACACAAGGACAATATGATCAATAGTCTCATCAGCCCAACACAGTTTGGAAAATTGTCAAGTGGGCAAAAAAAAATATGATCATTGGTCTCCTCAGCCCAACATAATGGGTACACAATACAGTAAACATCACATTCTATTTCTTAGTCTCCAACTAGTCTTCCTAGGACATTTAGCATTCCACTGGTCATGATCTTAATCTTAATAAATGTGAATACAAGGTCAAGGTGCGGTTACTCTAGATAGATTTTACAGATGATAAAAATATGGAAGAAGTTAACTAAATAGATATGTATGAATCAAATGGATCATGCAATATTGATAATTGATGATATACATAATTTCAGTTTAAATGGGTAACATGCTAAATAATCATTATTGATATTGCATGTATTATACCCAACTACAAAAGAAATGGCCATGCCAGTAAGCACGTAAGTGCCATCGTGCATGCTATTCTGTCTGACTAGAGAGGATGGTCAATAGATGGTTGTGGCCCGTAGGTGCCGTCACGCGAGGTATCCTCTCCGTTAGTAGTAGGCCCTAAGGGCGATTGATCATGTATATCCTAGCCGACTGGAGGGGAGAGTCAATAATATATGAAAGATATGCCTAAGACTTCTAGACAAGAACCTGCTGTAACTCCTGAATCTGCCATTCCTATGAAATATTATGAACAAACAAATGACGAGATAAAGACAATGAAGTTCCCACAGGAAGCAGAGGATTGCAAAATCGTTTGGTGTGATTTGATTGTATATATAACTCATGGATGATACTCCCAATTCTGTTTTAGAAGGCTATACATCTCTTGATACAAAATACTGGAGGGAAGCTATTCATAGAGAGATAGATTTCATCATGGATAACGAAATGTGGGAGATCACAAATCGTCCTTTATGGTGAATAACCTATATGATATAGGTGGCGTTGAATAAAAAGTTTAGTTGATAATAGGATTGAAAATTATAATGCTCGACTTGGGCCAACCACACATGGCCTTCTCGTTTATCACATTTATGTTAAGAACTTTACTAAATTGAGAGCTGGACGAGAAAAATTATACTCAACAGCCACATGGTTTTGTATTGGATGGTCAAGAAGGAAATGTGTGCAATTTATTAAATTCTTTGTACGACCTGAAGCAAGCACCTAAATAACGGATGTTGTTAATCAAGCCGACAAATGTCCGTACAATTTAAAAGGATCGAGTGGAGTAAAGCATCACAAGGAGAGGATATGCGACGTTCAACTCCTATGACTTCATAGCCATCTCAGGCTCAGGCACGGGCGGATCTACATTGAATCCGAACCAGGTCGTGGCCCACCTAACCCGGTTCAAAACACTGAAAATGAATTGGCCCATAAAAAAGGGAAAAATATTTCTTCTTTGGGTTAGCCCGCCCAACACTCTGGTTGTATCATGATATTATTGTTGGATTGAATCAATGTAAAAAATGCTAATTGTTTCAATACTATTGGGGTCGGTTAACCGTTTGTGCGGTAGTGCTAGTTTTACTCTCGGCCTTTTTTCTCTGGAAACCACCACGCCAAGTTAAATTCTTCGCCATTGTTGTTACTGATACGACACTCACATTAGCTTCCTGATCTTGATTTGATTTTGTTTAGTGCATATAAGGCCTTTGCCAATGCTACTAGTTTCTTAGCACGTTTTCATAGGCATTTTGCTGACGTGGCATACTAGTTAATGAAGAAAGAGAGTGAGTTTGTATCTTAGCTAACATACAACCCTTGCACGTGGCCATAGGCAAAAAATGGTTCTAGGCCAATCATATGCATGCATGAGCCCCAAATCATTAAATGTACATACAACCTATAAGAAACAATGCATTGAACTAATTGTATATTAAATATTTATTACTCCGATGATACCGTGCTAAGAAACGGTGCATTGGCACAGGCCTAGGCCACAGAAAGTAGCTTTAAAATTGGCAAACTTGCGCGTGAAGAAAGCAAGTCTGAAGTAGATCGGTTGATTGCGATTTGAAACTTGGAAGCATGTATGTATTCCAAACTGCTGGACGGTACTCAGGGAAGGCAGCACGATGGACCATTGCATGGATGGACCAGCCTCGTCGCCAAGCAGGCAAGCACTCCTTTCTCCGCTGGGCGGTGGTGATGCCGCTGCTGCCGAGGCCTGATTGGGATGCAGGAAGGGAACCCAACCAGTACAAACAAATCACGCCAAACCATTTGGATTCTTTCCTCTAGGCGACCCAGCCACGCAACCTTCCGAGCTATCAAGGAGGAATCTTAGCTTTCTCTTTGCGGCAAATTCGCAGAAAGATGAGAGCCAAAATGCACAGCTTCATCTTCATCTCAGGGCATGCACAAAGGAGGCAGCACCCACCGATGCATGCATCCACCTAGGCATGGATAGGCCAGGCTATCTGTTATCTCTTTCAACCCAATCCAGAAGCTGAGGCCACAATGATGTGGGCCCCACGATCATCTTCTTCCCCTCAATAGCAGCCAATGTTTCTGTTCTCTGGCTTCCCTTTTCCTCTCTCTCTCCTCGCATTTTCTTCCCATGAGGCCACCTCGTGCAAAGGTTTTCATGACAACTGCGGGGCACCGGAGCATGTCTCGCAGGTTTCCCGAGCCGAGCTGGCCTTGCGGGGCAGCATCTTGAAGCAACGCGTTGGCCATGCCCCTAGCCGAGCTGGCCTTGCAAATTGGTGTGCTTGACTGACTTGTAATAACTAGATTCTTTTCTGCCAAGTTTGTCAATTATTTGTAGCTTTTGAGTTTTGTCTTTTGAGCAACTTCCGGGTAATCCAATGGTGTCTTCCTGTAGACCTGTACTCGAATCTTCTGTTCCTATCATGAATGGAACATGAAGCGGGAGGAAGAAGTATATATACAGATGTAGGCTTGGATGCATCTTCCGTATCTAGGTTGAGCTGCAAACTCTGAAGAACAGTGTTAACTCGAGGAGTCCAACTGCTACACTCTGCTAGGCGGCAGAGTAAGGCAAATCAAATGGATCAGCAAGGTGCCAACAAAATTTATCCTTCTGTCCGTTCGTTTGTCATGTGATTAAAGAATAAAACTAATCACACTTTCTTCTTGTCCACTGTAGGCAAATTTAGCGTTTCGGATTCCTTGGTTATAGAGATGGCTCCATTGGCACATGCACTCAGAGGCAAACTAAGCATGCACCCTACACTCTACAATGTCAAATCAATTTCATATACGTTATTGAATATATTTTCATATTGCTTTCGTATAGGCTTATAATTATTGACAATGTTTCCTATAAACATGATCAGACTTTAGATGGTTTGATTTTTGACAAAATTTATACGCCTTCTTTTAGGGAGTTCAGAAAACGCTAACAAATAACATTTTGTCGCTGTTCACAGTAGGCCAATCTAGCGTTTCGGATTCCTTGGCTATAGAGATGGCTCCATTGGCCCATGAACTCAGAGGCCAACTGAGCACCCTAAACTCCATGGGGGCGCAACCGGAGGACGGCATCAGCCGACGCCGCATCACCATCGCCAAGGTCCGCGACCTTACCCGCAACGTCTGCAACAGCGAGTACGATCCTGACCACGTCGCCATCGGCCCGTACAACTACCCTCGGCCCCAGAGCACGAGCCCGCACCTGGCCATGCAACGTGACAAGCTCAGAAGCCTCGACGCCGTACTATCGGCGGCGGAACCCACCATGACGGTGGAGGTCTACGTTAACGAGCTAGCATGCCTCGAGCTCGAGGCTAGGGTTGCTACGACAACACATTTTCTGACCTGACGAAAGACCAATTCGTGCGAATGCTCCTGCTCGATGGCTGCTACATCCTCCACCGCCTCGTCAGCCTCAGAGCACAACCCAACACGAACGGTGTGGGGTCTTCCGATGGCAGCACCACCGCACGCATCGTCAGCTTCAACGCACAAGCACAACCGAACGATGTGGAGACTGCCGATGGCGGCAGCAGCACCGCAAGTGGTGCCGCCGCCCTTGAAGCTTTGGCGGTGGTGCGCGACGTGTTCTACCTCGCGGAGAACCAGATACCGTTCTTCGTCCTCGAGAAGATCGGCGAGCTAACAACTTCGGTCGGCGAGGCTCGTGTAAGAACAGAGATTGCGGAGTATGCCCTTGATCTCATGAGGAGGCAAAAGTACGCAGAAACAGCGCCGGCCATGGTGCCGCCCAAGCCGCCAGGGAACCTTCTCCATCTTCTGCATATGCACTTGAAGCCCGATGTCCTCTCGCGAGGCGCCACCGGAAGCTGGGCCGCCGAGCAGCGTGTCTCGTCGGTGGGCCGGTGGCGCACGGCGACCGAGTACGGCTTAGCGGGCCTCGAGTTCAAGAAGCGAGCCATGACCGAGAACGGGAGCGTCCGCTGCATCCTCGATGTGAAGCTGGACAGGGGCGGCGGCACGCTGGAGGTGCCCATCCTGGACATCGACAACGAGACCTGGCGGCTGCTGCGCAACCTGATGGAGCTGGAGCAGCGCAACCGGGAGACGGTCGGGAGCCACGTAACGGCGTACTGCGTGTTCATGTCGCAGCTGGCGTGCACCACGAGGGACGTGGAGCTGCTGTCTAAGAAAGGCGTCATCGAGCACGCCCACGGTGCCGACGACGAGGTGGCCCAGAACTTTGCCGACCTCTGCAAGGGGATCGTCTTCGACACTAGCAACCCCGACATCAACTACCTGTGGGACATACGGCAGAAGCTTGACAGGCGGTTCCGGAGCCACCGGCGGAGGTGGATGGCTTGGCTACGGCGGAAGTACTTCAGCAACCCATGGCTCTTCGTTGGGCTCCTGGCAGCTGCCATTGGGCTACTTTGCACAGTCATCCAAGCAGTGTTCTCTGTTTTGAGCTACCAACAAGGAGGGAACTAGAAATTGAACAACATATAGTTAAAAAGACATCAGTGCATTAATCAAATATAAGCTAAACGCTTTGGAACGGGATAATAGATTTCAGGAAGTGTAGTTTTACGACTGGCATTGTTAGATGGTTTATTCATGTATGGATCTTATGTGATCCTTACTTTGTAAAACTATGCTAAACTTCTTAATAAATATGACAGTGTGTATCAATTGATGCATAGTCGAAACATATCACGTACGTGATTGGGTTCTTCTTCCAAATTTTCTCGATGGTCAATGATATTCTTCTACCTTTCTGGATGTTTCTGATCACCATGTCGATGATCTCATGTTGTTGCATTTCTCACATTCTTCCCACTTTCCTTCTATCTACGTGCCTTCTCACTATGTTGACGATTCGTTATATATATTTTTTACTTGCTCTATTGGATTATTAAGCATTTTTCTGATGTGTTTTTAAGTAACAAATTAACATCATAGATGCACTATTAAGTCTAACCACATACGCCATATCAGACATATCTAACAGCTCTGCATATGGACAAAATACTTGTGCAAACAGAGCAAAAAATAGCACATACTCGTTGAACAGGAATGTCACTTCCGCAACATTGTTGTCGTCGGCAATATTGATGAAGCATACGTAGACATGTGACGGTGTAGAGGAAGTAGTTGAATGGTTGGCGCGGATGTAGTTGAACGTAAGTAAGTAGTCGCACCGAGATGCTCCCCAGAAACCTTAGCAACCCTCTCCTAGTGCAGTATCTCAGGGGGTCGAGTTTTCAGATGTTTGCCAACCATGCATGCGGTCGACGGGATGAAGAAGTTCGAGAGCACCATAAAAAAAAGGAGATGGGAGTGGCAAGACAGAGTAAGTAGCACATATTCTCGATTCATCCGTTATGTTATCTCCTCTATATCCCGGAGATAGGCATAGAACACAAGCGTCACGTGGTGGAAGAAGCAGAGTACTGGTCAAGCATGCACATGCATGTTAACACGGACATAAAGAGGTTGTGTTCCATGCAAAATAATAAATTCTTTCACCAGAAATCATGTACTATTACGAGTAGTGTGGCTCATATAGGTGTGGTCTTATAAGCCGTGTAGGACATCGTTTTTGTTCAAGAGTCAGACATAACACATTAAGATAGAGTCAACTTGCCTAACAATAATCTACAGATTACATCTGCTTCATCGCGTGAGACTTTCAAAATAAAATCCATATATTTCGGTATGTTCAAAAACATTATTCAACATTAATCATCAGAATGTCGTCTACTGATTAGATTATGCACTACTTAGTTACTGGTTGAACAAATAACTTATTTTTTGGTCTTTGGCGAATGGTTGTCACATACTTGCCAGATTATGCACTATTTAGTCACCGATTAAAATAACTTGTTTGTTACTAATCTATACTTCTCATGAAGCAAAACCCCACTAAGTGCAATTAATATTTTTCTATCTCCACATGCAAGACATGCAAGCATCCACATCATCTTTCTTAGCCCATCAAAGTGTACACATCATGTGCAAGTAGATCACCAGAATTAGTTTCGCCCGTGAAATTTTTGCCAATTAATTTCAACAATGCAAATCATAAAACAGCTATACAAAATTTATAAGTATGTCAGTTTCATGTACGCCAATTTATATCACTGAAAATGTTACATGGTACTTTTTTTGTTGCTAGGTTATGAGTATGTCAGTTTCTTAGTTGCTAGCTTATGAGTATATCACTAATTAATTGGCAAAAAATTATATCTGTTTCTTAATTGCTAGCTCCCAAAGTCCAGTTCTCTCTCTATTTTATTTTTTTCAAAAATCATATTTATAAGTTTTAAGATAATATGAAAAAAATATGCGTGTTATCAATGAGGTATCACACAAACATGCAAAATATCGATTTAAGTACTTATATTATGAGCTACACAGAAATGACAAAACCTTGTATATTTTGAGATTTGGAAGTCTGTACATTAAGATCCACACATTTGAGATTTTTTGTGTAGACCAAAATATAAAGTATTTCCGATCTATATTTTGCTTTTTAGTGGGATACATCATTGAAAACATGCTGATTTGTTTCCAGATTTTTTTGAAACTTATAAATATGAATTTTAATTTTCATAAATAAAGAGATCACTCGGGCCCGGAGCCAAAACTATTTACTACTTTTTCTCCACTTCTCCGTGGCTTGCCTCAAATTCTTTCGATCAGTGTGTCTCGACGACTCGCTATTCCCGATGGTGAGTGTGTGGTGGAGCGAGGCTAGACGAACAAATCGTTAGGGACGTGTTTTGTTACCCACAAGGCGTGCCTGCAGCCTAAGGGGACACCTTTTGTTTTAGCTTGTTTGGTTTTCTCGGCTGCATCGCGTTCTTGCAATGCACGAAAAATCACACTTGGGCCAGGCCCTAGAGAAATGGTCGGATCAGTCGTTTCCGTGGAGCCAACATCGTGTGAGCGAAAAGTGGCTCGCTGCTGCAAGTGCGGGAGAAGCTGCGTCCCTTCTGAAAGACACGCCATAAATTCTCCTCACCGCTCACTCTCTCGCCTCCTCTCTCCTTTCTTCATTGATGCTTTTCCTTCCACCGACACATCGAGATCACCGCGGTGACCATCTTCAACATTGGACGAAGGCCGACTATCTCCTTTTCCTTCTTCGATAGACATGAAATTCATCGGCACCGACGACCTCGCATCATCTCGTCGTCCTTGAGGGCTTCATCCATGGTGGTAATATGATCTGTAACCCCTCGTATGCCTCTTATGGCTCATATATATATGTGTAGATCAACATCAGTTTTTCTGCTTAGTATAGCATGCACTGTATAAGTACATGTTTTTAGGGTTCAATGTGCGTCAGTGGTTCAATCTTTCGGTCATGTTTGTCGATTCGGTTTAGAGGTTACATTTGCATTATTTTTGTAGCTAAGATCATCAATGTCCATGATTATTTTGTTCGGTTAGGGTTTAATACCCTACCGAATTGGGTGTTCTAGTGACATTGTGGCTTAGCTTTGATGATTTCTTTGGTCAGGGCTTATATTTGCAGCTTTGCTAGCTTACTTCATCTATGGCCAATGATAAACACCTTGTCACCTTTTTCTGCGGTTGATGGAAGAACATTGAATTATTATGTATACATTTGTTGTCCATTTTTTTTTAATATTGTCGCACCCGCTCTATGAACTTATTGTGCTTAGTTTCACTGAGGCTAAGAATTAAACCACAGATTATTTTCTATGTGTTGCCGCTGATTTAACCGTGCCATCATAATTGCAGGGAGATTACCTACAGCGGGGTACTATACACAAGGACAATGCTTGTATTACTACCTGGTCATGTGGATAATCTCGTTGCCTTTTGTTTCCAATGTTTCATGAGTGACCGCCACAATTTATTGAAGGGATGTCCTTTACTACCCGCTGCACACATGGAATGATTTGTGCATGATCCCTGGTAATAAGGGATCATATTTAGAGTGTTGTGTGATTTGCATTATTTTCACTGTGTTTTGCATGAATTTTCAGTGAGTATCTGATTTGGCCAATGATGATGCCTTTGATACCTGTGTCATGGGGTTGATACAACATTGTCTCTAGCAGACGGCCAAACTAGGCACAACTATTATAGATGTGTCTTCCATTTACTTTTGTTGGCTCGTATGGTGGCCCAAAGGTTGCTCTGCGTAGTTGTAGTGTGTCAATGCTCACTGAGGCCCATGATTTGCAGTGTTGCATCTTTGTTTTTTAAATTCTATGGCCAATGATGAAAATGTGGCACAATAATAGTGGAAGTGGTGATCCCGAAAAACCTAGTGTATGCCGACACATTACTTGTATTACTACCTAGTTCTCTAGTATCATCTCTTCGTACATTATATGCGTGTATCATGGGATGATTTCATAGCATTATGTGTGCGTTTGTTATGTATGAGGCCTATTTCGCATCGTTCTTGAATAGCAATTTATTTGATTAGTATGCCAATTATTAAATGACGGAACATTAAGAGTTCAAGGGTTGCTCAAAATTATCTACTGACATGGTACATCATTTGGTTCTACAATTCTTTTGGTACATAGGTGAAACTCTTGAAAGTACATAACATGGTCTACTCTATTCATATGAGGTACATTTTTTGTGTTCTTTATATATGTTGTGACTAAATTGCATGTGTTAGTATCTAATCACTAGGTAGTTGTTTTCGGGTCATGCAAGAGCAACGAGATCCTTAAAACTAACAAGGGCAGCGCCGCCAAGATGAACAAGTTTGTGAAGGTAGGCCATTTCTCCAACCCATTTCTGCTAAGCGATCCTTGCACCTAGGTTGGATTTGATTCCTATCCCTTCTGCTTTCTGTGAGCATCTAGGACGCATCCCAAAACAAATTGTCCTTAAGACCAACACTGGCTGCAGCTGAGAGGTGAATATCGTCGGTCACAATGAACGTGTTGCCACTGATTATGGGTGGGCAACATTTGCCATGAGTCACCAGATCAAGATCAACTTCTTCTTGACCTTCAAGGTCTTGAAGCCGGATGTTTACATTGTCACCATCTACAATGACATCGATATTGTGAACAAGTGCGAGAAGCATCCAATGAACATGCTGTTGGTTAAAAATTAGTGCAATCCCATCACGAGTGTCTCTCTGTTAGTCACGTAAAACATGTTTCTGTCATCTGTGTCCGTTGAACTATAACTGCTATGTTTGTGTCGTTTATGTCTATATTTATGATTTTTGTGTATCTATCGGTGCTTGATTTATGTGCTTTTTATTTAGTCGTGTGTTTTAAGTGCCACCGATGCTAGTAACCTCACCACTCAAAGAATTGGTGAGAGCATCTGTCTGTGCGTAGTGACCTAACAGATGGTGTTTGCAGAATACGAAACACCAAGTTTTTTTTTTTCCTTGATCCGAATCAAAAAGGCCTGGCTATAATTTTGTGGGCAAAAAATGACTTGCACAACATAGACGAGGCCATGTTTTTACTCAGCAGCCTGACGGGATGCAAAATGTAAGTGGCCAAATTCTCATGCGAGTAACTAACACCGCTCTCTGTGAAGAGCCGAGACAAGCACGTAGGAAGCGAGCAGATCGATTAGCCCCTTTTTTCGCCTGCTACAGATCGGTCAACTAATTGAGCTTTATCGATCGATTAACCGGGTTGCCTCACGCTCGCTAGGCATTCGCGTGTTGCATCTCTGGCGGCATCCACTGTTCTTGCTGTTAGCGAGTTGAAGTACCACCTCGCTCGCACAAACCTCCGACATGTACCGGCCTATTTTTGGCTGTTTTTCCTTTCGTTTTCGTTTTTTCTTCTTCTGTTCTTTTTTTTTTCCTTTTTTGTTTCTGTTTTTTCTTCTTTCTTTATTTTTCTGTTTGCTGTTTTTTTCTTTCGCTTATTTTTGTTTTACTTCTTTTTCTTCTTTTCTCGCAATGACGGATGATTTATCAACCATTTTTTATCATGAATATTTTTTTATTACAAGCGAGAAGTAGGGCTCCCGCTCTGGCCGCACAACAATGGGATCTTGCTAATTAGATGGGTCGAGCCGCGCTGCTGATGGCTGTCATGCCTTGTTGGTGTCACTAATATTTTTTGAGGTGTTTTTTTGAGGTATAAGGTGGTCGTATCAACCGCCCGAATAGATAGAAAGAGGTGACCCAGTTTATAAGGAAAACCGGGTCCAAAAACCATACAAACTGTACAAAAGAATGACACAGATGAAGCGACCCGCCGCCCACACGACCCGAGTCGAACAAACGCCACAAAACACACCACCCGCTCCGGGGCCGCCGCCCGGCGTAACAACCAGATCGACCTTCGCATTGCCCGAAAGTGATCCAGTCATGGTCGACGAACCCTCTGCCCACGCAGTTTTCATCCAGGTTGCCACCAAAACCACCATGTACCGGGGCCGCCGCCCCGGAGTAGCAACCAGATCGACCTTCGCATTGCCCGAAGATGATCCAGTCAGGTCGACGAACCCTCTGCCCGCGCAGTCTTCATCCAGGTCGCCACCCAGACCCACGCGAAACAACGGCGCTGCCTCATGCAACCGTCGTAGCGTGGGAGACCGAGGCCGCTGCCTCGGCGTCCACCACCGTCCGGGGCCGCCACCCCGGCATCCACTCCCATGACCATAAAGCAATCCTACCCATCCGTTGTGAACCCGTCGCACCGAGAGAGCCGGTGACACCAAGACGACGCCTTCAACAAGGTAGTGACGCGTCCGTCACCGTCGCCCGCCCCCGATGGAGCATGGGCTTTCACCCGGAGATCATCGGACCACTCCCGTCGAGCCGGTTGTCGAAACTCCACGACGATGCAAACAAGAAGGAGAACGACACCAAGGGCACCGCCATCGTCGGCACAGACCGGAGTCGATGCGAGGCTTTCGCCCAGAGTTCGAGCCGCCCACGAAGCTTCAGGAGCGCGAGATGGAGACCGCGTCCATGGCTATCCACCGAGCTCCATCGCTTACCGAAACCTCCGCGGCACCTCACGCTACGGAGGCTGACAAGACCGGCCGTGCCGCCGCCGCACTGCCATCGGTCCGGGGCCGCCGCCCCGGCTTCCCCAACTGCGACCCTCGCCATCGTCGCCCCTGTGCCTTGCACTGCGCGCCGCCTGGGACCATCGCGCCTCCCGCACCTCCTGCAGGATCCACACCGCGGCCCATAGATGGCGCCATTGATCTCCTGACCGACCTCCACCACCTCGAACCCCGAACCCGCGAGCCAGTAGTACCGTCGCACCATCTCTGTCGAGCATGCTCCAGCCCTGCCGAGCAGCGGCAGAGCTCAAACCGTGCCCGGGTCGAGCGGGCCCGTTGGGCCCAGATCGAGCCCAAATGGGCTCGGGTGTCGCCGCCCTCTCGCCCAGCTCCAGGGCGCGCCGCCGTCGCCGGACACGCCGCCCGCATGCCCTGCTCGTCCGCGCTCGGAGCCCCCTCGCTCCTCCTGCGCAGCACCTCCGCGACCGAGCCGGCGCCGCTCCTCCGCTCGCAGGAAACGTAGCCGTGGTGCGCCCACCTTGCCTCCCCCGCCTTTGGCGAGTCGGGCGCCATCGGCGACGGCAAGGGGAGCACAGAAATGGGGCTGTGTAGGCTGGGTTTTGGGCGGCCTCCGGAGCCGCTCGAGCGGAGCGACCCGGGAGGCAGAGATGGAGCGGACGGGAGTGGAAAGGAGGTGGGCGGCGGCGGCGGCGGGGAGGGCCTGGTGGCGGCGGCGCGGGGTGGGAACCCTAGGTCGGGTGAGGAAGAAGCTGCCTTTTTTTTTTTGAGGTGTCACAACCAGTATATGGGCTATATTCGCAAACGTAAACAAAAAACTATCTGGTGTCCTGTGACCTCGGTTGGGCCTACGTGGACCTGCTTGTGGCAGTGGTCGGTCGATGTTGCTGTAGCGTGCCTTAGATATTGCTATTTTATCTGTTTTTTATTTTGTTTATTTTTTCCTTTTAATAATTTGGTTTTGTGCATCTCGAGTTGGTCGTGTTATTCAGTTCTTACAGAGGAGTGAATGCATCGTGATATCTATTTAATATTAATATATTACCTTTATCGGAAACAATCTTACGGAAATATGCAAAGCGACAACTCACCGTGAGAGTTATTCTTGGCTTTTGTAGTGAACCTTGGCTTCCAAATACTTATTCACTCATGGGGTTTATTGTGTTGGGAACCTCGGCAGTTTGAAAGTTCGAGAGGCATGCTTGACAATCTTTGAGTTTGAAGGTGAGAAGCTGACTTGTGCAAAATTCATAATCCATGTTATACTCGCATATTTCTGGAACTTCCTCCCTCCCCTCTCTTTCTCCGCGTCAGAGGCGAGCGGGGGGCGACCTCGGCCCGCCCAGCACCCGCCGGCGTATCCGTGGGTTCACCCACTCTCCGTCGGCTGCTCCGGCGGCGGGAGGTCGGGGGATCCCCGGATCTGCGCTCCGGCGGTGGAGAGGATGTGGGGTTGGGCGGATCTGGGGCGGCGGGGCCGAGGCGGGGGGGGGGGGGGGGGCGCTGCCGTCGTCGTCTTCTTGGGTTGCAGCCACTCCCCGTGCCGTCGTCGTCTCCGATGGCGGCGGATGGCTGCTGCCTCGAAGCGCCGGCGCTTCCTCCGGCGTCGGTGCGTGCTTGCGAGTGGTGGGCGGGAGGCCGGGATTCCAGAACATCTGGGTCGCCTTCGGCGTCGACGGCGTCGGCGCTGCTTCAAGGTGACGGCTCTGCTCTGGTGGCCTTCCAGTTCTTCGCCTCTCCGCCAAGACCCAAGCGGTGGACTGAAGACGGTGGCTTCGTCGGCGGCTTCCTGGCCGCGGTTCGCTGCACTTCACCGGTTCGGGTGGAGCTCGGCGGCAGCGCGCGGTCGGCGGTCATCGTGGTGAGGCGGCGCCGGCGGGGACTGGGTCCTCAAGGTTTAGTTGTAATTTCCATATTTTCAGAGGATTGTGCTGCTAGTTCGGTTTTCTTTCTGTAATCCCATGTACTCAAAAAAAAAAATTCATAATCCATGTTTAACTTGTTCTTAACTGCAATTCAGAGATGTTTAATGGGCAGATCTGTTCGGAACCTCATGCTCCTGCAGCCTGCAGGCGGCTGCAGCCCTTGGGACACACAAAAGGAGTCTTGATCTGCCATTCAAAATTTCAGACATGCGGAACAGAGAAACGTAATTGTCTGATAATGAGCCGAATAGTATACACATAGACATATATAGGAGTCCAGATATAATCAACAATCCATATACACTGGCAGTAAACATATGGTGCAAACTCTGGTGTCTCCTCAAAGGGAGGAAAAAGAAGAAGGAAACACTACTGATACAAGATGATCATCCATCGAGAGCTGGGTCGTACGACTCTTCTCTCACATGGAGATCCCAACATTTATTCAACATATAGGCATATATATATGTGTGTGTGGTATGGTAGGAGTATGTCGCTATGACCTCAACACAACGTTAATGGCGTCAAGTCGTTGATGGATATTCTTCAGCGGATCGTGTTGCAGTTGACGGAGCTGCTGATGGGGTAGGGGATGCTGACGCCGCACTTGGAGGGGATGCTGGCGGCGTTGCCGGCCTTGATCCCGCTGCCCTTCACCACGTTCTTGAGGCAGTTGCACGCAGTACGCCTGTCGGCGGTGTCGTGCCTAGTGGCCCATCACTAGTAGAAAAACCACCTTTCGTCCAGAGCCACCCCAGACATTAATCCCGGTTCATAGAAAAACCGGGACCAATGCCTGGCACTGGTCCCGGTTCGATTTGCCAGGGCCCCGTGGACCATTGGTCCCGGTTCGGTTGGGGACATTGGTCCCGGTTCGTGCACGAACCGGGACCAATGCTCCAGTGCCGGACACGTGGCGTGCCGCGGAGCTTTGGTCCCGGTTCGTGCACGAACCGGGACCAATACCCTCCCCTGCCTATAAATAACCCACCCCTCTTCTCTCCTTTTTTTTCTGGTTGGATTGGTGGGAAGTGGGTGCTAGTTTTTTTTTCCTTTGCCACGCACAAGATGTGTTCGATGAAATGCCCGAGCCACACTTAAGTTCACACAAGATGATATCCTCGGCCGAGGTTAGCAACTTTATCCTTTTCATCTGTAATTGATACAGAAATATTGCACGTGTCGATGTACGGTGGTCATTTCACTATTCAAGATGTTATTGTAATGGTATTTGATAAACTTAATTATATGATGCAGATGGATGCACGGATGCGATGGATGTACGGCGAACGACGCAGTTCCGAGTTTATTGCAGGCCTGCATAAATTTCTCGAGTGGCTGAGGCAAACAAAGTGATAATTTTATGCCTTGTCCATGTGAGAAGTGTCGGAACGTCAGGGAGTACTCTGACCCGAGAACCATTCAAGACCACGTGATTCGGAGAGGTTTCATGCCCAGCTATAATTGTTGGACCAAGCACGGAGAAAGAGGGGTTAGGATGGAAGACAATGAAGAAGAGGAGGATGATGACAACTATCCTATGTTCCCTGAGGAATGCGGTGATACTGTAATGGAAGACGTTGAAGAAGAAGAGGTGAACATCGGGCATCAGATGAGCCCGCTGATGGTCTTGGTGGGGTCATTTCTGATGCAAAGCGAGAATGCGATACAGAAAAGGAGAAGCTAAAGTTGGAGGCCATGCTAGAGGATCACAAAAAGTTGCTGTACCCAAATTGCGAAGATGGCAGCACAAAGCTCGGTACCACACTGGAACTGCTGAAATGGAAGGCAGAGACTGGTTGTTCTGACAAGGGATTTGAGAAGTTACTGAAAATAATGAAGCCGAAGCTTCCAAAGGATAACGAATTGCCCGAGACTACATACGAAGCAAAGAAGGCTATCTGCCCTCTAGGATTAGATGTGCAGAAGATACATGCATGCATTAATGACTGCATCCTGTACCGCGGTGAGGAGTACGAGAATATGGATAAATGCCCGGTATGCAATGCACTGCGGTACAAGATCAGACAAGATGACCCTGGTGATGTTGAGGCGATGACGAGCCCCCCCGGAAGAGGGTTCCTGCTAAGGTGATGTGGTATGCTCCTATAATACCACGGTTGAAACGTCTGTTCAGAAACAAAGAGCATGCCAGGTTGTTGCGATGGCACAAAGAAGAGCGTAAGAAAGACGGGAAGTTGAGACACCCCGCCGATGGGTCCCAGTGGAGAAAAATCGACAGAGAGTTCCCGACATTTTCAGATGACGCAAGGAACTTAAGATTTGGTCTAAGTACAGATGGCTTTAATCCTTTTGGGGAGCAGAGCTCCAGTCATAGCACTTGGCCCGTGACTCTATGTATCTACAACCTTCCTCCTTGGTTGTGCATGAAGGAAGTTCATTATGATGCCAGTGCTCATCCAAGGCCCGAAGCAACCCGGCAACGACATTGATGTGTACCTAAGGCCATTAGTTGATGAACTTTTGCAGTTGTGGTCCGAACCAGGTGTACGTGTGTGGGATGAGCACAAACAACAGGAATTTGACCTACGAGCGTTGTTGTTCGTAACCATCAATGATTGGCCTGCTCTTAGTAACATTTCAGGACAGTCAAACAAGGGATACAATGCATGCACGCACTGTTTAGATAAGACTGAAAGTATACATTTGGGAAACAAGAATGTGTACCTGGGGCATCGTCGATTTCTTCCGAACAGTCATGCCGTAAGAAAGGCAAGCATTTCAACGGTGAGGCAGATCGCCGGAAGAAGCCTAACCTCCCTGATGGTGATGTTATATATGACATGGTCAAGGATTTAGAAGTAATCTTTGGAAAGGGTCCTGGCAGTCTATCTGTTCCGAATGACGCTGACAACCACGTACCCATATGGAAGAAGAAATCTATATTTTGGGAGCTACCCTATTGGAAAGTCCTAGAGGTCCGGTCTTCAATCGACGTGATGCACGTGACGAAGAATCTTTGCGTGAACCTGCTAGGCTTCCTGGGCGTGTATGGGAAGACAAAAGATACACCAGAAGCACGGGAGGACCAGCAACGTATGAAAGACCCATACAACAAGCAGACGGATAAAGGGCGTCAATACTTAAGCAGCTACGCTCTTACCAAAGCAGAGAAGGAAATCTTTTTTGAATGCCTGAGCAGTATCAAGGTCCCGGCTGGCTTCTCGTCAAATATAAAGGGAATAATAAATATGGCAGAGAAAAAATTCCAGAACCTGAAGTCTCATGATTGCCACGTGATTATGACGCAGTTGCTTCCGGTTGCATTGAGGGGGCTTCTACCGGAAAATGTTCGAGTACCCATTGTGAAGCTATGTGCATTCCTCAATGCAATATCTCAGAAGGTCATCGATCCAGTAACTCTACCAAGTTTACAGAAGGCTGTGGTCCAATGTCTTGTCAGCTTCGAGTTGGTGTTCCCCCCATCATTCTTCAATATTATGACGCATCTCCTGGTTCACCTAGTCGACGAGATTGCCATTCTCGGTCCTGTATTTCTACACAATATGTTCCCCTTCGAGAGGTTCATGGGAGTCTTGAAGAAATATGTTCATAACCGTGCTAGGCCAGAAGGAAGCATCTCAAGGGCTATGGAACAGAGAGGTCATTGAGTTCTGTGTTGACTTTATTCCTGACCTTAAGCCGATTGGTGTTCCTGAATCGCGGCATGAGGGGAGACTGAGTGGAAAAGGCACGCTAGGAAAGAAAGCACTGATATGTAGGGACGGGCATTCTTTAACTCAAGCACACTACACAGTTCTACAAAGTTCCACCTTCGTGGCTCCGTATATCGAGGAACACAAGAATTATGTACGCTCCAAGAACCCGGGGAGGATGACTCCTGGATTAAAGAAAAACACATGGAGACTTCGGCAGTTGGTTGCGATTACAGCTCATGAATGACACCACTGTCGGAGATCAGCTCTACTTGTTGGCCGCGTCACCATCTTCGACTGTATTGAATTTCCAAGGGTACGAGATAAATGGGAATACATTTTACACGATCGCCCAAGATAAAAAGAGCACCAACCAAACAGTGGTGTCCGCTTTGATGCAACAGACGAGATGGGCAAAAGGACACATACTATGGTACATAGAGGAGATATGGGAACTTGACTATGGACCTACTTTTAAGGTCCCTTTGTTTCGGTGCAGTTGGGTCAACATGAATGGAGAAGGGATAAAGGTAGACCAGCTGTACGGAATGACAACAGTGGATCTCAAGAATCTTGGTTGTTACGAACGAACCATTCGTCCTAGCCAATGATGTGGCTCAGGTTTTCTATGTGAAGGACATGTCCTCCAGACCAAAAAAGAAAAAATAAGCAAACGAATACATCAGACGATGAGCCAAAGCGTCACATAGTTCTTTCAGGGAAAAGAAACATCGTGGGAGTCGAGGACAAGACAGACATGTCAGCAGATTATGATAAGTTTGATGAAATTCCGCCCTTCACAGTGAAAACTGACCCAAGCATCCCGTTAAATAATGAAGATGCTCCATGGTTACGGCCGAAGCGATCATAGGCCAGGGACATACGCGAAGAAGGGTTCATGGCATTTATGTAAATCAATGTAATGTATTAAACCTTTATGTGATGTGTAGTAATGTATTAAACCGGTGGCTCGTGAGACGGAAAATCGGCCTTCGATCCAAACAGCGGCAACACGTCTCTGATGATTTGCAACAAGTGATGGGGATGTTGCTAATCATCAGAGCGTGTTGCCGCTGCTTGGATCCGACCGAGGGGAGGGTTCACCTTCAGCGTCCGCTCTAGGAACTCCTGCCTCTCAAAAATCTTGCTGTCTGCTACCCGTGTACTGCCAAAATGAACTACAATGAGTAGACACTGATCCAACAGCTCACAATCCCTCAAAAGAAACACACCCCTGATCCAACGTCTCACAAGCGCTTGAAAGAAACACACGATCCGTGTGCTTCTTTAGTCCCGGTTGGTAACACCAACCGAAACTAAAGGCGGGCTTTGCGGTCACGACACGTGTCCTCCCCCAGCGCTGTCCTGGGCACGTGTCCTCCCCCAGCGCTGCCCTGGAGGTCTTTATATATTGTCGCCGACGAGGTAAACCCTAATCCACCATTCCTAGCCACGAACGCATCGTCTCCACGAGATGGATCCGCCACGCCCGCCGCAGCGCCTTCTGGACGAGGTCGAGCGTGCTCGGCAGAGCGCGCTTGGGTGAAACCGCGGGAGCCTATCCCGCTGTATGCCCACGAGCCCGGCGTGGAGAGGAATGCCCAGCTACCGGCCTCCTGCTCCACCAGGTGCCGCCGCACCTCCACCTAGCACCGCTGCACCTCCACCAGGCGCCGCCGCTCCTCCCGCGGAGGAGGAGGAGGACGACGACTTCGACTGGAGCGACGACGGGGAAGAGGGTTGTGGGTTGCAGATACAGGAGGCCATGGAAGCCTCCTTCCAGTCTGTCCGCGACTACCCTGTCCAGCGAGCCAAGACTGCCTACCAGCTCAAAGCGAAGGAGGCTTCCGAACTGGATTGGGCGCTGAAAGACTCATTCTCCATGGATCTTGCGCTCCGCCGCAAACGTGCGCGCGAGAACCGGGCGGCCGCCCACGGGCTGGCTCCTCCCGCCGTTCCCCTAATCCTACGGCCTTCGAGCCAGCATGTCCGTTTATGTAGAATAATGTTGGTGATGTTGGATCAGGGGTGTGTTTCTTTCAAGCGCTTGTGAGACGTTGGATCATGTGTAATAATGTATTAAACCGTTTATGTATGGATCCCCGCGAACCACTACTACCTTTTGTGAAATCGGTCATACACGAAATGGGAGTTTCCACCTAGAAGAAATGGGTTATATCACATGTGAGTTTTCTTTTTTGTTTTCTGTTAATTAATTGCATGACAACCGGTGAAACACGCGTGGTAGGTGGTTGTCGGCTCCCACACCTCCCGTGGGAACCTCTCAAACCTCAGCTTCGTTAGGTACAGCCTTCAGAAGAAAACTCCAACGTCTTACACGCGCTCGAAAAAGTTGGAACAAAACACACGGTTCCCCTGTATACAGCCCGACGGTGGCTCGTGAGTGCCCGCATATCAAATGCACCGTAGGACGTAGCTAGGGAACCCGAATGTTTTGTGTTTGAGCGCCACTTCGATCCAAGCAGCGGTAAGACGTCTCTGATGATCTACAACCATCCGGCAAGACATCTCTGATGATCTGCAACCGTTTGGAACGGTCGCAGGTCATCAGAGACGTCTTGCCGCTGGTTGCCCAAAGATGCCTCTCCGAGTGACGCTGGAATGTTTTGTGTGAGTGAGTAACCTGTCTGAGGAGTGGCCAATTTATAGTCGTCGTTATATTTGCCGCTAATACATTGTTCCCGTGAAATTGCGGGAGGGGGGCTATATATAGGGTATGTGTGCTTCTTTAGTCCCGGTTGGTAACACCAACCGGGTCATGTGGCTCACGAAGTGGTCGTGATACTGCTGATCCAACAGCTCACAATCCCTCAAAAGAAACACACCCCTGATCCAGCGTCTCACAAGCGCTTGAAAGAAACACACGATCCGTGTGCTTCTTTAGTCCTGGTTGGTAACACCAACTGGGTCATGTGGCTCACGAAGTGGTCGTGATACTGCTGATCCAACAGCTCACAATCCCTCAAAAGAAACACACCCCTGATCCAACGGCTCACAAGCGCTCGAAAGAAACACACGATCCGTGTGCTTCTTCCTTATTGGTGGGATTCTCACTATATATATGTAGTCATGCATGGCCTCCATTGGCATAGCACATCTAAACTCATATCTGCAACCTCATCACTCTCCCATGGCTTCCACCGTACCCACTCTAACCTACTCGGAGGCGGAGGCGCTTTGCGCCTCGAACTACCCCTGCCCTCCCGGCTACGACGTCCCCGCCGGCTGGAGGCTGAGCATCGGAGGCGTGCCGGTCCCTCCTGTCCCTCAAGGTTTGGCCCGCCGGGCGGCCATCACGAACCACTATTACCTCGAGCTCACTCCGGCGCAGCGGATAGATCCCCGCTGGCATCCCGACTACCGCCCGACTTGGGACGCCTTCTTCATCAATCGGCGTGAGAGGGCGCTCGCCAGGTACGAGGAGGACGGCCCGCCTCCTTCGAACTTCAACGAGGCCGGCCGTCGGCTGTGGTGGAGCGGCCGGACTCTCCAGAGCATCATGAACTACATCACGGCCGGCGAAAACCCCCGCCTGCGCTACCCTCGCTTTCAGTCCAGGCGAGCGCCGCCCGACGACAGCGACGACGACGGCGGCGACTACGATGACTACGAGGACGAGTATTATAGGCCTAGGCAGGAGTATGACTAACCTGAGCCACATCGTTGGTTAGGACAAATGGTTCGTCTATGTACGACGATCGTGTAAAATGTTTGTCTATCTACGACGACGATCGTGTAAAATGTATTCTTTATCTCTGCATTTCCAACTAATGATCTTTAGCATCTGAATAAGTAATCTAGTTTTGAGTTAGTTATGCAAAAGATAAATGAATTAATAATTTTTATCTGGTTTCTTCTGCATTTTACAACACCAAACATTCATCTTACAAATATAGGTTCACTGAAATTGTTCTGCATTTACTTCTGCTTACGGATTATTTGTCGAATTTCGACTTACGGATTTAAAGATATGAATTTATCCATATTAAATTGAAAATGACAATAATAATGTAAAATTTATTTTGGATTATTTATACAAATTCAAACACTTTTCACGTTGAAAGTTTTGTCAATTCAAAATATGCAATAAAGTTAATGCATTTTTAATTGAAAATGGCAAAATGGTTAATAGTTTGTATAGTTAGAATAATTATTTTAGAAAACAGAAAATGGGTTTGGTTGTTTATTCAAATTTAAACACTTTTCATGTTGAAGTCTTTTCAGATTCAAAACCATGTGAAATTCATATTCAAACACCTAAATAAGAAAAAAAAAGGCGGGAACAACATTCAGAACTGAAAAGTTTGAAATAATTTTGAAAAAGGACTCTTTGGTCCCGGTTTATACGAAGAACCGGGACCAATGAGTCCATATACGCGCGAGCGAATCTGGCATTAATTGCCAGGGCATTGGTCCCGGTTGCTGCTCCTGCGCCCTTTCTTCTTCCCCATTCCACCCAAATCGCTCAAATCGACTAAGGATGGAGAGAAGCGCGACGCGGAGCGAAACTACGCCGGCAGGCTGCCCGACTCCGCGCCGCACCCCACGCCGCGTCCCGCCGCCGCCGTCGACGTCCGCGTCCCCACGCGCCGGCCTCCTCCACGCGGCCTCCCTCCACGCGCCGGCCCTCCTCTGTGCATTCCGACGCCGCGCCCTCTCCACGGCCGCGCCCCCGCTCGCGCCGCGCCCTCCACGCCGGCCACGGCCTCGACGGCCGCGGAGGTAGCGCATTTTTGTACTTTTTATTTGTTCATCAAAATGTTGGCAAAATGTTGTACAAATTGATATGAATTGGACTGTTTGCACTGTTTGAACATGTTTGTATTTCGGCGTCAATATTTTATTGAATTTATGTTAGGAAAATTTGTGGTCCGATACGAGTTTACGATACTAGTTTACGGGTTTACGAGTTTACGATACTAGTTTACGGGTTTACGAGTTTACGAGTTTACGATACTAGTTTACGGGTTTACGAGTTTACGATACTAGTTCATGTAGTCCGATACGAGTTTACGAGTTTACGATACTAGTTTACGAGTTTACGATACTAGTTCCGACCTATACGAGTTTACGAGTTTACGATACTAGTTCATGTGGTCCGATACGAGTTTACGAGTTTACGATACTAGTTTACGGGGTTTACGAGTTTACGATACTAGTTCATGTGGTCCGATACGAGTTTACGATACTAGTTTACGATACTAGTTCCGACCTATACGAGTTTAGGAGTTTACGATACTAGTTCATGTGGTCCGATACGAGTTTACGAGTTTACGATACTAGTTTACGGGTTTACGAGTTTACGATACTAGTTTACGGGTTTACGAGTTTACGAGTTTACGATACTAGTTTACGGGTTTACGATACTAGTTCATGTGGTCCGATACGAGTTTACGAGTTTACGATACTAGTTTACGAGTTTACGATACTAGTTCCGACCTATACGAGTTTACGAGTTTACGATACTAGTTCATGTGGTCCGATACGAGTTTACGATACTAGTTTACGGGGTTTACGAGTTTACGATACTAGTTCATGTGGTCCGATACGAGTTTACGAGTTTACGATACAAGTTTACGATACTAGTTCCGACCTATACGAGAGTTTACGATTTTTGTGGGTAGATGTATCTTGACATATGGAACAAGTTACCCAACTAAAGTTTTGTGCATTGTTCTTAATTTGCAGAAACTATGGAACGAAACGAAAATAGGAAAACATCCTCGAGGATATAATCTGCGGGCCGGAAGATGTTGGCGATGTCACCTCGCAGTTTTTGAACAACTCCGGTGAGGGAGATGAGTCTCTCAACCGAAGAGACGGCTCCGGTGAGGTAGAACCCGACGGCTGGGGTGAGGGAGAAGTCGGCGAGGAAGAAGCCGACGAGGGAGAAGCCGAAGGCTCCGGTGGAACATTAAATGTTGCAAACTCCGGCGAGGTGCATATACATATATTAATGAAGCCGAAGATTTTATTAATTAAGCCTTTGCTGTCTATATACATATATTAACGCTCTTTCTTCTTTTAGCCCTCCGGATCGAGCAAATCTTCTGTAAGGACAAAACGAGGCCCAGCCAAAAAGTTGGGCGACCAAGAAAGGTACAGGATCAAAAAAGTCGCTGAAGACGGCACACCGACTGCTCCCCCTGGTGTTAAAAATAAAGGGTCATTTAATGGATTGCCCCTACCAGCCTTGTTGGACTCATTTTTGCCCCTTGTTGCGAATCGTCCTCAGTTTTGCCCCTAGTTCATTCGCAGCTACAATGGTTTGCCCTAAACGGCAAGTTTCTAGTCTATTCCGTGTGATGGCGTTACTGACAGGTGGACCGCCTGGGTGCAGGGCTTAGAGGTGGGACCGCCCAACGGCCTGAGGCCCCAATCTGTCCATGCGCGCCTGCTCCCGACCGGCCGTTGTGCGCCGCCGCCACCACCACCTGCGCCGCCACGGCCGTCCCGCGTCACCACCAGATCCACCACCAGCAGATCCGCCGCCACCGTCCTGCGACGACACGGGTGGGGCGCTCGTTCCGCCACTGCGGCCGCCACCTGCTCGACCCGCGGCGGGGCTCCTTCCGTGCGCCCGGCCGGAGCGCTGATAGGTGAGGGGCTGGTGCACCCCACCAGGTCGTTGGCGGCGAAATGGCGAGCGGCAGCGACCCCGGAGTAGCTGGCGAGGCAGGCGTCGGGCCAGAGACCCGCCGCGTCCACGACTGGGTTCCCCAGGGTAGGGCTTCCTCCAATTTAGCTTGTTTGTGCATTTCAACAGTCGATCGACATAGGACGCTATTTATTTCTGCAATTGGACATAGCTTGGTTGTGCATTTGAGGTTAATTCTGCAATTGCGTCTCTGTTTTTCTGCAATTGGAAAATGGGTTCCCGAGCTTGCTTGTGCTGATTGCGTCTCTGTTTTTCGTGGGTTAGGATGGAGTTGCGGTTTGCTTTCTTGGTGAGCATTAGAAGGGAACGGTACATCCTGGATGAAGACACCCAGAAGAAGAAATTCCAGGGAGGTTTCGATTATTCAGTGCCAATGGATTGCAATTGGAGTTTCAGGCAATTTGGGGAGGTCCTTTGCAGCCCATATCCTTGGGGTATGCATGACGAAGTGGAATTCAAATACTACGATGGGGGGAAAAATTGGGTGAAAGTTAGCAATGATGCAGAACTCGCTACCATGTTTGCTAAGCAGAAGGAGAAAGATAAATTCAATGTGAGGCTGCAAATTGATGTGGTTGTGCCGGAAGTTGGACCTAGGGTGACGGGTTCATCTTCTCGGACAGAACCATCTCGTCGTAAAGCCAATTCTAGCTAGAATAGTTCAGTTCATCCAAAGCGACGTGGTGGAATTGCAGAAAAACATCAAAGACAAGTTCAAGATAGATTTACCATACATGAGGGTCTTCAATGGTAAACAAAAAGCTATGGAATCTATCTATGGTAACTGGCATGAAAGTTTTGAATTGTTGTATTCATTCAAAGCTGAAGTGGAGAGGACAAGCCCAGGTAGTATTGTTGAAATTGATCAGCACTCAGTGGAGTACAGACTGAAGGGAGTGACAAGGACCAAGGAATGCTTTAGAAGGGTTTTTGTGTGCTTTGAGGCTTGTCGCCTGGGTTTTTTGGCAGGCTGCAGGCCATATTTGGCTATTGATGCTACTTTTCTCACAGGCAGGTTTAAAGGACAGTTAGTAGCAGCTTGTGCAGTAGATGCACACAATTTTGTATTTCCAGTTGCATACGGTGTGCTGGAGACAGAGTCTGAGGAGAGCTGGACTTGGTTTTTGCAGAATCTGCGCCGGGCTATTGAACATCCCAATGGGTTGGTAATTCATACAGATGCCTGCAAGGGTTTAGAAGTGGCTGTGGACAATGTGTTCCCTGGAGTAGAGCATAGAGAATGCATGCGTCACCTTGCTGCAAATTTTGTGAAGAAATTCAAAGGAAAGATATATACTGACAATTTATGGCCAGCATCTTTGACTTGCAGTGTGAGGAAGCATAACTACCACATGAGGCAGTTATACATGAATGCCAAAGTGAAGGAATACTTGGAAACACACCACTCCAAGTTATGGGCCAGAAGCCAATTCAGTGAACTGAGCAAAGTTGAGTATGTGCACAATAATCTTGCAGAGTCTTTCAACTCAACGATCCGGAAACTAAAGGATCTTTATTTGGTGGATTTGCTTGACAAGATAAGGATAGAATACGCGCAGAAGTTTCATTTTCGTGATGGAATAGCTGAGACAAAATTCATGGGCCACATTATCATCCCTTCCGTGATGACTGAACTGAAGAAGAAAACAGAAGGCTTGGAAATGAACATGATTTTATTGTCGGATACCACTGCAGAGGTATCAGTATTGGATAAAGAGCAGAGAGCCTGGAGATATCCAGTGGATTTAGAAGCTAGAACTTGCAGTTGTAGGAAATGGCAGATAACTGGATTGCCATGCATTCATGCTTTGTTTTTCATCACTTCTCTCTCAGGTCCAGCAGGGAACATACAACAGTATGTTCATGAGTACTACTCTGTTGCAAAGTTCAAAGCCACATATGCACATGCCTTGCCTGCTTTGGAGGGAAAACAACAATGGGACAGAGTGGACCCTGGATTCAAGCTTTGCGCTCCAGTTCTGAAGAGAGCAGCAGGTAGACCGAGGAAGAGTCGGTTCAGGCGTCGCAGCGAAGGAGCTGGACTTGGAGCAAGGAAGCGTAAGTGCACAAGGTGTGGTGGGTCTGGTCATTTCGGTAAGTATTGTGATAATGCAGTAGATCCAGCATTCGGAGAGAGTTCCGATGAAAATCCTGGTCAGCAGCCGGATACAACAGATGATGATGCTCGAAATGATGATTCAGATGATGATGCTCCAAATGATGATTCAGATGATGATGCTCCAAATGATGAGTTTGATGATCATGCTGCAAATAATTATTTTGATGATGATGCTCCAAATAATTATTTTGACGATCATGATGCAAATGTTGAGCCAAAAGATGCTCCAGATGTTGAACCAATATTGGTGTTTCCAGATGCTGAAAATGATTTCACTCCCCTTGCTGTGGTTCTGCCTTCTGCTAGGTATGTAAATCTTGCCAATATTGGTGTTTTCGAATTTGTTGTACATTTATCACTTTATGTTCTGCTCCAAATGATGCTTCGAATTTATCACTTTGTACAGCTATGTGGTCTGTTCGAAGAAGACAGTTAAGGTACCGACACCCAAGAGGAGAAGAGAAGAAGCAATGAGCACAGTGATCACAAGGAGCACAAGGAGCAAAATGATGGCAAGTAGCACAAGGATCACAAGGAGCAAAGTGGTGCCAAAAAGCACCAAGATTCTATGAAACATTATGAATGATGTTGTATTTCTATGAAACAACCCTTATGAATGCTGTTGTATTTCAGTTGAATGATGTGGGATGTATGTTAGAACTATTTTTGTTGTATTTCTGTTGAGTAATGTCAAAATCCGAGACCTTTTGGGAAGTAAACTCACATTCATGAAAAATGTGCTAGAAAAGAGCTCCGGGTAAACGGCCTCATTTGTAAGCAAGATTTTTTTCGACCTTGTCTAAATCAGCCAAATAACTTACCTAGACATCTAATCTATATATGAAGACTATGTGCGCAGGCTTTTCTGTTTTTTGATTTTTTTTGAATTTATTATGATTATTTTAAAATTGGTCAAACCTAAGGTTTGACCAACATTTAAACAAATTCAAAACATGAAAATGAAAAATTAAGCCTGCATTCTTCTTATTCACTCCAAAATGAGCTTTGGTGAGTTTAAAAAAAAATTATGTTGCAAATACAAAGCCACTTCTCTTCAACTTTAGATTTCGTAGTTTGAGATTTGAGATATGACACCACATCCATGCATGGATCGTTTGAATGTACCTACACCTTGTTTATCAACTAGAGTCGTCAGTATATGACATATGAAGACTATGTGCGCAGGTTTTTTCTATTTTTTGATTTTTTTTGAATTTATTATGAATATTTTAAAATTGGTCAAACCTAAGTTTGACCAACATTTAAACAAGTTTAAAACATGAAAATGAAAAAATAAGCCTGGATCCTTCTTAGTTACTCTAAAATGAAGCTTTGGTGAGTTTTTTCAAAATTTCATGTTACACATCCAAAACCACTTCTACTCAACATTGGACTTCATAGTTTGAGTTTTGATATATCATGCATTCATTTCGTTGAAATGTATGTACACAATGTTTACTGATTTGAGACGTTAGTATATGTCATAAGGAGACAATGTGCGCGAGTTTTTTCATTTTTTGGATTTTTTTGTATTTTTTATGCTCAAGTCAAATCTTGGTCAAACCTTCTAGAAGGCACCGTCGATCCAACCCAAGCCTACTGCACCCGTCCGATCCAACCCAAGCCCACTGCACCCATCCGATCCAACCGCGATCCGCGAGATGCCTCCTTCTGCAACCTGATTGGCTGGAGGAATGTTTTTTTAAAACGGAGAGGGCACGCACGATGAACCGTTGGGCCGGGCCGTGCTGCACCGCGCTCGTCTCAGCATTTCCAAGGCGGCGCTCGTCTCAGTGTTTGCAGGCCGTCGGTCGTCTCAGCAGTGCATGCCGTCGGTCGTCTCAGCAGTGCATGCGCCGTCGGTCGTCTCAGCGTCTGCATGCACGCGCGGGAGACCACGCCATTTGCATGCATGCGCTCGCGCCTCGTTCACTCGCCACGCAGAAGCTGATGCACCGCTTGATACAGAGCCATTAAACACCACGCGTGATACAGATACGGCAGTGTTTCAGTTACGACGCATATGGATCGACACGCCTCGTTTGAACGCATACAAATGTGGTGCTCTATCCCTACTTAAACCACCCAACCCCTCCGTCTATTCTCCACACCTTCCATCTGCGCCGCCCTTCTCTCTTCTTCACCCAACTCCAAAGCACTCTCGAAGCGAAGCGAGGATGCAGTTCAACGCCCCCACCTTCCGCTTGCCAACCACCATGCCGGAGGGGCGGTACCCACCCGGAGTCATCGTCGAGAACGAACTCCGCGTGTGGGCGATCTCACCCTGGAGGGGTGCTCGTGACCTTGCCGAGGGGTTCCTCCGTGCGGGCTTTCACCACCTCCCGGCGGGCTCTCCGAGGATGTTCCGCCTCGAGGAACCGCGTCCCCACGCCGGCGCGACGACGACAGGCTACCGCGCCATCTTCACCAACCGCTTCGATGCCTACTACCTGCTCGGCCAGGTGTTTTTTGGTGGGCAGGAGTTCATCGCTTTCACCACGTACAACTTCTTCACCGACGTGGCGAGCATCTTCCCCAACTGCAACATCCACAGCCTCCCGTACTATCTATGTTGATGTTGTGTCGTTTGTTAACTTTTTATCTATCTAGGGCTTTTATGTTTGTCGTGTTATATGTAAGAGCTTTTATTTATATATCTATGTTATGGTCGTGTATATGTGTTTTCCTATGTACTCGTTTGCATCTATCAAGTCATTATATGTGTCAAAAAAGTTCGTGCCCTAAGGTTTTCATAGAGCAAGTGGTTACGCAAAAAAAAAGAGTTGTTTCAAAAAAACACATGCCCAAATATCAAACTAAACGTGCCCAAATATCAAATTAATAAAGAAAGACTTGTTTCAAAAAACTATGTGTGTTCAAAGATTGAAGTACACATGTGGTCAACCAACCTGCCCAAATATCAAACTAAACATACCCAAATATCAAACTAAACGTGCCCAAATATCAAATTAATAAAGAAAGAGTTGTTTCAAAAATCAATGTGTGTTGAAAGATTAAACTACACATGTGGTCAAGCAACCTGCCCAAATATCAAACTAAACGTGCCCAAATCTCAAATTTATGTGTGCCCAAAGATAGAACTACACAAGTGGTTAAGCAACGTGACAAAAAAATCAGTACAAAAATGCGTAGTCAAATCCAAAACCAAGTCATATACTAACTATACATAGCTTCGTTCCCTCTACTTTTCAATATCTCTTCATCTCTCCCACCGGTTACCAGCGCAGCCCTTCAGGCAACCAACCCAAGCGGTCGTGGGTTCGAGTCCCAGCCACACCATTTTTGTTCATTTTCTACCCTTCTCACCTTTTTTTTTCCAGAGAATCCCATTTGCCCACTACGAATGGGCCTAATTGGATGCAGTTGGCCCATTAGTCTGTTCTCACTTTTTTTTGACAGAATCCTATTTTGTCTTTTAAGGATTATCAGTATTCAGAGCTGCATTTCATTGATAAATGTTCTGAATTTCAAACATTTCATACAATTTCAAACTTACAAATTGCTCCCAACATCATGTCATGGGTTCGAGTCCCAGCCACACCATTTTTGTTCATTTTCTACCCTTCTCACCTTTTTTCCAGATAATCCCATTTGCCCACTACGAATGGGCCTAATTGGATGCAGTTGGCCCATTAGTCTGTTCTCACTTTTTTTTGACAGAATCCTATTTTGTCTTTTAAGGAGTATCAGTATTCAGAGCTGCATTTCATTGATAAATGTTCTGAATTTCAAACATTTCATACAATTTCAAACTTACAAATTGCTCCCAACATCATGCCTTTCCATACAATTTCAACATTTCACCTAGTGCGATTACCACACCTACAAATGCCCAAATGTAATTGCAAAGGGGAATTTGTGCTTGATCTTCGAGCTTCTTAATCTTCTGGTTCAACCTCCTAAGCTCAACAGCATCAATCCGTGCTCCACCCTCCGTCTCTTCTTCTGGAGCTCGCGCTACGGCCGCTGCCTTTTGTGGCACGATGGGCAACCATTCTTCGTGCTCGTCTAGCAGTTCAATCATCAGCGTCTTGGCCAGAACATCGACCAGAGAAAGAAACATTTTATCTGCAATAACGCCAAACACATCAATTTAGTGAAATTGCTCTGATTCTTACCCCATTCTCGCAGCACTAAAATAGTGAAATTGCTCCGATTCTTACCCCATTCTGCCCGCACACATAGAACGGACGATTAGTGTTGTTCGCTGTGCGCGAAATCCTCCGAACAACGTCCGCCCGACACCGTGGACAGAGGAAGATCGGCATCTCCATGCACGCCGGAATCTCGATCCGCGAGGTGGCGCGGGAGCTAGAAGAAGACATCGAGCTCGATTCGCGACCGCCCGGAGCCGAAGGGGATCTCAAAGCCTACGCGCACGGCCTCTGTAGCTGTACCAGACGGCCGCGCCCTCCACGGCAATCTTCGCACCGTCGGCGGCGCTACCCGTGGACGCCGCCTTCTCCGTCGCCCGCGCCCGGCTCCTTCCTACCAACAAGGGTTGCCGCCCACCTCTGCGCGTGGCCGCTCTCCCGCTCGGCTGATTTTTGTGCTCACCGCTGCGAGCTCCGGGGTCGCGCTCCGCCACTTTTACAGCACACGCCGCCACCAGTAAACGGTCAACAACTGGGTCCCACAAGCCACGCCAACGGTTCTATTCTGGGTCCCACAAACCGCGGCCAACGGTTGTCTTCTGGGTCCCACATGTCAGCAAGCCTAACGGAGACGGCAAGAGTCACGGAATGAGTCCTTGTGCACAGACTAGGGGCAAAACTGAGCACGATTTGAGACTGAGGGCAAAACTGAAGTCATAGACACAACTGAGGACAGCCTGATAATTAACCCAAAAATAAAATGGTAAAGCAATGCGGAGTTCTTGTTAGGGACTACATCCCGATCACCGTTCGAGAATGGCATCAGCCAAAGGAGGGAGGAGTAAGATATGTCGGCGAGGAGGGCAAAGAAAGACTTTGGAGAAAGCTCATGCTTAATTTCACCCTGGCGCCAGAGGTGGATCCAGATGAGGAGGATCCAAATGAGGCAGAAAAGATTGCCCGGAAAAACATAGAGCAAAAAGTCAGGGACTGGGCTCTTAAGAAGATGGCCGAGCTATTCAAGAACTGGAAGAAAAGATTGAACAACGAGTTTGTCCAGAAAAATAAGACTCCGGACTTCGATAAAGGGTATGAGAAGATAAGGGACTACTGGGAAGAATTTGTGGCATACAAGAAATCGGAGGAAGCTCAGGAAAAGTCTGCAAAAAATAAGGCAAATGCTGCTAAAAAGATCTACCACCATACTATGGGGGCTGGTGGCTACGCTTTTAGCATGCCTAAGTGGGAGAAACTAGAGGCGGACCTGCTGGCTAAAGGGATCACTCCAGAGCCACTCACATGGATCGAACGGGAAGAAATTGGTTTTACGGGCATGGGGGCACGTTGGACGCAGAAGGGAAGTGCATATATAACAGAAGACACAAAGATAATCCCCTACTACCCATCGAAGGCATTAGAAATGCAATAAAGGATGTTGCAGAGGAACGGTTCATTCCCGATAGAGAGGATGACGAGCTCACACGCGACCTTGGGAATAAGGAACACGATGGACGGTTACGAGGTGTACCAGGCTCCAAGCCCAAGACAATTGCGATTCCGAGCACAGGAAGAAATTTCCTGATAGAAGCCATCAGAGGAGAAAGGAAAGGGAGGCAATGGAAGCACGCGCTGCTGCAGACCGGCTAAGTAATATAGAAGAAGAATTAAAGCGGCAGAAGGATCAAATTGCCGCACTTAGCCAGCAAGGTACTAGCGGCCAATCTCAGCGGCACATGGTAGAAGCTGCATGCGATGCATGCGATGGTCCCACCTCTAAGCCAATCTCAGCATCGAATCGGAAAAGCAGCGTGGCTTCCACGGAGCTCCAGGATGGTACTGATGATGCAGTGACGGTGGCTCCACTTCGTCGCTACCCAGTGGATGATATCACGGAGAGCACACCTTGTGAGATGCATGTGAAAGTTTTTAACTTAACCATGAAGGTGGCGGTCGGCTATGTCATACCAATTGGATCTAATCCAACTTACCATTTCTCTCCGGTTCCAAATGGCTACGCTGTTGTCGCGGTGGATGAAGTGATGAAAGATTTTGAGGAGCTGAAGCTGGAACACCATGCAGGTGAAGATGGGGAGGTGCTTGAACTTGGAGAAGCCAAGAAAGCGACCATTCTATGGCCAAAGGAATTCATCGTGCTTCCGAACTGGCAGCCAAGGCCATCGACTCCTCAGCAGTCTCCAGCGCAACAGTCCTCTTCACCGCCTCAGCATTCTCCAGCGCAACAGTCCTCTTCACCGCCTCACCAGTCTCCAGCGCAGCCGTCTCCGCCGCGGCGTCAGCCGTCTCCGCCCACGCTCGTACTATGAGGGGTAAGCGATCACCGAAACATAAAAGGTCGACGCCCCTCCCAAAGTACCTCATAAAAATCTTCCCATTAGACCTTATGACAGGACTGTAGCGGAAAACGCCGCGGAGGTGGCTGCCTACAATAAGACTTTTTTTGCACCAAAAAAGCCCGAGCAAAAGCCGGTATACGATGAAAAATCCAAAAAGTGGGCTAAGTCCTTCCTTGCGCAGCCATCCCAAATATCGATGAATCTGCAATCTGACTATGGTCGTGAACTTAGTAAGCTAGCACGTGCCCAGTCTGAGCAGGACAAGGAAAGAAGTGCAAAAAGCGGGAAACAAATTGCCCAGCTCGGACAGCAGGAAAATCAATCGGTCCCTCGCTCATAGTGTGTTCCGATATCGACAAGGACTTCAGAGCCGATATGGATAAGGACCTGCAATTATTGGACCCCAGAGCCATAGCTGCTGCTAGAGAACATGGTATCACTGTATCGCAGGCCATGGAAAATGCTACCGCCATGGGTATGACTCTTGGTCAACTTTTAGGCTATGAAGAACAGCCAATGTTAGAGATAGCACGGAAATATGTCACAGGGGAGTCTGTGGTCAGTAATGAGGAGCTCACGCGTCTATCAACACATATGCGAAATCTGCACAACTGGTACATGGTGCACACATCAAAGAAGGGCGCGAAGGAGTGGATTGCGGTGGACGTTTGAGTGGAGCATTTCTTCAAACCTTACAGTATACAGGTTCAAATGACTGAACTGTTTCAGTTATTCAATCAGCGCGCCCTCGACAAATCTATCCTCAGTTGCTATTGTCTGTAAGTGATTTATTTTCGTAATTAAGTCTCTAGCTCAGCTCGTTCATTGCATGTATTATATTATCCTGACTATATATATATCCTTTTGTACACTATTATGTAGAATGAAGATGATGGAATGCAAAGCATCTAGACATTATGAGGTTGGGTTCATTGACCCATATATCGTTAATGAGCATACGTTACGCAATCACCCAGAGACGTGGAGCATGACCTGACCACCTCTTTAATCAAGCAAAACTTCTGTACGGAAATACTATTTCTTTACAACTTCAAGTGAGTGTTTCTGTCTTGTACATATTTTTATTTGGCTTTCTCGATGTTAAGTGTAATTGATGAGCTATGCATGTCTGCTTTATGTAAACGTCCACATGTTCCACTGGATTCTGCTAAGCATTCAAGTTGACAAGTCTATAGTTGAAGTCCACGACTCATTAAGTTGGGACCAAGCGACGTGGACCGAAATGAAAGAAATGCTCAATAAGTAATTTCAATCATTATCGCATTATATCGGCCTATTTCGTTCGTTTCCTGATATCAAGTAATTAATAACTCCTTTGTTCATTTTCTTTGCCAAAGCAGGTGTTGGACACTATTCAAACAGAATGTAGAAGGTCCATTCAAAGATGAGCTAACTTATATATCGGTGAAAAGTCCGCAGCAGCCACCGGGGAGTAATTTATGTGGATTCTACGTTTGCGAGTTCATTCGCGAGTTGACCTCTGAGCGGAGAACAACTTCTTTGAGCAAAATGCGGGAGAAGCTCGACCCAGAACGGCGCATATGAGCAAATCAAGAGGAATTGGCGGGATTTCTGCTTAGTGAGGTCATCGATGAAAGGGGAGAACATTATGCTTCGGACGATGAACTACATATGTGATATATAGTCCATGTAATTAAATAGTTGTATTCTCGCAAGAGATCGAATATTAATTATATATGCATCAACGTGTACTGTGTATATAGTAGAGCGTATAATATGCGTACGGAAATGATGGAGAGCACGTCGGCGATGCGAAGAAGGGGGAGACGACGGAGGCACCGGCGAGAGGGAGAGGGGGAGACCCTAAACCCTAAATACAAAAAAAAACACTCATTGGTCCCGGTTCGTAACACGAACCGGGACCAATGAGTCTCCCCCCACGCCCAGCCAGAACTGGCCACGTGGACCAGCATTGGTCCCGGTTCGTGGACCAACCGGGACCAGCATTGGTCCCGATTGGCCAGTCCCGGTTCGGCAACCGGGACTGAAAGCCCAGCCGAATTGGGACTACAGACCATTTTTCTAGCAGTGCATGCTCTACATTTCCTACTTGTATCCCCTAGGTTAACGAGTTTTGTGCCGTGCCCGCAGGTGCCCTTGTGGTGGGGGGGGGGGGGGGCTTCAGGATGCTGGCGGACGGTCCGACAGGCTCGGCGGACCGTCCGCGTCCGCTACATCAATGCGTTTTTATACGTGAAATGCAAAGCAAGGTAGAAAATACGTGTCAGTCCATCGACTGCATCAGCGCGTCCGATGCATCCGTGCACGGCAGACGTGACGCTAACGGACGTCCGCCAACATCCTTGGGTGGGGGGGCTGTGTGCACGCCTTGTTGTGGCATTGTCTACTTGTAAGCTGTTTGTTCGGCTATTACCTTGCTACCTGTGTACATGTGTCTGTTCGCATTGCGGTTTTCTATTTCAGAGCCTGCGTGCTCTTTTCCCCGATGTACCGGTGTGTACGGACTATGTTAGTGTGGTGGCCTCATTAAGTTAACCGGGCTCAGCTTGAGCCTATGGTCTAAAATAAAAAGACATAAATTCAATCTCGGTTAACAGAGACTTATCCACGTCCTTACAAATATTATTGATGGGGTTTGTTGTGTTGGAGACAACGGTCTGAGTTGGACTGGCATACTTGACAATCTTCGAGTTTCAAAGTAAACAAAAAATGACTTGTGCAAAATTCAGATTCGACATTTAGGTTGTTGTTGAACGCAATACAAAGAAGCTTGATGGGCAGATCCGGTCGAAGCCTCATGCTCCTCAAGCCGTATTGTCCAAAATGTATGAGACGAATAGTAATACACATAATACTCCATATATATATAGTCAACAATCCATATACACCGGCCGTAAACATATGGTGCAAACTCATGTGTCTCCTCAAAGGTAGCAAAAGGAAACACTACCGATGGATACAACCATGACCGTCCATCGAGAGCTGGGTCGCACGACTCCTCTCTCACATGGAGATCACATCATTTATTCAGCATATACGTAATATCACTAGTAGAAACAGAGGCATTGGTGCGCCCCTTTAGTACCGGTTGAACAAAAACCGGTACTAAAGGGGGCATTAGCACCGGTTGTGCTTGGGCGCCAGCAGGGCCCCGCGGCGAGGACCTTTAGTACCGGTTGGTATTAACAACCGGTACTAAAGGACCTTTAGTACCGGTTGTTAATACCAACCGGTACTAAAAGGGTGCAGCCCCGCAGGCCGCGGTCAGTGGCCCCACGGCAGGCCCTTTAGTACCGGTTGGTAAATAAAACCGGTACTAAAGGTCCTGCCTATATCTTCCACCCCGGCCGAGCCAGCTCCATTTTGGAGCAACTCGACCCCAACCCCATTTTTCCTCTCTCCCAAGCTCTCCCAAGCTCTAGGTCACCCATTTTTTCTCCAACATTTGTCAAGATTGGTGGCACCCTATACAAGGGTTAGCAACTTCTTCATCTTCTCTTCCGGCTTTTCAAGTTTAGCTCATTTTCGTGCAAGTTTAGCAAGTTTGATTTTGGTTGTGCTTGCAAGGTGTTTGATGAAATGACTAAATTAGGGATTTCATTTGTTTTATATGCATTTTGAGCTCGAATTGAAGTATAATTTATGGTTTTATATAGTGTCGTCCCGTCCCCTGATCCTCACCGCCGTCGATCGCCCGCGCCGCTCCGTCGCCGACACCACCTCGGTGAGCCTCTTTTTTATCTTTTATTTTAAAAATTGTTAGTTATATGATTTAAATGCATAATTATTTCTTGTATAATTTTCTTATGTTTTTTTATATATGTATAGTGTCATGGTTTTGATATCCGTCCCCTTCGGCCCTCGTCCGGTCTATGATTCGGATGTGGTATATCTTTTTAACTATTTATTTTGTTTCGTGTTTATAACAATCATGCCGACCAACTTGACGTAGATATATTTTTATTTAGGAGGTAGTTGAACCGGAAATTCCGGCCGACCCTATTGTCGAGTATTTTAAAAAAGAAAACGACGATTTGAGAGCAAAATTGAAGATAAGTGAAGATCTTCGTCTCCAATGCCTAGAAGAGAAGATGGAATTGGACTTGAAGATTGCCGACATCGTTGATGCTCACGGGGTCGAGCTTGCCGACGTCGTCACTGCTCACGAGAGGAAGATGGATGCAATGCGCGCCAAGCTTAAAAAGATTAGAAAATATGCCATTAGTCAAGAGGCTTGGTATCATTATGCTGTTGGTTCAATAGTTACCTTGGTTGCGATTCTGATCGCATTTGTTGTTGGATTTAAATTCTTTAGATAGTTGTATGTTAGTTTCGATTGATGTATGTTTCGTGAGAACTATGTATTACATTTGGGCACTACTCTACTTTGATTTTAATGTGATGAACTTGTATAAATTAATTTGGTCACGTATCTCTATTCATTATTTAGCTGGTGTAATGGTTTTTGATATATTTATGTAATGTAGATGAGCCGAGAATGGATGTACGGTGATCGACGCTGTCCCGAGTTCATTGATGGCATGCATCGTTTTCTCGATGTGGTTAAGTTAAACAAGCTGAAGAATGGTTTTATGATTTGTCCATGTGATGAATGTCGGAATAACAGGAATTACCCGAGCGTAAGAACCATACACTCCCACTTGTTGCGACAAGGCTTCATGCCCAATTATTTTTGTTGGACCAAGCACGGAGAAAGAGGGGTTATAATGGAAAACCCTGAAGAAGAGGATGATGACAACTATCCCGTGTTCTCTGATGAACACGGTGATACTACAATGGGGGAAGAGCATGAGGTCATTGTTGATCAGTCCGACGATGATGATCTTCGTCAGGTCATTCGTGATGAACAGATGAACTGCGTAACTGAAAACGAGTGGTCGAAGCTGGAGCGCATGTTAGAGGATCACAAAAAACCGTTGTACCCAAATTGTGAAGATGACCAGAAAAAGCTAGGTACCACCCTGGAATTGCTGCAGTGGAAGGCAAAGAATGGAATATCTGACAAGGCATTTCAAGAGTTGCTACAAATATTTAAGAAGAATCTTCCGAGGAATAATGAAATGCCCCACAGCACGTACGAAGCAAAGAAGATTGTCTGCCCTCTAGGATTAGAGGTGCAGAAGATACATGCATGCATCAATGACTGCATCCTCTACCGCGGTGAGAAGTACGAGAATTTGAATGCATGCCCGATATGCGGTGCATTGCGGTATAAGATCGCGCGAGATGACCCAGGTGATATTGAGGGCGAGCCGAGCCCCAGGAAGAGGGTTCCCGCGAAGGTGATGTGGTATGCTCCTATAATACCACGGTTGAAACGTTTGTTCCGAAACAAAGAGCATGCCAAGTTGTTGCGATGGCACAAAGAAGACCGTAAGGAAGACGAGATGCTCAGACACCCCGCTGATGGGTCTCAGTGGAGAAAAATCGACAGTGCGTTTGGGGATTTTGCAGCTGACGCAAGGAACTTAAGGTTTGGTCTAAGTACAGATGGCTTGAATCCGTTTGGGGAGCAGAGCAGCAGTCATAGCACCTGGCCCGTGACTCTATGTATCTATAACCTTCCCCCTTGGTTGTGCATGAAGCAAAAGTATATTATGATGCCAGTGCTTATCCAAGGACCGAAACAACCCGGCAACGACATTGATGTGTATCTGAGGCCATTAGTTGACGAACTTTTACAGTTGTGGTCTGACGAAGGTGTACGTGTGTGGGATGAGTACAAACAAGAGGAATTTCCCCTACGAGCGTTGCTGTTTGTAACCATCAATGATTGGCCTGCTCTTAGTAACATTTCAGGACAGTCGAACAAGGGATACAATGCATGCACGCACTGTTTAGATAAGACTGACAGTGCATATATAGGTAACAAGATTGTGTACATGGGGCATCGTCAGTTTCTTCCAACCGGGCATCACGTAAGAAACGGAGGCAAGCACTTCAAAGGTTTGGCAGATATCCGGACGAAGCCTACACGCCGTGATGGTGATGTTGTATATGGCATGGTCAAGGATTTGGAAGTAATATTTGGAAAGGGTCCTGGCAGTCTAAATGTTCCGAAAGACGCAAACAAGCGCGTACCCTTGTGGAAAAAGAAATCTATATTTTGGGATTTACCCTATTGGGAAATCCTAGAGGTTCGCTCTGCAATCGACGTGATGCACGTGACGAAAAATCTTTGCGTGAACCTGCTAAACTTCTTAGGCGTGTATGGGAAGACGAAAGATACAGCGGATGCACGGCAGGACCAGCAAAGTACGCACCACGGAAGAGACAACCTGAATTCAGAGAAGTATCAAGGTACTTCCAGCTACGCTCTTACCAAAGAAGAGAAGGAGATCTTTTTTCAAGTCCTGAGCAGTATCAAGGTCCCGTCTGGCTACTCGTCGAATATAAAGGGAATAATAAACATGGCAGAGAAAAAGTTCCAAAACCTGAAGTCTCATGACTGCCACGTGATTATGACACAATTACTTCCTGTTGCATTGAGGGGGCTTCTACCGGAAAACGTTCGAGTACCCATTGTCAAGCTATGTGCATTCCTGAATGCAATTTCTCAGAAGGTAATTGATCCAGCAACTCTACCAAGTTTACAGACGGGTGTGGTCCAATGTCTTGTCAGCTTTGAGTTGGTCTTTCCACCGGCCTTCTTCAATATTATGACGCACCTCATAGTTCACCTAGTCGAAGAGATTTCCATTCTCGGTCCTGTATTTCTACACAACATGTTCCCCTTTGAGAGGTTCATGGGAGTCTTAAAGAAATACGTTCATAACCGTGCTAGGCCAGAAGGAAGCATGTCCAAGGGCTATGGAACAGAGGAGGTCATTGAGTTCTGTGTTGACTTTCTTCCAGATCTTAAGCCCATCGGTGTTCCTCAATCACGCCATGAGGGGAGACTGCGTGGAAAAGGCACGCTAGGAAAGAAAGCAACAAGAAGTATGGACGGGCATTCTTTCACTCAAGCACACTACACAGTTCTACAAAATTCCAGATTGGTGGCTCCGTATATCGTGGAACACATGGATATTTTACGCTCAGAATACCCGGAGAAGACTGACTTCTGGATTAAAGAAAAACACGTGGATACTTTCGGCAGTTGGTTGCGTACACATCTCATTAATGACAACACTGTTGGACAAGAGCTATACTTGTTGGCCAAGACACCATCTTCGACTATATTGACTTTCCAAGGGTACGAGATAAATGGGAATACATTTTACACGGAAACCCAAGACAAAAAGAGCACTAACCAAAACAGTGGTGTCCGCTTTGATGCAACAAACGATGATGGAACAAAGGACACATATTATGGTTGCATACAGCAGATATGGGAACTTGACTATGGACCTTATTTTAAGATCCCTTTGTTTCAGTGCAAATGGGTTAACCTGTCATGCGGGGTAGAGATAGACAAGCGGTACGGAATGACTACAGTGGATCTCAAAAATCTTGCGTACAAAACCGAGCCATTCGTCCTAGCCAATGATGTGGCTCAGGTTTTCTATGTGAAGGACATGTCTTCCAGACCGAAAAAAAGAAAAGATAAGCAAGCCGGTACATCATACAATGAGCCAAAGCGCCACATAGTTCTTTCAGGAAAAAGAAACATCGTGGGAGTGGAGGACAAGACAGACATGTCAGAAGATTACAATAAGTTTGCTGAAATTCCGCCCTTCAAAGTGAAAACTGACCCAAGCACCGTGTTAAATGATGAAGATTGTCCATGGCTACGACGCAATCAGAAGAAAGGGACACACAAGAAGAAAAAGTGAACACTAGATAGGGATGTTGTTGCTGATGTGTAATAATGTATTAAACCTTTTATGTAACTATGTCCTGAAAACTCAGAAGAGAGATCTAAACACTAGATAGGCAAGACATCTCTGATGATTTGCAACAAGTGTTGGGGATGTTGCTAATCATCAGAGCGTCTTGCCGCTGCTTGGATCCGACCAAACGGTTGCAGGACGTAGCTAGGGAACCCGAATGTTTTGTGTTTGAGCACAAGGTAGAATATATGAGTGAGTAACCTGGGAAACAAAACACACGGTTTCTCCTAGCTACAGCCCGACACTGATTCACGGTCGAATGTCGTTGCATTCAGTGTCGGGCATAGCTAGGAAACCCGAATGTTTTGTGTTTGAGCGCCACTTCGATCCAAGCAGAGGTAAGACGTCTCTGATGATCTACAACCGTCCGGCAAGACATCTCTGATGATCTGCAACCGTTTGGAACGGTCGCAGGTCATCAGAGACGTCTTGCCGCTGGTTGCCCAAAGATGCCTCTCCGAGTGACGATGGAATGTTTTGTGTGAGTGAGTGAGTGACGCTGGAATTCCGGGAGGTGGGCTATATATAGGGTCATGTGGCTCACGAAGTGGTCGTGATACTGCTGATCCAACAGCTCACAATCCCTCAAAAGAAACACACCTCTGATCCAACGTCTCACAAGCGCTTGAAAGAAACACACGATCCGTGTGCTTCTTTAGTACCGGTTGGTAACACCAACCGGGACTAAAGTCGGGCTCACCCCTGATCCAACGTCTCACAAGCACTTAAAAGAAACACACCGCTTGATCCAACGGCTCCCAAGCGCTGGAAGGAAACACACGATCCGTGTGCTTCTTCCTGATCCAAGGGCTCACAAGCGCTCGAAAGAAACACACCGCTTGATCCAACGGCTCCCAATCGCTGGAAGGAAACACACGATCCGTGTGCTTCTTCCTGATCCACTGGAGAAGGTAGGCAACTTCGATCCCGCCACCGTTTCCCGCCCAAATATTTCCCGCTATCGTTCCCCCCAAATGCCGCCACCGGTAGTTCTATAAAACCCAGTCGAAGGTAGGCATGGTACTCACTTGAGCGCAAGCATGGTGTGTATTGGTCCTTGCGAGAAGTGTGTGTCCGGGTTTCACATTTCCGCATCCGAGCATCTCGCCAGGCTTTCGAGCAATTTGAAGGTAGATGGTAGGGTAGTTCCAATTGAAGAAATTTTGCACACTGAGAGTCATCTCGCTTTGCTCGGGGCGAAGCTATGCCGCGATGGGTTTCCGTATAGGACCCCGCTCCAAATTCGTGCAGAAATGCTCACGCTTGCAGAGAAGTTTGACAGGAAAGTTACGAATAGTCCGTTCTACCGAACTGAAGCTGACCGTGATTCGTACGGTCGTTCCTGTCTCTGGGTAGTTGACAGCGATGATGACGACGATTTCATGCCGTCGTCAAAGGAAAGGAGGGTTGAAGCACTGAGCAAGAAGGCTGAAGCTTCGTCCAAGGGCAAAGGCAAGAAGGCAGAATCTTCGTCAAAGGGCAAGGATGGCAACACGGCGGGTGGTGCAGGCTGCATCGATGGGAGATAGGTAGAGTCTTTGTTTTACTTGTATTGTATCGTAATTTCAAGTTGTACCTTAATTTGTTCTATCCAGTATTTAGAACTAGTGAAGTTGTAACGTAGATCTCTAGTTGTATGTTAAATCGTCTCTAAAATAAATAGATAATTATTACAAATTTTAAGACAATTAAATTACATAGATCTAAAATAAAAATAAACTAGAAAAAAAAACAGAAACCAAATAAAAAAACAGAAAATAAAAAACCAATAAAAGGCCCATTAGTACCGGTTGTATAATACAACCGGTATTAAAGGGTTGGGCTTCGCGCGCGAATTTTTGCGCGGCCCAAATTTGAGCTTTAGTACCGGTTGTACTCTACAACCGGTACTAAAGACCCTTTAGTACCGGTTGTAGAACACAACCGGTGCTAAAGCCCTGTTGCCTGCAGTTAAAGCAGGGGATCGACGCTTTGATCCCCAAATCACCAAGTCTCGGCGTCGATCTCCTCCGTCATCGCCACGCTCCCCGGCGAAGCCACGCTCCGGCCGTCCCTCCGCCGCGCGTCCTCCGCCCTGCTCCATCTCCGGCGACGCTCCGCCGCGCGTCCTCCGCCCTGCGCCATCTCCGGCAACGCGCCCGTGTGCCCCGGCCCTGCTACCACGCGCCCTCCGATGCCCCTGCTCCGCCGCGCGCCCTCCGCCACCTCTGCGCCGGCCTCCACGGCGTGCCCCTGCTCCGGCCACCCTCCACCACCGCGCATGTCGCCTCCCGCGCTGCTCCGGCGCCGGCCTCCACCACACCGCACCTCGGCCTCCACCACCGCGCGCCATCGATCGCCTCTTGGAGATATCTCCGGTAAGTTTTTTTTTAATTTTGTTATTACTATTTTTCATTACTGTTTATTACTAATTTTGTTTTGATTAATTGGCAATATGTGTGTTAGCTAATTTAGAAAATGTAGAAAATTTAGAAAATGTGTTAGCAATATTTACCAAATTTAAAAAATGTGTTAGCAAATTTAGAAAATGTGTTAGAAAATATTTTTGTAGATTGCAATTTTTAGCAATTTGTAGATAGCATTTTTAGAAATTTGTAGATAGCATTGTGTTGTTGCCCATTTTTAAAATGTGTTAGCAATTTGTAGCAAATTTAGAAGTAATCTTTTAGCAATTTTTTGTTAGTCATACAAAATGTTTAGTCAAGGAATTTTTATTACTATTAGTCATAGAATTTTTAGTTTATTACAATATGAAAACTTAGCAAACTTACAAAATGTAGCACTTTAAAAATGTAGCAATTTGAAAATGTAGCAAACTTACAAAATGTAGCAATTTAAAAGTCATTTTGTTATTGTTTAGGTTATTAATGTAACAAAATGTACCAATTTCAATTTGCTAACAAAGTGTAGTTTAAGTTTTTAGTCTAGTTTTACTTATTAGAAAACTCCGACTTTAAATATGTGTATAAAATCAAAGTTTGAAGACATTTTGTTAGTTAGCATTTTTGAAAGTTTTGCTAGTAAATATGTGAATTTTGCTAAGTTCGAAATTGTAGTAGCAAAGTTTCAAAATTTTAGCTAAGTTTGAAAATTTGAAATATTGTAAAATTTGGAATATTGTAAAGTTTGAAATATTGCTAAGTCATTTAGATAGTTTGAAAATAACATTAGTAAAAATATTAATTGTTCTTTTTTAGTACTGTTTTTTAAGTTAATATTGTTATTAGGTTAATATTGTTTAGATTATTAATATTGTTATTTGGTTAATATTGTTAAGTTAGAAATATTGCTAAGTTTCAAAATTTGCAGTGACAGAGCTATGGCGGACAATGCCCCCACCTTCGTCCGAGATTTGGAGGAAGAAGACCGTCTCCAACAAATAATATATAACAACGCTGCCGGACCCAATTCCGATGGAGAATATTCCGATGGAGAAGATTCGTCCGACGGAGAAGACGCTGAAGAATTCAGCGCGAAATGTTTGAATGACTCCGGTGAGGGACTTGAGTTAGAAAAATTCAGAGATGACGACGACGACGAAGAAGAACCGTCTGGATCTAAGGCGGACGATGCCCTAGCTAAGAAGAAGGTATATATTAAGTCTTGTTGATCACTATAGCTAGATGCATTAATTGATTTATATGCGCACTTATTAACGAAACATTTTTCTTTCAGCCCTCTGGATCTAAGTCGTCAATCCCCGTACGAGGCCCGGCCCAAGGGTTAAAGCTCCTGGAAGGTGCAACGTTGTCGATCGACGAAGTTACCTTCAAAGGCAAACCAGAGAAACCCGATGGAATCTACAATAAATATGTACGGCAGTGCGGAGTTTTTGTAAGGGACATGGTCCCGATTACTGTGATAGAATGGAATGAGCGGAAGAAAGCCAACATAGGCGCAAAATATCTTGAGCAAAGAATTAAAGAGACCCTTTGGGACTCGATGATGTCTAAATTCAACCTACCGGCAGATCTCCCACAGAAGATGAAGGATAAAGTCAAGGAGTGGACTCTTAGCAAGATGGCCCAGCAATTCAACAACTGGAAGAACACATTGTGGAGAAAATATGGGAACAAAGATATAGTTTTCAAAGGACATCTAGACAAGCTAAAAGATGAATGGGCTGAATTTGCGGCGTATAAGAATTCGGGCGTCGCTGTGGCCCGATCGACACAAAATAAGTTGAATGCCTCGAAGAAGAAATATTTCCATCATTTGGGCTCAGGTGGCTACAAGACTGCCTTGCCTAAGTGGCAAGCCTATGAAGACGAGCTGCGACTAAAAGGGATCACTCCACAGACAGATGACTGGCCCGACAGGTCCAAGTTCTGGTTGTTCACGCATGGGGCAGTGTTGCACCCAGAAACATGGCTGATTGTTGCAAAGGGAAAATGGCGGAGAAAAATTAGAAGAGTCATCAGAAAAATAAAAAAAGTCATAGTACTAGTCAAGGAGGGAAAATTTGTTCCCGATAGAGAGGACGACGAGCTTTCACAAGCCCTCGGGAATAAAGAACACTGGGGGCGATGTCGAGCCAGAGGAGGCGGGGTTGGTTTTCTTGAAGGGTTTCCGGAAGATGTTGTAACTTATAAAACATTGCAGAAGTAAGAGAGGGAGGCAGAGAGGGTTACTGCATTAGAACGCACGGTGCAGGATGTGCAGAAGCAACTGGCCTCAATGACCCAGACCAGGGAATCTCAACTGCTAGTAGAAGAACCTGCAGGCGATGCCTGCCCATTTCAGCGGAAAAGCAGCGTGGGTTCCACGCAGCTACAAGATCCTGCAGTTGATGAGCCAGTTGCTGAACCATCGGCGGCTCACTACCCCGTGGATGATATCACGGAGAAGACAAATTGTGAGTTACATGCGCCGATGATGAACATTACTTATCCGGTGGCGACTGGCTATGCTTTACGACATCGACCTGGAGAAACCTTCCATTTTGGCGTGATTCCGCCTGGATTTGCTCGTGTCGGGGTCACGAAAGTTATGCCGGGATTCAACGCAATACGTCTTGAAATTCCTGGAGCTGAAGGCGAGAAGACATTGGGAGAAGTTGAGTTTGGTATCGTTCTATGGAAGAAGAAATACATCAAGTTTCCAGACTCGGAGTCAAGGCCACCGACTCCTCCCGTTAGACATTCACCACATCAAAGTCCACCCGCCTCCCCCACGAAGTTTGGGATCCCGCCATGAGTCCATCTCCCGCGCTGTCCCGTCAACCGACTGATGCGCCCACTAGTAACTTGACAAAGCGGAAGCTGTTCCCGTCGTCCACCCCTGTCAAGAAACGTGGAAAAAGTGTGCGGGCTCCTGAGAACCCCAAGGAAGTCAAGACTCCTGAGAAGTTAACTTCTGAGATGACTCAGCAGGAAATAGCTGAGAGCCTACGTGAAGGGTCGAGAGCCTTTTTTGAGCAGAAAAAGAAGGAAAGAGTGGAGGCAAGACTTGACCCCATAAAGGAACTTCTGAAGACTATACCAAATGAGGTAAAAGATCACACCGTTGACAACCTATATGACCCTCCACCTCCGCCCATTTTAGACTACGAGCGAGGTATTGACAAGGTACTTTCCTCGCAGAATGAGCAAGAGAAATTGTGCGGGAAAGGAGTTGCCCAGCTCGGAGAACAAGAAGCACAATCGCTCGCCCGCTCATTGTACCTTCTGAAACTCGGGAAATCGAGCATGGAGAATGTGGGGACCCCGGACTAGCTGTCCGAAATACCCGATTATGCTTAACACAACGATCCCGTGATCAGTCTGTCGTTGCACATAATCCGAATTGGATACCAAAGTTTACATCCATTACAATACCGAATAAAAAGTCTTACATAAATGGTCATTTAGACCAAGTCTTACATAGGTGCCTTCATGGGCCAAACCAAAATATCAGCGGAAGCTACGGCGTAGTAGACATCATATTCTAACAATGACGACCCGACATGCAGCTGACTTGTGGAGATCCTTAGTTCGCGTAGAAGTCGCCATACTCCTGCTCGGCGTAGTGCTCCTCCTCGTAGTCTGGCTAGGACAATAGCCAGGGACAAAACCAATATGAGTACATTTGAATGTACTCGCAAACTACCCCAACATGAGTATGCACTAGTTTTATTTTAACTTACAACTTTTATTTATTTAAGACATCTATATCTTTATTGAAAAAGGTAAGAAGAGTTTTATAACTATTTTTAAAAGAAATCACCATCTCCTTGGTTTCTCCAAAACCCTTCCTTTTCCTGACCAGGGCTCACCATGGTCCATTCATTCCAACAACTCATACCACTTCATTTGGTATAGTTGTGTCACACCCTCACCAATTCAGTTTCTTAAGACTTAAAAGCTTTTTCCAAAACTTGCACAAGATCTTAGGACAGCCACCCAATTGTCCATATCCGAGGACTCGGCTATTCGAATAGTTTTGACCCTCTGCAGAGGTAGCACGCTTTTATCCCACATCCATCGGTAACTCATCGTGTCAGCCACGTCCCTCCATACAAGGTGTATGCGAAGTTGAGCCACCGACCCTAGCCTCTCCTTTGCTCATGCTAGTATAGGATCCTACCCATATGATAATTCCCACCACACTCAGTCCGGTCCCCGTCGGCAACCCTAAGTGTGAGGACTCATATGTTTTTCCCGGCGACCACATTTATGAAGTCTTCAATCCTCCTCCTTATCTTTCCATAGAGTTTGAGCGAGGACCCAGGTCAGGGGAGTTCTCCAAACCATCCCCTCATGCATAACGGAGTCATCTCCGTCGATGAGGTATCCCATACTAATAAGAGCAAATTATATGACTAAGCCCCGTTCCCATATGGGGGTAAATGTGGTCGCACAGATTAAGATTGGTTGTCATAGTACTAGGACACTGTGCATTTTTCATAAACATTCCCATTTTCCATTTCTCCACTTTAACACCGATATCTCGGTATTCCATAACCACACAAGTATTTCAAAGGAGTTTTGAGTAAACAACAATTATTTTCCCATCCTATAACTTTATATCAACTATCTTATACTTCTACATAGGTGGCAAAATAGTTTTCATGTACTTGTAAGAAGGTTTTCAAAACCATTGATACTTTTGAATAACTCATGTGACAAAATAGATATATGTAAATGCAAGCTCAGTGAAGTAGCTTGCCTTGCTCGGCAAAGTTCTCAGGTTCTTGTGCTTGTTGATCAAGGTATTCCCCCTCCTCGTAGACTTCGGCAACGTTCTCGTCTAAACGTCAAACAAGAAATGCAACCAATTACCAAACTACTCAAGCAAGCATCACAACAGAACAATCATAAACATCACAAATAGCTACTGCACACACCAAACCATACAATTTGGTTTCAAAATAATTGATTAAACATCATTTATTTATGTTCAAAATTATGGCAGAAACTTGTGGAACATGTTTAATTGCACAACTTGAGTTCTGTTTGTCACAAAAATACAAACTAAATTTCTATAGAAAGCTACTGATGTGTAGAAGACAACACAATTTGATTTGGATCAATTGGGGTTACTAAACTCCCTACACAAATGTTTGAATCCAGTAACTTAATAATCAAGTTTTAGCTACCAATCAAGTTCTGTTGCTCCTAAAATTAAATCCTTTTAGGGGTAACTAAACATGAACAAATGTGATCTAACAAAATTGGTCCTAATTAATTTGGGTTAACCATTAAACATATTTAAATGTTTGAGTGCAGAAGGGTGTTTAAACTTCAACTTAATACTAAACAATTAATAATGCACAAATAATTCTACCAAAATTAGGGAAGCTACTACATGGCAGTACTAAGCTAGAAAAATTGGTTTGGAATTATTTGGATTAACAGAGTATCAGAAACAAACAAGTTTAGCATTTAAACCTTCTGTAGTATTTTTAATAATACGTTTTATCTATTTAATTAAATGACATGGATCCAATTGGCTTAGTTTAACATTTTTATAAGCTTTCCAGAACAATTGAGTTTGATTTATTTGGATTCATAATCTAGAGATATTGAATTTCAAAGTTGGATCCAGTACTGTCTCAACAGAGAAGTTTAAATTTGAATTTAATTGTTCTCTGGATAATGTTGAAAGTTATGACAGGTGGGGCCTACAAGTCAGTGACACAGTGTGCGGTTGGAAATTAATAAAATCCTGACGAGCGGGGCCTGCCCGTCAGTCTCTCTCTCTCTTTCATTTAACCGAAGAGGTACGCGTCCGTTGGATCGAGATCCAACGGTCCACGATCAAATGCATCGGCGGCGACCTAAAATCGGCGGCGCTGCCACGCCAGCGACGGCGAGGTGGAAGGATCTCTCACCTAGAGGGCTCGGGAGGTCGTGGAGATGATGCAGATCGACGGCGGCGGCGTGTGGGAAGCTTCTGGCCGAGTTGCACTTGCTGGGGTGGGCTGGTTCGTCGGCGGCGAGCTCTCGCTCTTCCACGGCCACGGGCAGCAACTCCGGCGAGGTCCAACGGTCGCGTCTGGGCACTAAGCAAAGGGGAAAAGGATGGGGTGAGTGTGGGGAGAGAGAGCAACATGGTGCAGGGGTTTGGGAAGGAAATGGGGCAGCCCAACGGCGTGGCCACGGTCGCCTTCTACCTCGGACACGGCGAGGTTGACGCGGCAGCGAGCACGCCCTCCTGGCGGGGCACAGAGGGGAGTGGAGTGGTTGTGGTGCGGTGTGGTATCTGTGGCGAGGCTCGGGGGTGGTTAAATAGGGCAGGGGCGGCGTATCATGGATGGAGCGCGTGGACAGCGTCCATGGCGCCTCCGGCGGGAGATTTCCCGATTCATCGGCGACGTGTGCAAGCAGCGCAAGGATGAGGGGTCTGGGGGGTCCGGGAGTGAGCTGGGAGCAGCTGTGGCGACGGATGCGTGTCGGCGTGCAGTGGGTGGGGCGAATTTGGCCGGCGCCGTCCGTTCTCTCCATGGCGAGCAACGGGGGACAGTGGCCATGTCGGGGCGAGAGAGGCGCTCGAGTGCCCGCAGAGGCTGCAGAAGCAACGACCGTGGACGAACGCGAGCAAGGGGGGGCCTGGGGGCCTGGGATCAGCGACGACGGCCATGGCGACACGGCGACGGTGACGGGGAGCTAGGGGTAGGAGACGACGACACTTTCGCAGAACGCCCCCTGGACTTTCTTTTCCATTTACAACTAGGTCATTCTCTGCTTCTTTTTCTTCTTTTCAATTCCAGCATCAGATTCTGGATTTTATTTGGGGCACTTAAACAATTTAGAAAAATTCACAAATATTTGTGAGGCTTCCACATAGCATGTAGTAGCTCCACAAAATTTGGCATTTCAAAATAAAATGTTTTGAATCATTTTTGTTCATAGGATTTTAATTATGGAATTTTGTTTTATTTCTATTTGATTTACTTTAGAATTTTAAAACTAGTTCAAATATGAGTTGAGAGAAAAGTAGTAAGGATAAAAATGGAAGTGTTTACATTACCACTCCACTGAATTTTATTGTGAAGGAAAACAACTTCTCACTTGGAGAATTTCATGTGACACTTGTCACATTATTTTTTTGTTTCAACTTTCATTTTATTCCTCTTCTTTTCTTCATGTTTTTCTTTAGAGCAAGCAACACACATTTAGCAAGAAAGAAACAACACAAGCAACAAAATGAGATCAACACATATAATTAAGCAAAAGTTTTTGTTGGCTCTCATTTTTGGAATAGTAATACTGATTATTATTTTTGGATGTTACAGAGAAGTTGTCCTTGGCGACTCAGGTTACCCCATGGCGGAGATTGCCCCACGATTTGATTTTGAACTCGGGCTGCCTATGGTGGAAAATCCGAGCCAGCTAACAACACAGTTATGGAATTTGAATCGCTGGTACATGACCGCCGCAAAAGAAGGGAAATTCTATCTCATGGCGGCGGTTAAGGAACAACACTACTTCCGAGAATATTGTGTGCATGTTGAGTTCCGAGAACTTTTTAGATGTACAATCAACGTGCTCTCGACAAATCTCTCATCAGCTGCTATTGTCTGTAAGTAATTTATTCGTGTAATTTAATTATCTATAGTTATAAACTCTCGTTCATTGCTTGTAATTATCGTCACAAAATTCTTTTGTACGCTAATTATGCAGAATGAAGATACGTGAATGCAGACTCGAAGGAATCTGGGACATTGGTTTCATTGACCCAGATAAAGTTCATGTCAAGACCGTGGATGAAAATCCCGTGAACACAGAGGACGTTTTGCTAACGTTCTTTAAGCGACAAAGTACCAAAAAGGAAATACTATTTCCTTACAACTTCGGTGAGTTTTACCGTCTTCTACACATTCTATTTTGCTTCCCCGATATAAAGTGTAATCGATAAGTTCTGAATACCTGCGTATATAAACGTGCGCAGGTTCCACTACATTCTGCTAATCATTAGACTCGAGGAAGGAGAAGTTGAAGTCTGGGACTCACTAAGGAAAGATCAAAATGAATACAAAAGCGTGCGTCTAATGCTCAAGAGGTAATTTCAATCGCACTATATCAGCCTCTTTCGTTCATTTCCGGATATCAAAGTATAAGTAATAACTACTCAATTCATTTTCTTTTCCGGACAGGGTTTACAGAAAGTTCAAAGCGGAAGAACGCGGTGTATGGCCAGAAAAGCTCGAGTTCAAGTCTAACAACGTAAGTACTACTACGTGTATCTTTCTAATACCATTATCATTCTCTTGATTATTATTTGATTAAATTATATTCTTGTATATATAGTGGTGTCTGCGACAACCACAGGGGACAGAACTATGTGGATACTACGTTTGCGAGTACATTCACACGAAGGTCAATGAGAGAGTCAAGAGTGTAAGAAATCGAGAGGTACGTGAACATCATACACAACTTTTATTTTGCCACCATGCATCAATTGTGTTTAGTTTCGATCATAGCTGACTTTATTTTCTTCTTTTAAAGATGTCAAACAAGCAGAACCAGCTCCTACCACGCAACCGCGTAAAAGCTATTGCGGAGGAATTGGCGGGATTCTTACTTACACATGTCATAGATGAACACGGTGAATTCTACTTTGACGAAAGACCACCTCCACCCCCTGCAGTCGATGCTACAAGGGAACCGCCGGCAGTCGATGCTACAAGGGAACCGGCTCCATTGTAATTAATTAGGAGTACTTAAATTTATATGTGACGAGAGTACTTTGTATGTGTATAATGACTATTTTATATGTGTAGTGAGTACTTTATACGCGATCTCCTCCGAAACCCTGAAAAATGAGCAAAAAGGAAAAAACAAAAACCCTAAACCCCGAAAAATAATCGAAAAGAAAAAAAACCAAAACCCCCCTAAAAAAATAAGCAAAAAAAGCAGGAACCTTTAGTACCGGTTTGTATTACAAACCGGTACTAAAGGTCCTCAGGGTCGAGCTCGCCTGTGCGCCCACGTGGAGACCCTTTAGTACCGGTTTTATTTAGGTGCCGGTACTAAAGGGTTACCCCTTTAGTGCCGACCCTTTAGTACCGGTTGTGCGGCCGGTACTAAAGGCCATCTACAACCGGTACTAGAAGTGGGTTATCTACTAGTGATATATGTGTGTGGAATGGTCTGACGCTATGACCTCAAGTCCTCAACACAGCGTTGATGGCGCCAAGTCGTTGATGGATATTCTTCAGCGGATCGTGTTGCAGTTGACGGAGCTGCTGATGGGGTAGGGGATGCTGACGCCGCACTTGGAGGGGATGCTGGCGGCGTTGCCGGCCTTGATCCCTCTGCCGGTCACCGCGTTCTTGAGGCAGTTGCACGCGGTACGCCTGTCGGCGGTGTTCTGTGCGGCGCCGGCGAGCCTCTTGACGCCGCTGCAGCACGCCGCGGACGGGCTGCCCCCTCCGCGAGCGTAGGCCAGGCAGGGGCCGAAGGCAGAGTTCACCATACCACAGCTGATGGCGGCGTCGGCGGTGTAAGGAGCCGCGAGGAGCATCGCCGCCACAAGGGCGACCACTACGAGCTGAGCACGGGCCATCTCTTCTCACTCTCAAGCTGGCTAGTTGTAAGCTAGATTTGCAAGGTGAGACGAGTGATGGTGGTGAGGAAGATACGAGGGAATGTATGAGCTTAAATAGGGGTTCCGAGGAAGATAAGTGATTTAACTTGAATTGATTGGAGCATGGTGTGGAGTGATACGTGTGCATGTATGGATTGTCGGCTTGGCCATTTCGATCAATTCGGTTGATGCACCGCGGGTTAATGCATTTGGGAGGTGGTTGGCTGTCGTGCGCAGATAGGTGGACGGATGGACGTAGCTAGCATTCAGCCATCGAGTGATCAATTAGCGGCAGACTTACTGGGCTATATAGTATGACCTTCATCATATAGATAGATGGTGTCTTGAATGTGAGCAGAAATTTTCTAATTTTTACTATTCGTATATCAACAATTACAGTAATCGCAGTGGTGGTGGCCCATAGGCAGAAACGATAGCTGTACCAGTGGCGAATAATAGCTCGATCCATTGTGATCATCAGTGGAGTAGCTGGCCTCAACGTTTAGCTTAGTCCATCCCTTCCGGGATTTCTTCCAGGCCTCCTTAGGCTCCTTTGTCTATCTTGGTTGTCCATCGCCCAAGGCAACAAGGGGCTTTCCTTTGTTCACCGGGCTAGTAGCTTGATGGTCTTTTTGCTGGAAAAAGAGATTAAGTAAGAGTGGAGGAAAGTGGCAGAATGATCAATTTCACATTTTCCATCGCCGAATATGGAGTTGTTTCGAATGTGCCAACACCTCCACCAAAGGAGACGTTTTTCTTTATATCTTTGCCGCATTGATTGAAGAACAAGAACCGAGTTAGTATGTCTCAAGTCTCTGCTTTTGTACAGTTCATCATGGCATGGTAATCTGTCTCTGGTTCCATTCCGTATGTTCGAAAATTAGGAATTAAGTCCATATTCCATCTGCAATGGCGAATTTGTACGCCAAAGGAAATTAAGTCAATTTTTTTATTATTAATGGGATCATCAACATGGACTAATGCCTACTACATAGATTTGGCTAAAAGATCTTATTAGCATGCACATTCCAACGGAACAAATCATGAACAGGGTTCAGAACACATTGGCAATTCACCCTAACAAAGCATTCCACACAGTCAATCTATTTCCTATCAATTCGCGTCCGGAGGATCAGGGGGATGAGTCCCCAATACCTTCTTAATTGTCGCAAATTCATGCCTAACAATATGATAGAGTGATGGGAATTGAAAACTCAATGGCGCATTCCCTATCCATGTATCCTCCCAAAATACTATTTCATACCACTTGTAATGGTGAATATCCTGAAACTGAAAAAGGATTGCCTCACTATCATTATACCATCAAAAAAAAAGGGTGTCACCTAGTGTCCAAACCACATTAAATAAGGCCTTTGTTCCTCTATATTTATTCCATAAAACTTTGCAATCAGTGTGGCATTTTAAGCCTTCAATTATGGATCCCAAATGCATATTGGTATTGTTGTGGACATATAACACTTGATTTTGAAAGACAAAAAAATTCATTAATTTTTCCAACAGAATCTAGGCCAACAAAAATCTAGTTGCAAAATACGTTTAGGAACAATGAAGAAATAAGACATTTGTAGCACCATATGTGTAATTATAGAGTAGATTAATACCAGTCGTCCACATGTGGATAAGTATTTTCCTATCCAACTACCGAGTCCTTAAGAAAAACGTACTCCATTAAGCTATGATGATTCTGTGATAATGAATCGGTATTCCAAGATATAGGATATGAAAGTCACCTCTCTCATAGCCTTGGATGCTTGGGCATCACCAGAATAGAACATTTCATTCGTATAAAAACTTACTCTTAAGACAAGAAGTCCTCAAATACACAAAGTACCATTTGAGTTTTTTTACTTTGCCCAATTATAATACGTAATTAGAATAGTGTTGTCCTTATATTGTAGATTGGATAAACAATCATCAACTAGATGTGGTCCAACTCTAGTAATTTGACCATCCACCTCGCTCGTCAAATCAGGGTAGCAAGCATATCACCCAGAATATTCAAAATCATTAGCAAAGTTTATCACCTTCACAAAGACCTTTTTTGTCTTAAAGCAGCATAATGTAGCATCATTTACTTTAATATCTACACTTCCAAGAGAAACAAAACTATTAATCCAATTCTAATAAATAGATCATGCTGATTTCTAGGCAAGTATCCATATGATAATGTTACTTAGAATGAAAAAAAATGAAATGTTTTTGCAAGTTTAATAATAAAATACTCCTTCTTTGTCTCAATAACCTGTTTATTTAGTCGGTCGTAGAGTTGTGACGACACAAACAAAGAACGCATCCAGATGCCCGGTAGATCAATTGTTTGCATGTTCTCTATATATTCTAGGTCAGCACAGTTGCACCACTCTTTTGTTTTGTGCATGGCCATGAAGACCTATCCTCCATGTGTACTCTTAACCTCCTCACCAAAATTTAGGTAGGCGCTGAAAGTGTTAGATGTATACACAATTAGATCCATATATTTACTTTTCAAAAATAAAAATATCCATATTTTGTGGAGAAAATGGAAAATTGTAACATATCAATATCCTCTATGTTCTAATCGGCCTCAAGCCTTTGGTTCTAGCAAAATCAATGCTTCTTTACGTACTTCTCGAGCGATGATCATGCTAGTGCCCAATCACTTCTCATCTATTTTTTTAGGATATCAGTGTAAGATTTGTTGTCTAAGATCTGTGTAAGTGCAACTATGATGTTATACAGATAGAGATTTGCCTAGTTGTAGTTACCAAGATATAAGGTTATGATATCTGTAGGTAAATAGGAAATTGGAAACAAGTGTTTTCTATTTGGATGCAATTAGGAAGATGTAATGAGTACGACATGCTTATATCCTGAATACTAATGTAGATCTAACGCATGCAATACGTTTTTGGTATGATTATGCAAATCTAATAGGTTATGATCTATTAGGTATAGTTATAAAAATTTAACATACTATATTTATTTTTTATAATTATGAAGATCTATCGAGTAGATAAAACATGTTTAGATACGGTTATGTAGATCTACCTGTTGTGATCCACTAATAAATAGATTGTTCGGTTGACCGATGACTGAATATTACGTGTTTCAGGGCATCTAGCATCATTTCAATTTTCTACCGCATTGAGATTTAATATACAATGGATTAACAAATAATGCTTATATCCATCTTAAAATATATGTAATTTTCTACTTTGCAAAGTTTGCATTCACATATGATGAAATTTACACATTATTGTGCCAAAAAAAGTAAAGATATCAAATTAGATATTCCACCAGACAAATGCAATGATATGAGTCGTTCATACGTAGTCACATACTTCCAAACATATTTATAGTCAAATCTATTACCCATTGTACAGATGCAGGATAATGTGCCTAATTTTGGGACAAACGACGTAGTTTGGTGATATGAAACTATTTCTATTAAATTCTTCGTGAAATTTGTTTGTACTATCATATTTTTATAACTTTATTTCAAAAAATACATATTGAAACCATGTACATGTATAAAAAGTAATCTATGTTTGAATAAAGAGAGTTGTTGAATGCATTAACTTTGTGTATATTATTAGAATTCCAAAAAAGACATAAACCACTAGTTACAAACATTGATTGTTGCCTCCTGAGGCCATCATCAATTTTGACCTATGGCCCGAGAAACAATGTTGCCATCTACAAACGGTTACCTGTTTTACATAAGAAGATAACCTAAGAAAGATGTACAGTTCCTGCTAGAAAAACTAAAACTCCACCTGCAACTTGTTTGTGTAAAAATATTAGGTCAAACAGATTGTAGTGTGGACCATTGTTGTTGAGTCAGGCAAGAGGTGAACATGGTCTCTCGTGTATGCACATGATGATCAGGGCCGGCTCTAGGATTTGAAAGGCCCCGGGGCGAGCTTCACCAATGAGCCCCTACATTGAGAAATATTCCGATCGATACAGGAACATATACATAAATTCTAAAGTCATAAAACAGAAAACAGGAACTGACACTGGGCATCTTGCTAATAGGATAGTTTCATAAAAATGCACTAAAATCATGTATAAGTGTAAATAAAACATGTGACATTGATATAAAACATGCATGGAACAATAAAAAATTATAGATATATTTTAGACGTAACACAAGGCTCGACAGGCAGGCTTTGACAAGCGTAAGTCTCGCTGCCGAGGACATGAGTATGCCCAGCCAGGGGCCAGCTCGTTTGCCTACCTTCAAAGGTAGCGGGTCCAAGCCGTTGTCGTTAACGCCCTATCACTTATGGGGAGACCCAAGTACGTGAAGGGGAATGACCCTATCTTGCAGTTCAGCATGTTAGCGATCCGCTGGCTTACCATCGAGGTGGTCCCCTAAACCATGACCTCGCTCTTATTGATGTTGATCCTCAGCCCAGACATGCACTCAAAGCAAGACAAAAGAACTTGAGATTTGCAATGGCTAGGTCGTCAGGTTGGATCATGATGATTGTGTCATCTGCATACTGTAGATGAGGTACACCCAGGTATGATATCGGGGACAAGTCCTCTAATATGTCCCCTTCCCTTGGCTGCATCCAGCACAGCTGCGAGAGCCTCCACTACATAATCGAATAGTAGGTGAGAGAGGTGGTCGTCCTGTCGAACCCCTCACCCATTCCTAAAGAAGTTACCCACTTCTCCGTTAATGGTGATGGTGGTCTGGGCCCCCGAGACCAACCCCATGGCCTGATGAACCCATCCTGGGTCAAAGCCCTTACGGAGAAGGACCTCTCGAAGGAAAAGCCACTTCACTTGGTTCATAGGCCTTTTGAAGTCAAGCTTCAAGAATACTCCACCCCGCCCCCCCCCCCCCCCCACTTCCCCGATGATTCCTCTCCAGTGACAGCTTTCTATGTGGGGAGCAAAGATGTCCGGTAATAATCCAAGAAGGTGCAGTTTGCACCTCTTGTCCGTACTATCAGAGGTATCTTGGGGGGGGGGGATGGTCGATTCGGCCATGTTGTTTTATCTGTAAAGATGGGAGAAAACATGTTTCTTGATAACTTTTATTTACTCCTTTTGTGCAGTCGATAGTAAAAATATATTTTTTCACTAACTTTGTAAAGAATGTACACCCATGTGAGAAACCCATTCACATACTAAGGCTTGACTAGGAAAAAGTTGTTTTTCTTTTCCGTGTACGAAAAGAGAGGTTACTTATCTTCAGGCTTGTGTCATTTATCTCTGCAAACATTGGAGTCCTTGTAGCCACCAATCCACCATCTTTCGTAGTATCATTCTTGAAGCCAATAACTGTTGAGATCTATGCATGGCCTGGCCCCCCACGAGGATGCTGCCCATCTCGTACGTGGAACAATCGCACTGTGACAAGCAAGCAGTACGTCTTCATCATAATTTTTACTAGTATCACAAAAATCTTCATCTATTTGTTAGGCCTGCGGATCCCATCGATGTCGATCATGTCGGTGTGGGGCTCCTCCACCATGCAGGTGGCGCGGCGAGACTCGCCGGCATTAATACGAGCTTTCACTATTGGAAACAGGGCCATCGGTTTGGCCCTTTCGTCCTGGTTCCCTTACAATCCGGTACTAATGGGGGCACTAGTCCCGGTTCGAATGACCAGGGCGCCGGCCAGGTCTAGTCCCGGTTCGTAGGGGACTTTTATTTCCGGTTCGTGATACGAACCGGCACTAAAGGGTCGACCGCGACCCTTTAGTACCGTTCGTATCACGAACCGGGACTAAATATGGACCTTTAGTACCGGTTCGTGATACGAACCGGGACTACAGTTTTTCCTATATCATCTCCCACCCCCGAGCCGGCCATGGCCATTTTTGAGCTCGAGTTCATCAACATTTTCTTAGTTGAATAATTACCGGTTCAATAATTTCCTTTGTTGCGATTTTGATCGCATTTGTTGTTGGGTTTAAATTCTTTAGATAGTTGTATGTTAGTTTCAATTAATTTATGTTTTATGAGACTATGTATTACATTTGGTCACTACTCTACTTTGCTTTTAATGTGATGAACTTGTATTAATTAATTTGGTCACGTATCTATTCATGATGTAGTGTAATGGTTTTTTATATACTTATATAATACAGATGAACCGACAATGGATGTACGGTGACCGACGCAGTCCCGAGTTCATTAGTGCCATGCATAATTGTCTCCACGTGGCTAAGGAAAACAAGCGGTCGAATGGTTTTATTTGTTGTCCATGTAGTGCCTGTAAGAATACGAGGGATTACTCAACCTCAAAAACTCTTCACGTCCACCTGTTGCAGTCCGGTTTCATGCCCGGTTATAATTGTTGGACCAAGCACGGAGAAAGAGGGGTTATAATGGAAGACATGTAAGAAGAAGAGGATAATGACAACTATCCTATATTCACTGAACACGGTGGTACTACAATGGGGGAAGACGAAGCTGAAGAAGAGCCCATTGTTGATGAGCCCGATGACGATCTTCGTCGGACCATTCTTGATGCAAAGATAACCCGCGGAAGTGAAAACGAGAGGTTGAAATTGGAGAGAATGTTAGAGGATCACAACAAATGGTTGTACCCAAATTGCGAAGACCATTTTTTAAGTGTCAAAAATGACATTTTTTGTGAAGCAAGTACAACAAATATGGTGCAAAATGGCACCCATCCAAATTTCTCACAAAGTAGACCATATTGTATGGATAATCCACAAATATTAGTAATTTTCTCGGTTTCTACCTAATTTCGCCTATTTAAACGACTTTATGCCTATTTTCCGAAAGTAATTCAAATTTGAACTACAAGTGTGTGATAGTTTGCTCTGAAAATTTTACAAAAATGTTTTTAAGGTACACAAGTAGTGGTTATATCACATAATCATCGATAGTTTTGGATAATTCGACCCCTTACAATGAATAGAAACGGCGGCCATTTTGACCGTTTTTTAAAAAATAAATAAAAGAAAGTGAAAAATACTCAAAAAAAGAAATCCTTTAGCATGGAGTCCTTTTATGTGTATTAGTTGATAGGAAAAATGATAAACTTGAGTTTTGACAAAGTTTACAAAAAACTTCTTCACAAAAAGATCAATCATCTATAAACATGTATAAGTTTCGAGTTAAATGGCCTAGGTATGATCATTCCCGTGGCATAGTTTGTGATAATGTCCCATAATTGACTCATAGTTGTATCTTGGTATGACAAAAAATATTGCAGAACTGAGTTTTTTCAAATTACTTATATAAATATTAGTTTTCATTTTTCAAGTGTCAAAAATAACATTTTTTGTGAAGCAAGTGCAACAAATATGGTGTAAAATGGCACCCATCCAAATTTCTCACAAAGTAGACCATATTGTATGGATAATCCACAAATATTAGTAATTTTCTCGGTTTCTACCTAATTTCGCCTATTTAAACGACTTTATGCCTATTTTCCGAAAGTAATTCAAATTTGAACTACAAGTGTGTGATAGTTTGCTCTGAAAATTTTACAAAAATGTTTTTAAGGCACACAAGTAGTGGTTCTATCACAGAACCGTCGATAGTTTTGGATAATTCGACCACCAAAATTTTACAAAAATGTTTTTAAGGTACACAAGTAGTGGTTATGTCAAATTTACTCAACTCATCCATTTGAAATTTGAATACATTCAACATAGTCAAATTTGAAAATAACAGTACCAAAAGATTCTACATGTCCAGGGCTTACGTTTGATATAAAGTTTGTCAAATTTGAACAATTAAGTCAATAGAGTAAAATAAATCAGGAAAAAGAAAATAGAATTTTTTTACAAACGACCCTTTTGTCCCGGGTGTTGGTTGCAACCGGGACAAAAGGTGGGCTTTGGCGCGCTCATTTGGCAGCGGCCCAAAAATGGACCTTTAGTCCCAGTTCGTGGCTGGAACGGGACTAAAGGCCCATTAGTGCCTTTTAGATCCCTCCCCTGCCTCTCGTCCCCGCAGTTTGCCGCCAGGCCCAAGAAAAGGAAGGACGCCGCCAGGCTGCCGTACCGTGCTCCCGTGCCGCCACCACCGCTGCCTTCTCCTGCTCCGGTCACCGCGGCCGCCCTCTTCCTCGCCGTCGAGTTTCACGAGATGGGCGGCCGTGAATCGGCCGAAATCGGCCCGCTTTTTCGTCCCCAAGTCAGACGCCGCCGATCCGGCACCCTCGTCGTCGTGCTTCCATCCGGGCCCGATTTTTCGTCCCCAAGTCTGCGCCCCGCCGCTCCGTGCTGCTCGCCGTCCCCGCGTGCAAGGTACGGTCTTTATCTCCTCTCTCCCCCTCCTCTCTCGCTCAAATCGAGCGGTCGTGGCCTGGTAACCCTAGATCGGCGGGGATCGGCGGGGATGGCCGTGGCCTGGTACAGCATTTCATTAATAATATTTATAATATTTAGGGGGCGGGGACATTTCACTAATAATATTTATATATAATAAAAGGCCTAAAGGCCATTACATTTAGGGGGCAGACCACAATATAAACTAAAATAAAAGGCCTAAAGGCCATTACATTTAGGGGGCGGTGGGAGGACACGGCGGCGCGCCGGAGGCCTAGTCGTCGTCGGAGAGGACGACGTAGCCCGGCGCGACCCACAAATGGGCCGGCGGCGGCTGCTCCTCCGGCTCCTGCTGCGGCTGCCCCTAGGCCGGCTCCTCCTACGGCGGCGGCGGCGGTGGCAACCAACTGCCGCCAGTCCAGCCCCAGGACTGGTCAAGGAGGCCGCTGGGCAGTGGAGGAACAGGCTCCAGCTCAGCTCCTCGTCCTCCTGCTCCTGCACCATGTGCTGCCACCATGGCACTGGCGGCTGGGCCTCGGCCAGCACCTGCTCCCAGCGCTTGATCTCGTCCTCGATGAGGGAGAGGCGGGAGGCCTTGTAAGCGGCCTGCATCTCCGGGTCGTCGTCGTCGATGACCTCCTCCTCGAACCACAGCTCCTCCTGACCGGGCGGCGGTGCAGGGTACGCCTCGGGCTCCTGCGGCGGTGCTGGGGCCGGCGCGAAATAAGCGCGGCGTCGTCGTCGTGCTCGTCCGCGAACCACTGGTCCCAGTGGGGGGACTCCGGCCCGTAGACGGGGTCATTGTAGAGGTCCGGTGGGAGGAGACGGCAGCGGCGCGCGCATCTCCACCACCCTGGCCCGCCACTGGCCGGAATCGGCGGCACCAGAATCCGCTGCGGATTCAGGTGCCACTCCTCCGGCAGGTGGACGTTGGGCCATTCCACGGGGGTGGCATTGTTCCAATGCCATCAGCACTCAGCCACGCGCACGTAGCGCCGGCGACGCGTCTTCTTCTTCGGCGCCGCATCCGCTGCACCGGCACGCCCTGTGGCGCGATGCGAATGCCGAAGGAGGAGGAGGAAGGGGGTGCACGGCGGAGGAGAAGGAAGCGCGGCGCGCCGGCCGGAGGAGCCGCTGGACTTGCGCTGGTTCTTGGGCGGCTTGAACCACCGCGACATGGCTCCTGCGAGGGGTCGCTATGCACCGGCTAGGGCTAGGGCTAGAGGCTAGGATAGGGGTGGGGGCGGCGGTGTGGACTGAGGTCGCTATCCACATGGCCGGGGTCCATTTTAAAGGACCAGCCAGGGCCAGCATTGACTACGGGGTGGGGAAGACGAGGGGGCCAATGGGTCGCTGGCAGGTGGGCCAGGGCCAACATTGACTATGGGTGGGGAAGACGAGGGGGCCGGTGGGTCGCTGGCAGGTGGGCTAGGGCCAGCATTGACTACGGGTGGGGAAGACGAGGGCGGTGGGGCGGTGGGTCACTGGCAGGTGGGCCAGCATTGACCACGCGCGTGGCCAGTTGGGCGGTTACACGCGGACGTGGCCGTGTGGGGAAGACGGGGCGGCGGGTCGCTGGCAGGTGGGCCAGCATTGACCAAGCGCTCGTGGCCAGGGGGTGGACGCGGCGCGTCGACCCAATGCTGGCCCAAATTGGGGCTGGCAGGACGCGGGGCTGGAATTTTAAAGGACCCAATGCTGGCCCAAATTTGGGCTGGCAGGTAGGACCCAATGCTGGCCCAAATTTGGGCTGTAATTTTTCTTGAAACATTGCAGAATGGCATTTTCTTATTACAAAATTGAAAGCATATATAATTGATGAAGAGAATGAAGACCGAGTGCAACAAATAATATATGCGAGTGCCCGTGGAACAGATGCCGGTGGAGAAGATGCCGGTGAAGAAGATTCCGGTGGAGAAGATGATTTCAGCTCACAATTTCTGAACGACTCCGGTGAGGGACTTGAGTCTGAAGAAAGAAGAGACGACAAAGTGCCCTTAACAAACTCCGGCGAGGTATATATATATATATTAAGCCTGTGTTGATCACTAGATGCATTAATTGATTTGTATTGCATGTATTAACGAATCATTTTTCTTTTAGCCCTCCGGATCTCACAAATCTGCTAAAAAGCAAGGTCCTCGAGGCCGGACGAGAAGGATGTCGAGCGAGGGTCCAAGGTTACCGATCGAGGAAGTTGCTGATAGTGGCGAACCACTGGCACCCATACAGAACTGCCGTAAATTTGTAAATCAAGCTGAAGTCATTGTTAGGGACATGCTCCCGATCACCATTACAGATTGGCATAAGCCGAAGGACGCCAACGATGAAGCTAGTTATGTCCGCGAACATACAAAAGATTTGCTTTATGATACGCTCATGACACATTTTAACCTACCGCAAAGTCTCACAGAAGGCAAGAAGGAGAAAGTGAAGGAGTGGACTCTTAAGAAGATGGCCACACAATTCCAGAGCTGTAAGAAAACATTATGGAGAAAATATGAAAAAGAAGATCCAGATAATTTCACTGGAGTACTAGAGAAGATAAAACATGATTGGCCCGCATTTGTGGCGTATAAGAAATCGTCTACTGCTGTGGCCCGATCGGCCATAAACAAGATAAATGCTGGGAAGAAGCAATATCACCATAGGTTGGGGACAGGTGGCTACAAGACTGCCATTCCTAAGTAGGAAGCCTTTGAAGCAGAACTGCTTGCTAAAGGGATCACTCCACAGACAGCGGACTGGCCGAGAGGTCCAAGTTCTGGTTGTTTGCGCATGTGGCAGTGTTGGACCCACTGACAGGGCTGATTGTTGCAAAGGGAAAATGGGAGAATTTTTTTGAAACAATCACTCCGTTGCTTGTAGCCACAATAAATAAAGTTAGAAAGGGAGAGTACTATCCGAGAGAGAGAACGACGAGCTGACACTCGCCCTGGGGAATCCTGAACACTATGGACGATTACGAGGCTATCCCGACGATGTCACCTTGAGGGAAGGGTTTCCGGAGTGCGCTGACAGTTATAGAAGCCGTGGGATAAAGAAAAGAAGGAGTTAGATTATCGGAATTGGAACGTCAGGTGCAGCGGCAGCAGCAGCAAATAGACTCAATTAGTCAGCAAAGGGCATCCCAGCAGCTGCAGCTAGAAGATCCTCAAGCCGATGCCGTCCCATCTCAGCAAAAAAGCAACGTGGGTTCCACGCAGCTAGAAGCATCTGCATTCGAACCGCCGGCGGCTCGCTACCCCGTGGATGATGTCACGGAGAAGACATATTGTGAGCTACATATGTCAATGAGGAACATATCCTTGAAGGTGGCGGTCGGCTATACTTTACCAAATCAACCTGGAGCAAGCTACAATCTTGGTGACATTCTAGCTGGCTATGCTCGTGTCGAGGTGGATGAAATTGTGCCGATTTGAAACAATGGATCTTGAGATTCCTGGAGGTGACGTGGAGAAGACACTGGAGATGTCAAGCGTGGTTTTCGTCCTATGAAACAAGAAATACATAGTCTTTCCAGGCTCCTTGCCAAGGCCACCGACTCCTCCTTGTAGCAGTCCACCTCAGCAGCAAAGTCCAACCCTACCCGAGAGGGACCCCAGCGCGAGTCCACCTCGATCTCCACCTCAGCAGCAGAGTCCACCTCCGCCGCGTGAAGAAGCGCCTGTTAAGTGGCTCCCGAGGAAGCGCGACACGCCACCAAGGAAGAAACCTAGAAAGGAGAAAACACCGCCGCCTCTTGAGAAGTTACCTTGGCAAAGGACTTACGAGGAAAACTGCGCCATCTCGAGGGCCGAGACGATCGCCCATTTTGCACCGAAAGTGCCCGAGATACCATTTGTGAAGACACTAGATCGGTTGCTCGTTGAGCGTTGCATTGATAATCTATATAACCCTCCACCAGAGTCGCCATCAGACTATGAGCGTTATATTGGAAGGTCATATGACAATAAGTCGGAGGAGCCGAAAAAAGGGAAACAAGTTCCCCAGCTCGGAGAACAAGACGTACAATCGGTCCCCCCGCTCAAGGTGTTTGACGACAAGGCCGCTCAAGGTTCTCAACAACAAATAGGTTTGACAACTGATTACCCCATCTCTGATCTAGCATATAAAAATATGTTGCCGGGGAAAATTTGGTCGAGCGGGTCAAGTCCCTGATGCATGTAAAATGCATACATGAACTTTGCATTATTTTACTTATATTCCAGTCATATTTGCATCATATAAGGGTTATATCACTGTTGTATAATGATTTATGGAATATTTCATGATTTTACTATTTTTATGGAATTAACCCTGCGCAGGCAGAAAACCCTATTTCTATATTTTAATGTTTCAGGGACCCAAACGACGTCCAAATGACCTGGAAATTTACGAGCATCAGTTTTTGGAAGGAACAAAGCGTGGGAGCGAAGGAAGCAAACAAGCGGAGGCCCGAGGGCCAAAATAGGTGGGCCCACGCGGCCCATGTACCTGGCCGCGTGGGGCCCCTCCATTTGGGCCTCGGAGCTTCGTTGCCGTCGATCTTTCCTCCACCGACTCCGTTTTGACCTAAAACCGCCTATAAAAATAGTCCCCCGACGTTCTCTGGAAGGAGCGCCGCAGAAACACAGAAACACCGAAACAGAGACCTAGAGGTTCAGATTGGAGGGGAAAACTCCGGCGGGGCGCCGCCGGCGTGGTCTCCATCTTCTGCAACGACTTCTCCACCGTCTCCATGATGAAGAGGGAGTAGTCCACCTCTGGACTATGGGTTTGTGGAAGTAACTTATGTATCTCTCTCTCTCTCTCGAGCTTCACTAATTAGTACCGTATGAGCTGCTGAACATGATTACGGTCATATATGTAATACCTTTGTGGTGGATCTTTTTATGAGTTAATATATGTTTGAGATTGCAATGGTTTTGTTTCAGTTATGAAAGTAGATGCATATTATGTACCCCGTTCTTATTTACTTGTCATGATCAAGCATGTTTATGAGAGCGTGTGAGGGGGAACGTGTGCATTAGTTGGAGTAACGGGGGGTGGCTAGTGCAGTGAACATGAGAGAAAGTTCTGCGATCCACTTGGGTATCTTTACCTTACTTTGTTGCCTCACTAGGGATAAAAAGAAATACCATGCTACCGGAGATGTGGGTGTGACCATTGCCACTACTCCATGACTAGATCTAGCATGTTCTTATTTTAACTTCATGTCATGATACTTATTGCTATACTCTGAGTTATCTTAATTACTAAGGTGTTATGATTTAGTTCGCATCTTGGTGGAGTATAAGAAAGACTAATAACCAAAAGGTCTCTATGTTAGGACGTGATGCCCATATAATTATAACTTGTCACTAAACTGTTGTGTTGCAATCTCATTTGTTAACTCTAGTGTTCCATTGTCTACCACTTTATTAAAGAGAGAGTGCATTTGTGAAACCATGAACCCCAGTCCATTTTTAATCATAAGAAACACCTTTCCAACCACTCTTACCACTTTACCATTTTCTGCCATTTAAAAATCCGAAAATACAAAAACACTTTTACATCTTGCATTCATCATATAAAACCCAAAAATATCATTTATCATTGCTACCACCATCATTGCATATAAACCATCTAACACTTTGTGCTTGACAACCACTAGGTGAGGTTGTGAACCAAAACATTTACTTTGTTTTGTAGGTAACCAAAAGAAGGATAGGAAAGATAAATCTTCACTACTGATTCCCCGAGAGTTCGATATTAAACCCTCGAGTCGCCCCTCGTGGGGAAAACACGTCTTCCACTTACTACACACTCTGCACTTGGAGTCTCAACCTAACCCATATTCTTTTGACGCAGGTAACTACGTCATCGGGTATCAAGACTGTTTTCTGGCGCCGTTGCCGGGGAAGATACGAAGCTTCCTGCAGAATATTTTTCCCGTCAACTACACGCCATCAAAGTGTTTTCTGGCGCCGTTGCCGGGGAATCATTGCTGAAAGGTTTATCCAAGGATATCTCACCAAGTCAACTTCATCACCAACTTGTGCTAACACCTAAGCTTGGGGAGGTTGCACCTACGTGAGCATCATCTTATCCATCTTTACCTTCAAAGCAATTTATCTTGTTTTGTCATTGTCTTGCATTTTTTAGTTCGGTTTGCATATTTATTTTCAGTTTTGCATAAAAAATTAAAAAACACATAAAAACTTGCATAATGGCAAAGAGAACCTTCTGGCCACTTAGTGTTAAGAACTTTCCTCAAGATAGGAATATCCCTGTTGCGAAATGTGAGGTAGATCCTAATATCATGAAAGCAATTTATGAATACTGTTTTTATGGGAAACCAAAAGAAGATCCCATACCTCATCTTAAGAAGTTTAATGAAAGGTGCAAAATGTTAAATTTGAGCCATGCTAATATTAAAATTAAGCTTTTTTCCTTACTCCCTAGGTGGAAAAGCCTTAGATTGGATATTGAGATGGCCACCTGGAAATTTTAGCACTTGTTTAATTTATAAGCTGCATTCATTGAAAGATTTTGTTCCACTGAAAAAATTTGCAATCTTAGACAAATAGTTATCACCTTTAAACAAGAAGAGGATGAACCTTTGATAAAAGCACGGGAAAGGTTTAAAGGGATAGCCTTTGGAATGGAACATGGTCTTAGAGATTGGATTCTCATGGATATATTTTATAGAGGATTGTCTGAAACCTCTAAGGTCTTTTTGGATAATGAATGTGATGATTCTTTTATGAATACTGCTACCAATCATACCCACTATCTACTTGATGGCCTGCTTTTGGAAGTAAGAATTAAAGAAAGTCTAGAAAAGGCCCAAGTACCTGAAGATGTCTTTGATGACCGTTATGAAATATTTAACCTATATAATAGGGAAAAGAAAGTTGAAGAAGTTAAAATGCTTAGTGAAGTAAAGGAACCATTGCTTGACTTAGACAATTGTAGCTTGCATGAATTAATATCTATCTTACAAAAATTTGCAAGTGATCCTTCTATTAATGTTAACCAAGCTGGTTTTGGTTCTTATATTGATAATCATGTGTTAAAAGAAAAGATTTCTAGGTACAACCAAGAGGCTATGATACCACCTAAGCTTGGGGATATATGGATTCCCAAAGTCCTAGTAACCATTAGAAAAGAGACACACCATGCTATACTTGATCTAGGATCTAGTGTCTCTGTTTTATCTAGAGAACTATATGAAGTAGTTGAATTAAAAAATCTTGAAAAATGCTCTATTGAACGTGCACTTGCTGATGATTCCATTAAACATGCTTTAGGGAAAGTAAGTGATGTTATGGTAGAGTTACATATGAAATTTGTGCCTGTTGATTTTCTAATCATGGATATGAGGAATAAAACCTCTAGTCCAATTATTCTTGGAAGACCTTTTCTTCGTACTACAGGTGCTATCATTGATTCAAAAGAAGGGAATGTGAAGTTTCAGTTTCCTGGAACACTTCCCAAGGAAAAGGGACACACCAAAGTTCAAGCTCCCTCATGAGATTCGTCCACAATAAACATCAAGTAAGAAGCCTAGCTATATGGCTATAAAGAAAGCGCTTTACGGGAGGCAACCCGGTTGTTTTTTATTTGTGATTTTCTTTGTGTCCTCTTGCTTTAACAAGAGACTTAGTGTTTAGTTTAGATTCTGGAATTTTTAATAAAGTGCCAAGTTTTACTCATTTTGGTGTGAAAATGTTGCTTATAGCGTTCGGAGATTTTATTCCTGCACGAATCTGTGCACGGTATGATTTTTAATTCTTATTCTGTAACTACGAATGAGCTCATATTTGAACTGTAGTGGAAACTTTTCATCCTCTGTATGCATGAATTTTTTCGGAATTTTCCGACAAATTTAAGTAGGGTAGGAAAATACGTTTAGCTGCTGCTGTTTTTCTGGACAGATTCTGTCCCATTATGTTTGATGCATGCTTAGAACTTTTAACATGAATCTTTTTTATCCAATTGAGTTTATGAGCAGGCATACAACATTATACACTTTCTGGACATTCAGATGAATTTTTTTTCAAGAATTATATGCAGCAAGAAATCTAATTGTTTATCACTACTAATGCACCCCACAGAAAAAGAAATGGGAGAAACGGTGTTTTGAAGTTTTTTCACAGGGATTAGAGGAGATGCACCAAGAGCTATCCAAGGATGGTGAAGACCATAAGTTTGGGGATGTGAAGACAACCCCACTGGACCTACACACTCCCGGTTTGCACACGTCTAACTTCTGTTTTTCGATCGAAACATTTTATCGCATAAACATGGAGCGTCTTTTTGTTTGTTTAGGTTTGATTTTTATTTTGTGAGACCACCACACTATCATTTATATATGAGAGAGCTACTGGGAATTTGGTTTGAAATATATTGGATGCTATTATAAGATTGGGAAAAGGGATGTTGGAGTTAATTTTAAAAGATACATATAATTGCATGATTCATGAGCTTGTTAATGAGTAATAATTTGCAAATATTCTATCAAGAGCTATCTTTTATTCATGTTTTGATGCTAAATGTTATTTTACCTTGTTTTAACATGGATTAGTTAGTTCTATGGACACTCATATAATTGCATGATTCATGAGCTTGTTAATGAGTAATAATTTGCAAATATTTTATCAAGAGCTATCTTTTATTCATGTTTTGATGCTAAATGTTATTTTACCTTGTTTTAACATGGATTAGTTAGTTCTATGGACACTCATGCATGCATTTAGATGGTCAACTTTCTCCCTCTTGCTAGCCCAAAAATTCCAACAACCAAAAACTTGTTTCCAACACCTTCAACCAAAGTTTTTCCAGTGAGTCCACCATATCTACCTATTAGCTTTATGCTATTCCGAGTATGTTTATCATGATATTTGTGTTATCTATAACTCTAAATGAAAATGCTTATGTTGTTGATTGTTGTGGGAAAAGTTGGTTATAGAGCTCTCTCGAACTTGATGCATACTTTACTTTTATTGCATAAATAAAATATGACCCATTGTGATTAAAATTATGATGTTGTGGGCTTGACAAATGTCTTTGGTTGAGAGTTAGCTCATATGTGCTGTCACATGGCAAGCTTTCAACATTGCACTTCATCTCATTTAGTTGATGTCATGTACTTTTGTTTATGGATGCTTACCATGGGTGAAATAAATGTGGAAATGAAGTGAGTTTGTATAAATGGTTAGAGAGACGCCTGGGCCGCTAATCTAAGCCATGCATCATTCATGGTGGAAATTTACTTACATGCTATGGTGAACCTTCTGTGATACACCTTACAATAAAAAGTTATCTAATGGTAAATAAAAAGGGTGTTGAGATTGTTCATTGTGTTTGTTTGTCTTGTCATTTTGATATGGGCTTGTTCCATATCCTGGGACAAGAGGTACCCCAGTTGACGCTCTTAATGATACTATTATTACTTACAATGATATTTAACTTGAACTTGCTTTGTTTTCCAAGTTGAGTAACACATGGAGTAGGTACTTGTATTCAAGGGGCATGAGACTTTCAACCTGTACTTTGTCAAGCACACTACTCGTATTTGCTTTCACTTTAAACTTAATCATTCAAGATGCTATGATAGGGGAATGAGAGATTGACACCAAGGATTACCATATTACAATCATTGACTTAAGTAGAGAACTTCAGAAGTTAGATGAAATTTATTCATGCTTTACCTCTACTCATATATATATCTGTCCAAAGTGTCCACCTTTTATATTCAGATTTTCATCAATACTCTATGACCATTGTAGGATGTTCTTACTTATTATTATGCAAACATGTGGTCCATAGTACTTCTTCTCTTATGTTACACTTTGTGAATTATCATTGAACATCCTTGCATCGAATACTTGATATCACTTCATAATCTATCTTGCATATTGCTACTCCTTTTAAGAATGAACCATTTGACTCTATGTAGCAATAGTAATCATCTTTGATATCCATTGATAGTATTAAATTGCAAAGTCCATGTTAGTTTTATCACCTTCATACTTGAGGACGAGTATAGGTTAAGCTTGGGGATGTTGATGCATGTAAAATGCATACATGAACTTTGCATTATTTTACTTATATTCCAGTCATATTAGCATCATATAAGAGTTATATCACTGTTTTATAATGATTTATGGAATATTTCATGATTTTCCTATTTTTATGGAATTAACCCTGCGCAGGCAGAAAACCCTATTTCTATATTTTAATGTTTCAGGGACCCAAACGACGTCCAAATGACCTGGAAATTTACGAGCATCAGGTTTTGGAAGGAACAAAGCGTAGGAGCGAAGGAAGCAAACAAGCGGAGGCCCGAGGGCCAAAATAGGTGGGCCCACGCGGCCCATGTACCTGGCCGCGTGGGGCCCCTCCATTTGGGCCTCGGAGCTCCGTTGCCGTCGATCTTTCCTCCACCGACTCCGTTTTAACCTAAAACCGCCTATAAAAATAGTCCCCCGACGTTCTCTGGAAGGAGCGCCTCAGAAACACAGAAACACCGAAACAGAGACCTGGAGTTGCAGATTGGAGGGGGAAAACTCTGGCGGGGCACTGCCGGCGTGGTCTCCATCTTCTCCAACGACTTCTCCACCGTCTCCATGATGAAGAGGGAGTAGTCCACCTCTGGACTATGGGTTTGTGGAAGTAACTTATGTATCTCTCTCTCGAGCTTCACTAATTAGTACCGTATGAGCTGCTGAACATGATTACGGTCATCTATGTAATACCTTTTTGCTGGATCTTTTTATGAGTTAATATATGTTTGAGATTGCAATAGTTTTGTTTCAGTTATGAAAGTAGATGCATATTATGTACCCCATTCGTATTTACTTGTCATGATCAAGCATGTTTATGAGAGCGTGTGAGGGGGAACGTGTGCATTAGTTGGAGTAACGGGGGGTGGCTAGTGCAGTGAACGTGAGAGAAAGTTCTGCGATCCACTTGGGTATCTTTACCTTACTTTGTTGCCTCACTAGGGATAAAAAGAAATACCATGCTACCGGAGATGTGGGTGTGACCATTGCCACTACTCCATGACTAGATCTAGCATGTTCTTATTTTAACTTCATGTCATGATACTTATTGCTATACTCTGAGTTATCTTAATTACTAACGTGTTATGATTTAGTTCGCATCTTGGTGGAGTATAAGAGAGACTAATAACCAAAAGGTCTCTATGTTAGGACGTGATGCCCATATAATTATAACTTGTCACTAAACTGTTGTGTTGCAATCTCATATGTCAAGTCTAGTGTTCCATTGTCTACCACTTTATTAAAGAGAGAGTGCATTTGTGAAACCATGAACCCCGGTCTATTTTTAATCATAAGAAACACCTTTCCAACCACTCTTACCATTTTACCATTTTCTGCCATTTAAAAATCCGAAAATACAAAAACACTTTTACATCTTGCATTCATCATATAAAACCCAAAAATATCATTTATCATTGCTACCACCATCATTGCATATTTATTTCTTGTTTGCATTGCATATTATCTTGATATCATTCTAACACCTTGTGCTTGACAACCACTAGGTAAGGTTGAGGACCAAAACATTTACTTTGTTTTGTAGGTAACCAAAAGATGGATAGGAAAAATAAATCTTCACTACTGATTCCCCGAGAGTTCGATATTAAACCCTCGAGTCACCCCTCGTGGGGAAAACACGTCTTCCACTTACTACACACTCTGCACTTGGAGTCTCAACCTAACCCATATTCTTTTGACGCAGGTAACTACGTCATCGGGTATCAGTCCCTAACAACAAAAATGCGTCAATTGCATAGCTGGTAAAAGAAAGAGGCAAAGAAAGGGACAATCAGTATCATGATGGCAGTTAAGGAAGAACACTACTTCGAAGAAGACGCTGTGTCTGTTGAGTTTACCGAACTTTTTCAGTTATACAATCTCCGGGCCCTTGACAAATCTATCATCAGTTGCTATTGTCTGTAATTGATTTATTTTTTTAATTTAAGTCTTTAGCTCAGCTCGTTCATTGTCTGTAATTATCCTTACTATAATATTTTGTGCGCTATATTATGCAGAATGAAGATTCTCGAATGCAGAAGGGATGAAATCACGGACATTGGGTTCATTGACCCGGATAAAGTTCATGAAGTCATCATAGAAGATCCCCTTTATAACAAGGAGACACCGGGGAATTTGCTAAGGTTTTTGAAGCGACAACGTTCCAAAAAAGAAATATTTTTTTCTTACAATTTCAAGTGAGTGTTGCTGTCTTGTACACATTCTATTTTGCTCACCAGATATTAAGTTTTAACTGATGAGTTATCCATGACAGTGTATATAAACGTGCGTAGGTTCCACTTTATTCTTCTCGTTATTAAAATTCACGCTGGAGACGTTGAAGTCCTTGACTCATTAAGGAGAGAGCCTAAACAATACAAATCCTGTTTTGATATGCTCGCAGAGTAATTTCAATTCTTATCGCCTCTTTCATTCATTTTCTAATATCAAGTAATTAATAACTCCTTTGTTCATTTTCTTTATCGGGCAGCGTTTGGAAATCGTTCATCAAGGAGGAACCCGGTGAATGGAAACCGAACCTGACATGGCGTTTGATCGACGTAAGTAGTACTATCTAGGTCCGCGCACCATTATCATACTTGATTATTGTTTGATTGAATTCTATTCTTGTGCAGTCTTGCCATAAACAGCCACAGGGGACTGATTTATGTGGATTCTACGTTTGCGAGTACATTCACATTAGGACCAACGAGAGATTAAACAACCGAAGAAATAAAGAGGTACGTAAACATTATTCACAACTTTATTTTGTTACCATCAGTTGTGATGAGTTTCATTCATAATTGTTTTATTATGATTTGATATATATACACACAACTCATGTATTCATTTTGATCTCATTCTTTTAAAGTTGGCAAGAAAGCGGAACGCGCTCCCGATAAAGGACCGCTTCAAAGCAATTGCGGAGGAATTGGCAGGATTTTTCCTTGCGGATGTCATACCTAAATTCGGAGAGTACCACTATGATACCTAAATTCGGAGAGTACCTAAAACCTAATGCCTAGCTCCATGTAATTAAGTACTTTATACGAAAACGTGATCTTCATGTACTACTTAATTTGTATGTGTTATATATATGCATCAACGTGATCTTCATGTAGTAATATAATTATATATATATCAAAACGCGTTTTTGGCGCATCGACATGATCCCCATACGATGGAAACCATCCGAAACCCCTCCTAAACCCTAAACACTGAAAAATATTCGAAAAGAAAAAAAGGGCCTAAAGTTAGTCCCGGTTCGTGCTACGAACCGGGACTAAAGGTCTCTAGCTCCACGGGCTCCTCCGTGGCCACATGGGAGGGCCTCTTATCCCGGTTCGTGGACAACCGGGACTAGAGGGGGGGGGCCTCTAGTCCCGATTGCCCCGTTTTCCACTACATTGTGGCCCTCTGGAACCGGGTCTTACATTGTGGAACGGAGGGAGTACATGTGTTTGTTCGCATTGCGGTTTTCTATTTCAGAGCCTGCGTGCTCTTTTCCCCGATGTACCGGTGTGTACGGACTATGTTAGTGTGGTGGCCTCATTAAGTTAACCGGGCTCAGCTTGAGCCTATGGTCTAAAATAAAAAGACATAAATTCAATCTCGGTTAACAGAGACTTATCCACGTCCTTACAAATATTATTGATGGGATTTGTTGTGTTGGAGACAACGGTCTGAGTTGGACTGGCATACTTGACAATCTTCGAGTTTCAAAGTAAACAAAAAATGACTTGTGCAAAATTCAGATTCGACATTTAGGTTGTTGTTGAACGCAATACAAAGAAGCTTGATGGGCAGATCCGGTCGAAGCCTCATGCTCCTCAAGCCGTATTGTCCAAAATGTATGAGACGAATAGTAATACACATAATACTCCATATATATATAGTCAACAATCCATATACACCGGCCGTAAACATATGGTGCAAACTCATGTGTCTCCTCAAAGGTAGCAAAAGGAAACACTACCGATGGATACAACCATGACCGTCCATCGAGAGCTGGGTCGCACGACTCCTCTCTCACATGGAGATCACATCATTTATTCAGCATATACGTAATATATATGTGTGTGGAATGGTCTGACGCTATGACCTCAAGTCCTCAACACAACGTTGATGGCGCCAAGTCGTTGATGGATATTCTTCAGCGGATCGTGTTGCAGTTGACGGAGCTGCTGATGGGGTAGGGGATGCTGACGCCGCACTTGGAGGGGATGCTGGCGGCGTTGCCGGCCTTGATCCCTCTGCCGGTCACCGCGTTCTTGAGGCAGTTGCACGCGGTACGCCTGTCGGCGGTGTTCTGTGCGGCGCCGGCGAGCCTCTTGACGCCGCTGCAGCACGCCGCGGACGGGCTGCCCCCTCCGCGAGCGTAGGCCAGGCAGGGGCCCAAGGCAGAGTTCACCGTACCACAGCTGATGGCGGCGTCGGCGGTGTAAGGAGCCGCGAGGAGCATCGCCGCCACAAGGGCGACCACTACGAGCTGAGCACGGGCCATCTCTTCTCACTCTCGAGCTGGCTAGTTGTAAGCTAGATTTGCAAGGTGAGACGAGTGATGGTGGTGAGGAAGATACGAGGGAATGCATGAGCTTAAATAGGGGTTCCGAGGAAGATAAGTGATTTAACTTGAATTGATTGGAGCATGGTGTGGAGTGATACGTGTGCATGTATGGATTGTCGGCTTGGCCATTTCGATCAATTCGGTTGATGCACCGCGGGTTAATGCATTTGGGAGGTGGTTGGCTGTCGTGCGCAGATAGGTGGACGGATGGACGTAGCTAGCATTCAGCCATCGAGTGATCAATTAGCGGCAGACTTACTGGGCTATATAGTATGACCTTCATCATATAGATAGATGGTGTCTTGAATGTGAGCAGAAATTTTCTAATTTTTACTATTCGTATATCAACAATTACAGTAATCGCAGCGGTGGTGGCCCATAGGCAGAAACGATAGCTGTACCAGTGGCGAATAATAGCTCGATCCATTGTGATCATCAGTGGAGTAGCTGGCCTCAACGTTTAGCTTAGTCCATCCCTTCCGGGATTTCTTCCAGGCCTCCTTAGGCTCCTTTGTCTATCTTGGTTGTCCATCGCCCAAGGCAACAAGGGGCTTTCCTTTGTTCACCGGGCTAGTAGCTTGATGGTCTTTTTGCTGGAAAAAGAGATTAAGTAAGAGTGGAGGAAAGTGGCTGAATGAATAATTTCACATTTTCCATCGCCGAATATGGAGTTGTTTCGAATGTGCCAACACCTCCACCAAAGGAGACGTTTTTCTTTTATATCTTTGCCGCATTGATTCAAGAACAAGAACCGAGTTAGTATGTCTCAAGTCTCTGCTTTTGTACAGTTCATCATGGCATGGTAATCTGTCTCTGGTTCCATTCCGTATGTTCGAAAATTAGGAATTAAGTCCATATTCCATCTGCAATGGCGAATTTGTACGCCAAAGGAAATTAAGTCAATTTTTGTTATTATTAATGGGATCATCAACATGGACTAATGCCTACTACATAGATTTGGCTAAAAGATCTTATTAGCATGCACATTCCAACGGAACAAATCATGAACAAGGGTTCAGAACACATTGGCAATTCACCCTAACAAAGCATTCCACACAGTCAATCTATTTCCTATCAATTCGCGTCCGGAGGATCAGGGGGATGAGTCCCCAATACCTTCTTAATTGTCGCAAATTCATGCCTAACAATATGATAGAGTGATGGGAATTGAAAACTCAATGGCGCATTCCCTATCCATGTATCCTCCCAAAATACTATTTCATACCACTTGTAATGGTGAATATCCTGAAACTGAAAAAGGATTGCCTCACTATCATTATACCATCCAAAAAAAAGGGTGTCACCTAGTGTCCAAACCACATTAAATAAGGCCTTTGTTCCTCTATATTTATTCCATAAAACTTTGCAATCAGTGTGGCATTTAAGCCTTCAATTATGGATCCCAAATGCATATTGGTATTGTTGTGGACATATAACACTTGATTTTGAAAGACAAAAAAATTCATTAATTTTTCCAACAGAATCTAGGTCAACAAAAATCTAGTTGCAAAATACGTTTAGGAACAATGAAGAAATAAGACATTTGTAGCACCATATGTGTAATTATAGAGTAGATTAATACCAGTCGTCCACATGTGGATAAGTATTTTCCTATCCAACTACCGAGTCCTTAAGAAAAACGTACTCCATTAAGCTATGATGATTCTGTGATAATGAATCGGTATTCCAAGATATAGGATATGAAAGTCATCTCTCTCATAGCCTTGGATGCTTGGGCATCACCAGAATAGAACATTTCATTCGTATAAAAACTTACTCTTAAGACAACAAGTCCTCAAATACACAAAGTACCATTTGAGTTTTTTTACTTTGCCCAATTGTAATACGTAATTAGAATAGTGTTGTCCTTATATTGTAGATTGGATAAACAATCATCAACTAGATGTGGTCCTACTCTCGTAATTTGACCATCCACCTCGCTCGTCAAATCAGGGTAGCAAGCATATCACCCAGAATATTCAAAATCATTAGCAAAGTTTATCACCTTCACAAAGACCTTTTTTGTCTTAAAGCAGCATAATGTAGCATCATTTACTTTAATATCTACATTTCCAAGAGAAACAAAACTATTAATCCAATTCTTATAAATAGATCATGCTGATTTCTAGGCAAGTATCCATATGATAATGTTACTTAGAATGAAAAAATGAAATATTTTTGCAAGTTTAATAATAAAATACTCCTTCTTTGTCTCAATAACCTGTTTATTTAGTCGGTCGTAGAGTTGTGACGACACAAACAAAAGAACGCATCCAGATGCCTGGTAGATCAATTGTTTGCATGTTCTCTATATATTCTAGGTCAGCACAGTTGCACCACTCTTTTGTTTTGTGCATGCCATGAAGACCTATCCTCCATGTGTACTCTTAACCTCCTCACCAAAATTTAGGTAGGCGCTGAAAGTGTTAGATGTATACACAATTAGATCCATATATTTACTTTTCAAAAATAAAAATATCCATATTTTGTGGAGAAAATGGAAAATTGTAACATATCAATATCCTCTATGTTCTAATCGGCCTCAAGCCTTTGGTTCTAGCAAAATCAATGCTTCTTTACGTACTTCTCGAGCGATGATCATGCTAGTGCCCAATCACTTCTCATCTATTTTTTTAGGATATCAGTGTAAGATTTGTTGTCTAAGATCTGTGTAAGTGCAACTATGATGTTATACAGATAGAGATTTGCCTAGTTGTAGTTACCAAGATATAAGGTTATGATATCTGTAGGTAAATAGGAAATTGGAAACAAGTGTTTTCTATTTGGATGCAATTAGTAAGATGTAATGAGTACGACATGCTTATATCCTGAATACTAATGTAGATCTAACGCATGCAATACGTTTTTGTTATGATTATGCAAATCTAATAGGTTACGATCTATTAGGTATAGTTATAAAAATTTAACATACTATATTTATTTTTTATAATTATGAAGATCTATCGAGTAGATAAAACATGTTTAGATACGGTTATGTAGATCTACCTGTTGTGATCCACTAATAAATAGATTGTTCGGTTGACCGATGACTGAATATTACGTGTTTCAGGGCATCTAGCATCATTTCAATTTTCTACCGCATTGAGATTTAATATACAATGGATTAACAAATAATGCTTATATCCATCTTAAAATATATGTAATTTTCTACTTTGCAAAGTTTGCATTCACATATGATGAAATTTACACATTATTGTGCCAAAAAAAGTAAAGATATCAAATTAGATATTCCACCAGACAAATGCAATGATATGAGTCGTTCATACGTAGTCACATACTTCCAAACATATTTATAGTCAAATCTATTACCCATTGTACAGATGCGGGATAATGTGCCTAATTTTGGGACAAACGACGTAGTTTGGTGATATGAAACTATTTCTATTAAATTCTTCGTGAAATTTGTTTGTACTATCATATTTTTATAACTTTATTTCAAAAAATACATATTGAAACCATGTACATGTATAAAAAGTAATCTATGTTGGAATAAAGAGAGTTGTTGAATGCATTAACTTTGTGTATATTATTAGAATTCCAAAAAAGACATAAACCACTAGTTACAAACATTGCTTGTTGCCTCCTGAGGCCATCATCAATTTTGACCTATGGCCCGAGAAACAATGTTGCCATCTACAAACGGTTACCAGTTTTACATAAGAAGATAACCTAAGAAAGATGTACAGTTCCTGCTAGAAAAACTAAAACTCCACCTGCAACAAAATCTTACATTGTTTGTGTAAAAATATTAGGTCAAACAGATTGTAGTGTGGACCATTGTTGTTGAGTCAGGCCAGAGGTGAACATGGTCTCTCATGTATGCACATGATGATCAGGGCCGGCTCTAGGATTTGAAAGGCCCCGGGGCGAGCTTCACCAATGAGCCCCTACATTGAGAAATATTCCGATCGATACAGGAACATATACATAAATTCTAAAGTCATAAAACAGAAAACAGGAACTGACACTGGGCATCTTGCTAATAGGATAGTTTCAGAAAAATGCACTAAAATCATGTATAAGTGTAAATAAAACATGTGACATTGATATAAAACATGCATGGAACAATAAAAAATTATAGATATATTTTAGACGTAACACAAGGCTCGACAGGCAGGCTTTGACAAGCATAAGTCTCGCTGCCGAGGACATGAGTATGCCCAGCCAGGGGCCAGCTCGTTTGCCTACCTTCAAAGGTAGCGGGTCCAAGCCGTTGTCGTTAACGCCCTATCACTTATGGGGAGACCCAAGTACGTGAAGGGGAATGACCCTATCTTGCAGTTCAGCATGTTAGCGATCCGCTGGCTTACCATCGAGGTGGTCCCCTAAACCATGACCTCGCTCTTATTGATGTTGATCCTCCGCCTTGACATGCACTCAAAGCAACACAAAAGAACTTGAGATTTGCAATGGCTAGGTCGTCAGGTTGGATCATGATGATTGTGTCATCTGCATACTGTAGATGAGGTACCCCCAGGTATGATATCGGGGACAAGTCCTCTAATATGTCCCCTTCCCTTGGCTGCATCCAGCACAGCTGCGAGAGCCTCCACTACATAATCGAATAGTAGGTGAGAGAGGTGGTCGTCCTGTCGAACCCCTCACCCATTCCTAAAGAAGTTACCCACTTCTCCGTTAATGGTGATGGTGGTCTGGGCCCCCGAGACCAACCCCATGGCCTGATGAACCCATCCTTGGTCAAAGCCCTTACGGAGAAGGACCTCTCGAAGGAAAAGCCACTTCACTTGGTTCATAGGCCTTTTCGAAGTCAAGCTTCAAGAATACTCCACCCCCCCCCCCCCCCCCCCACACTTCCCCGGTGATTCCTCTCCAGTGACAGCTTTCTATGTAGGGAGCAAAGATGTCCGGTAATAATTGAAAGTGCATGGTTGCCCCCATGTGTGGTTTTGGTAATTAATGACAATCCTTATGGACTAATGTTTACATTGAGATATTCTTATAGATCTTGTCCATTGGAAAAGATTGGAGTTCATGTGTTGGACTCTAGAAGATTACATGTTGATCAATGCTCTATTCAAGGGTTTATATGAAGAATGGTCACGTGTAGAGTTGAGCATATTGCAAGTATGTCTTGAAGGATTCAAGACATCATCTTCATGAAGTCGGAGCTAAGCGAGGCTCTCCCATAATGGTGTATGGGGGAGTATTTGGAGAAGTCGTCATCAAGCATGTGCTAGCAAGCGCAATCAAGAAAGGTGGTCCACTTGAAGAGATCAAGATCGTCATCATCTAGCTCAAGTGGAATGCGCAAGGCAAAGGTATGATCTTGATAGGTTTCTGTTTTACCGGTCTCGTGGTGTAGTGAGAGACCGGGTTTAGGATAGACGGCGTACTATCAAGAGGGGCTCTCAAGTGAGTAACTTGATCGCATCTTTGTGGAGAGCTCAAACCTTTGCATACTTGGCATTATCATCTTTCTTGGTTCTTATTTGGCTTTTATCCATGTGAGAATTTAGAGCTTGTGTTCATCTCCATACCAAGCTCTAGTTCATCAAAAGCGGATTCCATTTGAATATCTTGTGATGTTTTTGATGTTGGAGGTTTTACCGGTTCGTCTTTTGTAGAGAGGTCAAACTCTCCTCTTGTGGTTTCCTCCTCACATGATGGACTATGATGTGTATATGCATAATCTTGTAGAGCTTGTGAGTATCTTCTAACAATCCCAAGTTCATAGAAAACGGAGTCCGGATGAGAAACGTATTGCGGTTTTGGTTTGGAGGTTCTATCGGTTATTCTTTTATCGAGAGGTCTAACCTTTCCCCATTTGGTTTTATCCTCCATTGTTGGACTATGATGTTTCTCTGCATGATCTTATTGTGCTCTTCGTTACGATTCCAACGAGCCCAAGATCATCGAAAACGGAGTCCGGATGAAAAAGATATTGCTGTTTTCGTATCTCAGTTTCTGTCAACCGGAGTATCCGGGGGGCGGAATATCCGGGGTTGGGGGCCGGATATTCCGGCCCTAAAATGTGTTTTTACCTCGTTTCGAGCCCCGATGTTCACCCCCTGGTGGGGGCCGGAATATCCGGGGTCTAGGCCGGATACTCCGGCCCTAAAAAGTATTTTTACCTCGTTTCGAGCCCCGGTTCAGCCCCTGGTGGGGGCCGGAGTATCCGGTCCTTGGGGGCCGGAGTTTCCGGTGTAGGCCGGAGTTTCCGGTCACTTGGGCCGGAAACTCCGGTGCATAACTGGCTGCAACGGCTAGTTTTCCTGGGAGGGGTATAAATACTCCTCCATCTTCCTCCAGCCAGCTAGCCTGCCCTCTAAGATTTGATTTCTCTCTCCTCCATTGTTGCAAGCTCATTTCCTTGATATCTCCCAATCCCTCCACCCAAACTCTTTGATCTTTGGAGGATTGAAGGAGAAGACCTAGATCTACATTTCCACCAATCAATATCTCCTCTAAGTGAGGGGAACATAGTGGATCTAGTTCTTGGAGTTCTTGAGTGGTTCTCCTCTTTGTTCTTCCTCTCTTATTCCCCCATAAGCATTTGTTGCTTTGTTGGAATTTGAGAGTGGAGGACTTGAGCACTTGTGCTCTTGCCTTTTGCATTTGGTGCATCGGTGTGCTCTCCACGAGGATTCGTGGAAGTTGAAATCTTGTGAACTTGTTACTCTTGGGTCTTCGGGCCCTAGACGCCTTTGTGGTGGTTGGACCCTTGTGTGGTCACTTGAAGCCGTTCGGGAGCCCCCAATCCCTTTGTGGGTTGTGCCTCGGATTGTTGTTGAAAGCCGTTCGGGAGCCCCCAACCCATTGTGGGTTGTGCCCGGATTGTTGTTGAAAGGCTCCGGATTCCGCCTCGAAGGAATACCGATAGTGGAAGGTGAACCAAACCTTTGTGGTGCGGTTCATCGGAGAAGAGGGTGAAACCTTTGTGGTTGTTGAACCGTTGTGTCGGTTCACACCTCTCCAACGAGACGTACTCCCTTTCAAGGAGGAACTCGGGAATACATCCTCGTCTCCGCGTGCTTCGGTTATTTCTATACCCGAGCTTTTACTTATGCACTTTACATTGTGATAGCCTTCGTGCTTGAAGTATTCTATATTGCTATCACCTTGTTGCTTGTCTTGCTTAGCATAAGTTGTTGGTGCACATAGGTGAGCCTAGTTTATTTAGGTTGTTGGCTTGTTAATTTAAACACATAGTTTTATTCCGCAATTAGCAAGCCTAAACCGGAAAAGTTTTAATCGCCTATTCACCCCCCCCTCTAGGCGACATCCTTGTCCTTTCAATTGGTATCAGAGCCTGGGCTCTCTTTTTGGGCTTTACCGCCTAGAGAGTAAAAGATGTCGTTTAGAGAATTAGTGCACGATCCCACTTTCATATTCGATGGCACAAATTATGATGTTTGGAAAATCGCATACTTAATCTTTTAGGGCCATGGGTCCAAATTATATTAAGAGGATTGTAGATGTGGGTTTTCTCCTCCAAAGGATTCTCAAGAATTATCTTTAGAGGATGAGAAAACTCTCATCTCGAGACTCAGTTTCTAATGGCCTTATATGTGTTTTGAGCGATGTAGTTCTTGCGTCAATCATGCCTTTTCGGAATGCTCATGAGTTTGGACCAAGCTTCAAGATATATATGAAGTGTCCAACATTATTGAGGATGATTGTTCTCCCTCCACCTCCGGCGTGATGAGTTCACAACTCTTCCACTTCACCAACATGTGATTTGTCACAAGGTAATGATATGGTGAGTGGTGATAGAAATTGCTTTGTTGATGGTGAATATTCTATTGACTATACTTCATCTCTATCTCATTGCAATGTTCTATCTTTGGACTTAAACTCTTCTAGCACTCCAAATGTCATACATGCTAGAGTTGATAGTCCTTGCATATCATGTAATAGTTGCTTAACTAAATCTCATGATGATATGCTTCATTGTCTTGTTGCCATGAAAACAATACTTCCATATCCTCTATTTCTTGTGTGACTAACAATGTAGAGGAATCCCAACATTTGTTGGAACAAGACATGGATCTCAATGGTGCTTCAAGTAATTCTTCATCTTCTTGCCCACTACTCATTTTGCCTTATGGCTAAGGATTCCGAGGTAGTTCCTACCTCGAATCCAAATTGTGATGATGTGGATGAGGATTCTCATGAAGAACAATTTGATTTTGAATCCTTAACAAGATGGGTGAGATGGTTCTTGTGCTCTCCCCAAAGGTAGTAAAGCTATCCCTCCTCTATGTGAAATCATGCTTATGTTATTAAGAGTAGGGAAATCATTGAGGATTTGGAAACTCAATTTTGAGAAATGTCAAATTGAGAGAGAGATGCCGATGAAAAGCTTCCTTAATGAATGCCCTTGAGGAAGAGAAGAGCTTCGAGTGTCTCTTGAGGAGAAACTTGAATCTCTTGATGAGTCAAATGATCTTATTATTGCTAAAATCATTAAGGAAAGAGATCATGCTCTTGCTAAATATAAAGTGCTTAAAAAGGAAAAAGTTGAATTTGGTGTTGGCAATGCTAGACTAAGTGAGGACATAGAGAGACTTGACAAAGCTCACAAGGCTTTAGAAAGTGAACACTCTCTCCTTATCAAGTCTCATGATCAACTCCAAACTCAACTATCTAAAATGATGAGCTTGTCAAGTTGTCTTCTTCCATTCTAATGATGCTTGTGCTACTAACTCCACTTCTTGTGAAGCATCTATTTTGAAGGAGAATGTTGAGCTAAGGGCTCAACTTGAGTTGCTAACTAGCAAGTATGGAAATTGGAAGAAAGTCATGAAAAGCTTTCTAGCTCTAATGATGATCTTCTAGCATCCCATGCTAGGCTAAAGTTAGCTCATGAGGCTATCTCTACAAAGGTAACATCTTGTGAGCCTCATGTGGACAATGGCACAACTTCTACTAGAAATGCTATATTGTCATGTGCTAGTCCTAGTGATTCATCCTCTCATGCCTTTGCTAAATCTTGTGATGAATTACTTTCATTGCCTTGTTGCTCTAACAATGAAGCCTCTACTTCCTCTAGTGTTTGTTGATACTAACCATGTAGAGGAATTAAATGAGCTCAAGGCCCAAGTCACTTCTTTGAAGAAAGACTTGGAAAAGCGTCATGTTGGGGATTCTACACTTGACAATATGTTGAGTGTTCAAAGACGCCCCAATGACAAGAGTGGACTTGGATTCAACTCCAATAACAAGATCAAGTCCAAGCTATCAAGAAGAAAAGGGCCAAGAACAAGTTAAAGATTCGGCCAAGATTGTTTGCTTCAAGTGCAAAGTTGAAGGGCACCATGTTAGATCTTGCCCTTTGAAGAAGAAGTCTCTTAGTGAGAAGCAACAAGGAAAGAAGCCTCAAGTTCAAAATCAAGCTACCCCTCCTCAAGTCAAGACTCAACTAAGAAGAGAGGAGGAAGTAGATGTTGCTACCTATGCCGTGAGAAGGGTCACCTTGCTTCTTCATGCACAAATGGTACCTTATCCAACCCCATTATTATTAATGATGATTATTCTCTTCGGAAGGATAAGGTTGGCAATGTGTTTGCCAAATATGTTGGTACTCAAAGTGGTGTCAAGAAAAGAACCATTTGGGTTGCCAAACCTATTGTGACTAACCTCTTAGGACCCAACTTGGTTGGGGACCAACAAGCTAAAACTTGATCAATAGGTGTTGTTGGAGGGCATTGGAGACTTGGCTACATTATGAAGAATTAAGGGATCTTCATCAATTATATTTCTCAAGTCAAGTCATTTGGATTATATTGTTCTATCTCATATCCAATGTTCCTCCTTGCGGTAACTTTTATTTAAATCATATATACATTGAAAGTTGCTTGCACCCTTGCATGTGTTAGGTTTTGTACCTTGCTAGTGTTGTATGTGTTGTGCTCTCTACTTACTTATCTTGAGTAATCAAGTATGTGTATGTTGGTTTGCACACCATTTACTTGTGTTGAGCCTTATTGCTTTTATTTGATATATTATCTTGTTGGCTCTCTTTTGAGAGATTAATGGACTATCCTATTTTGGGGAGTGATATGCTTCGTGCACTTCACAATCCTAAAATTGTGTATACATGAGGAATACCACTTAGTGTTGATATATTAATATTATCTATTCTCTATGTGGTATGTCATGCTCATGAGAAATTCAAATTCTATAATGTCCATTAATTTCTCGAGTTGGTTTTGTTTGCCTCTTGTTTTAAAAAAATGGATTATCACATTATGGGGGAGTAATAAGCTTGTGCATATTACAAACCTAGAAAATGTGAACATGTGAGGTATTGCCACCTAGAATTGATATTCTTCATTATCTATTCCTTGTGGCATGTTTCTCAAACAAGTTCCTTTTGCTTAAATGCTTTTTGCCTCTCACCGTTGGATCTTGTTTGTGATGGAATTTCTTGATATGGCTTTCCCTAAATATGTTCTCATATATCTTTGGGAAACCAATTGCTTCAAGCTACTCCTTGGAGTTGCTTTGCATTATTGCGTGATTTTTGAAGCTATCAAGAATTCTATCTATCTAAGCATGGCTTTTAATTCCTATCCTTTGCCATATGCTTATGTTTTGTGAATATGATCTTGAATATATCTTTGCAATCCACCACCGAGAAATATCTCCATACATTACTTGTCTTGACAAGTGATAATCATTTTGTGGTAAATATATTGATCTTATTCACTTTGGCTCTTGCTTTGAAATTGCCTTATTTGATTGCCAAGGATTTGTTTTGATCTAACTCTCATTTGTCTTCCTTGTATCTTTTGGATCCTTTATTGCTCTACTTAAAATTTGTTTTGTGCTTCTTGAGTTGGGAAAAGCAATGAACCAATTCTTGTGCATTGACATTCAAAAGTCATACTTCTTGATAATGCACTATTCTTTGGGAAGCTATCCTACTTTGAGTAAAACACCGTTCTTTAAATTGGTATTGCAATTTCTTGCCTTTCTTGAACATGACTAGTGTTTGAATATATATATATATATATGGAGAGTGATGATCTCATTTGTGTGCATTTTGTATTCAAATGCAAAATCTTAAATAATGCACACATCTTGGGGGAGCAATCCTATAGGCTTTTTGAACATTAGTTGTCTTCATTTGATATTTGATCCCGATGACGTGTCTCCTTGGAAGACAAACATTTTTCGTCTTGGTACTTTGTGCCATCATGAAAAGTGTAGAGGGTTTGGTTTATTTCTTGATGGTATTCTTCAATTGATATGTTCATCATTTGGTATCTTGATTTCATTGGTATCTTTTCAAAGTGGTATCTTCACTCATGTGTTGATTTGGATATTTGATATAATTTGGACACTTTGTTTTCTTGTCACACTTGTGTGTGCTTTGTTGGTTTACTTGGTGTTTTGTCTAAATTATATCTTTTTGGTTCTTGAAAGTCATGTGCATGCATATTTATTATATGTATATCTTATGGCATGCTTACTTTCGTTGATCCAATATATAGGATAAACTCCATCAAATCCTAAATGACTAAGATGTGCATGAAATTCAATTTCATATCTATATGCACATAGTTTTGTGGAGTTTGTCCTATGTATTGTAGTTGCTCTAACTACTTTGGACCCAATGAGTTTGGGCACCATTTTGTACTTGAATTTGTTTTAGGTACATTTGGAGATGCATTGGAAGCTTGTCTCATCTACAAGGAAGGTGTTGTCACCATGTGCTTATTGGAGCCAAGCTCGGATGATCGTGAATTCTTATCTTCTACATCAACCAATGCTATCTCGGTAACAAGTATCTACCTCATGCATACTTTTCTAGCTCTCAACCTTTTGTAGGTTGTTTCATGGCATGAATCTCTTTGGTTGCAATTCTTTTGTTTCTTGCAAAACGTCTTTATTGCAAATGTGAGTAAGCCGGGATGATTACATATAAGGGGATTATTTATTCATTTCTATGATTCATCGATCCCATTTATGTCAATCTAGCACTTTCTACTTAAAGTCTCTCATGTGCAACATTGATGAATTTTCAAAATCATTTGCCTTTCGTGATACATGTTATCTTACTCGGAGCATCCCGTTTATCACCTTTATTTTTTTGAACACCATTACCGTAGGGAAAAATCCCTACGGTTAATATTTATGAATAGTTTTACCGTAGGGAAAAATCCCTACCGTAGGGAAAAATCCCTACCGTTTATCACCTTTATCCTTTATGAATAGTTTTTTTTTGATGATATGATGAGTATATGTTGGAAGTTCATCTATATTCCTTTAAGATAAAATTGAGCTTTGTGCTATGCTTTTAAGCAAATATCTTATTGGTGTATTTATGACTTCCTCTTGGATATCATGCTCTTTACCTTTGTACCTATCTTGTGTGTACATGTTTATTTGTGGACTTATATCTTCGTGATTGGTGTCTACTTAGAAACTTATACACATAAGAATAGTTACATCTTTATTTGGTATTCCAATTCTTTAGTGACCACCTCTTATTGCTTTTGTTTCTTTGGTGGTTTCTAATTAAAGGCACAAGCTTTGTTGTTTATGTGTTATGTTTTTGAATCTTAATAAGCTTGTGGAGCTATTTGCTATATCTCCGTTGGTGTGTGAGTATGGGAAAGACATGATATGCACTATGTGCAACACTTCTTGAAAGACTATGTTGATGCTTTTGTTCATCCTTGTATTAGTCTCCTAAAATGTCTTTATGTCTCACACCAATCCTTTTATTTGCCGCTCCTTGCTCATGTTGCAAAACGATTGTTTTTGTTGCAAGTTGTTTTGCCTCACTTCTCATCTATATTCTCTTGCATGTGCTTGTGTTCGAATTTATCTAGGAGGGAGTGAGGATTCCATGTTGTGCACACTATATTCAAATGCAAATCCTATTTGTGCACGTACCTTGGGGAGTTCCCTCTTGATATTTAGAACATTGTTTGGATCTTTTTGATTGCTTGCTTCTTTTGTTGAAGTATCTTTCTATTTGATTTTCATTTGCAATCTTTGGATCCTCAATATAGTTTGATCTCCTTCCCAACTATTCGTTATTGGATATGTGCATTTGATTTCACTCATATTATGAGAAATGCACACATTATGGGGGAGATCTTGCTATATTGGCCTTCTAAATTTTTCCTCCCATTTCGGCAATCGATGCCAATGGGGGAGAAGTTTAGAGGGTTTAAGGAATTTTGGTTTTATGCTTTAGTTTCGTTCTTAAGCATTTGCCCTTCTTCTCTTGCATCCTTGCTCTTTGTGGTGCATGGTTGCTTAATTCATTATATAAACCCTCGTAAAAGGGATTGTCATCAATTATCAAAATGGGGGAGATTGAAAGTGCATGGTTGCCCCCATGTGTGGTTTTGGTAATTAATGACAATCCTTATGGACTAATGTTTACATTGAGATATTCTTATAGATCTTGTCCATTGGAAAAGATTGGAGTTCATGTGTTGGACTCTAGAAGATTACATGTTGATCAATGCTCTATTCAAGGGTTTATATGAAGAATGGTCACGTGTAGAGTTGAGCATATTGCAAGTATGTCTTGAAGGATTCAAGACATCATCTTCATGAAGTCGGAGCTAAGCGAGGCTCTCCCATAATGGTGTATGGGGGAGTATTTGGAGAAGTCGTCATCAAGCATGTGCTAGCAAGCGCAATCAAGAAAGGTGGTCCACTTGAAGAGATCAAGATCGTCATCATCTAGCTCAAGTGGAATGCGCAAGGCAAAGGTATGATCTTGATAGGTTTCTGTTTTAACCGGTCTCGTGGTGTAGTGAGAGACCGGGTTTAGGATAGACGGCGTACTATCAAGAGGGGCTCTCAAGTGAGTAACTTGATCGCATCTTTGTGGAGAGCTCAAACCTTTGCATACTTGGCATTATCATCTTTCTTGGTTCTTATTTGGCTTTTATCCATGTGAGAATTTAGAGCTTGTGTTCATCTCCATACCAAGCTCTAGTTCATCAAAAGCGGATTCCATTTGAATATCTTGTGATGTTTTTGATGTTGGAGGTTTTACCGGTTCGTCTTTTGTAGAGAGGTCAAACTCTCCTCTTGTGGTTTCCTCCTCACATGATGGACTATGATGTGTATATGCATAATCTTGTAGAGCTTGTGAGTATCTTCTAACAATCCCAAGTTCATAGAAAACGGAGTCCGGATGAGAAACGTATTGCGGTTTTGGTTTGGAGGTTCTATCGGTTATTCTTTTATCGAGAGGTCTAACCTTTCCCCATTTGGTTTTATCCTCCATTGTTGGACTATGATGTTTCTCTGCATGATCTTATTGTGCTCTTCGTTACGATTCCAACGAGCCCAAGATCATCGAAAACGGAGTCCGGATGAAAAAGATATTGCTGTTTTCGTATCTCAGTTTCTGTCAACCGGAGTATCCGGGGGGCGGAATATCCGGGGTTGGGGGCCGGATATTCCGGCCCTAAAATGTGTTTTTACCTCGTTTCGAGCCCCGATGTTCACCCCCTGGTGGGGGCCGGAATATCCGGGGTCTAGGCCGGATACTCCGGCCCTAAAAAGTATTTTTACCTCGTTTCGAGCCCCGGTTCAGCCCCTGGTGGGGGCCGGAGTATCCGGTCCTTGGGGGCCGGAGTTTCCGGTGTAGGCCGGAGTTTCCGGTCACTTGGGCCGGAAACTCCGGTGCATAACTGGCTGCAACGGCTAGTTTTCCTGGGAGGGTATAAATACTCCTCCATCTTCCTCCAGCCAGCTAGCCTGCCCTCTAAGATTTGATTTCTCTCTCCTCCATTGTTGCAAGCTCATTTCCTTGATATCTCCCAATCCCTCCACCCAAACTCTTTGATCTTTGGAGGATTGAAGGAGAAGACCTAGATCTACATTTCCACCAATCAATATCTCCTCTAAGTGAGGGGAACATAGTGGATCTAGTTCTTGGAGTTCTTGAGTGGTTCTCCTCTTTGTTCTTCCTCTCTTATTCCCCCATAAGCATTTGTTGCTTTGTTGGAATTTGAGAGTGGAGGACTTGAGCACTTGTGCTCTTGCCTTTTGCATTTGGTGCATCGGTGTGCTCTCCACGAGGATTCGTGGAAGTTGAAATCTTGTGAACTTGTTACTCTTGGGTCTTCGGGCCCTAGACGCCTTTGTGGTGGTTGGACCCTTGTGTGGTCACTTGAAGCCGTTCGGGAGCCCCCAATCCCTTTGTGGGTTGTGCCTCGGATTGTTGTTGAAAGCCGTTCGGGAGCCCCCAACCCATTGTGGGTTGTGCCCCGGATTGTTGTTGAAAGGCTCCGGATTCCGCCTCGAAGGAATACCGATAGTGGAAGGTGAACCAAACCTTTGTGGTGCGGTTCATCGGAGAAGAGGGTGAAACCTTTGTGGTTGTTGAACCGTTGTGTCGGTTCACACCTCTCCAACGAGACGTACTCCCTTTCAAGGAGGAACTCGGGAATACATCCTCGTCTCCGCGTGCTTCGGTTATTTCTATACCCGAGCCTTTTACTTATGCACTTTACATTGTGATAGCCTTCGTGCTTGAAGTATTCTATATTGCTATCACCATGTTGCTTGTCTTGCTTAGCATAAGTTGTTGGTGCACTTAGGTGAGCCTAGTATATTTAGGTTGTTGGCTTGTTAATTTAAACACATAGTTTTATTCCGCAATTAGCAAGCCTTTAACCGGAAAAGTTTTAATCGCCTATTCACCCCCCCCCCCTCTAGGCGACATCCTTGTCCTTTCAATAATCCAAGAAGGTGCAGTTTGCACCTCTTGTCCGTACTATCAGAGGTATCTTGGGGGGGGGGGGATGGTCGATTCGGCCATGTTGTTTTATCTGTAAAGATGGGAGAAAACATGTTTCTTGATAACTTTTATTTACTCCTTTTGTGCAGTCGATAGTAAAAATATATTTTTTCACTAACTTTGTAAAGAATGTACACCCATGTGAGAAACCCATTCACATACTAAGGCTTGACTAGGAAAAAGTTGCTTTTCTTTTCCGTGTACGAAAAGAGAGTTACTTATCTTCAGGCTTGTGTCATTTATCTCTGCAAACATTGGAGTCCTTGTAGCCACCAATCCACCATCTTTCGTAGTATCATTCTTGAAGCCAATAACTGTTGAGATCTATGCATGGCCTGGCCCCCCACGAGGATGCTGCCCATCTCGTACGTGGAACAATCGCACTGTGACAAGCAAGCAGTACGTCTTCATCATAATTTTTACTAGTATCACAAAAATCTTCATCGTATTTGTTAGGCCTGCGGATCCCATCGATGTCGATCATGTCGGTGTGGGGCTCCTCCACCATGCAGGTGGCGCGGCGAGACTCGCCGGCATTAATACGGGCTTTCACTATTGGAAACAGGGCCATCGGTTTGGCCCTTTCGTCCTGGTTCCCTTACAAACCGGTACTAATGGGGGCACTAGTCCCGGTTCGAATGTCCAGGGCGCCGGCCAGGTCCAGTCCCGGTTCGTAGGGGACTTTTATTCCCGGTTCGTGATACGAACCGGTACTAAAGGGTCGGCCGCGACCCTTTAGTACCGGTTTGTATCACGAACCGAGACTAAATATGGACCTTTAGTACCGGTTCGTGATACGAACCGGGACTACAATTTTTCCTATATCATCTCCCACCCCCGAGCCGGCCATGGCCATTTTTGAGCTCGAGTTCATCAACATTTTCTTAGTTGAATAATTACCGGTTCAATAATTTCCTTTGTTGCGATTTTGATTGCATTTGTTTTTGGGTTTATATTCTTTAGATAGTTGTATGTTAGTTTCAATTAATTTATGTTTTATGAGACTATGTATTACATTTGGTTACTACTCTACTTTGCATTAATGTGATGAACTTGTATTAATTAATTTGGTCACGTATCTATTCATGATGTAGTGTAATGGTTTTTTATATACTTATATAATGCAGATGAACCGACAATGGATGTACGGTGACCGACGCAGTCCCGAGTTCATTAGTGCCATGCATAATTTTCTCCACGTGGCTAAGGCAAACAAGCGGTCGAATGGTTTTATTTGTTGTCCATGTAGTGCCTGTAAGAATACGAGGATTACTCAACCTCAAAAACTCTTCACGTCCACCAGTTGCAGTCCGGTTTCATGCCCGGTTATAATTGTTGGACCAAGCACGGAGAAAGAGGGGTTATAATGGAAGACATGTAAGAAGAAGAGGATAATGACAACTATCATATATTCACTGAACACGGTGGTACTACAATGGGGGAAGACGAAGCTGAAGAAGAGCCCATTGTTGATGAGCCCGATGACGATCTTCGTCGGACCATTCTTGATGCAAAGATAACCCGCGGAAGTGAAACGAGAGGTTGAAATTGGAGAGAATGTTAGAGGATCACAACAAATGGTTGTACCCAAATTGCGAAGACCATTTTTTAAGTGTCAAAAATGACATTTTTTGTGAAGCAAGTACAACAAATATGGTGCAAAATGGCACCCATCCAAATTTCTCACAAAGTAGACCATATTGTATGGATAATCCACAAATATTAGTAATTTTCTCGGTTTCTACCTAATTTCGCCTATTTAACGACTTTATGCCTATTTTCCGAAAGTAATTCAAATTTGAACTACAAGTGTGTGATAGTTTGCTCTGAAAATTTTACAAATTTTTTAAGGTACACAAGTAGTGGTTATATCACATAATCATCGATAGTTTTGGATAATTCGACCCCTTACAATGAATAGAAACGGCGGCCATTTTGACCGTTTTTTCAAAAATAAATAAAAGAAAGTGAAAAAATACTCAAAAAAGAAATCCTTTAGCATGGAGTCCTTTTATGTGTATTAGTTGATAGGAAAAATGATAAACTTGAGTTTTGACAAAGTTTACAAAAAACTTCTTCACAAAAAGATCAATCATCTATAAACATGTATAAGTTTCGAGTTAAATGGCCTAGGTATGATCATTCCCGTGGCATAGTTTGTGATAATGTGCCCATAATTGATTCATAGTTGTATCTTGGTATGACAAAAAATATTGCAGAACTGAGTTTTTTCAAATTACTTATATAAATATTAATTTTCATTTTTCAAGTGTCAAAAATAACATTTTTTGTGAAGCAAGTGCAACAAATATGGTGTAAAATGGCACCCATCCAAATTTCTCACAAAGTAGACCATATTGTATGGATAATCCACAAATATTAGTAATTTTCTCGGTTTCTACCTAATTTCGCCTATTTAAACGACTTTATGCCTATTTTCCGATAGTAATTCAAATTTGAACTACAAGTGTGTGATAGTTTGCTCTGAAAATTTTACAAAAATGTTTTTAAGGCACACAAGTAGTGGTTCTATCACAGAACCGTCGATAGTTTTGGATAATTCGACCACCAAAATTTTACAAAAATGTTTTTAAGGTACACAAGTAGTGGTTATGTCAAATTTACTCAACTCATCCATTTGAAATTTGAATACATTCAACATAGTCAAATTTGAAAATAACCAGTACCAAAAGATTCTACATGTCCAGGGCTTACGTTTGATATAAAGTTTGTCAAATTTGAACAATTAAGTCAATAGAGTAAAATAAATCAGGAAAAAGAAAATAGATTTTTTTACAAACGACCCTTTTGTCCCGGGTGTTGGTTGCAACCGGGACAAAAGGTGGGCTTTGGCGCGCTCATTTGGCAGCGGCCCAAAAATGGACCTTTAGTCCCAGTTCGTGGCTGGAACCGGGACTAAAGGCCCATTAGTGCCTTTTAGATCCCTCCCCTGCCTCTCGTCCCTGCAGTTTGCCGCCAGGCCCAAGAAAAGGAAGGACACCGCCAGGCTGCCGTACCGTGCTCCCGTGCCGCCACCACCGCCGCCTTCTCCTGCTCCGGTCACCGCAGCCGCCCTCTTCCTCGCCGTCGAGTTTCACGAGATGGGCGGCCGTGAATCGGCCGAAATCGGCCCGCTTTTTCGTCCCCAAGTCAGACGCCGCCGATCCGGCACCCTCGTCATCGTGCTTCCATCCGGGCCGATTTTTCGTCCCCAAGTCTGCGCCCCGCCGCTCCGTGCTGCTCGCCGCCGTCCCCGCGCGCAAGGTACGGTCTTTATCTCCTCTCTCCCCCATCCTCTCTCGCTCAAATCGAGCGGTCGTGGCCTGGTAACCCTAGATCGGCGGGGATGGCCGTGGCCTGGTACAGCATTTCATTAATAATATTTATAATATTTAGGGGGCGGGGACATTTCACTAATAATATTTATATATAATAAAAGGCCTAAAGGCCATTACATTTAGGGGGCAGACCACAATATAAACTAAAATAAAAGGCCTAAAGGCCATTACATTTAGGGGGCGGTGGGAGGACACGGCGGCGGCGCCGGAGGCCTAGTCGTCGTCGGAGAGGACGACGTAGCCCGGCGCGACCCATAAATGGGCCGGCGGCGGCTGCTCCTCCGGCTCCTGCTGCGGCTGCCCCTAGGCCGGCTCCTCCTGCGGCGGCGGCGGTAGTGGCAACCAACTGCCGCCAGTCCAGCCCCAGGACTGGTCAAGGAGGCCGCTGGGCAGTGGAGGAACAGGCTCCAGCTCCAGCTCCTCGTCCTCCTGCTCCTGCACCATGTGCTGCCACCATGGCACTGGCGGCTGGGCCTCGGCCAGCACCTGCTCCCAGCGCTTGATCTCGTCCTCGATGAGGGAGAGGCGGGAGGCCTTGTAAGCGGCCTGCATCTCCGGGTCGTCGTCGTCGATGACCTCCTCCTCGAACCACAGCTCCTCCTGACCGGCGGCGGTGCAGGGTACGCCTCGGGCTCCTGCGGCGGTGCTGGGCCGGCGCGAAATAAGCGCGGCGGCGGTCATCGTGCTCGTCCGCGAACCACTGGTCCCAGTGGGGGGACTCCGGCCCGTAGACGGGGTCATTGTAGAGGTCCGGTGGGAGGAGACGGCAGCGGCGCGTGATCTCCACCACCCTGGCCCGGCCACTGGCCGGAATCGGCGGCACCAGAATCCGCTGCGGATTCAGGTGCCACTCCTCCGGCAGGTGGACGTTGGGCCATTCCACGGGGGTGGCATTGTTCCAATGCCATCAGCACTCAGCCACGCGCACGTAGCGCCGGCGACGCGTCTTCTTCTTCGGCGCCGCATCCGCTGCACCGGCACGCCCTGTGGCGCGATGCCGAATGCCGAAGGAGGAGGAGGAAGGGCGGTGCGCGGCGGAGGAGAAGGAAGCGCGGCGCGCCGGCCGGAGGAGCCGCTGGATCGCGCTGGTTCTTGGGCGGCTTGAACCACCGCGACATGGCTCCTGCGAGGGGTCGCTGTGCACCGGCTAGGGCTAGGGCTAGAGGCTAGGATAGGGGTGGGGGGGCGGTGTGGACTGAGGTCGCTATCCACATGGCCGGGGTCCATTTTAAAGGACCAACCAGGGCCAGCATTGACTACGGGGTGGGGAAGACGAGGGGGCCAATGGGTCGCTGGCAGGTGGGCCAGGGCCAACATTGACTATGGGTGGGGAAGACGAGGGGGCGGTGGGTCGCTGGCAGGTGGGCTAGGGCCAGCATTGACTACGGGTGGGGAAGACGAGGGGTGGGGCGGTGGGTCGCTGGCAGGTGGGCCAGCATTGACCACGCGCGTGGCCAGTTGGGCGGTTACACGCGGACGTGGCCGTGTGGGGAAGACGGGGCGGCGGGTCGCTGGCAGGTGGGCCAGCATTGACCAAGCGCTCGTGGCCAGGGGTGGACGCGGCGCGTCGACCCAATGCTGGCCCAAATTGGGGCTGGCAGGACGCGGGGCTGGAATTTTAAAGGACCCAATGCTGGCCCAAATTTGGGCTGGCAGGTAGGACCCAATGCTGGCCCAAATTTGGGCTGTAATTTTTCTTGAAACATTGCAGAATGGCATTTTCTTATTACAAAATTGAAAGCATATATAATTGATGAAGAGAATGAAGACCGAGTGCAACAAATAATATATGCGAGTGCCCGTGGAACAGATGCCGGTGGAGAAGATGCCGGTGAAGAAGATTCCGGTGGAGAAGATGATTTCAGCTCACAATTTCTGAACGACTCCGGTGAGGGACTTGAGTCTGAAGAAAGAAGAGACGACAAAGTGCCCTTAACAAACTCCGGCGAGGTATATATATATATTAAGCCTGTGTTGATCACTAGATGCATTAATTGATTTGTATTGCATGTATTAACGAATCATTTTTCTTTTAGCCCTCCGGATCTCACAAATATGCTAAAAAGCAAGGTCCTCGAGGCCGGACGAGAAGGATGTCGAGCGAGGGTCCAAGGTTACCGATCGAGGAAGTTGCTGATAGTGGCGAACCGCTGGCACCCATACAGAACTGCCGTAAATTTGTAAATCAAGCTGAAGTCATTGTTAGGGACATGCTCCCGATCACCATTACAGATTGGCATAAGCCGAAGGACGCCAACGATGAAGCTAGTTATGTCCGCGAACATACAAAAGATTTGCTTTATGATACGCTCATGACACATTTCAACCTACCGCAAAGTCTCACAGAAGGCAAGAAGGAGAAAGTGAAGGAGTGGACTCTTAAGAAGATGGCCACACAATTCCAGAGCTGTAAGAAAACATTATGGAGAAAATATGAAAAAGAAGATCCAGATAATTTCACTGGAGTACTAGAGAAGATAAAACATGATTGGCCCGCATTTGTGGCGTATAAGAAATCGTCTACTGCTGTGGCCCGATCGGCCATAAACAAGATAAATGCTGGGAAGAAGCAATATCACCATAGGTTGGGGACAGGTGGCTACAAGACTGCCATTCCTAAGTAGGAAGCCTTTGAAGCAGAACTGCTTGCTAAAGGGATCACTCCACAGACAGCGGACTGGCCCGAGAGGTCCAAGTTCTGGTTGTTCGCGCATGGGGCAGTGTTGGACCCACTGACAGGGCTGATTGTTGCAAAGGGAAAATGGGAGAATTTTTTTGAAACAATCACTCCGTTGCTTGTAGCCGCAATAAATAAAGTTAGAAAGGGAGAGTACCATCCCAGAGAGAGAACGACGAGCTGACACTCGCCCTGGGGAATCCTGAACACTATGGACGATTACGAGGCTATCCCGCGATGTCACCTTGAAGGAAGGGTTTCCGGAGTGCGCTGACAGTTATAGAAGCCGTGGGATAAAGAAGAAGAAGGAGTTAGATTATCGGAATTGGAACGTCAGGTGCAGCGGCAGCAGCAGCAAATAGACTCAATTAGTCAGCAAAGGGCATCTCAGCAGCTGCAGCTAGAAGATCCTCAAGCCGATGCCGTCCCATCTCAGCAAAAAAGCAGCGTGGGTTCCACGCAGCTAGAAGCATCTGCATTCGAACCGCCGGCGGCTCGCTACCCCGTGGATGATGTCACGGAGAAGACATATTGTGAGCTACATATGTCAATGAGGAACATATCCTTGAAGGTGGCGGTCGGCTATGCTTTACCAAATCAACCTGGAGCAAGCTACAATCTTGGTGACATTCTAGCTGGCTATGCTCGTGTCGAGGTGGATGAAATTGTGCCGAGATTTGAAACAATGGATCTTGAGATTCCTGGAGGTGACGTGGAGAAGACACTGGAGATGTCAAGCGTGGTTTTCGTCCTATGAAACAAGAAATACATAGTCTTTCCAGGCTCCTTGCCAAGGCCACGACTCCTCCTTGTAGCAGTCCACCTCAGCAGCAAAGTCCAACCCTACCCGAGAGGGACCCCAGCGCGAGTCCACCTCGATCTCCACCTCAGCAGCAGAGTCCACCTCCGCCGCGTGAAGAAGCGCCTGTTAAGTGGCTCCCGAGGAAGCGCGACACGCCACCAAGGAAGAAACCTAGAAAGGAGAAAACACCGCCGCCTCTTGAGAAGTTACCTTGGCAAAGGACTTACGAGGAAAACTGCGCCATCTCGAGGGCCGAGACGATCGCCCATTTTGCACCGAAAGTGCCCGAGATACCATTTGTGAAGACACTAGATCGGTTGCTCGTTGAGCGTTGCATTGATAATCTATATAACCCTCCACCAGAGTCGCCATCAGACTATGAGCGTTATATTGGAAGGTCATATGACAATAAGTCGGAGGAGCCGAAAAAAGGGAAACAAGTTCCCCAGCTCGGAGAACAAGACGTACAATCGGTCCCCCCGCTCAAGGTGTTTGACGACAAGGCCGCTCAAGGTTCTCAACAACACATAGGTTTGACAACTGATTACCCCATCTCTGATCTAGCATATAAATATGTTGCCAGGGAAAATTTGGTCGAGCGGGTCAAGTCCCTGATGCATGTAAAATGCATACATGAACTTTGCATTATTTTACTTATATTCCAGTCATATTTGCATCATATAAGGGTTATATCACTGTTTTATAATGATTTATGGAATATTTCATGATTTTCCTATTTTTATGGAATTAACCCTGCGCAGGCAGAAAACCCTATTTCTATATTTTAATGTTTCAGGGACCCAAACGACGTCCAAATGACCTGGAAATTTATGAGCATCAGTTTTTGGAAGGAACAAAGCGTGGGAGCGAAGGAAGCAAACAAGCGGAGGCCCGAGGGCCAAAATAGGTGGGCCCACGCGGCCCATGTACCTGGCCGCGTGGGGCCCCTCCATTTGGGCCTCGGAGCTCCGTTGCCGTCGATCTTTCCTCCACCGACTCCGTTTTGACCTAAAACCGCCTATAAAAATAGTCCCCGACGTTCTCTGGAAGGAGCGCCGCAGAAACACAGAAACACCGAAACAGAGACCTGAAGTTGCAGATTGGAGGGGAAAACTCCGGCGGGGCGCTGCCGGCGTGGTCTCCATCTTCTGCAACGACTTCTCCACCGTCTCCATGATGAAGAGGGAGTAGTCCACCTCTGGACTATGGGTTTGTGGAAGTAACTTATGTATCTCTCTCTCTCGAGCTTCACTAATTAGTACCGTATGAGCGCTGAACATGATTACGGTCATATATGTAATACCTTTGTGGTGGATCTTTTTATGAGTTAATATATGTTTGAGATTGCAATGATTTTGTTTCAGTTATGAAAGTTGATGCATATTATGTACCCCGTTCTTATTTACTTGTCATGATCAAGCATGTTTATGAGAGCGTGTGAGGGGGAACGTGTGCATTAGTTAGAGTAACGGGGGGTGGCTAGTGCAGTGAACGTGAGAGAAAGTTCTGCGATCCACTTGGGTATCTTTACCTTACTTTGTTGCCTCACTAGGGATAAAAAGAAATACCATGCTACCGGAGATGTGGGTGTGACCATTGCCACTACTCCATGACTAGATCTAGCATGTTCTTATTTTAACTTCATGTCATGATACTTATTGCTATATTCTGAGTTATCTTAATTATTATGGTGTTATGATTTAGTTCGCATCTTGGCGGAGTATAAGAGAGACTAATAACCAAAAGGTCTCTATGTTAGGACGTTATGCCAATATAATTATAACTTGTCACTAAACTGTTGTGTTGCAATCTCATATGTTAACTCTAGTGTTCCATTGTCTACCACTTTATTAAAGAGAGAGTGCATTTGTGAAACCATGAACCCCGGTCCATTTTTAATCATAAGAAACACCTTTCCAACCACTCTTACCACTTTACCATTTTCTGCCATTTAAAAATCCGAAAATACAAAAACACTTTTACATCTTGCATTCATCATATAAAACCCAAAAATATCATTTATCATTGCTACCACCATCATTGCATATTTATTTCTTGTTTGCATTGCATATTATCTTGATATCATTCTAACACCTTGTGCTTGACAACCACTAGGTGAGGTTGAGGACCAAAACATTTACTTTGTTTTGTAGGTAACCAAAAGAAGGATAGGAAAGATAAATCTTCACTACTGATTCCCCGAGAGTTCGATATTAAACCCTCGAGTCACCCCTCGTGGGGAAAACACGTCTTCCACTTACTACACACTCTGCACTTGGAGTCTCAACCTAACCCATATTCTTTTGACGCGGGTAACTACGTCATCGGGTATCAAGACTGTTTTCTGGCGCCGTTGCCGGGGAAGATACGAAGCTTCCTGCAGAATATTTTTCCCGTCAACTACACGCCATCAAAGTGTTTTCTGGTGCCGTTGCCGGGGAATCATTGCTGAAAGGTTTATCCAAGGATATCTCACCAAGTCAACTTCATCACCAACTTGTGCTAACACCTAAGCTTGGGGAGGTTGCACCTACGTGAGCATCATCTTATCCATCTTTACCTTCAAAGCAATTTATCTTGTTTTGTCATTGTCTTGCATTTTTTAGTTCGGTTTGCATATTTATTTTCAGTTTTGCATAAAAAATTAAAAAACACATAAAAACTTGCATAATGGAAAAGAGAACCTTCTGGCCACTTAGAGTTAAGAACTTTCCTCAAGATAGGAATATCCCTGTTGAGAAATGTGAGGTAGATCCTAATATCATGAAAGCAATTTATGAATACCGTTTTTATGGGAAACCAAAAGAAGATCCCATACCTCATCTTAAGAAGTTTAATGAAAGGTGCAAAATGTTAAATTTGAGCCATGCTAATATTAAAATTAAGCTTTTTTCCTTACTCCCTAGGTGGAAAAGCCTTAGATTGGATATTGAGATGGCCACCTGGAAATTTTAGCACTTGTTTAATTTAAAAGCTGCATTCATTGAAAGATTTTGTTCCACTGAAAATTTTTGCTATCTTAGACAAATAGTTATCGCCTTTAAACAAGAAGAGGATGAACCTTTGATAAAAGCATGGGAAAGGTTTAAAGGGGTAGCCTTTGGAATGGAATATGGTCTTAGAGAATGGATTCTCATGTATATATTTTATAGAGGATTGTCTGAAACCTCTAAGGTCTTTTTGGATAATGAATGTGATGATTCTTTTATGAATACTGCTGCCAATCATACCCACTATCTACTTGATGGCCTGCTTTTGGAAGTAAGAATTAAAGAAAGTCTAGAAAAGGCCCAAGTAACTGAAGATGTCTTTGATGACCGTTATGAAATATTTAACCTATATAATAGGGAAAAGAAAGTTGAAGAAGTTAAAATGCTTAATGCAGTAAAGGAACCATTGCTTGACTTAGACAATTGTAGCTTGCATGAATTAATATCTATCTTACAAAAATTTGCAAGTGATCCTTCTATTAATGTTAACCAAGCTGGTTTTGGTTCTTATATTGCTAATCATGTGTTAAAAGAAAAGATTGCTAGGTACAACCAAGAGGCATGATACCACCTAAGCTTGGGGATATATGGATTCCCAAAGTCCTAGTAACCATTAGAAAAGAGACACACCATGCTCTACTTGATCTAGGATCTAGTGTCTCTGTTTTATCTAAAGAACTATATGAAGTACTTGAATTTAAAAAATCTTGAAAAATGCTCTATTGAACTTGCACTTGCTGATGATTCCATTAAACATGCTTTAGGGAAAGTAAGTGATGTTATGTTAGAGTTACATATGACATTTGTGCCTGTTGATTTTCTAATCATGGATATGGGGAATAAAACCTCTAGTCCAATTATTCTTGGAAGACCTTTTGTTCGTACTACAGGTGCTATCATTGATTCAAAAGAAGGGAATGTGAAGTTTCAGTTTCCACACAAGAAGTGCATGGAACACTTCCCAAGAAAAAGGGACACACCAAAGTTCAAGCTCCCTCATGAGATTCGTCCACAATAAACATCAAGTAAGAATTATAACTTGTCGCTAAACTGTTAGGACGTGATGCATGGAACACTTCCCAAGAAAAAGGTCTCTATGTTAGGACGTGATGCCCATATAATTATAACTTGTCACTAAACTGTTGTGTTGCAATCTCATATGTCAACTCTAGAGTTCCATTGTCTACAACTTCATTAAAGAGAGAGTGCATTTGTGAAACCATGAACCCCGGTCCATTTTTAATCATAAAAAACACCTTTCCAACCACTCTTACCACTTTACCATTTTCTGCCATTTAAAAATCCGAAAATACAAAAACACTTTTACATCTTGCATTCATCATATAAAACCCAAAAATATCATTTATCATTGCTACCACCATCATTGCATATTTATTTCTTGTTTGCATTGCATATTATCTTGATATCATTCTAACACCTTGTGCTTGACAACCACTAGGTAAGGTTGAGAACCAAAACATTTACTTTGTTTTGTAGGTAACCAAAAGAAGGATAGGAAAGATAAATCTTCACTACTGATTCCCCGAGAGTTCGATATTAAACCCTCGAGTCAACCCTCGTGGGGAAAACACGTCTTCCAATTACTACACACTCTGCACTTGGAGTCTCAACCTAACCCATATTCTTTTGATGCAGGTAACTACGTCATCGGGTATCAGTCCCTAACAACAAAAATGCGTCAATTGCATAGCTGGTAAAAGAAAGAGGCAAAGAAAGGGACAATTAGTATCATGACGGCAGTTAAGGAAGAACACTACTTCGAAGAAGACGATGTGTCTGTTGAGTTTACCAAACGTTTTCAGTTATACAATCTCCGGGCCCTCGACAAATCTATCATCAGTTGCTATTGTCTGTAATTGATTTATTTTTGTAATTTAAGTCTTTAGCTCAGCTCGTTCATTGTCTGTAATTATCCTTACTATAATCTTTTGTGCGCTATATTATGCAGAATGAAGATTCTCGAATGCAGAAGGGATGAAATCACGGACATTGGGTTCATTGACCCGGATAAAGTTCATGAAGTCATCATAGAAGATCCCCTTTATAACAAGGAGACACCGGGGAATTTGCTAAGGTTTTTGAAGCGACAACGTACCAATAAAGAAATACTTTTTTCTTACAACTTCAAGTGAGTGTTGCTGTCTTGTACACATTCTATTTTGCTCACCAGATATTAAGTTTTAACTGATGAGTTATCCATGACTGCGTATATAAACGTGCGTAGGTTCCACTTTATTCTTCTCGTCATTAAAATTCACGCTGGAGAAGTTGAAGTCCTTGACTCATTAAAGAGAGAGCCTAAACAATACAAATCCTGTTTTGATATGCTCGCAGAGTAATTTCAATTCTTATCGCCTCTTTCATTCATTTTCTAATATCAAGTAATTAATAACTCCTTTGTTCATTTTCTTTGTCGGGCAGCGTTTGGAAATCGTTCATCAAGGAAGAACCCGGTGAATGGAAACCGAACCTGACATGGCGTTTGATCGACGTAAGTAGTACTAACTAGGTCTGCGCACCATTATCATACTTGATTATTGTTTGATTGAATTCTATTCTTGTGCAGTCTTGCCATAAACAGCCACAGGGGACTGATTTATGTGGATTCTACGTTTGCGAGTACATTCACATTAGGACCAACGAGAGATTAAACAATCGAAGAAATAAAGAGGTACATAAACATTATTCACAACTTTATTTTGTTACCATCAGTTGTGATGAGTTTCATTCATAATTGTTTTATTATGATTTGATATATATACACACAACTCATGTATTCATTTTGATCTCATTCTTTTAAAGTTGGCAAGAAAGCGGAACGCGCTCCCGATACAGGACCGCTTCAAACAATTGCGGAGGAATTGGCGGGATTTTTCCTTGCGGATGTCATACCTAAATTCGGAGAGTACCACTATGATACCTAAATTCGGAGAGTACCTAAAACCGAATGCCTAGCTCCATGTAATTAAGTACTTTATACGAAAACGTGATCTTCATGTACTACTTAATTTGTATGTGTTATATATATGCATCAACGTGATCTTCATGTAGTAATATAATTTATATATATACCAAAACGCGTTTTTGGCGCATCGACATGATCCCCATACGATGGAAACCATCCGAAACCCCTCCTAAACCCTAAACACTGAAAAATATTCGAAAAGAAAAAAAGGGCCTAAAGTTAGTCCCGGTTCGTGCTACGAACCGGGACTAAAGGTCTCTAGCCCCACGGGCTCCTCCGTGGCCACATGGGAGGGCCTCTTATCCCGGTTCGTGGACAACCGGACTAGAGGGGGGGGGGAGGGGCCTCTAGTTCCGATTGCCCAACCGGGACTAGAGGCCCTCTGGAACCGGGACTAGTGCCCCGTTTTCCACTACATTGTGGCCCTCTGGAACCGGTCTTACATTGTGGAACGGAGGGAGTACATGTGTTTGTTCGCATTGCGGTTTTCTATTTCAGAGCCTGCGTGCTCTTTCCCCGATGTACCGGTGTGTACGGACTATGTTAGTGTGGTGGCCTCATTAAGTTAACCGGGCTCAGCTTGAGCCTATGGTCTAAAATAAAAAGACATAAATTCAATCTCGGTTAACAGAGACTTATCCACGTCCTTACAAATATTATTGATGGGGTTTGTTGTGTTGGAGACAACGGTCTGAGTTGGACTGGCATACTTGACAATCTTCGAGTTTCAAAGTAAACAAAAAATGACTTGTGCAAAATTCAGATTCGACATTTAGGTTGTTGTTGAACGCAATACAAAGAAGCTTGATGGGCAGATCCGGTCGAAGCCTCATGCTCCTCAAGCCGTATTGTCCAAAATGTATGAGACGAATAGTAATACACATAATACTCCATATATATAGTCAACAATCCATATACACCGGCCGTAAACATATGGTGCAAACTCATGTGTCTCCTCAAAGGTAGCAAAAGGAAACACTACCGATGGATACAACCATGACCGTCCATCGAGAGCTGGGTCGCACGACTCCTCTCTCACATGGAGATCACATCATTTATTCAGCATATACGTAATATATATGTGTGTGGAATGGTCTGACGCTATGACCTCAAGTCCTCAACACAACGTTGATGGCGCCAAGTCGTTGATGGATATTCTTCAGCGGATCGTGTTGCAGTTGACGGAGCTGCTGATGGGGTAGGGGATGCTGACGCCGCACTTGGAGGGGATGCTGGCGGCGTTGCCGGCCTTGATCCCTCTGCCGGTCACCGCGTTCTTGAGGCAGTTGCACGCGGTACGCCTGTCGGCGGTGTTCTGTGCGGCGCCGGCGAGCCTCTTGACGCCGCTGCAGCACGCCGCGGACGGGCTGCCCCCTCCGCGAGCGTAGGCCAGGCAGGGGCCCAAGGCAGAGTTCACCGTACCACAGCTGATGGCGGCGTCGGCGGTGTAAGGAGCCGCGAGGAGCATCGCCGCCACAAGGGCGACCACTACGAGCTGAGCACGGGCCATCTCTTCTCACTCTCGAGCTGGCTAGTTGTAAGCTAGATTTGCAAGGTGAGACGAGTGATGGTGGTGAGGAAGATACGAGGGAATGCATGAGCTTAAATAGGGGTTCCGAGGAAGATAAGTGATTTAACTTGAATTGATTGGAGCATGGTGTGGAGTGATACGTGTGCATGTATGGATTGTCGGCTTGGCCATTTCGATCAATTCGGTTGATGCACCGCGGGTTAATGCATTTGGGAGGTGGTTGGCTGTCGTGCGCAGATAGGTGGACGGATGGACGTAGCTAGCATTCAGCGATCGAGTGATCAATTAGCGGCAGACTTACTGGGCTATACAGTATGACCTTCATCATATAGATAGATGGTGTCTTGAATGTGAGCAGAAATTTTCTAATTTTTACTATTCGTATATCAACAATTACAGTAATCGCAGCGGTGGTGGCCCATAGGCAGAAACGATAGCTGTACCAGTGGCGAATAATAGCTCGATCCATTGTGATCATCAGTGGAGTAGCTGGCGTCAACGTTTAGCTTAGTCCATCCCTTCCGGGATTTCTTCCAGGCCTCCTTAGGCTCCTTTGTCTATCTTGGTTGTCCATCGCCCAAGGCAACAAGGGGCTTTCCTTTGTTCACCGGGCTAGTAGCTTGATGGTCTTTTTGCTGGAAAAAGAGATTAAGTAAGAGTGGAGGAAAGTGGCAGAATGATCAATTTCACATTTTCCATCGCCGAATATGGAGTTGTTTCGAATGTGCCAACACCTCCACCAAAGGAGACGTTTTTCCTTTATATCTTTGCCGCATTGATTCAAGAACAAGAACCGAGTTAGTATGTCTCAAGTCTCTGCTTTTGTACAGTTCATCATGGCATGGTAATCTGTCTCTGGTTCCATTCCGTATGTTCGAAAATTAGGAATTAAGTCCATATTCCATCTGCAATGGCGAATTTGTACGCCAAAGGAAATTAAGTCAATTTTCTTATTATTAATGGGATCATCAACATGGACTAATGCCTACTACATAGATTTGGCTAAAAGATCTTATTAGCATGCACATTCCAACGGAACAAATCATGAACAGGGTTCAGAACAAATTGGCAATTCACCCTAACAAAGCATTCCACAGTCAATCTATTTCCTATCAATTCACGTCCGGAGGATCAGGGGGATGAGTCCCCAATACCTTCTTAATTGTCGCAAATTCATGCCTAACAATATGATAGAGTGATGGGAATTGAAAACTCAATGGCGCATTCCCTATCCATGTATCCTCCCCAAATACTATTTCATAACCACTTGTAATGGTGAATATCCTGAAACTGAAAAACGATTGCCTCACTATCATTATACCATCCAAAAAAAGGGTGTCACCTAGTGTCCAAACCACATTAAATAAGGCCTTTGTTCCTCTATATTTATTCCATAAAACTTTGCAATCAGTGTGGCATTTAAGCCTTCAATTATGGATCCCAAATGCATATTGGTATTGTTGTGGACATATAACACTTGATTTTGAAAGGCAAAAAAAATTCATTAATTTTTCCAACAGAATCTAGGCCAACAAAAATTTAGTTGCAAAATACGTTTAGGAACAATGAAGAAATAAGACATTTGTAGCACCATATGTGTAATTATAGAGTAGATTAATACCAGTCGTCCACATGTGGATAAGTATTTTCCTATCCAACTACCGAGTCCTTAAGAAAAACTTACTCCATTAAGCTATGATGATTCTGTGATAATGAATCGGTATTCCAAGATATAGGATATGAAAGTCACCTCTCTCCTAGCCTTGGATGCTTGGGCATCACCAGAATAGAACATTTCATTCGTATAAAAACTTACTCTTAAGACAACAAGTCCTCAAATACACAAAGTACCATTTGAGTTTTTTTTACTTTGCCCAATTATAATACGTAATTAGAATAGTGTTGTCCTTATATTGTAGATTGGATAAACAATCATCAACTCGATGTGGTCCAACTCTAGTAATTTGACCATCCACCTCGCTCGTCAAATCAGGGTAGCAAGCATATCACCCAGAATATTCAAAATCATTAGCAAAGTTTATCACCTTCACAAAGGCCTTTTTTGTCTTAAAGCAGCATAATGTAGCATCATTTACTTTAATATCTACACTTCCAAGAGAAACAAAACTATTAATCCAATTCTAATAAATAGATCATGCTGATATCTAGGCAAGTATCCATATGATAATGTTACTTAGAATGAAAAAATTGAAATATTTTTGCAAGTTTAATAATAAAATACTCCTTCTTTGTCTCAATAACCTGTTTATTTAGTCGGTCGTAGAGTTGTGACGACACAAACAAAAGAACGCATCCAGATGCCCGGTAGATCAATTGTTTGCATGTTCTCTATATATTCTAGGTCAGCACAGTTGCACCACTCTTTTGTTTTGTGCATGGCCATGAAGACCTATCCTCCATGTGTACTCTTAACCTCCTCACCAAAATTTAGGTAGGCGCTGAAAGTGTTAGATGTATACACAATTAGATCCATATATTTACTTTTCAAAAATAAAAATATCCATATTTTGTGGAGAAAATGGAAAATTGTAACATATCAATATCCTCTATGTTCTAATCGGCCTCAAGCCTTTGGTTCTAGCAAAATCAATGCTTCTTTACGTACTTCTCGAGCGATGATCATGCTAGTGCCCAATCAATTCTCATCTATTTTTTTAGGATATCAGTGTAAGATTTGTTGTCTAAGATCGGTGTAAGTGCAACTATGATGTTATACAGATAGAGATTTGCCTAGTTGTAGTTACCAAGATATAAGGTTATGATATCTGTAGGTAAATAGGAAATTGGAAACAAGTGTTTTCTATTTGGATGCAATTAGGAAGATGTAATGAGTACGACATGCTTATATCCTGAATACTAATGTAGATCTAACGCATGCAATACGTTTTTGGTATGATTATGCAAATCTAATAGGTTATGATCTATTAGGTATAGTTATAAAAATTTAACATACTATATTTATTTTTTATAATTATGAAGATCTATCGAGTAGATAAAACATGTTTAGATACGATTATGTAGATCTACCTGTTGTGATCCACTAATAAATAGATTGTTCGGTTGACCGATGACTGAATATTACGTGTTTCAGGGCATCTAGCATCATTTCAATTTTCTACCGCATTGAGATTTAATATACAATGGATTAACAAATAATGCTTATATCCATCTTAAAATATATGTAATTTTCTACTTTGTAAAGTTTGCATTCACATATGATGAAATTTACACATTATTGTGCCAAAAAAAGTAAAGATATCAAATTAGATATTCCACCAGACAAATGCAATGATATGAGTCGTTCATACGTAGTCACATACTTCCACACATATTTATAGTCAAATCTATTACCCATTGTACAGATGCAGAATAATGTGCCTAATTTTGGGACAAACGACGTAGTTTGGTGATGTGAAACTATTTCTATTATATTCTTCGTGAAATTTGTTTGTACTATCATATTTTTATAACTTTATTTCAAAAAATACATATTGAAACCATGTACATGTATAAAAAGTAATCTATGTTTGAATAAAGAGAGTTGTTGAATGCATTAACTGTTTGTATATTATTAGAATTCAAAAAAAAAAGACTAAACCACTAGTTACAAACATTGCTTGTTGCCTCCTGAGGCCATCATCAATTTTGACCTATGGCCCGAGAAACAATGTTGCCATCTACAAATGGTTACCAGTTTTACATAAGAAGATAACCTAAGAAAGATGTACAGTTCCTGCTAGAAAAACTAAAACTCCACTTGCAACAAAATCTTACATTGTTTGTGTAAAAATATTAGTTCAAACAGATTGTAGTATGGACCATTGTTGTTGAGCCAGGCAAGAGGTGAACATGGTCTCTCGTGTATGCACATGATGATCAGGGCCGGCTCTAAGATTTGAAAGGCCCCGGGGAGAGCTTCACCAATGAGCCCCTACATTGAGAAATATTCCGATCGATACAGGAACATATACATAATTTCGAAAGTCATAAAGACAGAAAACAGGAACTGACACTGGCATCTTGCTAATAGGACAGTTTCAGAAAAATGCACTAAAATCATGTATAAGTGTAAATAAAACATGTGACATTGATATAAAACAAGCATGGAACAATAAAAAATTATAGATATATTTTAGAAGTAACACAAGGCTCGACAGGCAGGCTTTGACAAGCGTAAGTCTCGCTGCCGAGGACATGAGTATGCCCAGCCAGGGGTCAGCTCGTTTGCCTACCTTCAAAGGTAGCGGGTCCAAGCCGTTGTCGTTAACGCCCTATCACTTATGGGGAGACCCAAGTACGTGAAGGGGAATGACCTATCTTGCAGTTCAGCATGTTAGCGATCCGCTGGCTTACCATCGAGGTGGTCCCCTAAACCATGACCTCGCTCTTATTGATGTTGATCCTTAACCCAGACATGCACTCAAAGCAACACAAAAGAACTTGAGATTTACAATGGCTAGGTCATCAGGTTGGATCATGATGATTGTATCATCTACATACTGTAGATGAGTGTCGTGGTGGTATCACGGCAGATGCCATAGGATGGCTAAAGAGTGGGGCCGATGGACGCTGGTGGATCCGGGAGAGGGCTAGCGCGCTAAGAAGCACACACGAAGAACACACAAGAACACCAAGATCTACCCAGGTTCAGGGCCCTCGTGAGGAGGTAAAGTCCCTACTCCTGCCTGCCTCTCTCTCTATACCGAGATATCACAAATACAAGGTTGCTCCTGAGCTGTATGATCCCAACAATGGGGATGAGCACAAGGTAGAAGATGAAGCTATGGGGTGAAATGTATCTCTGGCCATCCTCTCTCACGCAGGAGGGGGTGAGGCCATATATATATAGGCTAAACCGAGTTACCGGAATACCCCTCCACTTGCAATGGTCACATCTCCGTACCGGCACTGCAGACACGCACGCCTGCGCGTCATGATTGTCTCTGCACAGTGGACAGGACGTGGCTTGCCCATGTCCTGTCCCATATCTCTGCTCCTAGGTACAGCCGAGTTCAGCGGTGTCCTTCTCCTGCTCCTTGGTCAGCAGAGGTAAGCTCAGTCACCTCAGACATGTGCCGTACCACACGCCGCGCTCCCGTGCCAGACGGGATGTGACAGCAGCGCTGACCTCCGTCCGACATAAGGATAACCCGGCATGGATATGCCGGATTCCCTTTCCTGAATAACCTTCCCTGCACATAAGAAAACACACAAGGTACCGACTGATACGTCTCCAACGTATCCATAATTTCTGCTGTTCCATGCTTATATTATACCATTTGCTACATGTTTTATATACACTTCGTATCACTTTTATGCATTTTCTGGGACTAACCTATTAACAAGATGCCACAGTGCCAGTTCCCTGTTTTCTGCTGTTTTTGGTTTCAGAAAGTTACTTCTGGAAATATTCTCGGAATTGCACGAAACAAAAGGCCAGTCCCTATTTTTCCAGCACGTACACGGAGTCCGAAGGAGAGACGAAGAGAGCCACGAGGTGGCCAAACCACCTGGCGGCGCGGCAGTGGGCCCAGCCGCGCCGCCTGTGGTTTGGGCCCCTCGGGGGTCCGCCGACATCGCCCCTTCGCCTATTTATTCCCCGAGACGTGAAAACCCTAAAACACCGAGCCTTTCATCCAGAACATATTCGCTGCCGCCGCCGTCGTCAACCCTAACTCGGGGGGTTTCTGAAGCTCTTCCCGGCACCCTGCCGGAGAGGGGAATCATCACCGGAGGGCTCTACATCGCCATGCCCGCCTCCGGAGTGATGCGTGAGTAGTTCATCCTTGGACTATGGGTCCATAGCAGTAGCTAGATGGTTGTCTTCTCCACTTGTGCCATCATGTTTAGATCTTGTGAGCTGCCTATCATGATCAAGATCATCTTATTGTAATGCTACATGTTGTGTTTGCTGGGATCTGACTTATATTGATACCTATGTGGAGCTGAATATTATATTATCATGTCTATGTCATTTGTGATCTTGCATGCTCTCCGTTACTTGTTGAAGCCTTGGCCAAGTGAATACTTGTAACTCCAAGAGGGGGTATTTATGCATGATAGTTGGGTTCAACCTCTATTTAACCTGGGATAGTGACAGCAAGTTCTAAGGTTGTAGATGTGTTGTTGCCACTAGGGGTAAAACAGCAATGCTTTATTCAAGGATGAATGTATTGTTTACATTACGCACATTACTTAATGCAATTGTCTGTTGCTTGCAACTTAATACTGGAAGGGGTACGGATGTTAACCGGAAAGTGGACTATTTAGGCATAGATGCATGCTGGATAGCGGTCTATGTACTTTGTCGTAATGCCCAAATGAATCTCATAGTAGACACCACAGCTCACACATGCATGTTATATGCACTTATCAATTGTCAATTGCCCAGCTGTAATTTGTTTACCCAGCATGTTAGTTATCTTATTGGAGAGACACCACTAGTGAACTGTGGACCCCGGTCCATTCTTTTACATCTGAAATACAATCTACTGCAATCATTGTTCTCTACTGTTTTATGCAAACAAACATCATTTTCCATTCGATACGTTTAACCCTTTGTTTTCAGCAAGCCGGTGAGATTGACAACCTCACTGTTAAGTTGGGGCAAAGTAATTTGATTGTGTTGTGCAGGTTCCACGTTGGCACCGGAATCCCTGGTGTTGCGCCGCACTACACTCCTTCACCAACACCTTCGAAGCAAACCTCGTTTTCCTACTGGTTCGATTAAACCTTGGTTTCATACTGAGGGAAAACTTGCTGCTGCACTCATCATACCTTCCTCTTGGGGTTCCCAACTGACGTGTGACGTACAAGCATTGTTTCTGGCACTGTTGCCGGGGAGATATTCCCTCGTCAACTTAGAGCCACCAACACGTTTTCTGGCGCCGTTGCCGGGGAAAACCGAATTGCTTCTGCAAGGGGAGTCTCTCACACCCAATCTCTTTACTTTGTTATTTGTCTTGCTTAGTTTATTTTTATTTAGTCTTGTTTGCTCTCTTTATCAAAAACACAAAAAAATTAGTTACTTGCATTATTTATTTTTTAGTTTTTTTTTTATCATGCTCTCCCAAGTATTTAAAAGAAATATCTGTGGAGTGGGTCTATCATTGGAAGAGACAACATTGAAGAATTTTTTAGTCATGTTAGCAAGCTGAAAGATTTTGAAGATAGATCCTTGGTAGAACTTGCCCCTAATTATGAAATTGCTGCTGCCTCCTTAGTCCACATGCTTGAAGCTAGGTTTGTTAACCTTAACCCTATAATGCAGCATATGTTTCTTAGACTTCATGATATGGAAGAGGGGGAAAAGAAGGATTTTGTTTTAGAAACCCTTCTCAAAGAATTTGGAGATGTAGCTAGTGAAGCTAGAAAAGTTTTTATGCGATATAGGATGCTTGGTTATTACATTGATATCGCCAATATACTTGAAAAATTAGAGAAGGAAAGATCCAAGTACACTAAAGAAACTAGTTATGAAGGAGAGAATAAAATACCAATTCCTTTTAAGATTGCAGGAATGCATGAGGCACTAGAAAAGAACTTTAATTGGATTGTGCCTGAAAATTTATTTGATGAGGATAGTTTACCTAAAAGTAATGAAAGGGGAGTTTCTGAAACTTACATAGATAAAGTGCAATGCATCGTTGAGAAAACTTCTAAACTCTCCGTTGATGCTTCTTCTCTTGACAACACTTGATTTTCACTTTCTGCGCCTAGCTGAAAGGCGTTAAAGAAAAGCGCTTATGGGAGACAACCCATCGTTTTTATTTGCTGTTATTTTTGTTTTCTTTGAGTCAAGGAGTTTTGTTACTTCTGTAGCAACTCCTTTGTATCTTTATTTTATCGCAATGTTGTGCCAAGTAAAGTTCTATATTGAAAGTTGATGCAAGATTTGGATTTCTGCGCAGTGACAGATTTTTAGCTGTCACGGATTTGAGCTTATCTCCCTGTAGAAAATTCAAAAAATTCTGAGAAAAATCACGCATATTCCTGAGATATGTACGCAACTTTCATTATTTTAGGCCAGATCCATCTGAGCAACTTAAGTGCCTCGAAAAAATTCGTCATTCCAGACTGTTCTGTTTTTGACAGATTCTGCCTTTTGTTTTGCATTCGCTCTTTTACTGTGTTTGTGTGGATTTCTTTGCTCCACAAAGCATTGGTGGCTGTAGCTAATGTCCAGAAGCTTTGGGATTGATTGTATCATTACAGAATATGAGAATTTTTGATTATGCACTAACCCTCTAATGAGAACTGTCTTGAGTTTGGTGTGAAGGAAGTTTTCAAGGATCAAGCGAGAAGGGTGATATTATGTGATCAAGAAGAGTGAAAAGCCTAAGCTTGGGGATGCCCCCGTGGTTCATCCCAACCATATTCAGAGAGACTCAAGCGTCTAAGCTTGGGGATGCCCAAGGCATCCCCTTCTTCATCAACAAACTTATCAGGTCATCTCTAGTGAAACTATATTTTAATTCTTTCACATCTTATGCGCTTTACTTGGAGCGTCTGTGTGTTTTTATTTTTGTTTTTGTTTGAATAAATTCGGATCCTAGCAATCCTTGTGTGGGAGAGAGACACGCTCCGCTTTTTCATGTGAATACTCATGTTCTTCACTTATATTTGTTGAGTATTCTTAACTAGCTACTGCAGTGCTTTTAGCTCCTGTTTTTCATGCATCTCTTCGAGCTGTTAGCACTTGTTTATAAATACTCTCTTGCTGCATTATATTATCATTTGGAGAGTTTATGTTTAAATAAATTGATTGGTGTTTGTTTGGAAGAAAGAAAATGCTACATGTAGTAGTTGGTATTGGAAAAGACATATGCATTCTTGTAGATCATTGTCTTGTTTTGATTTGATGCTTTGCAATTGTTTTGAGCTCTCAAGTAGATCATGTTTAAGCTCTTGCATCATGTAGTTAAAGCCTAGTAGTGGAGAACTACCGTAGAGCTTGTTGAGACTTGGGATGCATATTTGTTCTCTCTAAGGTCTAGATATTTTCTGGTAAAATGTTTGAGCAACAAGGAAGACAGTGTAGAGTCTTATAATACTTGCAATATGTTTTTATGTGATTCTTGCTGTACCGGTTTATACTTGTGTTTGCTTCAAACAACCTTGCTAGCCTAAACTCTGTACTGAGAGGGAATGCTTCTCGTGCATCCAAAACTTGAGCCAAAACCCATGCCATTTGTGTCCACCATACCTACCTACTATGTGGTATTTCCTGCCATTCCAAGTAAATATTTCATGTGCTACCTTTAAACTATTCAAAACTTTATTACTCCTTATTTGTGTCAATGTTTTATAGCTCATGAGGAAGTATGTGGTGTTTTATCTTTCAATCTTGTCATTTACTTCTGACAGACTTTCACCAATGGACTAGTGGCATATACATCCGCTTATCCAATAATTTGCAAAAAGAGCTGGCAACGGGGTGCCCAGCCCCAATTAATTACAACTTTCATTAATAATTCTCTTCACATGTTTTGCCCTGATTTATCAGTAAGCAACTTAATTTTGCAAATAGACACTCCTCCATGGTATGTGAATGTTGGAAGGCACCCGAGGATTCGGTTAGCCATGGCTTGTGTAAGCAAAAGGTTGGGAGGAGTGTCATCTATAAAGAAACTAAAATACATGTGTAAACAAAAGAGAAGAGGGATGATCTACCTTGCTGGTAGAGATAACGTCCTTCATGGGAGCCGCTCTTGAAAGTCTGGTTGACAAGGGGGTTAGAGTGCCCACTACCATTCGTTGACAACAACAAACACCTCTCAAATACTTATTTTGTGCTCTCTATATGCTTTCGAAAACTTAAAAAGCTCTAGCACATGATTTAATCCCTGCTTCCCTCTGCGAAGGGCCTATCTTTTACTTTATGTTGAGTCAGTTTACCTACTCCTTTCTATCTTAGAAGCAAACACTTGTGTCAACTTTGTGTGCATTGATTCTTACATATTTACTTATTGCACTTGTTATATTGCTTTATGTTGACAACTATCCATGAGATATACATGTTACAAGTTGAAAGCAAATGCTGAAACTTAATCATCCTTTGTGTTGCTTCAATGCCTTTTACTTTGAATCTATTGCTTTATGAGTTACCTCTTATGCAAAACTTTTTGATGCTTGTCTTGAAAGTACTATTCATGAAAAGTTTTTGCTTATATGATTCATTGTTTACTCTTTATCTATTTGTTAGCAAACTATAGATCATTGCTTTGAGTCACTTCATTCATGACATGAGCCTTGCAATATATTGATCAAGATTGTGTGAAAGCATGTCTCCTCAGAAATTATTTGTTGTTATCGTTTTACCTACTCGAGGACGAGTAGAACTAAGCTTGGGGATGCTTGATACGTCTCCAACGTATCCATAATTTCTGCTGTTCCATGCTTATATTATACCATTTGCTACATGTTTTATATACACTTCGTATCACTTTTATGCATTTTCTGGGACTAACCTATTAACAAGATGCCACAGTGCCAGTTCCCTGTTTTCTGCTGTTTTTGGTTTCAGAAAGTTACTTCTGGAAATATTCTCGGAATTGCACGAAACAAAAGGCCAGTCCCTATTTTTCCAGCACGTACACGGAGTCCGAAGGAGAGACGAAGGAGAGCCACGAGGTGGCCAAACCACCTGGCGGCGGCAGTGGGCCCAGCCGCGCCCCTGTGGTTTGGGCCCCTCGGGGGTCCGCCGACATCGCCCCTTCGCCTATTTATTCCCCGAGACGTGAAAACCCTAAAACACCGAGCCTTTCATCCAGAACATATTCGCTGCCGCCGCCGTCGTCAACCCTAACTCGGGGGGTTCTGAAGCTCTTCCCGGCACCCTGCCGGAGAGGGGAATCATCACCGGAGGGCTCTACATCGCCATGCCCGCCTCCGGAGTGATGCGTGAGTAGTTCATCCTTGGACTATGGGTCCATAGCAGTAGCTAGATGGTTGTCTTCTCCACTTGTGCCATCATGTTTAGATCTTGTGAGCTGCCTATCATGATCAAGATCATCTTATTGTAATGCTACATGTTGTGTTTGCTGGGATCTGACTTATATTGATACCTATGTGGAGCTGAATATTATATTATCATGTCTATGTCATTTGTGATCTTGCATGCTCTCCGTTACTTGTTGAAGCCTTGGCCAAGTGAATACTTGTAACTCCAAGAGGGGGTATTTATGCATGATAGTTGGGTTCAACCTCTATTTAACCTGGGATAGTGACAGCAAGTTCTAAGGTTGTAGATGTGTTGTTGCCACTAGGGGTAAAACAGCAATGCTTTATTCAAGGATGAATGTATTGTTTACATTACGCACATTACTTAATGCAATTGTCTGTTGCTTGCAACTTAATACTGGAAGGGGTACGGATGTTAACCGGAAAGTGGACTATTTAGGCATAGATGCATGCTGGATAGCGGTCTATGTACTTTGTCGTAATGCCCAAATGAATCTCATAGTAGACACCACAGCTCACACATGCATGTTATATGCACTTATCAATTGTCAATTGCCCAGCTGTAATTTGTTTACCCAGCATGTTAGTTATCTTATTGGAGAGACACCACTAGTGAACTGTGGACCCCGGTCCATTCTTTTACATCTGAAATACAATCTACTGCAATCATTGTTCTCTACTGTTTTATGCAAACAAACATCATTTTCCATTCGATACGTTTAACCCTTTGTTTTCAGCAAGCCGGTGAGATTGACAACCTCACTGTTAAGTTGGGGCAAAGTAATTTGATTGTGTTGTGCAGGTTCCACGTTGGCACCGGAATCCCTGGTGTTGCGCCGCACTACACTCCTTCACCAACACCTTCGAAGCAAACCTCGTTTTCCTACTGGTTCGATTAAACCTTGGTTTCATACTGAGGGAAAACTTGCTGCTGCACTCATCATACCTTCCTCTTGGGGTTCCCAACTGACGTGTGACGTACAAGCATTGTTTCTGGCACTGTTGCCGGGGAGATATTCCCTCGTCAACTTAGAGCCACCACCGACATACATATGTCGGTCATGATGTCTCGGATCCTTATCTCGGATCCCATATCTCGGTTCACAAATGCCGGTTTGCACCAGCATGGTGCCTCGGTCCCTTCTGACCCGGGCTACCTCGGTTCTCCTATGTCGGTTTACACCAACTTCACACCCTGGTCACCTCAGAGGTCCAGTTATGTCGGTTCTTACTGTAACCTGGCCCACACCTGGGACCTTGCTTACACCACACCATGACCCTACCCAGGGGTAGCCCCCCGACAATGAGGTACCCCCAGGTATGATATCGGGGACAAGTCCTCTAATATGTCCCCTTCCCTTGGCTGCATCCAGCACAGCTGCGAGAGCCTCCACTACATAATCGAATAGTAGGTGAGAGAGGTGGTCGTCCTGTCGAACCTCTCACCCATTCCTAAAGAAGTTACCCACTTCTCCGTTAATGGTGATGGTGGTCTGGGCCCCCGAGACCAACCCCATGGCCCGATGAACCCATCCTGGTCAAAGCCCTTACAGAGAAGGACCTCTCGAAGGAAAAGCCACTTCACTTGGTTCATAGGCCTTTTCGAAGTCAAGCTTCAAGAATACTCCACCCCCGCCCCCCCCCCCCCACTTCCCCGGTGAGTCCTCTCCAGTGACAGCTTTCTATGTGGGGAGGAAAGATGTCCGGTAATAATCCAAGAAGGTGCAGTTTGCACCTCTTGTCCGTACTATCAGAGGTTTTGGGGGGGGGGGTGGTTGATTCGGCCATGTTGTTTTATCTGTAAAGATGGGAGAAAACATGTTTCTTGATAACTTTTATTTACTCCTTTTGTGCAGTCGACAGTAAAAATATATTTTTTCACTAACTTTGTAAAGAATGTACACCCATGTGAGAAACCCATTCACATACTAAGGCTTGACTAAGAAAAAGTTGCTTTTCTTTTCCGTGTACGAAAAGAGAGTTACTTATCTTCAGGCTTGGGTCATTTATCTCTGCAAACATTGGAGTCCTCGTAGCCACCAATCCACCATCTTTCGTAGTATCATTTTTGAAGCCAATCACTGTTGAGATCTATGCATGGCCTGGCCCCCCATGAGGATGCTGCCCATCTCGTACGTGGAACAATCGCACTGTGACAAGCAAGCAATACGTCTTCATCATAATTTTTACTAGTATCGCAAAAATCCTCATCGTATTTGTTAGGCCTGCGGATCCCATAGATGTCGATCATGTCGGTGTGGGGCTCCTCCACCATGCAGGTGGCGCGGCGAGACTCGCTGGCGTTAATACGGCTTTCACTATTGGAAACAGGGCCATCGGTTTGGCCCTTTCATCCTGGTTCTCTTACAAACCGGTACTAATGGCGGCACTAGTCCCGGTTCGAATGTCCAGGGCGCCGGCCAGGTCCAGTCCCGGATCATAGGGGACCTTTATTCCCGGTTCGTGATACGAAGCGGTACTAAAGGGTGTCACGAACCTGTACTAAAGGGTCACGACAGGCGGCCACAGACACCCTTTAGTACCGCTTCGTATCACGAACCGGGACTAAATATGGACCTTTAGTACCGGTACGTGATACGAACCGGGACTACAGTTTTTCCTACATCATCTCCCACCCCCGAGCCGGCCATGGCATTTTTGAGCTCGAGTTCATCAACATTTTCTTAGTTGAATAATTACCGATTCAATAATTACCTTAGTTGCGATTTTGATCGCATTTGTTGTTGGGTTTAAATTCTTTAGATAGTTGTATGTTAGTTTCAATTAATGTAGTTTTGTGAGACTGTGTATTACATTTGATCACTACTCTACTTTGCTTTTAATGTGATGAACTTGTATTAATTAATTTGGTCACGTATCTATTCATGATGTAGTGTAATGGTTTTTTATTTACTTATATAATGCAGATGAACGACAATGGATGTACGGTGACCGACACAGTCCCGAGTTCATTAGTGGTATGCATAATTTTCTCCACGTGGCTAAGGCAAACAAGCGGCCGAATGGTTTTATTTGTTGTCCATGTAGTTCCTGTAAGAATACGAGTGATTACTCTACCTCAAAAACTCTTCACGTCCACCTGTTGCAGTCCGGTTTCATGCCCGGTTATAATTGTTGGACCAAGCACGGAGAAAGAGGGGTTACAATTGAAGACAATGAAGAAGAAGAGGATAATGACAACTATCCTATATTCACTGAACACGGTGGTACTACAATGGGGGAAGACAAAGCTGAAGAAGAGCCCATTGTTGATGAGCCCGATGACGATCTTCGTCGGACCATTCTTGATACAAAGATAAACTGCGGAAGTCAAAACGAGAGGTTGAAGTTGGAGAGAATGTTAGAGGATCACAACAAATGGTTGTACCCAAATTGCGAAGACCATTTTTTAAGTGTAAAAAATGACATTTTTTGTGAAGCAAGTACAACAAATATGGTGCAAAATGGCACCCATCCAAATTTCTCACAAAGTAGACCATATTGTATGGATAATCCACAAATATTAGTAATTTTCTCGGTTTCTACCTAATTTCGCCTATTTAAACGAATTTATGCCTATTTTCCGAAAGTAATTCAAATTTGGACTACAAGTGTGTGATAGTTTGCTCTGAAAATTTTACAAAAATGTTTTTAAGGTACACAAGTAGTGGTTATATCACAGAACTGTCGATAATTTTGGATAATTCGACCCCTTACAATGAATAGAAACGTCGGCCATTTTGACCTTTTTTAAAAAAAATAAAAGAAAGTGAAAAATACTCAAAAAAAGAAATCTTTTAGCATGGAGTCCTTTTATGTGTATTAGTTGATAGGAAAAATGATAAGCTTGAGTTTTGACAAAGTTTCCAAAAAAACTTCTTCACAAAAAGATCAATCATCTATAAACATGTATAAGTTTCGAGTCAAATGGCCTAGGTATGATCATTCCCGTGGCACAGTTTGTGATAATATGCCCATAATTGACACATAGTTGTATCTTGGTATGACAATCAATGTTGCAGAACTGAGTTTTTTCAAATTAGTTATATAAATATTATTTTTCATTTTTTAAGTGTCAAAAATGACATTTTTTGTTAAGCAAGTACAACAAATATGGTGCAAAATAGTACCCATCCAAATTTATCACAAAGTAGACCATATTGTATGGATAATCCACAAATATTAGTAATTTTCTCGGTTTCTACCTAATTTCGCTTATTTAAACGACTTTATGCCTATTTTCCGAAAGTAATTCAAATTTGAACTACAAGTGTGTGATAGTTTGCTCTGAAAATTTTACAAAAATGTTTTTAAGGTACACAAGTAGTGGTTATATCACAGAATCATCGATAGTTTTGGATAATTTGACCCCTTCCAATGAATAGAAACGACGGCCATTTTGACCTTTTTTCAAAAAAAAAAGTGAAAAAATACTCAAAAAAAGAAATCATTTAGCATGTAGTCCTTTTATGTGTATTAGTTGATAGGAGAAATGATAAACTTGAGTTTTGACAAAGTTTACAAAAAACTTCTTCACAAAAAGATCAATCATCTATAAACATGTATAAGTTTCGAGTCAAATAGCCTAGGTATGATCATTCCGTGTCATAGTTTGTGATAATGTGCCCATAATTGACTCATAGTTGTATCTTGGTATGACAAAAAATGTTGCAGAACTGAGTTTTTTCAAATTACTTATATAAATATTAATTTTCATTTTTCAAGTGTCAAAAATGACATTTTTTGTGAAGCAAGTACAACAAATATGGTGCAAAATGGCACCCATCCAAATTTCTCACAAAGTAGACCATATTTTATGGATAATCCACAAATATTAGTAATTTTCTTGGTTTCTACCTAATTTCGCCTATTTAAACGACTTTATGCCTATTTTCCGAAAGTAATTCAAATTTGAACTACAAGTGTGTGATAGTTTGCTCTGAAAATTTTACAAAAATGTTTTTAAGGCACACAAGTAGTGGTTCTATCACAGAACCGACGATAGTTTTGGATAATTCGACCACCAAAATTTTACAAAAATATTTTTAAGGTACACAAGTAGTGGTTATGTCAAATTTACTCAACTCATCCATTTGAAATTTGCATACATTCAACATAGTCAAAGTTGAAAATAACCAGTACCAAAAGATTCTACATGTCTAGGGCTTACGTTTGATATAAAGTTTGTCAAATTTGAACAATTAAATCAATAGAGTAAAATAAATCAGGAAAAAGAAAATAGAAAAAATTACAAACGACCCTTTAGTCCCGGGTGTTGGTTGCAACCGGAACAAAAGGTGGGCTTTGGCGCGCTAATTTGGCAGCGGCCCAAAAATGGACCTTTGGTCCTAGTTCGTGGCTGGAACCGGGACTAAAGGCCCATTAGTGCCTTTTAGATCCCTCCCCTGCCTCTCGTCCCCGCAGTTTGCCGCCAGGCCCTAGATCGGCGGGGATCGGCGGGATCGGCGGGGATGGCCGTGGCCTGATACAGCATTTCATTAATAATATTTATAATATTTACGGGGCGGGGACATTTCATTAATAATATTTATATATATAATAAATGGCCTAAAGGCCATTACATTTAGGGGGCAGACCACAATATAAACTAAAATAAAAAGGCCTAAATGCCATTACATTTAGGGGGCGGTGGGAGGACACGGCGGCGGCGCCGGAGGCCTAGTCGTCGTCGGAGAGGACGACGTAGCCCGGCGCGACCCACAGATGGGCCGGCGGCGGCTGCTCCTCCGGCGGAAGGTGCTGCTCCCTGGCACCTGCTGCGGCTGCCCCTAGGCCGGCTCCTCCTGCGGCGGCGGCGGCGGCGGTGCAACCAACTGCCGCCAGTCCAGCCCCAGGACTGGTCAAGGAGGCCGCTGGGCAGTGGAGGAACAGGCTCTAGCTCCAGCTCCTCGTCCTCTTGCTACTGCACCATGTGCTGCCACCATGGCACCGGCGGCTGGGCCTCGGCCAGCACCTGCTCCCAGCGCTTGATCTCGTCCTCGACGAGGGAGCGGCGGGAGGCCTCGTAAGCAGCCTGCATGTCCGGGTCATCGTCGTCGATGACCTCCTCCTCGAACCACAGCTCCTCCTGGCTGGGCGGCGGTGCGGGGTACGCCTTGGGCTCCTGCGGTGGTGCTGGGGCCGGCGCGAAATAAGCGCGGCGGCGGTCGTCGTGCTCGTCCGCGAACCACTAGTCCCAGTGGGGGACTCCGGCCCGTAGACGGGGTCGTTGTAGGTCTGGTGGGAGGAGACGGCAGCGGCGCGCGATCTCCGCCACCCTGGCCCGGCCACCGGCCGGAATCGGCGGCACCGGAATCCGCTGTGGATTCAGGTGCCACTCCTCTGGCAAGTGGACGTTGGGCCATTCCATGGGGGTGGCATTGTTCCAATGCCATCAGCACTCAGCCACGCGTACGTAGCGCCGGCGACACGTCTTCTTCTTCGGCGCCGCATCTGCTGCACCGGCACGGCGCATCGGCGCCGCTCCCCCGACCATCCGCACGCCCTGTGGCGCGGTGCCGAATGACGAAGGAGGAGGAGGAAGGGCGGTGCGCGGCGGACACTAGTAGGAAAAGGGTAATAGGTAGGTTGTCATTCTGTGGCGCACCCTTAATTGGTGCGCCACAGAATTATTTCAGTGGCGCATGATTTTTAATGCGCCACAGACTTGCAAATTTCTGTGGCGCACGAAAACAACGTGCGCCATAGAAATTCACATGTGCCACAGAAATGTGAATTTCTGTGGCGCACGCTGTTTTCGTGCGCCACAGAATTGCAAATTTCTGTGGCGCACGTGACTGCGTGCGCCACAGAAAACAACATTTCTGTGGCGCACCCTGGCCCGTGCGCCACAGAATCCTATCTCGACCGACATGACATACGCGCGCGCACCTACCACTGCCTTATCCTCTCTCGTTCCTTGGATTCTTTTTTTTTCTCTCCTCACACATCGATCCCCTTATCCTCTCCTTCCCCAGCCCTTCTTCCCCATGCCCTTCCCCGGCCGCCGCGCTGGCCTGGGTCCTGGCCGCCACGCCCCAGCCCGGCCAACTCGCCCCAGCCCGGCCGCCTCCAAGCCCTTCCCCGCCGCCGAGATGGAGGGAGGTGCTTTGGCGGGATCCCGGCGGCACGAGATGAAGGGAGGCGCTCTGCCGAGATGGAGGGAGCCAGCAGCGCGGCGACGACGGCGACCGCGGGGCGAGGAGGAGCAAGGGGGCGAGGTCGCCGAGTTCTTCACTTAGCTTCTCCCCTCCACCAGCACCTGCGGCGAGCGGCCACCTCGCGAGCCCGCTCCATCCCCGCCTTCGCCGACGCCGAGCGACACCCACCTCTGCCTCCTCGCGCTGCAGGGCACCGGCGTCAGTTGGGGCGTCCGCAAGCGCGTCCGCTTCGTCCACCGCGCCGCGCGACGCGCCAACGCCGCTTTCTTCCTGGCACCCGCGGCCCAGAGCGCGCCGGTTGCTGTGACTGCGTGGCAGGCCAAAGAGGGGAGCTCCAGCAACGTCAAGACCGAGCCCAAGCCGGAGGCCGACGCGGAGGAAGAGAGAGTCCATGACGGGCGCGAGCACGAGGAGGAGGTCAAGACGGGGGAGGAGAAGAAGAAGAGGCGGAGGAGGAAGAACGGCTTCACCATCTGGCGTCCCAAGAAGAGGGCGCACCGCGAGAGGAAGCTGCCCGCACCCAAGATCGAGGTTCTTGAGCCCGTCGTCGCGGCGGAGAGCAAGCAGGACGTGGACCTCACGGTGGCCGGCGCCGTCGCCGCGTGCTAGGATGCGAGTGCTCCGGCTAGAGCGCCGTGGCATTTTTTTTAAATCCGGAAAAGAACTTCTGTGGCGCATGCCTGTGAGTGCGCCACAAAATCCTTGATTTTCTGTGGCGCATGGGGCCGGTGCGCCACAGAAAAAAAAATTAGTGGCGACGATTCTGTGGCGCACCGGGTCGTGCGCCGCGGTGCGCCACAGAATTCAAAATTCGTGCGCCACAGATAGGCTTTTTTGTACTAGTGGGAGGAGAAGGAAGCGCGGCGCGCCGGCCGGAGGAGCCGCTGGACTCGCGCTGGTTCTTGGGTGGCTTGAACCACCGCGACATGGCTCCGGCGGGGGGTCGCTGTGCACCGGCTAGGGCTAGGGCTAGAGGCTAGGATAGGGGTGGGGGCGGCGTTGTGGACTGAGGTCGCTATCCACATGGCCGGGGTCCATTTTAAAGGACCAGCCATGGCCAGCATTGACTACGGGGTGGGGAAGACGAGGGGGCCAATGGGTCGCTGGCAGGTGGGCCAGGGCCAGCTTTGACTATGGGTGGGGAAGACGAGGGGGCCGGTGGGTCGCTGGCAGGTGGGCCAGGGCCAGCATTGACTATGGGTGGGGAAGACGAGGGCGGTGGGTCGCTGGCAGGTGGACCAGCATTGACCACGCGCGTGGCCAGTTGGGCGGTCACACGCGGACGTGGCCGTGTGGGGAAGACGGGGCGGTGGGGCGGCGGGTCGCTGGCAGGTGGGCCAGCATTGACCAAGCGCTCGTGGCCAGGAGGTGGACGCGGCGCGTCGATCCAATGCTGGCCCAAATTGGGGCTGGCAGGACGCGGGGCTGGAATTTTAAAGGACCCAATGCTGGCCCAAATTTGGGCTGGCAGGTAGGACCCAATGCTGGCCCAAATTTGGGCTATAATTTTTCTTGAAACATTGCAGAATGGCATTTTCTTATTACAAAATTGAAAGCATATATAATTGATGAAGAGAATGAAGACTGAATGCAACAAATAATATATGCGAGTGCCCGTGGAACAGATGTCGGTGGAGAAGATGCCGGTGAAGAAGATTCCGGTGGAGAAGATGATTTCAGCTCACAATTTCTGAACGACTCCGGTGAGGGACTTGAGTCTGAAGAAAGAAGAGACGACGAAGAGCCCTTAACAAACTTCGGCGAGGTATATATATATATTAAGCATGTGTTGATCACTAGATGCATTAATTGATTTGTATTGCACGTATTAACGAATCATTTTTCTTTTAGCCCTCCGGATCTCACAAATCTGCTAAAAAGCAAGGTCCTCGAGGCCGGACGAGAAGGATGTCGAGCGAGGGTCCAAGGTTACCGATCGAGGAAGTTGCTGATAGTGGCGAACCGCTGGCACCCATATAGAACTGCCGTAAATTTGTAAATCAAGCTGAAGTCATTGTTAGGGACATGCTCCAGATCACCATTACTGATTGGCATAAGCCGAAGGATGCCAACGATGAAGCTAGTTATGGCCGCAGACATACAAAAGATTTGCTTTATGATACACTCATGACACATTTCAACCTACCGCAAAGTCTCACAGAAGGCAAGAAGGAGAAAGTGAATGAGTGGACTCTTAAGAAGATGGCCACACAATTCCAGAGCTGGAAGAAAACATTATGGAGAAAATATGAAAAAGAAGATCCAGATAATTTCACTGGAGTACTAGAGAAGATAAAACATGATTGGCCCGCATTTGTGGCGTATAAGAAATCGTCTACTGCTGTGGCCCGATCGGCCATAAACAAGATAAATGCTGGGAAGAAGCAATATCACCATAGGTTGGGGACAGGTGGCTACAAGACTGTCATTCCTAAGTGGAAAGCCTTTGAAGCAGAACTGCTTGCTAAAGGGATCACTCCACAGACAGCGGACTGGCCCGAGAGGTCCAAGTTCTGGTTGTTCGCGCATGGGGCAGTGTTGGACCCACTGACACGGCTGATTGTTGGAAAGGGAAAATGGAGGAAAAAATTGAAACAATCACTCTGTTGCTTGTAGCCGCAATAAATAAAGTTCGAAAGGGAGAGTGCCATCCCGAGAGAGAGAACGATGAGTTGACACTCGCCCTGGGGAATCCTGAACACTATGGACGATTACGAGGCTATCCCGGCGATGTCACCTTGAAGGAAGGGTTTCCGGAGTGCGCTGACAGTTATAGAAGCCGTGGGATAAAGAAGAAGAAGGAGTTAGATTATCGGAATTGGAATGTCAGGTGCATCGGCAGCAGCAGCAAATAGACTCAATTAGTCAGCAAAGGGCATATCAGCAGCTGCAGCTAGAGGATCCTCAAGCCGATGCCGTCCCATCTCAGCAAAAAAGCAGCGTGGGTTCCACGCAGCTAGAAGCATCTGCATTCGAACCGCCGGTGGCTCGCTACCTCGTGGATGATGTCACGGAGAAGACATATTGTGAGCTACATATGTCAATGAGGAACATATCCTTGAAGGTGGCGGTCGGCTATGCTTTACCAAATCAATTTGGAGCAAGCTACAATCTTGGTGACAGTCCAGCTGGCTATGCTCGTGTCGAGGTGGATGAAATTGTGCCGGGATTTGAAACAATGGATCTTGAGATTCCTGGAGGTGACGAGGAGAAGATACTGGGAGATGTCAAGCGTGGTTTCATCCTATGAAACAAGAAATACATCGTCTTTCCAGGCTCCTTGCCAAGGCCACCGACTCCTCCTTGTAGCAGTCCACCTCAGCAGCAAAGTCCAACCCTACCCGAGAGGGACCCCAGCGAGAGTCCACCTCGATCACCACCTCAGCAGCAGAGTGCACCTCCGCCGCGTGAAGAAGCGCCTGTTAAGTGGCTCCCGAGGAAGCGCGACACGCCACCAAGGAAGAAACCTAGAAAGGAGAAAACACCGCCGCCTCTTGAGAAGTTACCTTGGCAAAGGACTTACGAGGAAAACTGCGCCATCTCGAGGGCCGAGACGATCGCCCATTTTGCATCGAAAGTGCCCGAGATACCATTTGTGAAGACACTAGATCGGTTGCTCGTTGAGCGTTGCATTGATAATCTATATAACCCTCCACCAGAGTCACCATCAGACTATGAGCGTTATATTGGAAGGTCATACGACAATAAGTCGGAGGAGCCGAAAAAAGAGAAACAAGTTCCCCAGCTCGGAGAACAAGACGTACAATCGGTCCCCCCGCTCAAGGTCTTTGACGACAAGGCCGCTCAAGGTTCTCAACAACACATAGGTTTGACAACTGATTACCCCATCTCTGATCTAGCATATAAATATGTTGCCGGGGAAAATTTGGTCGAGCGGGTCAAGTCCCTAACTACAAAAATGCGTCAATTGCATAACTGGTAAAGGAAAGAGGCAAAGAAAGGGACAATCAGTATCATGGTGGCAGTTAAGGAAGAACACTACTTCCAAGAAGACGCTGTGTCGGTTGAGTTTACCGAACTTTTTCTGTTATACAATCTCCGGGCTCTCGACAAATCTATCATCAGTTGCTATTGTCTGTAATTGATTTATTTTTGTAATTTAAGTCTTTAGCTCAGCTCGTTCATTGTCTGTAATTATCCTTACTATAATCTTTTGTGCGCTATATTATGCAGAATGAAGATTCTCGAATGCAGAAGAGATGAAATCACGGACATTGGGTTCATTGACCCGGATAAAGTTCATGAGGTCATCATAGAAGATCCCTTTATTACAAGGAGACACCGGAGAATTTGCTAAGGTTTTTGAAGCGACAACGTAACAAAAAAGAAATACTTTTTTCTTACAACTTCAAGTGAGAGTTACTGTCTTGTACACATTCTATTTTGCTCACCAGATGTTAAGGTTTAACTGATGAGTTATCCATGACTGCGTATATAAACGTGCATAGGTTGCACTTTATTCTTCTCGTCATTAAAATTCACGCTGGAGAAGTCCTGTTTTGATATGCTCGCAGAGTAATTTCAATTCTTATCGCCTTTTTCATTCATTTCCTAATATCAAGTAATTAATAACTCCTGTGTTCATTTTCTTTGTCGGGTAGCGTTTGGAAATCGTTCATCAAGGAAGAACCCGGTGAATGGAAACCGAACCTGACATGGCGTTTGATCGACTAAGTAGTACTACCTAGGTCCGCGCACCATTATCATACTTGATTATTGTTTGATTGAATTCTATTCTTGTGCAGTCTTGCCATAAACAGCCACATGGGACTGATTATGTGGATTCTACATTTGCGAGTACATTAGGACCAACGAGAGATTAAACAACCGAAAAAATAAAGAGGTACGTAAACATTATTCACAACTTTATTTTGTTACCATCAGTTGTGCTGAGTTTCATTCATAATTGTTTTATTATGATTTGATATATACACACAACTCATGTATTCATTTTGATCTCATTCTTTTAAAGTTGGCAAGAAAGCGGATCACGCTCCCAATACAGGACCGCTTCAAAGCAATTGCGGAGGAATTGGCGGGATTTTTCCTTGCGGATGTCATACCTAAATTCAGAGAGTACCACTATGATACATAAATTCGGAGAGTACCTAAAACCGAATGCCTAGCTCCATGTAATAGTGATCTCCATGTAATTAAGTACTTTATACGAAAACGTGATCTTCATGTACTACTTAATTTGTATGTGTTATATATATGCATCAACGTGATCTTCATGTAGTAATATAATTTTTATATATACCAAAACGCGTTTTTGGCACATCGACATGATCCCCATACAATGGAAACCATCCGAAACCCCTAAACCCCTCCTAAACCCTAAACACTGAAAAATATTCGAAAAGAAAAAAAGGGCCTAAAGTTAGTCCCGGTTCGTGTTACGAACCGGACAATCAGGACTAGAGGGGGGGGGGGGGCTCTAGTCCCGATTGACCAACCGGGACTAGAGGCCCTCTGGAACCGGGACTAGTGCCCCGTTTTCCACTACATTGTGGCCCTCTGGAACCGGGTCTTACATTGTGGAACGGAGGGAGTACATGTGTTTGTTCGCATTGTGGTTTTCTATTTCAGAGCCTGCGTGCTCTTTTCCCCGATGTACCGGTGTGTACGGACTATGTTAGTGTGGTGGCCTCATTAAGTTAACCGGGCTCAGCTTGAGCCTATGGTCTAAAATAAAAGACATAAATTCAATCTCGGTTAACAGAGACTTATCCACGTCCTTACAAATACTAGCACAATGCCCGTGCGTTGCAACGGGTATAAATATTGGTGGTTACATATTAATTATGTCAATAATGTAATTTTTGAAATTCTTTGCACATTGAGCATCATTGTAAGTTTCGACAAAGCATAACAGTTATTTGATAATGTGATTTTTCAGGGCTACCTATCACCCTCATAACAGTCAAAAGAAGGATAGAAAAATATCTAAAATGCATCAAGCAAATTACTGGACTATCTTTTAAATTTATCCATAAATGCTTTTAAGGGGTTGTGCCCAAACAAAGCCCGTTCTGATATTTCTAAACATGGCCAACTAATCGGTGAAACCGAAAGAAAGTTCTCTATTGTTGTACTGATCCTTCCAGCTGATTTGCACATCTGCTAAGCGAATATTTGATGGGTATCTTAATGATTTGAGTGACGAACAGTTAACGAACAGGTGACAGACCCCATACAGTGTGTACAGGTACTAATCCTAATCCTCTCGTTCAGGTTCAGACTCACCATCCTGTCGATGGGATGTCTACAGGCGGCGGTCTCCACACCCTCTACGACACGAGGGGAGCAGTTCCTGCAGAAGTCCTCCACTCCATGCGAGGTCGGGGAGCCCTGAGATCCGGAGCTTCCCTAACTGATCGACCTCACCTCCATCTCCACCACCTGCCACTGGCCTAAACTCCCCCAGGTCCGACGTTCCCTATCGCCGCAAAGGATCTAGCGCCCCGACCTAGGTCCGGCGCCTCTGCTCCCCTACGTCGCCGGCGCAGCCTCTACCTCCGCCGCCCATTCTTCCCTACCCCCGCCGGCCCACTCCCTGCCTCTGCCGCCCCTTCTCCTTCCGGCAACCCTACTTGACCCCCTGTCCTCCATAGCCTCCAGCAAGGTCCGATGAGGCGCATGGCTCGATCCAGCCCCCCGTGTCTTTCTCCTCGCGGCAGCCGTCCTCGTCGCATCCAAGCATCGTCCCTAGGCCTCGCCGGCGACGGCGCCGAGAATCTCCTTCTCGCCCACGCCCCGTGACCGTCCCTGCCTCCTTTGCCCGTTGCCTCCGATTCGTCTCCCGCGCGCAAGCGAGGGGATTCGTATGAGAGAAGCGAACAAAGACTGAATCTACAAATAGACTGCATCCTCTCCTCCATCTTGCAACCGACGCTTCTATTCCAGGTAGCAACCGGCCATGGCTTCTGCTGCTGCTCGCCCGGTGAAGATCTCCCTTGCTCTTCTCATCTACATGGTCGGCGCCTGTGCAGTGGCTCGCGACCGCGCTCTGTAGGACCTTGGGGCGAGGAGATCGCCTGAACACACCACCGCCGGCGCCTCACCCCGTCGACGGCGGCCGACACCGAGCGGCGGTGAGCTCGGAGGCGGCGTCGCGCTCGGGATGGAAAGGGGACGGCGGCGTGGTTGCCGTGGTCGCGTCGGGCAGGCGGCAGGGCCGCAGCGGACAGGTTGCAGGGCACGTTCGTGGGAGACTCTGCTCTTCCTTTTACACGGAAAATAACCGAAACGGTAAGTCTGACTTGGCGGTGGCAAAGGGCGTAATTAGCCTAACGGTAAGGGGTAAAACCGGAAAGGGAAAAACACACCATCACCTCAAGACATATTATATAACGGAGGGAGTACATGTGTTTGTTCGCATTGCGGTTTTCTATTTCAGAGCCTGCGTGCTCTTTTCCCCGATGTACCGGTGTGTACGGACTATGTTAGTGTGGTGGCCTCATTAAGTTAACCGGGCTCAGCTTGAGCCTATGGTCTAAATTAAAAAGACATAAATTCAATCTCGGTTAACAGAGACTTATCCACGTCCTTACAAATATTATTGATGGGGTTTGTTGTGTTGGAGACAACGGTCTGAGTTGGACTGGCATACTTGACAATCTTCGAGTTTCAAAGTAAAAAAAATGACTTGTGCAAAATTCAGATTCGACATTTAGGTTGTTGTTGAACGCAATACAAAGAAGCTTGATGGGCAGATCCGGTCGAAGCCTCATGCTCCTGAAGCCGTATTGTCCAAAATGTATGAGACGAATAGTAATACACATAATACTCCATATATATATAGTCAACAATCCATATACACTGGCCGTAAACATATGGTGCAAACTCATGTGTCTCCTCAAAGGTAGCAAAAGGAAACACTACCGATGGATACAACCATGACCGTCCATCGAGAGCTGGGTCGCACGACTCCTCTCTCACATGGAGATCACATCATTTATTCAGCATATACGTAATATATATGTGTGTGGAATGGTCTGACGCTATGACCTCAAGTCCTCAACACAACGTTGATGGCGCCAAGTCGTTGATGGATATTCTTCAGCGGATCGTGTTGCAGTTGACGGAGCTGCTGATGGGGTAGGGGATGCTGACGCCGCACTTGGAGGGGATGCTGGCGGCGTTGCCGGCCTTGATCCCTCTGCCGTTCACCACGCTCTTGAGGCAGTTGCACGCGGTACGCCTGTCGGCGGTGTTCTGTGCGGCGCCGGCGAGCCTCTTGACGCCGCTGCAGCACGCCGCGGACGGGCTGCCCCCTCCGCGAGCGTAGGCCAGGCAGGGGCCCACGGCAGAGTTCACCGTACCACAGCTGATGGCGGCGTCGGCGGTGTAAGGAGCCGCGAGGAGCATCGCCGCCACAAGGGCGACCACTACGAGCTGAGCACGGGCCATCTCTTCTCACTCTCGAGCTGGCTAGTTGTAAGCTAGATTTGCAAGGTGAGACGAGTGATGGTGGTGAGGAAGATACGAGGGAATGCATGAGCTTAAATAGGGGTTCCGAGGAAGATAAGTGATTTAACTTGAATTGATTGGAGCATGGTGTGGAGTGATACGTGTGCATGTATGGATTGTCGGCTTGGCCATTTCGATCAATTCGGTTGATGCACCGCGGGTTAATGCATTTGGGAGGTGGTTGGCTGTCGTGCGCAGAGGTGGACGGATGGACGTAGCTAGCATTCAGCGATCGAGTGATCAATTAGCGGCAGACTTACTGGGCTATACAGTATGACCTTCATCATATAGATAGATGGTGTCTTGAATGTGAGCAGAAATTTTCTAATTTTTACTATTCGTATATCAACAATTACAGTAATCGCAGCGGTGGTGGCCCATAGGCAGAAACGATAGCTGTACCAGTGGCGAATAATAGCTCGATCCATTGTGATCATCAGTGGAGTAGCTGGCGTCAACGTTTAGCTTAGTCCATCCCTTCCGGGATTTCTTCCAGGCCTCCTTAGGCTCCTTTGTCTATCTTGGTTGTCCATCGCCCAAGGCAACAAGGGGCTTTCCTTTGTTCACCGGGCTAGTAGCTTGATGGTCTTTTTGCTGGAAAAAGAGATTAAGTAAGAGTGGAGGAAAGTGGCAGAATGATCAATTTCACATTTTCCATCGCCGAATATGGAGTTGTTTCGAATGTGCTAACACCTCCACCACTACGGAAACCCACAAGACGCCGACGGCCGGCATCTACGCCGACGGCCAAATGTCGGGGCCGTCGGCATAGAAGGCGAGCTAGAATAGCCCACGAACGCGGCCGTCGACGTACCAACCCCGTCGGCGTAGACAAAAAGAGCCCGACGGCTGCCGTCGGCGTCACCAATGCCGTCGGCGTAAAAGGGCCGTAGGGTTTAGGCCGTGACGGCACGCAGACGGGGGGCTTTACGGCATTGATACGCCGACGGCCACCGTCGGCGTCTACTTTTTTTTTTTCTATTTTTCATTTAATATGAAATAATTCATATCTTTAAATCCGTAAATCAAGATTTAAAAAATAAAATGTCTAAATCGATTAAAAAATGAGAGGAATCCAAATATGACATCCATATAATCTTTTTTACCATGCATATGACATTTTGTAACATATTTTTGGTACTTGCTTAATTAAAAAGTCATTTTTGACACTTAAAAAATGAAAAATGATATTTATGAAAATATTTTGGAAATTGTTTTTGGCAACAATGTTTTCCATACCAAGACACACCTATGTGTCAAGTATGGACACATTATCACAAACTATGGCACGGGGATGGCCATAACTTGGTCATTTGGCGCGAAACTATACATATCTATAGATGATAGACCTTTTTGTGAAGCATTTTTTTGAAATATTTGCCAAAACTCAAGTTTATCATTTTTGCTAGCAACTAGTACACATAAAAGGACTCCATGCCAAAGGATTTCATTTTTGAGTATTTTCTCAATTTCTTTTATTTTTGTGAAAAAACGGTCTGCCTATTCATTGAAAGGGGTCACATTTTTCAAAACTATCGATATTTCTGTGATAAAGTCACTACTTGTGTACCTAAAAATGATTTTTAAAAAAATTGACCAAACTATCACACACCTGTAGTTCAAATTTCAATTACTTTTGGAAAATCGACATAAAGTCATTTAAATAGGCAAAATTAGGTAGAAATCGAGAAATTTAATACTTGGGGATTATCCATCAAATATGTAGTAACCTTTGTGACAATAAGATGGGTGCCTTTTTGCAACATATTTTTGGTATTTCCTTCATAAAAAAAGTCATTTTTGGCACTTAAAAAATGGAAAATGATATTTATGAAAATAATTTGGAAATTATTTTTGGAAACAATGTTTGCCATACCAAGACACACCTATGTGTCAAATATGGACACATTATCAAAAACTATGGCACGGGGATGGCCATAACTTGGTCATTTGGCGCGAAACCTATATATGTCTATAGATGATAGACCTTTTTTGAAGCATTTTTTGAAATGTTTGTCAAAACTCAAGTTTATCATTTTTGCCAGCAACTAGTACACATAAAAGGACTCCATGCCAAGGATTTCATTTTTTGAGTATTTTCTCAATTACTTTTATTTTTGTGAAAAAATGTCAAAATGACTGCCATGACTATTCATCGAAAGTGGTCAAATTTTCTAAAACTATCAATGTTTCTGTGATGCAAAAGATGATATGGATGGCATATTTGAATTTCTCTCATTTTTCTAATCGATTTAGGCATTTTATTTGTCAAATTTCGATTTACGGATTTAAAGATATGAATTATTTCATATTAAATGTAAAAAGGAAAAAATAAAGTAAAATTCATTTTATTGTTATTTATTCGAAATATACTATTACATAATCATTGTTACTTTACTCAAACAAATTTTTAAAATTTAAACAATGAAAAGTGTAACATCATAACCGAGGGGTTAATATGATTGATGGGGTACTAATATCAGTAAGTTCTAATTTCTCATTTATTTGGAAGGAACTCAAAAGTTAAGCGTGCTCGGGCTGAAGGATGGGTGACCGAACGGGAAGTTTGACCAGGGTAAGTACTTTGACCTATGATTAAGTGTGCAATTAAGGATTAAGTATGTGACTAAGTGGGAAATTTCGAAATACAAATAAAAAGAATTTAAAAAGTTCAAAAAAAATCTTGCCGTCGGCGTATGGGGAGCTGACGGAACGGCGGGATGCCGTCCTGTGGGTCCCACCACGTACGCCGACGGGGTAAACATACGCCGACGGGGCGTACGCCGACGGCCACCGTCGGGATATGGCTACGCCGACGGCCTTCTGGTCTACGCGACGGTTGCCGGCCGTCGGCGTCTTGTGGGATTCCCGTAGTGCACCAAAGGAGACGTTTTTCTTTTATATCTTTGCGGCATTGATTCAAGAACAAGAACCGAGTTAGTATGTCTCAAGTCTCTGCCTTTTGTACAGTTCATCATGGCATGGTAATCTGTCTCTGGTTCCATTCCGCATGTTCGAAAAGTAGGAATTAAGTCCATATTCCATCTGCAATGGCGAATTTGTACGCCAAAGGAAATTAAGTCAATTTTCTTATTATTAATGGGATCATCAACATGGACTAATGCCTACTACATAGATTTGGCTAAAAGATCTTATTAGCATGCACGTTCCAACGGAACAAATCATGAACAGGGGTTCAGAACACATTGGCACTTCACCCTAACAAAGCATTCCACACAGTCAATCTATTTCCTATCAATTCGCGTCCGGAGGATCAGGGGGATGAGTCCCCAATACCTTCTTAATTGTCGCAAATTCATGCCTAACAATATGATAAAGTGATGGGAATTGAAAACTCAATGGCGCATTCCCTATCCATGTATCCTCCCAAAATACTATTTCATAACCACTTGTAATGGTGAATATCCTGAAACTGAAAAAGGATTGCCTCACTATCATTATACCATCCAAAAAAAAGGGTGTCACCTAGTTTCCAAACCACATTAAATAAGGCCTTTGTTCCTCTATATTTATTCCATAAAACTTTGCAATCAGTGTGGCATTTTAAGCCTTCAATTATGGATCCCAAATGCATATTGGTATTGTTGTGGACATAGAACACTTGATTTTGCAAGACAAAAAAAATTCATTAATTTTTTCCAACAGAATCTAGGCCAACAAAAATCTAGTTGCAAAATACGTTTAGGAACAATGAAGAAATAAGACATTTGTAGCACCATATGTGTAATTATAGAGTAGATTAATACCAGTCGTCCACATGTGGATAAGTATTTTCCTTTCCAACTACCGAGTCCTTAAGAAAAACGTACTCCATTAAGCTATGATGATTCTGTGATAATGAATCGGTATTCCAAGATATAGGATATGAAACTCACCTCTCTCGTAGCCTTGGATGCTTGGGCATCACCAGAATAGAACATTTCATTCGTATAAAAAGTTACTCTTAAGACAACAAGTCCTCAAATACACAAAGTACCATTTGAGTTTTTTTACTTTGCCCAATTATAATACGTAATTAGAATAGTGTTGTCCTTATATTGTAGATTGGATAAACAATCATCAACTAGATGTGGTCCAACTCTAGTAATTTGACCATCCACCTCGCTCGTCAAATCAGGGTAGCAAGCATATCACCCAGAATATTCAAAATCATTAGCAAAGTTTATCACCTTCACAAAGGCCTTTTTTGTCTTAAAGCAGCATAATGTAGCATCATTTACTTTAATATCTACACTTCCAAGAGAAACAAAACTATTAATCCAATTCTAATAAATAGATCATGCTGATTTCTAGGCAAGTATCCATATGATAATGTTACTTAGAATGAAAAAATTGAAATTTTTGCAAGTTTAATAATAAAATACTCCTTCTTTGTCTCAATAACCTGTTTATTTAGTGGGTCGTAGAGTTGTGACGACACAAACAAAAGAACGCATCCAGATGCCCGGTAGATCAATTGTTTGCATGTTCTCTATATATTCTAGGTCAGCATAGTTGCACCACTCTTTTGTTTTGTGCATGGCCATGAAGACCTATCCTCCATGTGTACTCTTAACCTCCTCACAAAAATTTAGGTAGGCGCTGAAAGTGTTAGATGTATACACAATTAGATCCATATATTTACTTTTCAAAAATAAAAAGATCCATATTTTATGGAGAAAATGGAAAATTGTAACATATCAATATCCTCTATGTTCTAATCGGCCTCAAGCCTTTGGTTCTAGCAAAATCAATGCTTCTTTACGTACTTCTCGAGCGATGATCATGCTAGTGCCCAATCACTTCTCATCTATTTTTTGAGGATATCAGTGTAAGATTTGTTGTCTAAGATCGGTGTAAGTGCAACTATGATGTTATACAGATAGAGATTTGCCTAGTTGTAGTTACCAAGATATAAGGTTATGATATCTGTAGGTAAATAGCAAATTGGAAACAAGTGTTTTCTATTTGGATGCAATTAGGAAGATGTAATGAGTACGACATGCTTATATCCGAATACTAATGTAGATCTAACGCATGCAATATGTTTTTGGTATGATTATGCAAATCTAATAGGTTATGATCTATTAGGTATAGTTATAAAAATTTAACATACTATATTTATTTTGTATAATTATGAAGATCTATCGAGTAGATAAAACATGTTTAGATACGATTATGTAGATCTACCTGTTGTGATCCACTAATAAATAGATTGTCGGTTGACCGATGACTGAATATTACGTGTTTCAGGGCATCTAGCATCATTTCAATTTTCTACCGCATTGAGATTTAATATACAATGGATTAACAAATAATGCTTATATCCATCTTAAAATATATGTAATTTTCTACTTTGCAAAGTTTGCATTCACATATGATGAAATTTACACATTATTGTGCCAAAAAAAGTAAAGATATCAAATTAGATATTCCACCAGACAAATGCAATGATATGAGTCGTTCATACGTAGTCACATACTTCCACACATATTTATAGTCAAATCTATTACCCATTGTACAGATGCAGAATAATGTGCCTAATTTTGGGACAAACGACGTAGTTTGGTGATGTGAAACTATTTCTATTAAATTCTTCGTGAAATTTGTTTGTACTATCATATTTTTATAACTTTATTTCAAAAAATACATATTGAAACCATGTACATGTATAAAAAGTAATCTATGTTTGAATAAGGAGAGTTGTTGAATGCATTAATTGTGTGTATATTATTAGAATTCCAAAAAAGACATAAACCACTAGTTACAAACATTGCCTGTTGCCTCCTGAGGCCATCATCAATTTTGACCTATGGCCCGAGAAACAATGTTGCCATCTACAAACGGTTACTATTTTTACATAAGAAGATAACCTAAGAAAGATGTACAGTTCCTGCTAGAAAAACTAAAACTCCACCTGCAACAAAATCTTACATTGTTTGTGTAAAAATATTAGGTCAAACAGATCGTAGTATGGACCATTGTTGTTGAGCCAGGCAAGAGGTGAACATGGTCTCTCGTGTATGCACATGATGATCAGGGCCGGCTCTAGGATTTGAAAGGCCCCGGGGCGAGCTTCACCAATGAGCCCCTACATTGAGAAATATTCCGATCGATACAGGAACATATACATAAATTCTAAAGTCATAAAGACAGAAAACAGGAACTGACACTCGGCATCTTGCTAATAGGATAGTTTCAGAAAAATGCACTAAAATCATGTATAAGTGTAAATAAAACATGTGACATTGATATAAAACAAGCATGGAACAATAAAAAATTATAGATATATTTTAGACGTAACACAAGGCTCGACAGGCAGGCGTTGACAAGCGTAAGTCTCGCTGCCGAGGACATGAGTATGCCCAGCCAGGGGCCAGCTCGTTTGCCTACCTTCAAAGGTAGCGGGCCCAAGCCGTTGTCGTTAACGCCCTGTCACTTATGGGGAGACCCAAGTACGTGAAGGGGAATGACCCTATCTTGCAGTTCAGCATGTTAGCGATCCGCTGGCTTACCATCGAGGTGGTCCCCTAAACCATGACCTCGCTCTTATGGATGTTGATCCTCAGCCCAGACATGCACTCAAAGCAACGCAAAAGAACTTGAGATTTGCAATGGCTAGGTCGTCAGGTTGGATCATGATGATTGTGTCATCTGCATACTGTAGATGAGGTACCCCAGGTATGATATCGGGGACAAGTCCTCTAATATGTCCCCTTCCCTTGGCTGCATCCAGCACAGCTGCGAGAGCCTCCACTACATAATCGAATAGTAGGTGAGAGAGGTGGTCGTCCTGTCGAACCCCTCACCCATTCCTAAAGAAGTTACCCACTTCTCCGTTAATGGTGATGGTGGTCTGGGCCCCCGAGACCAACCCCATGGCCCGATGAACCCATCCTGGGTCAAAGCCCTTACGGAGAAGGACCTCTCGAAGGAAAAGCCACTTCACTCGGTTCATAGGCCTTTTCGAAGTCAAGCTTCAAGAATACTCCACCCCCCACTTCCCCGGTGAGTCCTCTCCAGTGACAGCTTTCTATGTGGGGAGCAAAGATGTCCGGTAATAATCCAAGAAGGTGCAGTTTGCACCTCTTGTCCGTACTATCAGAGGTTTCTTTGGGGGGGGGGGGGGGGGGGGGGGGGGGGGATGGTCGATTCGGCCATGTTGTTTTATCTGTAAAGAGTGGAGAAAATATGTTTCTTGATAACTTTTATTTACTCCTTTTGTGCAGTCGACAGTAAAAATATATTTTTTCACTAACTTTGTAAAGAATGTACACCCATATGAGAAACCCATTCACATACTAAGGCTTGACTAGGAAAAAGTTGCTTTTCTTTTCCGTGTACGAAAAGAGAGTTACTTATCTTCAGACTTGTGTCATTTATCTCTGCAAACATTGGAGTCCTCGTAGCCACCAATCCACCATCTTTCGTAGTACCATTCTTGAAGCCAATCACTGTTGAGATCTATGCATGGCCTGGCCCCCCACGAGGATGCTGCCCATTCTTTTTGACATGGAACAATCGCACTGTGACAAGCAAGCAGTACGTCTTCATCGTAATTTTTACTAGTATCACAAAAATCTTCATCGTATTTGTTAGGCCTGCGGATCCCATCGATGTCGATCATGTCGGTGTGGGGCTCCTCCACCATGCAGGTGGCCGGCGAGGCTCGCCGGCGTTAATACTGGCTTTGGCAGTTGGGTAGCAGACGCACGGTTGATTGACGCGGACGTACGGCCGGACAGATGCATGCATGGACCATGCACCAAGCCACCCCATGCTGCTAATCGGCGAAGGTAGCCACCGACACCGTCGACTACATGGCCTCCATATAGCGGAGGGTGCAAAATAATCAACGCTCTACAGTGAGTGGAGTATATTCCTGCCTGAATTTTTCTTCGTGAGCGGTTGATGGAATTAAAGTGCATTCGATGCATCGATCTACCGATATGTGTTAATTACCTGATGGATACTCAGATCCACCTGCAAACAAACAGTATCATGAGTGCACTCTCTTGAGTCTCGATCAGACTTACTACGTGGCTTTTTCTTTCAAAACGTGGTTGAAACTCTAGTCTTTGTATCAAAATTATGCATCCTGCATTTTTTATTAAAATTATTTAATGAAGAGTTAAAAAAAATACATCTTTCAACCAAAAGCCACCTTTCCGATGACAACCGTCCTACACATACAAATCCTATATATAAAAGTTCGAGCAAACCGCGCCCGTTCCGCACCTCCATGTCACCCTTCTTTTCTCAGCCGTTCGATCATAGCAGCCAACGGTCCAGATCGCGTCAATTTCCATGCGCACTGTAGCTCCCAATTTCTACCAATCAGAGGCGAGAACGTGCCAGTTTTGCAAAAAAAGCGACACGCGACGCCACAATTTGCTCCGCTACCCCCTCCTTTTCCACGTAGAAGGACCCAAACGCAATTACGAAAAAATCCAGGGGCCTCCAAGCAAAAGCGTCCTCACACCTCCCCCTCCCTCTCCTCTCTCTCGCGCGTGGCGGAAACCCGCCGCCGCACGACGCCGCCCCTACGTGCCTCCCCGTTCAAATCGCCGGCTACTGCGAGCTCCGCCACCCCGTACTCTCCATCCTCGCTGGCGGCCGCGTGCCGGAACGCCGCGCCGGCCGCGGAATCGACGCCGCAACGCCCGCTGTCTGCCGCCGCGTTCCGCGCCGCTGTGGCCGCTCCGGCGACCCAAAATGGGCGGCGCCGCCGCCTACGGCCACCCTGCGGCCAGCCGCATCCAACCCGCCTACGCGCGCGTGCCGGCTCGCGGTGCTGCGCCGCGGCCGTGCGCCTCGCCGTGGCAGCCTTGGGCACTGTGACGTCATTACGACGTCACAGTGGGCCCGGGGTGTCAGTTTTTTTACTTTTCCACAGTAATTTCAAAAAAATAAATTCTGCCATGTGGTCCCACGTAATTTACACAAATTGAAAAAACCCCGAAAAATGTTACAAATACAAAGAAAATTCAAATCTTTCTACCGAAAAATATAAACAATAACTCAAAATAATCATAAAAAAAGTGCTAACTAATTATGACAACCCACAAACATATGTAAACATTTCATTTCGACATAAAATTTGAAGAAAAAAAATGCACTCACTCCAACTATATGCACAATTGTATGGACTTGAATTTTAAAAAAATAACAACTATATAATTCAGTTGAATAAATGTGCATTTCCACTTATTGTGGACTAAAATTAAATGAAAAATAGTAATAAAAAAATTACAAACATTCCAATTTCCTTACAAAATATGAACAAAACATCTCAATTTGGTCAAAATTTGGAAAAAATGCAAATGTACATGCTCTAATTATATGAACAGCTATATGCAGTTGAATTTTAAAACAGAACAATCTAATTCTGCAATTTAGTTGAACAAATGTGCTTCCGCCCTTATTATGGACTTAAATTACAAATTAAAAAAAAACAAAACCATTTGTTAACACCCCAACTTGCTGGAAAATTAGAAATACTCTAAAATATATCGACATGCCCACAAAAAATAAATGCCAACTACTTACAGCAAAAAACAAACATATTTGAAAAAAATTAAGTGGTAGATATTTCAAAACAATCCAAATGCACAAACTCTAATTATGTAAAGTTGTATTTACTAAATACTCATACAATGCATTCACTCTAATAATGGACTTAAATTTAACATTCCAAATTCGTAAACATTTTGCCATAATCATATTGCCATAATCTAAATAAACTTTCTCTAAATATGGAATTCAATTGAATAAATGCGCATTTTCCACTCATTACAAACCTACATTAAATGTTAACGAAATATGAAAACTTATTTGACCATTTCAAAATGTTTAGAAAAAATGAGATACTTCAAAATATATCAACAAGATCAAAAAATGAACGCCAACTACTTATGGCAAAATACAAACATAAATTCTGTCCAAAACACAAACATGCTTGGATATTTTTAGTTGGTGAACATTTAAATATAAACCAAATGCACTTCCTCCAATTATGTGAAGTTGAAATTAATAAATGCTCACACAGTACATTTCCTGTAATTCCAAACTTAAATTAAACATTTCAATTCAGCAAATATTTCAAGCTAATTCAAATTAACTTCCACTAAATATGAAATTTAGATACAGTTTATCTAATTACATATTAGATTTAATAAATACTCATATAATGTATATCCTCTGACTACATAGCTACATTAAATATTTATGGCGAATTACAAACATAATCAGACATTCGAATTTGCTAAAAATTTAAAGTTACCCTAGACAGCAATTTCAATATACTCGGGCATGTTTACAAAAAAATTAAACATGTTTATGCACGAAAACTGAATCATCCATTTGTATAATATAGACTTCACCTTCATTTAAATGTGTAAAATTCAAAACTTTTCAATCTGCAAATCAAATTCAATTACATAGTATGCCAAGTTTAAACAAATTTTATGTTATACTTCAAATATATCCAAACATCCCAAATTTCTCAATATCTAAAAATAATCAATATGACAAATTGCTTCTTCTACGATAAAATATATCATAAATCTCGCAAAAAAAATACATGCAACACATTTGAAAAATTCAATTTGCTAAAAAAGAAAAAATTGAAATACTCTAAAATATATATATATCTCACATATTATCTCACATGTTACATTTTCCTTAATTATGAAGTTCAAAAAAATACTTATGCCATTTCACCACTCTAATTTGAAGAATATTTGTATAAAATCCAAATAAATTTTCTCTAACTACGAATTAACTTTAACAAACGATCATATACTATACATCCTCCAATTATGAATTTCAAACAAATATTTCGACAAAATACAAACATATAAAACCATTCCAACTTACTAAACATTGAACGTAACTCTAAAATATGTGAAGGAACTCACAAAAAAATATACTAACTATTTAGGAATATTTTCACATAAAAAAACAAAACACATTTGAAATTGAATTACAATAATTTTCAAATTTGAACAATCTCCAAAATCCAACGATTTTTAAATCGGAAACATTTTTCAATTTCAATGATTTCCAAACTTAGACAACTTTACATCGTCACCATTTTCAAAATCAAATTCAAAAACACATGCGCGGCATTTGCCGCGCTTAGATACCTAGTTTGATGAATGGGTGGTGCGGAACTGTGTGTTCTGACCTCATAACTACGCACGTCATTTAAAATTGGAAACCTCACCAAACTGCCCAACGTTACGGCGGGAGCACAAACCCGTCTATCAGACTCTCGACTACATGGCCTCCATATAGCGCGGGGTGCAAGATAGTCAACGCTCTACAGTGAGTGGAGTATATTCTTGCCTGAATTTTTCTTCGTGAGCGGTTGCAGGAATTGAAGTGCAGTTGATGCATCCATCCACCGATATGTGTTAACTAGGGGACTAAGCGCGGGCTCCGCCGCGTTTGTGGGCTAAAATTTTGAATTTCTTAAACGTAAATTGTTGAAATTGAAATATTGTCAATTTTTGAAATGGTCAAACTGGGGGGCTATTCATCTCGTCCGTGGGCTAAACTTTTGAATTATTTAACCGTAAAATTGTTGAAATTCAAAAAATTGTCTAGGTTGAGAAGTTGTTCAAATTTTTGAAATGGTCAAACTTGGGAGCTATTCATACTTGAACTGTTTTCACGTTTATTAAATGCTTAGATTTTGTGGTTATGATCTATATGTAATATTTTGTAAGCACGGCCTCCGCCGCGCCCGTGGATTTGAAAGAATTTGAATTCTTTTTTGGAGGGATTAAATTTGAAATTCAGATTGGAAAGTTCCGGTATGGTTTTCTTTGCTTCGTAATTTCCCGAATCTATACGTTTTAAGAACGGTTTTTGTGTGTGGTTATGTTATTGTGTTTGAATTCTTTTTGCGTTTATTAAGTGCGCAGATTTGAGAATCACCTAAAATTTTGAATTATTAAAACGTGGAATTTGATCATATGTTGCAGGTAGGTGGTTTTTTCTGTGTCTATGTTGACATGTTTGTCATATTTTTTCCACCCATTAAATTTAATTGTGAAGGTGGCCGCATCTACAAATTGCGCAGATTCGGGAATTAATGAAATGCAAATGAGGCTTCCGTTTTAAGATTGTCCGTATTTCGGAAATCGTTCAAATTCAGAAGTCATCCAGTTTTTTAATAGTTTTGACGCATTTGAATCCCATTTTGACGTCTACGAAATACACAAATTTAGAAGGCACTATGGGAATTTGAAATTCAAATTTTGGTCGTGCATATTTATTTTTTATGTGACCACGTTGACATATTTGTCATTTTTTTGTAGGCATATCTAAAATTTTTGGTCTACATTATGTAGAATTTTTTCAAAATTGTATGAATATTTTGGGCTCCTTAAAAAATATTATAATATTACAATCTTATTTTTCGACACGCCGCGCCCTTCCCGTCAAATCGTCTAGTATGATTAAATATTATCAGATGAAAATTACCGTCGTGGATGTCGGGAACTCACGTTGAATTTATAATGGAGAAATACCCTTTGGAAAATACGGCTTAAAATTAAGAAAAGAGGAGATAAAAATTATTATTGTCGTGCACGTTGAGGATGTCGGGAAGTCGACATCAAATTTACTGTGAAGAAATACAATTGAAAAGTGTGAAAAATAATATTGTCGTGCATGTCGAGGACGTCTGGGAATTGACATCAAATTTACCAAGAAATACGGTCAGAAAGCGTGACGTTAAATGGGGAATACAAATTAAAATAATGGCATCGACATAGTATAACCACTGTCAGAAATGCCGGTAAAACGTGTCATCAAATTGTCACCGAGTAGTTAAGAAGGAGGGATCGACGAAACTCCCGAGCCCATAGCGACAATGTAGTTAGCCTAACATTTTTGGGACATTTTGATAACATAGTTAATTTTCACTCATGAACATCATTTTAGATTCACTTAGAAATTTCCGCATTTAAAATAAATAGGAACTTATCTAAAATACCAAAACTTCCCTAATTGTTAACGTGTTAAAAAAATTAACCAAAAACGTGGGAAGCTCCATAATAATAATAAGAGCATCCATGGATTTTGTCTATATTTTTAGGCCATTCTAAAACATAATAAAATTATTAAAAGTTGAGAAATACAACTGGAAAAATGCGGATGGAAATTAGGGAAAAAATTGAATTTAAATATACTGCTACATGATGAAGAAATTGCATTGGTTGCTCCCATGTGCATTATTTTTCAATTCAAATGGGACTTGACCAGGATAACAATGCATATGATGTCAGCAGCTACGATATAAGTGATATTTGTCTATTGTGTCTAATACATTCAGGAATATAAGAACATAGTTAATTTCGGACATGAAAACTCACCGGCACTATACACAAAATCAAACCAATAGAGCAACATGTACTTGTTAACTTCAATGCCGTAAGAAAGATATAGGCCGCAATAGCAAATAAATATAAAAGTGCAGCAAAATGCTATGTGCAAGAATATGGCAATTTGTACCCAAAAATGTGCCACCAGAAACCCGAGGCTGGTTACGGCATGGAATGAGTGAGGAACTAAAGCATATATTTTTCCTAGGCAACAGTTCATAGTTCCTTCTGATGGAAGACCACATACTTCTGTACTCTTAAATCGCTCCTTTGCAATATGGACAACCGAGACCCAATAATAAGAGATAAATCATAGAGGAAAATTTATACTGCACAGTGTAACCTTAACTAAACTGATGTTGGGAAATACATGAGATTTCGTATACATGTGAGCTATATTAACTACTGAATCAATTTAAGTTTGGATTGGAAAGCACAACTCACGAATATATGACATCCAAGGTTGGTATGCACAGGTTAGATAGCAACCATAAACTCCAGAAAAGGTACTGCTAACAGCACCTAGCAGTACTGACGGAAGCGAAGCAAATGCATTGGTCCCTCCTTCATCAATGAACTTAGAATTTACTTCCATGTAGAAACAATAGTATGACACGATGAAGATGTCGTCTATTAAGATTCAGTGACACCTTCTTCACAGACGTAAAGATTAACTTCATTGATAAGCTAACCTTCAAGAAAATCAGCAAAGCACCACACAAAAATGATAAGAAGCATTGAATTGTCCTTGTATATTATAGAAGAATAAATATATTGTACAATCGGCTTAAAAAATTGTACATAAACTAAAGGTCTGAAGCAAAGGTGAAACTGTGCAGAAGCTACTTGTAGAAAAACTAAGGAAAATCGTTGCTTTCAATCGTTTGCCTTACGCTCTCTAAAACATGCCTAATGTTTTCTAATCCTATTGTCGATCCCATCTACACCAGTTTACTCATATGAAGGATGCAAGAATGCTTACAAAGGTGAGACTGCAGCATCATATTCATTTAGTCAGCAGTAAAATTAGCATGGTACTGCATCAGCAGATCAACCAGGATAATGAAGATGAAGAAGCAAAAAATGTAACTTTTGTGCCTGAGCAGCCGCATCTTGTAGACCAATCCGCCATTGCACACATACAGTCAAGCACTGGAGCCTTGGGGCCTTACTTGGTGGTTGAAAGTCTGCACATAACATTTGTGTCAATGGGTGTTTCAGGACAACATCATGTGAACTTGATAATAAAACTATCAATTTGATGTGTGAATCTTTGAGCTACCGTTATAACTCCAACAGAAGTACTCTCCAGTCTTATCACTTAAAAGTTCATACAATATGCATGTAGGAGCAAGCATACCTGTCAGATTATGGAGGTAAAACACTCAACCCACTGATACTTGACAACATAGCGATTGTTGTGAAAGTCAAAACCTCAGAGATGAGCTCAATTAAGAGACAGAAAACCTGCAAGAGCGGTTCAACTCCTTCAGCTGACTCTGAAAAGCAAATGCAACACCAATATAAATTCCCCCGAAACATACACGCAATTTACCAAAAACAAAATAGTCCACAAAAAAACAATGATCTTCAAAATGAACATAAGCTAATCCTGATAGTGGTTGTGCAAGTGACTAAGTCGCTTTGCACTGGTGATTGCCAATGTCATAAATAAACTTTCAAGAAGCCATAAAAAACGTTTTAACTTCTTAGGAACGTTTCTTAGTACTTAAGAAAAAAATGCATCAAGCTACCTAAGAAATTTCCATACAATCAGAAACTTCTTTTTTGTATCAATAACAGACTGAATGTAAGCAACGATGATGGAAAGGCAGTCTATGATAGCGAGAAAATCAGACTAAATCTCATTGGTCGGGCACAAAAAATATTTGCACAGTCACTTAGGTTATGCGTCACAAAGAGTAAACATAAAACAAAATCATGGGGCACTTTGAATATAAATGAAGATTGATCTTAGGATTATGTTACCAATTATGAAGCTCATATTTAGCTACCGATACCCATTAAATTGAGATCCAATAGGAGTGCCAACCTGCATGAGAATGAGCTAGAAATTGAGCGTAGAATTCCCCAAAAACGACATTCTAATAGAATCAGCCGCAGCTTCCTATATTCCCTCACTTTTTCTTCAAGTCCATCCGCTGCTCGCGTTGTGGCCTGGGGCCGTCCATCGTCTCATTGTAGACACAATAGTCAGAAGAGAGGCATCATGGTAGTGCTCTGCTTGTAAGGCGACATGAAAGCCGAGCAGCAACGACACTGGTGGACGAAATAAGCCGTTTGGCATGAATTTCAATGAAACTTCTCCTGTGATGATCCAAAACGGGGGCTCATCCTCCTCCAGGTCAACGTACACAACCATCAGTCATCGTAGCCTGGAGCCAATCACAAAACAGTGCATCAGATCGCTGGTTGCTAGCAGTACTACTTTCTGAATCTTAATTTTTTTGGATTAAGTCGCTGCTCCTAGACCCAGGCAGCGTCGGCTCTCCACCTGTGCATCTCAGGACACTGCGCGTCCATGGCTGCCGCCTCTCCGTTCGAACTGAGAGAGAAAATTTTGAGTGGAGAGAGAACGCACGAGAGGAGATGGGGGAAGGGATTACCTCGGCCTGGCTGCCTCCGCTGGCCTTCATCCGCCGTCCTGGTCGCAGTAGATCGGGCCACCGCTGATCCCCGATCTAGAGCCGCCATGGCCAGATAGAACAAAGTTGCGGGGAGAGAGCAAGATGGCTTTGGCGGACGCCTTCACGAGCAGCAGGGGTAGGGTGTCGCGGAAGAGACGCTTGGCGGAGGGCTTTGAAACCTCGGCCGCGGCAGCCACCAGCCGGTGTCCGCAGCGGTCTGCGAGATCAGCGCGGCGGCCGGGTCTTCGCTCCAGCGGCGGCCTCTCCGTCGATGGCGTCGGGGAGCCCTCCCGTGTGGATCCGCCCCAGCCACGCAGATCCGCCCCAGCCGCTCTCGCTGCGCGGCTCCTCCGAGGGCTCACGGCGGCCCGCGGGGAAGAGGAGGGCTCTCTGGCGATCTTGCAGGCTAGCCCCTAGCTTTCCGCGAAATCGCATTAAGGTCCCCCGCAGAGGGAAAACGTCGAGTGCATGCGAATGTCGGAAAGTGGGAGCGTTTTTTAAGAAAAAGACGCGGCGACCGGGTGGGCGACCGGCTGCGGGCAGAGCGACCGGTCGGTGACCGGGCCACGCGGCGCGCTTCCATTGGAAGAAAATCCCGAGCTACAGTAGCGCGCGCGATTGGGACGACGTGGGTGCATCTCGGCCGTCGATTTCGCGGATCGGACGGCTGTGGTTTGCCCGCGACGTGGACGAATGAGGAGGGACGGATTCTTCCGTCTTTTATATATAGTAGAAGTAGAATTGGCCGATGGCTACTTATATCTGCAGTATCACCAGTGCTCTTGAGTCTCGATCAGACTTAGTACGTGGCTTTTTATTTTTGAAAACGAACTTGAAACTCTAGTCTTTGATTCAAAATTATGCATCCAGCATTTTTATTAAAATTATTTAATGAAGTGTTAAAAAGAATACATCCATGGTCCAGAAGCCACCTTTGTAACGGAAACCGTCGCTGGTGTCCATGTGTGTTTTGACCGGACAATTGTGCACATCATTTAAAACGAAGACCTCACTAAACCGCCCAACGTTAAGGCGGGAGCACAAACTGGTTCAACAGACACTCGACGCGCTTCATATGCGCACAGAAGCCCACCGCCGCCGTATTTCGCAACCCATTTTGTCACGGGAGGGGAAGAGATAGAAAGGGGATCCTGGGCGAGCCCTGTTGCTATTTTTTTTTTGACGTGAGGGTGAGGTGTTGCTGATAAGGGAGGGGTTGGTGCGGGGGAGAAAAGATGGGTGCGTGCGCCCAGGCGTACAAATTATCTGTGGCGCACAAAACATAGTGTGCGCCACAGATAATTTCCCAGTTATTTGGTGTAAACTATTTGTGGCGCACGCATTGTTTTGTGCGTCACAGGTGTTCTCTCTCCTCGGGTTACCCGTGGCGCACATATTTTTTGTGTGACACAGGTAATCTCTCTGGTACCTGGCCACCTGAAACAGGTTACCTGTGGCGCACCTTATAATTTGTGCGCCACAGGTAAGTTTTTACCTGTGGCGTCCAGAATTTTCGGTGCGCCACAGGTACCCTGTAAGCCTTTTCCTACTAGTGTGGGGCGCTGTTCCTTAAAGGCATGTGCATGAAGACTTCCCGGCTGTTATCAACAATGTGAGACCATCTCCGACGGAAAAAAGCCACGACATCGTCTCGTTTTAGCGGCGGTAGTGATGCTTAGGTCGTCAAAAGATCTCGATGTAATTCTTATCATGTTTGAAGCGTTTTATACTTATTATGAATTTATACAATAGCTCAGCCGCAGGAAATTCGATCCTCTATTCATCAAGCGTTTCAAAATTTCAAACATGTGTGGAATGGACAAATAGAAAACTGTAGTTGACAAAAAATGGTTGAATATATAATGCAGAATCGGCGCACATACATGGTACTCCTCAAATGGGGAGAAAATAGCAATCAAACATCGAGACAATGATGACCAGCCATGGAGAACTAGCTACTCCACCCCGACTCGTAGTCTCCTTAATCGCAAACGGACATCAAAGGTTTTATTCGGTATACATATTTGTAAGTGTAAATGTGTGCGATTCCGGTGAGGAGTAATCGATCAGATCAGTTGATCCTGGAGCAGTCGACGGTGGAGCTGATGGCGTAAGGGATGCTGACGCCGCACTTGGAGGGGATGTTGGCGGCATTCCCGGACTTGATTCCACTCATGCGCCCGACCAAGCTCTTGAGGCAGCCGCACGCGGCGCGCCTGTCGGCCGTGGTCGTCGCGGCACGGGCGAGGCTCTTAACGCCATTGCAGCAGCCAGCAGATGGCGCCCCGGCGGTACCACGAGCGTAGGTAACGCAGGAGCTCAAGGCAGAGTTCACCTGACCACAGGAGATGGCGGCGTTGGCAGTGTAAGGCGCCGAGAGGAGCATCGCCACCACCATGGCGATCACCAAGATTTGGGCAGCTGCAGCGCCGGCCATCTGTTACCTCGAGCTAGCGCTAATGGTGGGCGGGGTAGATGGAGATGAGATCGTTAGATTTGCTAGATCGATGGATCGAGTGATGGTGGGTGAGGAGGATACGAATTGAAGGAACGCAGGGGCTTAAATAGCATGTCTGAAGAAGAAAAGATGCACTTCATCATCGTCGGTGGCAAGATCTATCAATCAGATGGTGTTAATTACTTTAATTGGTAGGTTGTTGGGTGTTGGGGCAGATGCATGGATCTAACTATAGCTACTCTTACGTAATCGAATCAGTGAGCTAACTTCTTCAATGCTCCAAATTTGATTCAGTAAGATACATTGTGTTAGGGCATCCACAAAGTTTAAGTCAATTGTTGTGATGTATCATGTCATCTGACAACCAGGCCACATTAGGCTAAATGTTTGTTAAAGAAACATCTTTGAGCAAAATGGTCAAAGGAAAAACCATATCATGCCATGTGAAAGTCGCGTTTCACTCTTCCTAAGTGCATATCGAAAGATTTACTACCTACTTTTCTGCAAACAATATTTTTTTCCAAAAATCAATCAATATTAACTTTCACTAATGTTGTAGGTAAAACTATTCGCAATTATAAAATCATGCAGATCTAATATGAAAATAAATTATATTATGTACTCAGTGATATTGGTTTGACATTGTAGATGTTAATAATAGTTTCTATAAATTCTGTCAACATTTACATTGTATGATTTGACAAAACTTTAGACCCCATAGACCCCACTTTTATGAAACGAAGGGATAACGTAATAAGAGTTCATTTGGGCAACAACTATCCGGCTATTCACTTTTCTCAAAAAGATAGCCCCAACCTATGCATCGATTATTGCACACAACCATATACTAATTATTCAAAGCCAGTAGACAAACAAAGTTGATCTGGAAAAGAAGATGTACGGCTCGCGACCGTTACTCCTCTAGTTAACTACTAACACTATGATAAAAGACTAAAAATTGTAAAGTACCCAACTCCGAGGATAGTCCTTCAAGAAGGAATAGTTGCAAGTGTGTTGTTTGAACTTGTAGGCACTAGATCTAACACGGCAGTTGTTCTTGTCCCCGATGGTGACCCGTGTTTTGGTTCTTGGCGGTTGGCCGATGATTGACATTAAGCCTCCCCGTTGCAGGGTTCATGGAATGGTGGGTCTTACGCCTTTCGTTTGTACCATTGGACTCGCTTTGCTTGTGTATGCCTTCTCGCCGATGCAAGAGATCGTGAATTCGGGGCGGCGCCCCTTTCAGCTAGACTGCTTACGTGGTCAGGTCTCCAACGAGCAGTGTTGTGGTGGTGGTGACTCTTTCTTTGGCCGTGTGGATAGCTAAAAGCGGGCGGCGTGGGATCCTCGTGTTGATGGTGTTTCGATAATGGTTCATGTTTTGAGGCCGGTTTTGGTGGAGGTGGGCTCAGTACGGTACCTTGGTGTGGCGCATGTGTGATTTTGGGCGACAACCCAATGTTCAGGCACCATTGGCGGCGATGTCTATGGGGGTATGTGTGTACCTCGCCGTTTGTATCACCTTCCCCACACCATGGTCCCAGGTGAAAACCTCTGTTTTAAATAGCCCGCTATAGCCTCGCTATAGCTTTTCGAGAGCCCTCCCGCTAAAGCTACGCACTTTTAACACTAAATTGAAAACGACGCTAATAGCCCGCTAAATCCCGCTATAGCGCTAAATTTGGAGTCATTTAGCCCGCTAAACCGCTACAGCCATAGAAGGGACACAAATTAGTATCATAGAGTTATCCATCTGTCTTATTATGTCTTCCTATTTTTACTGTATATATGGCGCATTGATGCAAAGCTTAGTTATTGAGCTGAGATTTCTAATAAATACTTGGTTTTAAGATATATGTGAGTGTGTATGTCAATTATATGTAATATATAATATATGATGCTTGATTATAGATTTATAGTTTACAATTTTTTATTACTTAAAAACGCTAAATGGGCTTAGCTTCGTTATAACATGACCGCCGCTAAATGGGCTTAGAAATCGTCAAGGGTTTTCACCTCTGTATTTTGTTTCATTTTGATATGTTTTGTAGAAGTGTTCTCTCACCCCTTTATATCGGTTCGGTCATGTTATTTTATCTATAAAGAGGGATGAAAGCATGTTTCGTGATGCTTTATTTTATTCCTTTCTTGTGGTCCGTGGTAAAAAATAATTTCACAAACTTTTTAAGAAATGTACACTCATGTGGCAAACCATTCATATACTAAAGCTCGATCGTGAAAAGAAAAACCACCCTCAATAATAGTTCCATTTTGTTTCTGTGTACAAAAGAGAGTTACTGATCTTTTAGATTGTAATTTTTCTCTTGCCAACAGTGGAGTCACTAGTCCACCATCTTTCGTACCACAAAAATCTTTCAGTACCACAAAAATCTTCATCGTAATTTTTCAGTATCACAAAAATCTTCATCGTATTGGTTAGGCCTGTCGATCCATGGATGTGGCTCCTCCACCATGCACATGGCGCGACGAGCCTCGCCGGCGTTAATACGGGCTTTGGCAGTTGGGTGGCAGACGCACGGTTGATTGATGCAGACGCACGGCCGGACAGATACATGCATGGACCATGCAAGCCACCGACACCGTCGACTACCTCCTCACACTTTGAGCTGCTGGCAACTCCGTAAAAACCTGCAGATCGATATAGCGCGGGAGCCAAAAAAAATCCACGCTCTACAGTGAGTGGAGTATATTCTTGCCTGAATTTTTCTTCGTACGTGGGCAGTTGCTGGAATTAAAGTGCATTTGATGCATCGATCGAGCGATATGTGTTAATTAGCTGATGGCTACTTAGATCTACTCCACCTGCAAACAGTTTCATCACTGCACTCTCCATGACTTTCGACCAGCAGCTTGAGTACGTGGCTATATCTAGC